>JABWTJ010000114.1:46967-1246967 GCA_016801875.1 Solanum sitiens
GGGGTAGGGGCGCACTGGGGCTAAATTTGACCTGGAAAATGGGTCGATTTGGCCATGATGGGGGTTGTGTTGTGAAGGGCCAATCGGAATCATAGCCAAGGTCTTGAACGACGTCCGGAAATGTTTGGCACGTTTGACATCCGGGATCCGGATCAACCCAAAAATGGTGTGCTATAGCAGCACGAAAAACTCGACGAAATGGGGGTAATTCGCTCTTCGGGGCTATTTTGAACTTGAAAATGAGTCCGGAATGGCCGTGAAGGTCCAACCGGATGCTAGCCGAAGGTCTGGACAGACGTCCCCACAAACACAATTTTTGGAACTTGTACGCGGAATCCGGATGCAACCCAAAAATGGTGTGCTCTAGCCACACGAAAGCGTCTAATGGGGTATGCGCGCTTCGGGCGATTTTGGAAACTTGAAAAGGGTCGGATGGCCGTGATGCCAACCGGGAGCATAGGCCGAATGCTTGACGGACGTACCACAAAAAGTTTTTGGCACTTTTAAGTCGATCCGGATCACCCCAAAAAATGGTGTGCTATAGCACACGAAAAATCAGTCGAAATGGGGGTATGCTCGATTCGGGGCGAGTTTGAACTTGAAAATGGGTCGGAATGTCGTAGAAGGCCAACGTATGCAATAGCCAAGGTCTTGACGGAGACGTCCACAAAAAATTTTGGCACGTTTAACGGCGGGAATCCGGATCACCCAAAAAATGTGTGGCTTGCACACGCAAAATCGTCGAAATGGGGGTAATGCCGCGCTTCGGGCTATTTTGACTTGAAAATGGGTCAGAAAGTGCGTTGAAGGGCCAACCTGGATGCATAGCAAGGTGCTTTACTTAACGTCCACAAAAATGTTGAGCACTTTTTGACCGTCGGATCCGGAATCACCCAAAAATGGTGTGCTATAGCACACGAAAAATCGTCGAAATGGGGGTATGCGCTTCGGGGCTATTTTGACCTTGAAAATGGGTCGGAATGGCCGTGAGGGCCAATCGGATGCATAGCCAAGGTCTTGACGGACGTCCACAAAAAATTTTGGCACTTTTAACATCGAGATCCGGATCACCCAAAAAATGGTGTGCTATAGCACACGGAAAATCGTCGAAATGGGGGTATGCGCGCTTCGGGGCTATTTTGACCGTGAAAATGGGTCGGAATGGCCGTGAGGGCCAACCGGATGCATAGCCAAGGTCTTGACGGACGTCCACAAAAATTTTTGGCACTTTTGACATCGGGATCCGGATCACCCAAAAAATGGTGTGCTATAGCACACGAAAAATTATCGAAATGGGGGTATGCGCACTTCGGGGCTATTTTGACCTTGAAAATGTGTCGGAATGGCCGTGAAGGCCAACCGGATGCATATCCAAGGTCTTGACGGACGTCCACAAAAAATTTTGACACTTTTAACATCGGGATCCGGATCACCCAAAAAATGGTGTGCTATAGCACACGAAAAATCGTCGAAATGGGGGTATGCGCGCTTCGGGGCTATTTTGACCTTGAAAATGGGGCGGAATGTCCGTGAGGGCCAACCTGATACATAACCATGGTCTTGACGGACGTCCACAAAAAAGTTTGGCACTTTTGACGTCGGGATCCGGATCACCCAAAAAATGGTGTGCTATAGCACACGAAAAATCGTCGAAATGGGGGTATGCGCGCTTCGGGGCTATTTTGACCTTGAAATGGGTCGATTTGGCCGTGACGGCCAATCGGAATCATAGCCAAGGTCTTGACGACGTCCATAAAAATGTTTGGCACTTTTGACGTCGGGATCCGGATCACCCAAACAATGGTGTGCTATAGCACACGAAAAATCATCGAAATGGTGGTATGCGCGCTTCGGGGCTATTTTGACCTTGAAAATGGGTCAGAATGGCCGTGAGGGCCAACCGGATATATATCCAAGGTCTTGACGGACGTCCACAAAAATATTTGGATCTTTTGACGTCGGGATCCGGATCATCCAAAAAATGGTGTGCTATAGCACACGAAAAATCATCGAAATGGGGGTATGCGCGCTTCGGGGCTATTTTGACCTTGAATATGGGTCGAAATAGCAGAGAGGGCCAACCGGATGCATAGCCAAGATCTTGACGGATGTCCACAAATTTGTTTGGCACTTTTGACATCGGGATCCGGATCACCCAAAAAATGGTGTGCTATAGCACACGAAAAATCATCGAAATGGGGGTATGCGCGCTTTGGAGCTATTTTGACCTTGAAAATGGGTCGGAATAGCCGTAAGGGCCAACCGGATGCATAGCCAAAGTCTTGACGGACATCCACAAAATTTTTTGGCACTTTTGACGTCGGGATCCGGATCACCCAAAAAATGATGTGCTATAGCACATAAAAAATTGTCGAAATGGGGGTATGCACGCTTCGGGGCTATTTTGACCTTGAAAATGGGTCGGAATGGCCGTGAGGGACAACCGGATGCATAACCAAGGTCTTGACGGACGTCCACAAAAATTTCTGGCACTTTTGACATCGGTATCCGAATCACCCAAAAAATGGTGTGATATAGCACACGAAAAATAGTCGAAATGTGGTATGCGCGCTTCGGGGCTATTTTGACCTTGAATATTGGTCGGAATGGCCGTGAGGTCCAACCGGATGCATACCCAAGGTATTGACGGACATCCACAAAAAATTTTGGCCATTTTGACGTCGCGATCCGGATCACCCAAAAAATGGTGTGCTATAGCACACGAAAAATCGTCGAAATGGGAGTATGCGCGCTTCGGGGCTATTTTGACCTTGAAAATGGGTCGGAATGGCCGTGAGGGCCAACCAGATGCATATCCAAGGTCTTGACCGACGTCCACAAAAATTTTTGGCACTTTTGACGTCGGGATCCGGATCACCCAAAAAATAGTGTGCTATAGCACATGAAAAAACGTCGAAATGGGGGTATGCGCGCTTCGGGGCTATTTTGACCTTGAAAATGGGTCGGAATGGCCGTGAGGGCCAACCGGATGCATACCCAAGGTCTTGACAGATGTCCACAAAATTTTTGTCACTTTTGACTTCGGGATCCGGATCACCCAAAAAATAGTGTGCTATAGCACATGAAAAATCGTCGAAATGGGGGTATGCGCATTTCGGGGCTATTTTGACCTTGAAAATGGGTCGGAATGGCTGTGAGGGCCAACCGGATGCATTGCCAAGGTTTTGAAGGACGTCTATAAAATTGTTTGGCACTTTTGACATCGGGATCCGGATCACCCAAAAAATGGTGTGCTATAGAACATGAAAAATCGTCGAAATGAGGGTATGCGCGCTTCAGGGCAATTTTGACCTTGAAAATTGTTCGTAATGGCCGTGAGGGCCAACCGGATGCATATCCAAGGTCTTGATGGACGTCCACAAAACTTTTTGGCACTTTTGACGTCGGGATCCGTATCACCCAAAAAATAGTGTGCTATAGCACACAAAAAATCGTCGAAATAGGGGTATGCGCGCTTCGGGGCTATTTTGACCTTGAAAATGGGTCGGAATGGCCGTGGGGGCCAACCGGATGCATAGCCAAGGTCTTGACGGACGTTCACAAAAATATTTGGCACTTTTGACGTCGGGATCCGGATCACCCAAAAAATGGTGAAAAATCGTCGAAATGGGGTATGCGCACTTCGGGGCTATTTTGACCTTGAAAATGGGTCAGAATGGCCGTGAGGGCCAACCGGATGCATATCCAAGGTCTTGACGGACGTCCACAAAATTGTTTGGTACTTTTGACGTCGGGATCCAGATCACCCAAAAAATGATGTGCTATAGCACACGAAAAATCGTCGAAATGGGGGTATGCGCGCTTTGGGGCTATTTTAACCTTGAAAATGGGTCGGAATGGCCGTGAGGGCCAACCAGATGCATAGCCAAGGTCTTGACGGACGTCCACAAAATTTTTGTCACTTTTGACGTCGGGATCCGGATCGCCCAAAAAATAGTGTGCTATAGCACACGAAAAATCGTCGAAACGGGGATATGCACGCTTTGGGGCTATTTTGACCTTGAAAATGGGTAGGAATGGACGTGAGGTCCAACCAGATACATAGCCAAGGTGTTGACGGACGTCCACAAAAAATTTTGGCACTTTTGACGTCGGGATCCGGATCACCCAAAAAATGGTGTGCTATAGCACACGAAAAATTGTCGAAATGGGGGTATGCGCGCTTCGGGGCTATTTTAACCTTGAAAATGGGTCGGAATGGCCGTGAGGTCCAACCATATGCATATCCAAGGTCTTGACGGACGTCCACAAAAATGTTTGGCACTTTTGACGTCGGGATCCGGATCACCCAAAAGATGGTGTGCTATAGCACACGAAAAATCGTCGAAATGGGGGTATGCTTGCTTCGAGGCTATTTTGACCTTGAAAATGGGTCGGAATGGCCGTGAGGGCCAACCGGATGCATAGCCAAGGTCTTGACGGACGTACACAAATTTTTTGGCACTTTTGACGTCGGAATCCGGATCACCCAAAAAATAGTGTGCTATAGCACACGAAAATCATCAAAATGGGGGTATGTGCGCTTCGGGGCTATTTTGACCTTGAAAATGGGTCGAAATGGCCGTGAGGGCCAACCGTAAACATAGCCAAGGTCTTGACGGACGTCCACAAAAATATTTGGCACTTTTGACATCGGGATCCGGATCACCCAAAAAATGGTGTTATAGAACACGAAAAATTGTCGAAATGAGGGTATGCGCGCTTCGGGGCTATTTTGACCTTGAAAATGGGTCGGAATGGCCGTGAAGGCCAACCGGATGCATAGCCAAGGTATTGACAGACGTCCACAAAAGATTTTGGCACTTTTGACGTCGGGATCCGGATCACCCAAAAAATGGTGCGCTATAGCACACGAAAAATCGTCAAAATGGGGGTATGCGCACTTCGGGGCTGTTTTGACCTTGAAAATGGGTCGGAATGGCCGTGAGGTCCAACCGGATGCATAGCCAAGGTCTTGACGGACGTCCACAAAAAAGTTTGGCCATTTTGACGTCGGGATCCGGATCATCCAAAAAATGGTGTGCTATAGCACACGAAAAATCGTCAAAATGGGGGTATGCGCGCTTCGGGGCTATTTTGACCTTGAAAATGGGTCAGAATGGCCGTGAGGGCCAACCGGATGCATAGCCAAGGTCTTGAAGGACGTCCACAAAAAACTTTGGCACTTTTGACATCGGGATTCGGATCACCCAAAAAATGGTGTGCTATAGCACACGAAAAATCGTCGAAATGGGGGTATGCGCGCTTCAGGGCAATTTTGACCTTGAAAATGGGTCGTAATGGCCGTGAGGGCCAACCGGATGCATAGCCAAGTCTTGACGAACGTCCACAAAAATTTTTGGCACTTTTGACGTCGGGATCCGGTTCACCCAAAAAATAGTGTGCTATAGCAAACGAAAAATCGTCGAAATGGGGGTATGCACGCTTCGGGGCTATTTTGACCTTGAAAATGGGTCGGAATAGTCGTGAGGGCCAACCGGATGCATATCCAAGGTCTTGATGGACGTCCACAAAAATTTTTGGCACTTTTAATGTCGGGATCCGGATCACCCAAAAAACGATATGCTATAGCACACGAAAAATCATCGAAATGGGGGAATGCACGCTTCGGGGCTATTTTGACCTTGAAAATGGGTCGGAATGGCCGTGAGGGCCAACCTGATGCATAGCCAAGGTCTTTACGGACGTCCACAAAAATTTTTGGCACTTTTGACGTCGGGATCCGGATCACCCAAAAAATGATGTGCTATAGCACACGAAAAATCGTCGAAATGGGGGTATCCGCGCTTCGGGGATATTTTGACCTTGAAAATGGGTCGGAATGGCCTTGAGGGCCAACCGGATGCATAGCCAAGGTCTTGAAGGACGTCCACAAAAAATTTTGACACTAGAACTTTTTCTTTGAGAAAATACTTTCCGATAAATTTTAAATGGGTGTTTTGGACTATTCATAATTATAATTATGAAATTAGTGGGGTAGTTTAATAGTTAATTTAGTTGGTGGTTAAGAAAAATAACATTAAAATTTATAGTAGATCACTTTCACATTTTTATGATTAGTCATAATAATAATAAGGGTTCCTATCTTGAGTCATAAACAAAAAGAGAACTCTAGCGGCGACAACACGATAAGCGGAGCGGCAGACGAGTTCTTCAGGTGAACAAATTATTTAGTATTACAATATTGAGATTGTTTGAAATTGAATATTTGATGTTATTGGTTTGAAAATTAAAAGAAGAGTTAAGTTGCAACTTAGTATTGTCTTCATGCACGTGATCTTGTAGGGAAAAATATAGGAAATTAAAAAGAAAATGTAATCATTGGCAAGACAAGGATATTATGCATATTTTGATTGGGTTTCGTGTAGTCTGTGTTACACTTATTCTTATTTTGTGGAATAATTATTATGAACAGAAATTGAAGGCGGGAATTATTTTACGATTAGCGTTTAATTTGAATTTTGGGTTAAGTTTTAATGGGTAGTGAAAGATAATTATTTCAAGGATTATGAGGTTGTCACAAGGTCTTGAATTTAATTATTAATTAATGATTACAAATGAATTGGGGGCTGCAATTGGACAGTGATGTTTGGAAGTAGTATATAGTAATATATGGTATATGGTATGAGGTGCTGGAATGGTTATCATTTCCGTGAGTTGTTCATAGGTTGTAGTCGTGAGTTCTTTTCCATATATAGTTATGTATTTTAGGTAATATATTATGATTTGAATTTTAATATATTGAGATAGATAATTAAATATTACGTATATTATATTACATGAATATTATTAGATTATGTAATTTGAAGGAAACTCGATATTTTTCAATTTGTCTAAGTGAAGAATGGCTAATATTGCCACGATGATAGGCAACTATGATAGATGATTGGAGGAATAAAAATAATATTATTATGGGATGGATGATTGTTTGGTTTTTTCAATTCAAGTTGCTGTACATAACTTGATGACCATTTTGGGTTTTTATTTTATTTTATTGTTATAGTTGCTCCAAGGAATCAAGTATTGATACTACTAATTTTATATATATAAATTGAATCTATGAAATTAGGCATGTTAAACTCTAGGTTTTAGGCTATAGGATGACGTACTATTATGTATTGAGTTGGAAAGTAATGATGTTTGAATTACTATCATTATTTAATTATAAATTGATTGGATTACATTGGCATGTGGTAAAGAAAATGGCTAGCATAGCACTGTGGGTCAATGACTTCTTTTGATTAACTTGTGCAGTTATGATAACTGCAGTGGAACATGGTCCTTTAATTTGTCGGATAGTAATGACCTAATTATAGACTTGAAATTAAGAAATATAGAATTTGCCCTCTTAATTGAGATCAAGCTTGAGACTTGGTTGTAGGATTTAACGCGTTTACTTACGAATTATGCATAATTATAGATTTGAAACGTTTGTAGGCGTTAAGGAAAGGGAAGGCATTGGAGAAGTAGCTTGCCTAAAGTCAGTTCTTCGGTGGAGGTAGGTTATGGTTTATTTCTATTTGATAGATAAACTCTCAATAGCGATTGATATGTATTGAGTGATATTGTAAAGTCTCCTATGTACTTGATTGTGTGGTTGTATGTGTTGATTGTGTGGCTTGTGATTGGCCTAAAAATTATGAGACTGTTGAATTCTAATCTTGAACCCTCTCTATTAAAATGACGCCTTGAATAAAGAAGGCTTGATGAAATAAAATAATGAGATAATTGGATCGGAGTGTCACGTTCCGACACGGTATTATGGGATCGGAGTGTCACGTTCCGACACGGTATATGGGATCGGAGTGTCACGTTTCGACACAATAACATTAAAGGAAAGGAATCTTGAATTAACTTAATATACTCAATCTCAAAGAACCCATTTTTCAAATGAGTATGGTGTGGAGGCATGAGTCCTCATAGGTGTGCTTGATGTTGTGATTGATGGTGTGCCTACTATGATGTTGTTGTCACTGGTTCATGTATTTGTTGCTTGCCACCTGTTAAGTATTGTAGTTGATTTTATATTATTATTTAATATATATTGGTTTCTATTTTGAGTTGACCAATGATACCTACTCAGTACGTATTTCTTGTACTGACCCCTACTTGTATTTTCTTCTTTGTTCTTTTGTGGAGTGCAGCAAGTGTACCATCGACTTCGACTCGCCCTCAGCTCTAGCCAGTCTCCAGCACATCAGAGTTCAGGGTGAGCTATTATTTCTAGCTCGTGCTGGTGCTGGATTCTCTCATTCACGTCCTGATGTCTTTGAATTTCGGACATGGACCATCTTTTTGCTTATTTTGATTTCTTAAACACTCTTAGACTTGGTAATTTGAAATAGATGTCCTTGATGTGATGACTTTCAGATTTTGGGGATAATAAAGGTTAAAATTTTGAAGCTTATTTTGGTTACTTAATAAGTTTTGGAGCTTCCGCAATATTTTTGTTATTTATAGTTGAACTATTGGTTATGTTGGATTTTAGATTTGTTGGTTCGCCCACCTAGGAGGTTAAGTGTGGGTGCCACTCACGACTCATTTTGGGTCGTGACAAACTTGGTATCAGAGCATTAGGTTAGATGATCTAATCACACAAGGACAGGTCTAGTAGAGTCTTGTGGAATGGTACGGGGACGCCTTTACTTTTCTTCGAGAGGCTATATGACTTTAGGAAAACTCATATTTTTCTTTCTTTCGTGCTATTACTTGGATCCAATTGGTATCTAGGTGATACAAATTGGTATCTGACCTTCTCACTCTATTTCGCAGATGGTTAGAACTAGAGCAACAACTGTGCCAACATCAACACCGGCAAGACAGGGTGCGTCAGAGCCAACCATTGGGGTTGTAACTCGAGGAGGAGCAGTGGCAAGAGGCCGTGGTAGAGGTCGCGGGAGGACGCCCACTATAGGCAGAGGACAAACACCTGGTCCAGCTAGGGATAGAGTAGTGACTCCTCCACCGACTGATGAGGTAATGAGAGAGGGTGAAGAAGTGGAAGATGAGCAGATTCAAGATAAGGAAGTACCACCCCATCCTACCCCAGAGATGATTAATCAGGTTCTCACTTATCATAGCGGGTTATCTGATCAGGGCCAGACACCCCCAGTGTTTTCTGCACCAGCACCTCAGATTCAGGGAGTACAACATGCAACTGCTGTGGCTCCCCATATGGATGCATCATTGGAAACAGTTTCCTCGATTGACTACAGGGTCTATAATGACAGGTGACCAGCATGACCTCTTCATTAAGTTCTTAAAGTTGAAACCTCCAGTCTTCAAGGGTGCCGAATCTGAAGATGCTTATGATTTCCTGGTTGATTGTCATGAGCTGCTACATAAGATGGACATAGTGGAGCAATTCGGTGTTGAGTTTGTGACCTACCAGTTTCAGGGAGATGCCAAAATGTGGTGGCGGTCTTATGTTGAGTGTCGACCAGCAAAGGCACCACCTATGACTTGGGCATCATTTTCTAGCTTATTCATGGAGAAGTATATACCCCGGACTTTGAGGGACAGGAGGAGAGATGAGTTCCTGAGCCTAGATCAAGGAAGGATGTCTGTTGCTGCTTATGAGGCCAAATTTCGTGCACTATCCAGGTATGCCACTCAGCTTTGCTTCAGTCAACAAGAGCGGATTCGCCGCTTTGTGAAAGGATTGAGGTCAGATTTGCAGATTCCAGCCTTACAGGTAGCTGCTGCAGCAAAATCCTTTCAGGAAGTAGTTGATTTTGTGATAGAGGTAGAGGGGGTGAAGCCGGATGACTTCACCAAGCCGTCAACATTTAAGAAGTTTCGTAAGGGAGGTGAGTTTAGTGGTTCTTACTCCAGAGGGCAGAGTTCAGGGGGTTATCCATCCCGTCCTATTCAGTATTCGTTGCAGGCTTCAGCTGAGGGTCTACCACAGACCAGTCAGTCTTTTTCTAAGTTTGGAGGTTATATCCAGACTTCTTCCTCTTCACAGAGACCTACACTTGACTCCAGGACTTGTTATGGATGTGGAGAGGCTGGACATATTGGGAAATATTGTCCAAGGCAGAGTTACAGATCCTCAGTAGTTAGAGGAAGAGGTGGTCATGGTAGAGGCCGTCATTCTGGAGGACGTGGTGGCCAAGGTAATGGTGGTCACCAATTCAGTCGGGGTGGTGGGCAGGTTGGAACTACTGTAGCGCAGCCTGGTAGGGGCAATGGACAGACAGGTGATAGGGCTCATTGTTATGCTTTCCCCGAGAGGTTTGAGGCAGAGACATCTGATGCTGTTATCACAGGTACTCTTCTGGTTTGTGATTGCATGGCTTCTATATTATTTGATCCTGGATCCACATTTTCGTATGTATCTTCCTCATTCGCTACTGGTCTTGATTTACATTGTGATTTGCTTGACATGCCTATTCGTGTCTCTACCCCTGTGGGTGAGTCTGTGATAGTTGAGAAGGTGTATAGGTCTTGCCTTGTGACTTTTGTGGGGAGCAATACTTATGTAGATTTGATTATTCTAGAGATGGTTGATTTTGATGTAATTTTGGGTATGACTTGGCTTTCTCCAAATTTTGCTATCTTAGATTGTAATGCTAAGACTGTGACCTTGGCCAAGCCTGGGACAGATCCGCTAGTATGGGAGGGTGACTATATTTCCACTCCAGTTCGTATTATTTCCTTTCTTCGTGCTAAGAGGTTGGTGAGTAAGGGTTGTTTAGCTTTCTTGGCACATCTCAGGGATGATACTTCCAAAGTGCCTTCGCTCGAGTCTGTTTCGATAATCCATGAGTTTGTTGATATTTTTCCTGCAGACCTGCCTCGTATGCCACCAGATAGGGATATTGATTTTTGTATTGACCTAGAGCCGGGGACTCGCCCCATTTCCATTCCACCTTATAGAATGGCCCCAGCTGAGTTAAGAGAGTTAAAGGCTCAACTTCAGGAGTTGTTAGGTAAAGGTTTTATTAGACCGAGTGCATCCCCCTGGGGTGCTCCAGTGTTATTTGTGAAGAAGAAGGATGGCAGTTTTCGGATGTGCATAGACTACAGGCAGCTGAATAAGGTAACTATTAAGAACAAGTATCCCATTCCTCGCATTGATGATTTGTTCGATCAGTTACAAGGTGCTTGTGTCTTATCTAAAATTGATTTGAGGTCCGATTATAATCAATTGAAAATACGAGCAACAGATGTGCCAAAGACTGCTTTTCGAACCAGGTATGGGCATTATGAATTCTTAATAATGTCTTTTGGGCTTACGAATGCCCCTGCTGCTTTCATGAGCCTGATGAACGGGATTTTTAAGCCATATATGGACCTCTTTGTTATTGTATTTATTGATGATATACTAATATACTCAAAGAGCAGGAAAGAATATGAGGAGCATTTGAGAATTGTATTGGAGTTGTTAAGGGAGAAAAGGCTTTATGCCAAATTCTCCAAGTGTGAGTTTTGGCTCGATTCAGTGTCCTTCTTGGGGCATGTGGTTTCTAAGGATGGAGTAATGGTGGATCCTTCTAAGATTGAAGCAGTGAAGAGTTGGGTAAGACCTACTAATGTTTCAGAGGTAAGGAGCTTTGTTGGTTTAGCTAGCTACTACCGTCGATTCGTTAAGGGATTCTCTTCTATTGCTTCCCAGCTGACCAATTTACTAAGCAGAATGTTCCATTTGTATGGTCGGACGAATGTGAAGAAAGCTTCCTGAAACTCAAGACCTTGTTGACTACTGTACCGATTCTTGCCTTGCCAGTGGAAGGTAAGAATTTAATTGTTTATTGTGATGCATCTTATTCTGGTTTGGGTGTAGTGCTAATGCAGGAGAGGAATGTAATTGCTTATGCTTCGAGGCAATTGAAAGTGCATGAACGTAACTATCCGACCCATGATTTGGAGTTGGCTGTAGTTGTATTTGCATTGAAGCAGTGGAGGCATTATCGATATGGGGTCAAGTGTGAAGTTTACACAGATCATCGTAGTCTACAATATGTCTTTACTCAGAAGGATTTGAATTTGAGGCATAGGAGGTGGATGGAGTTATTGAAAGACTATGATATTACTATTTTATATCACCCTGGAAAAGCTAATGTTGTGGCAGATGCCTTAAGTAGAAAAGCAGCGAGCATGGGTAGTTTAGCCCACTTACAGGTTTCTAGACGCCCATTGGCTAGAGAGGTTCAGACTCTGGATAATGACTTTATGAGGCTGGAAGTACTTGAGAAAGGAGGATTTTTGGCCTGTGTGGAGGCAAGATCTTCCTTTCTTGACAAGATTAAGGGAAAGCAAATTGCTGATGAGAAGCTGAGCCAAATTCGAGATATGGTATTGCGAGGAGAGGCTAAAGAGGCAGTTATTGATGAGGAAGGCGTCTTGAGAATTAAGGGAAGGGTATGTGTGCCCCGTGTTGATGATTTAACTCATACTATTCTTGCAGAGGCTCATAGTTCGAGGTATTCTATACATCCTGGTGCAACCAAGATGTATCGTGATCTAAGGCAACATTATTGGTGGAGTAGAATGAAGCGTGACATTGTTGATTTTGTTGCCCAATGCCCGAATTGTCAGCAGGTAAAGTATGAACACCAAAGTCCTGGAGGTGCACTTCAGAGAATGCCCATTCCTGAATGGAAGTGGAAAAGAATTATAATGGATTTCGTAGTTGGTCTTCCAACGACATTGGGTAAGTTTGATTCTATTTGGGTAATTGTTGACAGGTTAACTAAGTCTGCTCACTTCATTTCGGTTAAGATGACTTACAATGCAGAGAAGTTAGCCAAACTCTATGTCTCTGAGATTGTTCGATTGCATGGAGTTCCACTTTCCATCATATCAGATAGAGGTACGCAATTTACTTCTAAGTTTGGAGGACATTACATGCTGAATTAGGTACTAGACTGGATCTTAGTACTGCATTTCACCCTCAGACCGATGGTCAGTCTGAGCGAACGATTCAGGTGTTGGAGGATATGCTTCGTGCATGTGTGATAGAATTTGGTGGTTATTGGGATAAATTTTTACACTTAGCAGAGTTTTCATACAACAATAGTTATCATTCGAGTATTGATATGGCCCCATTTGAGGCATTGTATGGGAGAAGATGTAGGTCTCCCATTGGTTGGTTTGATGCATTTGAGGTGAGACCTTGGGGTACCGTTCTTTTGAGAGAATCGTTAGAGAAAGTGAAATTCATTCAAGAGAAGCTTTTAGCAGCTCAGAGCAGGCAGAAGGAGTATGCAGATCGGAAGGTTAGGGACTTGGAGTTTATGGAGGGTGAACAAGTCTTGCTGAAGGCTTCACCCATGAAGGGTGTGATGCGGTTTGGTAAGTGTGGTAAGCTTAGTCCGAGGTATATTGGACCATTTGAAGTTCTAAAGTGCGTGGGGGAGGTGGCCTATGAATTGGCCTTGCCTCCAGGGTTGTCAGGAGTGCACCCGGTATTCCATGTGTCTATGCTAAAAAAATACCATGGTGCTGGAAACTACATTGTTCGTTGGGATTCAGTTCTGCTTAATGAGAATTTGTCTTATGAGGAGGAGCCTGTAGCTATTTTAGATAGGGAGGTCCGCAAATTGAGGTCAAAGGAGATTGCATCTATCAAGGTTCAATGGAAGAATCGGCCAGTTGAAGAGTCCACTTGGGAGAGTGAGACTGATATGCATGAAAGATATCCGCACCTTTTTACTGATTCAGGTACCCTTTCTTGCCCTTACCTTTCTTTTGATCGTTCGAGGACGAACGATGGGTAAATTGGTATCTATTGTAATAACCCATTCAGTCGCTTTGAGCACTAGAACTTTTTCTTTGAGAAAATACTTTCCGATAAATTTTAAATGGGTGTTTTGGACTATTCATAATTATAATTATGAAATTAGTGGGGTAGTTTAATAGTTAATTTAGTTGGTGGTTAAGAAAAGTAACATTAAAATTTATAGTGGATCACTTTCACATTTTTATAATTAGTCATAATAATAATAAGGGTTCCTATCTTGAGTCATAAACAAAAAGAGAACTCTAGCGGCGACAACACGATAAGCGGAGCGGCAGACGAGTTCTTCAGGTGAACAAATTATTTAGTATTATAATATTGAGATTGTTTGAAATTGAATATTTGATGTTATTGGTTTGAAAATTAAAAGAAGAGTTAAGTTGCAACTTAGTATTGTCTTCATGCACGTGATCTTGTAGGGAAAAATATAGGAAATTAAAAAGAAAATGTAATCATTGGCAAGACAAGGATATTATGCATATTTTTTGATTGGGTTTTGTGTAGTCTGTGTTACACTTATTCTTATTTTGTGGAATAATTATTATGAACAGAAATTGAAGGCGGGAATTATTTTACGATTAGCGTTTAGTTTGAATTTTGGGTTAAGTTTTAATGGGTAGTGGGAGATAATTATTTCAAGGATTATGAGGTTGTCACAAGGTCTTGAATTTAATTATTAATTAATGATTACAAATGAATTGGGGGCTGCAATTGGACAGTGATGTTTGGAAGTAGTATATAGGAATATATGGTATATGGTATGAGGTGCTGGAATTGTTTATCATTTCCGTGAGTTGTTCATAGGTTGTAGTCGTGAGTTTTTTTCCATATATAGTTATTTATTTTAGGTAATATATTATGATTTGAATTTTAATATATTGAGATAGATAATTAAATATTACGTATATTATATTACATGAATATTATTAGATTATGTAATTTGAAGGAAACTCGATATTTTTCAATTTGTCTAAGTGAAGAATGGCTAATATTGCCACGATGATAGGCAACTATGATAGATGATTGGAGGAATAAAAATAATATTATTATGGGATGGATGATTGTTTGGTTTTTTCAATTCAAGTTGCTGTACATAACTTGATGACCATTTTGGGTTTTTATTTTATTTTATTGTTATAGTTGCTCCAAGGAATCAAGTATTGATACTACTAATTCTATATATATAAATTGAATCTATGAAATTAGGCATGTTAAACTCTAGGTTTTAGGCTATAGGATGACGTACTATTATGTATTGAGTTGGAAAGTAATAATGTTTGAATTACTATCATTATTTAATTATAAATTGATTGGATTACATTGGCATGTGGAAAAGAAAATGGCTAGCATAGCACTGTGGGTCAATGACTTCTTTTGATTAACTTGTGCAGTTATGATAACTGCAGTGGAACATGGTCCTTTAATTTGTCGGATAGTAATGACTTAATTATAGACTTGAAATTAAGAAATATAGGATTTGCCCTCTTAATTGAGATCACGGTTGAGACTTGTTTATAGGATTTAATGCGTTTACTTACGAATTATGCATAATTATACATTTAAAACGTTCGTAGGCGTTAAGGAAAGGGAAGGCATTGGAGAAGTAGCTTGCCTAAAGTCAGTTCTTCGGTGGAGGTATGTTATGATTTATTTCTATTTGATAGATAAACTCTCAATAGCGATTGATATGTATTGAGTGATATTGTAAAGTCTCCTATGTACTTGATTGTGTGGTTGTATGTGTTGATTGTGTGGCTTGTGATTGGCCTAAAAATTATGAGACTGTTGAATTCTAATCTTGAACCCTCTCTATTAAAATGACGCCTTGAATAAAGAAGGCTTGATGAAATAAAATAATGAGATAATTGGATCGGAGTGTCACGTTCCGACACGGTATTATGGGATCGGAGTGTCACGTTCCGACACGGTATTATGGGATTGGAGTGTCACGTTCCGACACGGTATATGGAATCGGAGTGTCACGTTCCGACACAATAACATTAAAGGAAAGGAATCTTGAATTAACTTAATATACTCAATCTCAAAGAACCCATTTTTCAAATGAGTATGGTGTGGAGGCATGAGTCCTCATAGGTGTGCTTGATGTTGTGATTGATGGTGTGCCTACTATGATGTTGTTGTCACTGGTTCATGTGTTTGTTGCTTGCCACCTGTTAAGTATTGTAGTTGATTTTATATTATTATTTAATATATATTGGTTTCTATTTTGAGTTGAGCGATGATACCTACTCAGTATGTGTTTCTTGTACTGACCCCTACTTGTATTTTCTTCTTTGTTCTTTTATGGAGTGCAGCAAGTGTACCATCGACTTCGACTCGCCCTCAGCTCTAGCCAGTCTCCAGCACATCAGAGTTCAGGGTGAGCTATTATTTCTGGCTCGTGCTGGATTCTCTCATTCACGTCTTGATGTCTTTGAATTCCGGACATGGACCATCTTTTTGCTTATTTTGATTTCTTAAACACTCTAAGACTTGGTAATTTGAAATAGATGTCCTTGATGTGATGACTTTCAGATTTTGGGGATAATAAAGGTTAAACTTCTGAAGCTTATTTTGGTTACTTAATAAGTTTTGGAGCTTCCGCAATATTTTTGTTATTTATAGTTGAACTATTGGTTATGTTGGATTTTAGTTTGTTGGTTCGCCCACCTAGGAGGTTAAGTGTGGGTGCCACTCACGACTCATTGTGGGTCGTGACAGAAAATGAGTCGGAATGGCCTTGAGGGACAAGCGGATGCATAGCCAAGGTCTTGACGAATGTCCACAAAAATTTTTGGCACATTTGATGTCGGGATCTGGATCACCCAAAAAATGGTGTGCTATGGCACACGAAAAATCGTCGAAATGGGGGTATGCGCGCTTTGGGGCTATTTTGACCTTCAAAATGGGTCGGAATGGCCGAGAAGGCCAACCGGATGCATAGCCAAGGTCTTGACGGACGTCCACAAAAACTTTTGGCACTTTTGACGTCGGGATCTGGATCACCCAAAAAATGGTGTGCTATAGCACACGAAAAATCGTCGAAATGGGGGTATGCGCGCTTCGGGGCTATTTTGACCTCGAAAATGGGTCGGAATGGCCGTGAGGGCCAACCGAATACATAGCCAAGGTATTTACGGATGTCCACAAAATTGTTTGCCACTTTTGATGACGAGATCCGGATCACCCAAAAAATGGTTTGCTATAGCACACGAAAAATCATCAAAATGGGAGTATGCGCGCTTTGGGGCTATTTTGATCTTGAAAATGGGTCGGAATGGCCGTGAGTGCCAACCGGATACATAGCCAAGTTCTTGATGGAGGTCCACAAAAATTTTTGGCACTTTTGACGTCGGGATCCGGATCACCCAAAAAATGTTATGCTATATAGCACACGAAAAATCGTCGAAATGGGGGTATGCGCACTTCGGTGCTATTTTGACCTTGAAAATGGGTCGGAATGGCCGTGAGGGCCAACTGTATGCATAACGAAGGTCTTTACGGACGTCCACAAAAATTTTTGGCACTTTTGACATCGGGATTCGGATCACCCAAAAAATGGTGTGCTATAGCACACGAAAAATCGTTGAAATGGGGGTATGCGCGCTTCGGGGCTATTTTGACCTTGAAAATGGGTCGGAATGGCCGTGAGGGCCAACCGGATGCATAACCAAGGTCTTGACGGACGTCCACAAAAATGTTTGGCACTTTTGACGTCGTGTTCCGGATCACCCAAAAAATGGTGTGCTATAGCACACGAAAAATCATCGAAATAGGGGTATGCGCGCTTCGGGGCTATTTTGACGTTGAAAATGGGTCGTAATGGCCGTGAGGGCCAACCGGATGCATAGCCAAGGTCTTGACGGACGTCCACAAAAACCTTTGGCACTTTTTACGTCGGGATCCGGATCACCCAAAAAATGGTGTGCTATAGCACACGAAAAATCGTTGAAATGGGGGTATGCGCGCTTCGGGGTTATTTTGACCTTGAAAATGGGTCGGAATGGCCGTGAGGGTCAACCGTATGCATAGCCAAGGTCTTGACGGACGTCCACAAAAATTTTTGGCACTTTTGACGTCGGGATCCGGATCACCCAAAAAATGGTGTGCTATAGCACACGAAAAATCGTCGAAATGGGAGTATGCGCGCTTCGAGGCTATTTTGACCTTGAAAATGGGTCGTAATGGCCGTGAGGACCAACCGGATGCATAGCCAAGGTCTTGACGGAAGTCCACAAAAATTGTTGGCACTTTTGACGTCGTGATCCGGATCACCCAAAAAATGGTGTGCTATAGCACAAAAAAAATCGTCGAAATGGGGGTATGCACGCTTCGGGGCTATTTTGACCTTGAAAATGGGTCGGAATGGCCGTGTGGCCCAACCGGATGCATAGCCAAGGTCTTGACGGACGTCCACAAAATTTTTTGGCACTTTTGACGTCGGGATCCGGATCACCCAAAAAATAGTGTGCTATAGCATACGAAAAATCGTCGAAATGGGAGTATGCGCGCTTCGGGGCTATTTTGACCTTGAAAATGGGTCGGAATGGCCGTGAGGGCCAACCGGATGCATAGCCAAGGTCTTAACGGATTTCCACAAAAAGATTTGGTACTTTTTATGTCGAGATCCGAATCACCCAAAAAATGGTGTACTATAGCACACGAAAAATCATCAAAATGGGGGTATGCGCATTTCGGGGCTATTTTGAACTTGAAAATAGGTCGGAATGGCCGTGAGGGCCAACCAGATGCATAGCCAAGGTCTTGACGGAGGTCCACAAAAATTTTTGGCACTTTTGACGTCGGGATCCGTATCACCCAAAAAATGGTGTGCTATAGCACACGAAAAATCGTTCAAATGGGGGTATGGGCACTTCGGGGCTATTTTGACCTTGAAATGGGTCGGAATGGCCGTGAGGGCCAACCGGATGCATAGCGAAGGTCTTGACGGACGTCCACAAAATTTTTTGGCACTTTTGACATCGAGATTCGGATCACCCAAAAAATGGTATGCTATAGCACACGAAAAATCGTCGAAATGGGGGTATGCGCACTTCGGGGCTATTTTGACCTTGAAAATGGGTCGGAATGGCCGTGAGGGCCAACCGGATGCATAGCCAAGGTTTTGATGGACGTCCACAAAAAAATTTGGCACTTTTGACGTCGGGATCCGGATCACCCAAATAATGGTGTGCTATATATTATTGTATAATGTAGATGATGATTGATTGAAGATTTCCTTTCTACAATAAGCCTACGAGATGAATTGGACCTCAACCCGAAGAGTGCTTCCCTGGCACACCCAATTTTTTCCAGAAAAATCTATATGAAGACCTCTGTAATGAGTTGGGAAAGCATTACGTACAATCCTGCCATTTTATTCACGTATGTTTTTGCATTTACAAACCAATTCTTAGGAATTAACCAAGTTTCATCATTTTTCGTGTGTATTAGCCCTGGATCTATCGCCTTTGGAGCACAAACTTTTTTTTAAAAAAAACTATATGAGGACATCTGTAACAAGGAGGAGAAGCATTACATAGAGTTCCGCCATTTTCTCATGCATATTTTAGCATTTATGAGTCATCTTTAGAATTACTAGACTTTTGTCATTTTTCGTGCGTATTAACCCATAAATCTGACACCTTAGGGGCACCCAAATTCTTTTACTATAAAAAAGCTATATGAGGACCTTCTTGATGAGGTTGGGTAGCATTACGTATATTATCGCAATTTCTTGCACATTAATAAAGAAAAGTACTACATGTTTTATTCGGAAAAATATTTATAGTTTTAAGACTAGTTTAGAGTCGCTACTTAATTTTTTAAGAAAAATCAAGAAAACTAATTTTCAAAAAATTAAAATAGGAAATCGATTGAAAGCCTTAAAGGGGGTTCGGGGGTTCATATTGATGTCTTAGGAAGGTTTTGAAAGCACCTAAGACGCTCGCTTACTTGCGATTATCCAGCAATTAAAGTGTCTGACTAAAATGCTTAACTTGATACAAGTTTATTTGAAATCCTTAAAAAAGTGAAATATCAACCTAATTATCTAAGTGAGACATCTAGCTTGCAAAATTTATTATTTTAAATCCATTTAGTGAGGATCGATTTAGTTTGGATCGTTAAAACGAAATAACACCTTATGGGGATTTGAATTTTTTAACCCTAAAACTAAACGCGTAAAAGTAAAGAGAGAGGGAGAGAGTTGGGTCCAAATCCGGTTTCTATCCGCCTTGATCGATATTTGGACCATCTCATTTTGGGCCTTTGTATGGTACATGTCCTAAACTAACAAGATAATACAAAATGATAAGGGGGCTCAGGCCCAAAAATAACGAATACAATTGTAAAATAAAGAGAGGTCAGTTGATCAACTTCTTCAACTCTCTAACTCGCTTCAAATTCTTTCAACTCCAAGATCTATTCATCAAATATAAAGACTGGCTGACTCGGAAAGACTTTTGAGCCTTCATGGCTCTATCGAATTTCCAAGGAAGAAGTGAGTTCTTAGCAAACTCGGGGAGATTTTACATGCATAAAAACAAATAAAACACATAAGTATTAAAATCATGAGAAGTATTGAGCTAAATGATAGAGCATGTAAGCATCATATACAACAGTAATCTCATTTAGACATCAACAATTAAGCTAGAAAGAAAGCCAACTCTCACGTTTCTCATGATTTAGTTGCCATTTAGTACATTACAAAGTAGCAAATAAAGTCACACTAGTAAAACTCCTTTAATAATAAACAATTAAAGCGAGCAAAACACATAAATACACAAGAACATGAGGCTGCCAGATAAACTATATACCCAAATTAACACAATAGATATAGTTAAAATTAAAATACCCAGTTATTATCCTTTGCCCAAAAAATCAGGCAGATAGGAGAATCAACCAAACGGACAGAGAAAAAGAATATACTAAATCACGTAGAGGGAAGAAATGAGATATATATGCTATCATATAATTGAAGGAAATCACATAAGGCCAAACAGAAAGCTTAAAAAACATGACTAAAAAACACAAACATTAGGACAAAACATTAGAACATCCAAACGAGTGACAAGCATGATGAACGACGCTAAAACGAACTAAGTAGGCTATGAGGGTGCAATATTCAAGATTATATAGACAAAGTTTATAGCTAAAATTCAACATCGATTATGCCTAATTCCATCATGAGAACAGCTAAATGTGATTAACAACAAATGAACAGGAAGCAACACTTCACATCAAATGGTTAAAACAAACAATTAAAGATCCAAAACAACAAATATAAAGATACTAAGCGAACTCAAAGTATCGACATCTTGATTCATCCGACTTGGTGAAAGAACTAACAGAAATATTATTGTAGATTCACAACGAACGATAATAGACTAAGACGAGTAGAAAAGTTTGAGAAAAAAAAACTAAACCAAATGCTACTGTGAAGACCAAAGAAAAAGATAGTACAGTAACAACCTTTAGGTTAGAAACAATTTTGAAATACATTCAATATTGAAACCAAACAATAAATAGATCATTCTGAGTAAAACAACTGAAAGAAGAAAAAGTTATTTATCAGAGCTAGCTGAAACCACATTGAAGCTGGGAAATTAATCCAAAAGTATTCGCCATTTCACAAAAAGCCACAACCCATCATTTCGATTCAAAACAAACGAAGGAGAGGCGAAAGAGTAAAAGAAGATGTACCTCTTTTGGAGCAGCGATTGAGACGAAACGAGCTAGAGAAGTACTTTCCAAAACCACAAGCGAGGCTTCGATGGATTCTCGTAGACAGTGAACGAGAAAGAAAACCCAAACAACCAACACTCAAATTCCTATTTCACGTGTATTCTCTATGTATATAAACGTTGCTTCTCCATTTATAGGCTATATTTCCAACCCTTCTCTTTCTCTGTTTTCTGTCCCATGTCGGCTATCTCTAATTAAACTTTTCCAGTCCCTTTCCTCTGTTTTTTTCCTAAACTTTTCTCCAACCCCCACATGATGAATAAGAAGGGGTATTTATAGAAGAGAAATTTCTAAGGTTCGGTTGAAGGGGGAAAACGGAATGGATTCAAAATTAGAAATTCAAAAAATCTTGACGATAAGGCGTCAGCTTCAATAGTATAATTCTTCAACGGATTTGAAGGAGGTTCGTTGATTTTCGAGCAAGGACGAAGCAAACGCCAGATTGCTCCATCTGGATTTGAGATGTTCAGAAATTGAGTGAGGCAAGAAAAGAGGTTCGATTGACATTGAGAATTTGGCCAATTTGATTACAATTATAGCCAAGTTGAACTTAATTGGCGATTCAGCCAAAAATTTTATATGATGAATTAATATAAATTAATTAATGAGCTTCTTAATGTCAACGAAATAAAATAATTAACGTAAATATAAACTAAATAATATAAAATACGAAATAGCATATAACTAAAATAATTAACCAAATATTTAAATAAAATAAAAATATTTTCGAGACAATTTTTGAATATTCATGAAATATACTAATTATATACATAATTATTTAAAATATATATATTGTTTAAAAATTATATAAAAAAACTGTCAAAACTATTTAATTAACTTGAAAAATATTTTGAATTTAGTTAAATCAACAAATTCAAATCGTTTGGGATTTAAGAAATTCAATGATTAATATACATTGTGGAGGTCCAAAATAGGGTGTCAACTCTATATTTTGAAATTTCCTGCACATTAATAATGAAAAAATATATCATAACATGTTAGTCAAAATTTTTATAATTTGATTCTAAAAAAGAAAATCTTGACAATTAAAAGTGGATGGGATATAATTTGAATAATCATTTGATACAAATGTGTTAGTGACATTAATTATCATTTAATTTGTAAACGAAAAATGTCTTCTATTTCAAAATAAGTAAATTATTACTCCCTCAGTCCACAATTGTTTGGCAGGTATACTAAAAATAAATGTCCAAAATTAATTGTCAATTTTAACAATCAAGAAATAATTAGTCTTTTTTTTCAATTCTATCCTTAATAATTACACTATTTTTTTCAATTGAAAAGTTATACAAACTTATGATACTCTTGATATAGTAGGGTTATATTAGTCAAATTATACCTTATAATAAATTTTCATTTAGGAGAGTGCATGACCTTACCCTAACAAACAATTGTGGACGGAGGGAGTATGACATTGTATATTCATCAAGTAAAATCTTTTAAGACATAAATTGAACACAACTTTCCAAATATCTTCAAATAATTGAACAAAAATTTTCAACCATTTAGTTATTTTCAAACAATTCTTGAAAATATAGATAATAATTTAAAGTGAATCATAAACATGCACAATTATCTTTTTGAAATTATTGCCTAAAAATATAAATTTGGGGCATAAGCACAAGAAGTACCGAATAATATATGAAATGACCAAATCAGCCTCACTCAAAATGGAATTACATCTAGCACATATGTTGATGGACAGGAGCTTTAACTCTCACTTAGAGTGTCCTGACTCAAAACGAGTCATGAGTAACACTCACACTTAACCTCCTAGATGGCGAACCAACGAATTCACCCAACTTATATTAATTGTTCAAGTTACAAAATACAACCATAATGCGAAAACTCAAATCTTATTAATGTAAGAAATACTCTAGAGTCTATTAAATATCATTTTTCAAAATCTAAAAGTCATCTCATTAAGGATGTCAAAACCTCAAATACTGAGTCTATGAATACCAAAGATACCAAAAGAAATAAATAAAGGATACGAAAGAGACAAAAATTAATCAATTGTGATTAGCAACAATTTGGGGCAAACAGAGTTAGTCAAATATTTTTTTAAAAAAAATAAATTAGTGGACTTACACAAATTATATAATGCTTAAAATCTTGAATTGCTATAAATGAGTACCAAACCACGGACTAAGACATGAATCTATTATGAACCAGATGCTCAAATTCGATAAGGTTAATAATTTCAAAGAAACATACATATTTTAGCGACAAATTATTTAATTATGATTGCACATATAAGAAATTAATAATTAAATTATGAGTTATTTAGCGATAAATTAGGATTAGAGAGTAAGAATTGAAAGAGGGTCAAACCATTGATGATATATAAACAGTTAACAACATGGGAATTATTTAAATTAGTAAAAACTAATAACATACAAGATTATATATTAAATAACAAAAGTTTATCATTAATCTATTAAGCGATAAATTATTTTTAAAAAATTCTATCAAACGACAAATTATTTGGCAAAGATTGGATCTAGAGAGATTCTTTTTTAAAAAAAAAGGACAATTACCCATGATGACTAGCAAGAAAGCTGCAAAAAATGTTGAATACTTCATAATAGCGCACTGCAATTTCTATTAATTATAAATTATAATTTTTAATTAATTTTGATTTGGATCAACGTATTATACACTATACAACATTATATAGGAGTAAAAGAAAATCTCTTATAATTAATATAATCTCATGAAGGGGTTTTAATTAAAAGGTGACTTAATATATGATTTGACAATACTTATTTGGATTAAATAAATTTTAAAAATAGGTCAAACCAGATCTACTAAAAAAACAATAAGAATCATATTTAGAATTTCTCCCATTAACTTTGGTCAAAAAAATTAATTCTCTCTCCCTTTTAAGCCATTATTTTTATTCATATTATTATACTTCTTTCGTCCACTTTTAATTGTCATATTATATTTTTTGAAAGTTACTTTAACTAATTTTCAAAGTTAAATGAGATTATATTAATTCGATATCTTAAATAAAAAAAATAGATATTCAAAAACTATACGAAAAGTACTATAAATTGCAATTTCTTGAACATTAATAATGAAAAATATATCATAAAATGTTAGTCAAAGTTCTTGTAATTTAACTCTAAAAAAGAAAACCATGACAATATAAAGTGGACGGGGTATTATTTGAATTATCATTTGCTAAAAATGTGTTAATGACATTAATTATCATTTAATTGTAAACGAAAGATGTATTCTATTTCAAAATTAGCAAATTATTACTCCCTCCGTCCATAATTGTATGGCATGTATACTAAAAATAGATGTCCAAGATTAATTGTTCATTTAAATAATCAAGAAATAATCAATTTCTTTTTTTCTATTGTGCCCTTAATAATTACACTATTTTGTTCAATTAAAAAGTTATATAGGCTTTTGATATTCTTGGTACAATAGGGTTATATTAGTCAAATTATACCTAATATTAAGTTTTCATTGATGGAAGTGCATGATCTTACCCTGACAAACAATTGTGGACGGAGGGAGTATGACATTGTATATCCATTAAGTAAAATATTTTAAGACATAAATTGAAATCGACTTTTCAATTTTTTCCTTCCATTATTTTCAAACAATTCTTGAAAATATAGATAAAAATTTAAAGTAAAACCATAAACATGAAAAATCATATTTTTGAAATTATTGCCTAAAATGTAAATGAGGGGCACAAGCACATGAAGCACCAAATAATATATGAAATGACCAAATTAGCCTCACTCAAAATGGAATTACATGTAGAACATATGTTGAAGGAGAGGAGCTTTAACTCTCACGTAGGGTGTCACGACACAAAACAAGTCATGAGTGACACCAATACTTAACCTCCTAGGTGGCAAACCAACGAATTCACCCAACTTATATTAATTGTTTGACTTACAAAAACAATTATAATGCGGAAACTCAAATCTTATTAATGTAAGAAATACACTAAATTCTATTAAATATCATTTTTCAAAACCTGAAAGTCATTATATCGAGGATAACAAAACCTCAAATACTAATCTAAGAGTATCAAAGATACCAAAACAAATAAATAAAGGATACAAAAGAGACAAAATTAATCAATTGTGATTAGCAACAATTTGGGGGTAGACAGAGTTGGTCCAATACATATATATAAAATGTGGACTAGAATTCTCTTTTCTTATCATTGAAACGGTGAAAAAATGTTATTAATGAAAATACAATGAGTACTGGTCAAAATACTTTTGTGGTCTGACGATGCATAATTGGGAGGCCAATGGAATCAATCAATTAATTTCTTAAAAATCAATAGACTAACACGTAAAAAAAAAAGCAACTCAAAACCTCGAACTCTTACTTTGGGACATCAATACGTTTTATCACCCCTAATATAAAGTTAATTTATTTCTTTTATTAAAGATTCATGAGGTGTATCGAGTAAGAACTTAAAAAGATAAACTAATCCAAAAAAAAGTGCAACAATTATTCATATCCCATAATTCATCCATTTTTTCAAACTTTTCAACAAATATTAGAGGAAAGACATTGAATCATCCAAAATAAATATAATTGTTTCAAGTATTAAACTTAAGCAAGAACGCAGATAATATATAGTCTTAAACAAGGTCACATTAGATAAAGAGAATTAATCAAATAGTGAGGTTGTGTTCACGTGCCTTGGCCTAAATTTCTTTTGAAAATAGAAATCTTTAATCCTATAGACAAGTAGGCTTGGAATTAAGGTACAAACATAAGGAGATGTCACGTTTATGCGTCTTGATAGGTGTATATCGAAACTGAAGTTATAATTTTGCGTCTTAGTTATGAATAATAAAATTATACAAATTAAGCAAACACTAGGCAAACCATTTATTCAAGATTAATTTATATTTATTTTCTTCTAATTAGGAATTCAAAAAAGTAATTTAAAACACATATCTCAATTTTAAATGATGACTCTGTAAATAAAATAATTTGTATTCAATATTGCCACTTCGATTGAGAAAACTTCTTTTCTCCTCCTTTTCTAACAATGAAAAAGGAATGTGACACTATTGGAACAAATCTAAGCATCTAACCAAAATTTAAAGATAATAATGATTTAATTTAAAACTTTTGTTAAACACAATTAAGTGCTCTATGTTTTGTTCAATTTATATCGAGTTTGATCAGATTAATGATTTATTCATTTATCACTCTCTTCGTCCACAATTGTTTTGTAAGGGTTAGGTCATGCACTCTCCTCAAGAAAAATTTAATACAAGGTATAATTTCCTCAAGAAAAATTTAATACAAGGTATAATTTGACTAATATCACCAACTATACCAAAAATATCAAGAGTCTACATAACTTTTCAATTGAACAAAATGGAGTAATTATTAAAGACAGAATTGGAAAAAAAAAAGACTATTTATTTCTTGATTGTTTAAATTGACAATTAATCTTGGACATCTATTTTAAGTATACCTACCAAACAATTGTGGACGGAGGAAGTAATTCAGTCAATTTTAACCTTCTTAAATAAGAAAGTGGACCGTGTGGGATTACCTTATTTGGTTACTCTAATCTAGTCAACTTTTATTTAAAAAGCTTTATTTCTAAGCAAATCATTTAGATAAATTAACTGATTAAGTCAAAAGTGATTTATTATAAATTATTTAAGATGAGTATAAATCAATTAAATTGATCGTACTAAAATTACAATATTCAAAAAAATTCATTAGGCATATCGAGTATGAACTTAAAAAGATAAATTAATCCAAAAAAAAGGTGCAACAATTCTTCATATCTCATTATACGTCTTATTTTCCAAACTTTCCAACAAATAATCGAGGAAAGACATTGAATCATAAATAAAATATCCTTTATTTTTTGTTTTACGCACTAATCAATACATATTTAATTTGCCCATCTCAAGACGTGTATAATTTTCGTGTCGTTTACCAATACATGCACAAATATGAAGAATACAAAGTGGTTTTTGATCATGACAAACTACTTGACAATCATTGGCTGAATCACAGTGGTGCGCAGTAGTCACATTGATGAATGAATTATTTGCAACTGCATATAAGAAAACAAATCATCATTTTGTGTATAAAAAATTAATTATATAGCAAAATAATTATACATATATTTATTTATATATAAAATGATAAGAAAGCTCCTCATCTTTAGAATTAAACTTTCGAATCAAAATTTAACGTCAGATCTACAAAAAAGAGTTATTACCAAACAACGAACTAACACATGAATCCATTATGAACCAAATCGCTCAAATTCAATAAGGTTAATAATTTCAAAGAATAATACATATTTTAGCGACGAACTATTGTATTATCATTGTACATAAACAACACAAAATTAGCATTAGATCTATTTTGCGGTAAGTTATAAGAAGTTAATAATAAAATAATGAGTTATTTAGCGATAAATTAGGATTAGATAGAGTAAGAATTGAAGGGGAAAATCATTGATGATATCAACAATTAGCAACATGGAAAATTATATAAATTGTAAAAGAATTAATGACGGGTAAATTTTATATTAAAATAACAAAATTTTATCATTGATCTATTAAGTGATAAGTTATTTATAAAATTCTATCAAACAACAAATTATTTGGCAAAAGATTAGAGCTATAGAGAGAAATGATTATTTTTTAAAAAAAGAAGGAACAATTACCCATGATGATTAGCAAGAGAGCTGCAAAAAATGTTGAAAACTTCATAATAGCGCACTACAAATTCTACGAACTATAAATTATAATTTTTAATTGATTTTGATTTGGAGCAATGTATTATACAACATTATATAGGGGTAAAAGAAAATCTACTATAATTACTATAATCTCATGAAGGAAGGCAAGTTAAGCATGATTTGTCATTACTTATTTGGATTAAAATATATTTTTAAAAAAAATGGTCAAACCAAATCTAGTAAAAAGGAAAAAAGATGGTCAAAACAGTTTATTCTCTCTTACTTATTAGACATTATTTATATATATATATTATTAATCTCTCCGTTTTAAAATAAGTGAATTGTTAAACTTTTTTCATAGTACAAAATAAATGAATTGTTCAAATTCAAGAGAGTTGTTGAATTTTTTCTCCTATTTTGCCCCTCATTTGGATCTTCTAGGTGATAATTGCTCATATGTATGATTTTACTTTAAATTATTTATATTTTCAAGAATAGGTTGAGAATATCTAAAAGTGGAAATGATATTTATTTTATGTCCTAAACTTCAGTTCTCAATAGGCGTGCATTGACTCAACAATTCAGTTATATGAGGTCTCTCTAATGAGTTGTGGAAGCATTATGTATAGTTCAACCATTTTTTATATACATATTTTCACAATTACGACTAACTTTTAGAAATTATCCTATTTTCACTGTTTTTCATGTGTAATAAAATAGCCCATAGATTTGGCGCCTTTGGGACATCTGAATTTTTTTTCTAAAAGAACTATATGACGACCTTTGTAATGAGTTAGGAAGCATTACATATAGTCTCACCTTTTTTCACACATATTATCATATTTACGATCCAATTATAAGTAATTATCCGAGTTTTGGTGTCTTTCGTGTGTATATGTCTATTGTTCTGGGGCCTTTAGGACACCCAATTTTTTTTCCTGAAAAATCTATATGAAGACCTCTGTAATGAGTTGGGAAAGCATTAAGTACAATCCTTCCATTTTATTCACTTTTATTTTTGCATTGAGAAACCAATTCTTAGGAATTAACAAAGTTTCATGATTTTTTGTGTGTATTAGCCCTGGATCTATCGCCTTTGAAGCACCCAAATTTTTTTCAAAAAAGCTATATGAGTACATGTGTAACGAGGGGGAGAAGCATTACAGAGAGTTCCACTATTTTTTCACGCATATTTTCGCATTTATGAGTCATCTTTAGAATTTCCAGACTTTTGTCATTTTTCGTGTGTATTAGCCCATAAATCTGGCACCTTAGGGGCACCTAAATTTTTTTACTGAAAAAACTATATGAGGACCTTCTTGATGAGTTGGGGTAACATTACGTATATTATCTCAATTTCTTGCACATTAATAACGAAAAGTAATATAAATTGAAATTTCTTGCACATTAATAATTAAAAAAAAATATCATAAAATATTAGTCAAAGTTATTATAATTTGATTCTAAAAAAGAAAATCTTGACAATTAAAAGTAGATGTGATATTATTTGAATAATCATTTGCTCCAAATGTGTTAGTGACATTAATTATCATTTACTTATAAACGAAAAATGTCTTCTATTTCAAAATAAGTAAATTATTACTCCCTCCGTCCATATTTGTTTGACAGGCATACTAAAAATAGATGTCCAAAATTAATTGTCAATTTCAACAATCAAGAAATAATTAGCTTTTTTTTTTAATTTTACCCTTAATAATTACACTATTTTGTTCAATTGAAAAGTTATACAAGCTTATGATATTCTTGATATAGTAGGGCTATATTAGTCAAATTATACCTTATACTAAATTTTCGTTTAGGGGAGTGCATGACCTTACGCGAACAAACAATTGTGTACGGAGGGAGTATGACATTGCATATTTATTAAGTAAAATCTTTTAAGACATAAATTGAACACAACTTTCCAAATATCTTCAAACAATTGAACACAACTTTTTAACCATTCAGTTATTTTCAAATATTTCTTGAAAAGACAAATAATAATTTAAAGTAAATCATAAACATGCACAATTATCTTTTTGAAATTATTGCCTAAAAATGTAAATTTGGGGCACAAGCACAAGAAGCACCAAATAATATATGAAATGACCAAATCAGCCTCACTCAAAATGGAATTACTTCTAGCACATATGTTGATGGAGAGAAGCTAGGGTGTCCCGACTTAAAATGAGTCATGAGTAACACTCACACTTAACCTCCTAGATGGCGAACCAACGAATTCAGCCAACTTATATTAATTGTTCAAGTTACAAAATACAACCATAATGCAAAAACTCAAATCTTATTAATGTAAGAAATACGCTAAGGTCTATTATATATCATTTTTCAAAATCTGAAAGTCATCTCATTAATGAAGTCAAAACCTCAAATACTGAGTCTAAGAATATCAAAGATACATAAACAAATAAATAAAGGATAGGAAAGAGACAAAAATTAATCAATTGTGATTAGCAACAATTTGGGGGCAAACAGAGTTGGTCAAATAATTTTAAAAAAAAATAAAAATTAGTGGATTACACACATTATATAATGCTTAAAATTTTGAATTCCTAGAAATGAGTACCAAACCACGAACTAACACATGAATCTATTATGAATCAAATCGCTCAAATTTGATCAGGTTAATAATTTCAAAGAAAAATACATATTTTAGCGATGAATTATTTAATTATAGTTGCACATATAAGAAATTAATAATTAAATTATGAGTTATTTAGGGATAAATTTGGATTAGAGGGAGTAAGAATTGAAAGAGGAACAAACCATTTATGATATATAAACAATTAACAACATGGGAATTATTTAAAATTAGTAAAAACTAATAACATACAAGATTATATATTAAATAACAAAAGTTTATCCTTGATCTATTAAACGATAAATTATTTTAAAAAAAATTCTATCAAACGACAAATTATTTGGCAAAGATTAGATCTAGAGAGAAATAATTTTTTTAAAAAAAGGACAATTACCCATGATGGTTATCAAGAGAGCTGCAAAAAAAATGTTGAATACTTCATAATAGAGCACTGCAATTTCTATTATTTATAAGTTATATTTTTTAATTGATTTTGATTTGGACCAATGTATTATACATTATACAACTTTACATAGGAGTTAAAAAAAATCTCTTATAATTAATATAATCTCATGAAGGGGTTTTAATTAAAAGGTGACTTAATATATGATTTGACAATACTTATTTGGATTAAATAAATTTTAAAAATGGGTCAAACGAGATCTACTAAAAAACAATAAAAATCATATTTAGAATTTCTCCCATTAACTTTGGTAAAAAAAAAATTAATTCTCTCCCTTTTGAGCCATTATTTTTATGCATATTATTATACCTCTTTCGTCCACTTTTAATTGTCATATTATATTTTTTGAAAGTTAATTTAACTAATTATCAAAGTTAAATGAGTTTATATTAATTTGATATCTTAAATAAAAAAATAGATATTCAAAAGCTATACGAAAAGTACTATAAATTGCAATTTCTTGCACATTTATAATGAACAAATATATCATAAAATGTTAGTCAAAGTTCTTGTAATTTAACTCTAAAAAAGAAAACCATGACAATTTAAAGTGAACGGGGTATTATTTGAATTATCATTTGCTACATATGTGTTGATGACATTAATAATCATTTAATTGTAAACGAAAGATGTATTCTATTTCAAAATTTACAAATTATTACTCCCTCCGTCAACAATTGTTTGTCAGGTATACTAAAAATAGATGTCCAAGATTAATTGTTCATTTAAACAATCAAGAAATAATCAATTTCTTTTTTTTCTATTCTGCCCTTAATAAATACATTATTTTGTTTAATTAAAAAGTTATATAGGCTTTTGATATTCTTGGTATAGTAGGATTATATTTGTCAAATTATACCTTATATTAAGTTTCCATTGAGGGAAGTGCATGACCTTACCCTGACAAACAATTGTGGACGGAGGGAGTATGACATTGTATATCCATTAAGTAAAATATTTTAAGACATAAATTGAACACGACTTTTCAATTTTTTCCTTCCATTATTTTCAAACAATTCTTGAAAATATAAATAAAAATTTAAAGTAAATCCATAAACATTTATATTTTTGAAATTATTGAATGAGGGGCACAAGCACATGAAACACCAAATAATATATGAAATGATCAAATTAGCCTCACTCAATATGGAATTACATGTAGCACATATGTTGATGGAGAGGGGCTTTAACTCTAGCTTAGGGTGTCACGACTCAAAATAAGTCATGAGTGACATAAACACTTAACCTCCTAGGTGGCGAACCAACGAATTCACCCAACTTATATTAATTGTTTGACTTACAAATACAATTATAATGCGGAAAATAAAATCTTATTAATGTAAGAAATACACTAAATCTATTAAATATCATTTTTCAAAATCTGAAAGTCATTATATCAAGGATAGCAAAGCCTCAAATACTAAATCTAAGAGTATCAAAGATACCAAAACAAATAAATAAAGGATACAAAAGAGACAAAATTAATCAATAGTGATTAGCAATAATTTGGGGGCAGACAGAGTTGGTCCAATATATATATATATATATATATATATATATATATAAAATGTGGACTAGAATTCTTTTTTCTTGACATTGAAACGGTGAAAAAATATTATTAATGAAAATACAATGAGTACTGGTCACAATACTTTTGTGGTCCGACAATGCATAATTGGGAGGCCAATGAAATCAGTAAATTAATTTCTTAAAAATCAATAGATTAACACATAAAATAAAAAAAAAACTCAAAACCTTGAACTCTTAGTTTGGGACATCAAAATGTTTTATCACCCCTAATATAAAGTTAATTTATTTCTTCTATTAAAGATTCATGAGGTGTATCGAGTAAGAACTTAAAAAGATAAACTAATCCAAGCAAAGTGCAACAATTATTCATATCCCATAATTCATCCATTTTTTCAAACTTTTCAACAAATATTAGAGGAAAGACATTGAATCATCCAAAATAAATATAATTGTTTCAAGTATTAAACTTAAGCAAGAACGCAGATAATATATAGTCTTAAACAAGGTCACAATTTTATGCATTAGATAAAGAGAACTAATCAAATAGTGAGGTTGTGTTCGCGTGCCTTGGCCCAAATTTCTTTGAAATTAGAAACCTTTAATCTTATAGACAAGTAGGCTTAGAATTAAGGTACAAACATAAGGAGATGTCACGTTTATGCGTCTTGATAGGTGTATATCGAAACTGAGGTTATAATTTTGCGTCTTAGTTATGAATAATAAAATTATATAAATTAAGCAAACACTAGGCAAACCATTTATTCAAGATTAATTTATATTTATTTTCTTTTAATTAGGAATTCAAAAAAGTAACTTAAAACACATATTTCAATTTTAAATGATGCCTCTGTAAATAAAATAATTTGTATTCAATATTGACACTTCGATTGAGAAAACTTTTTTTCTCCTCCTTTTCTAACAATGAAAAAGGAACGTGACACTATGGGAACAAATCTGAGCATCTAACCAAAATTTAAAGATAATAATGATATAATTTAAAACTTTTGTTAAACACAATTAAGTGCTCTATGTTTTGTTCAATTTATATCGAGTTTGACCAGATTAATGATTTATTCATTTATTACTCTCTTCGTCCACAATTGTTTTGTAAGGGTAAGGTCATGCACTCTCCTCAAGGAAAATTTAATACAAGGTATAATTTGACTAATATCACCAACTATACCAAAAATAAAGAGTCTATATAACTTTTCAATTGAACAAAATGGAGTAATTATTAAAGGCAGAATTGAAAAAAAAATGACTATTTATTTTTTGATTGTTTAAATTGACAATTAATCTTGGACATCTATTTTAAGTATACCTACCAAACAATTGTGGACGGAGGAAGTAATTCAGTCAATTTTAACCTTCTTAAATAAGAAAGTGGATCGTGTGGGATTACCTTATTTGGTTACTCTAATCTAGTCAACTTTTATTTAAAAAGCTTTATTTCTAAGCAAATCATTTAGATAAATTAACTGATTAAATCAAAAGTGATTTATTATAAATTATTTAAGATGAGTATAAATCAATTAAATTGATCGTACTAAAATTACAATATTCAAAAAAATTCATTAGGCATATCGAATATGAACTTAAAGAGATAAATTAATCCAAAAAAATGGTGCAACAATTTTTCATATCTCATTATACGTCTTATTTTCCAAACTTTCCAACAAATAATAGAGGAAAGACATTGAATCATAAATAAAATATCCTTTATTTTTTATTTTACGCACTAATCAATACATATTTTATTTGCCCTTCTCAAGACGTGTATAATCTTCGTCTCGTTTACCAATACATGCACAAATATGAAGAATACAAAGTGGTTTTTGATCATGACAAACTACTTGACAATCATTGGCTGAATCACAGTGGTGCGCAGTAGTCACATTGATGAATGAATTATTTGCAACTGCATATAAGAAAACAAATCATCATTTTGTGTATAAAAAATTAATTATATAGCAAAATAATTATACATATATTTATTTATATATAAAATGATAAGAAAGCTCCTCATCTTTAGAATTAATTTTTCGAATAAAAAATTAACGTCAGATCTACAAATAAGGAGTTATTACCAAACAACGAACTAACACATGAATCCATTATAAACCAAATCGCTCAAATTCAACAAGGTTAATAATTTCAAAGAAAAATACATGTTTTAGCGATGACTTATTAGATTATCATTGTACATATACAACATTAAAATTACCATTAGATCTATTTTGCGGTAAGTTATAAGAAATTAATAATTAAATAATGAGCTATTTAGCGATAAATTAGGATCAGAGAGAGTAAGAATTGAAGGGGAAAATCATTGATAATATCAACAATTAGCAACATGGAAAATTATATAAATTGTATAAGAATTAATGACGGTTAAATTTCATATTAAAATAACAAAATTTTATTATTGATCTATTAAGTGATAAGTTATTTATAAAATTCTATCAAACAACAAATTATTTGGCAAAAGATTAGAGCTATAGAGAGAAATGATTATTTTTTAAAAAAAGAAGGAACAATTACCCATGATGATTAGCAAGAGAGCTGCAAAAAATGTTGAAAACTTCATAATAGCGCACTACAAATTCTACTAACTATAAATTATAATTTCTAATTGATTTTGATTTGGAGCAATGTATTATACAACATTATATAGGGGTAAAAGAAAATCTACTGAAATTACTATAATCTCATGAAGGAAGGCAAGTTAATCATGATTTGTCATTACTTATTTGGATTAAAATAAATTTTAAAAAAAATGGTCAAACCAAATCTAGTAAAAAGGAAAAAAGATGGTCAAAAAAATTTATACTCTCTTACTTATTAGACATTATTTATATATATATATATTATTAATCTCTCCGTTTTAAAATAAGTGAATTGTTAAACTTTTTTCATAGTACAAAATAAATGAATTGTTCAAATTCAAGAGAGTTGTTGAATTTTTTCTCCTATTTTGCCCCTCATTTGGATCTTCTAGGTGATAATTGCTCATATGTATGATTTTACTTTAAATTATTTATACTTTCAAGAATAGGTTGAGAATATCTAAAAGTGAAAAATGATATTTATTTTATGTCCTAAACTTCAGTTCTCAATAGGCGTGCATTGACTCAACAATTCAGTTATATGAGGTCTCTTTAATGAGTTGTGGAAGCATTATGTATAGTCCCACCATTTTTTATATACATATTTTCACAATTACGACTAACTTTTAAAAATTATCCTATTTTCACTGTTTTTCATTTGTAATAAAATAGCCCATAGATCTGGCGCCTTTGGGACACCTGAATATTTTTTCTAAAAGAACTATATGACGACCTTTGTAATGAGTTAGGAAGCATTAGATATATAGTCTCACCTTTTTTCACACATATTTTCACATTTACGATCCAATTTTAAGTAATTATCCGAGTTTTGGTGTTTTTCGTGTGTATATGTCTATTGTTCTGGAGCCTTTAGAACACCGAATTTATTTTTCTGAAAAATCTATATGAAGACCTCTGTAATGAGTTGGGAAAGCATTAGGTACAATTCTTCCATTTTATTCACTTTTATTTTTGCATTGAGAAACCAATTCTTAGGAATTAACCAAGTTTCATGATGTTTCGTGTGTATTAGCCCTGGATCTATCGCCTTTGAAGCACCGAATTTTTTTTCAAAAAAACTATATGAGTACATGTGTAACGAGGAGGAGAAGCATTACAGAGAGTTCCGCCATTTTTTCACGCATATTTTCGCATTTATGAGTTATCTTTAGAATTTTCAGACTTTTGTCATTTTTCGTGTGTATTAGCCTATAAATCTGGCACATTAGGGGCACCTAAATTTGTTTACTGAAAAAACTATATGAGGACCTTCTTGATGAGTTGGGTAACATTACGTATATTATCTCAATTTCTTGCACATTAATAACGAAAAGTAATATAAATTGAAATTTCTTGCACATTAATAATTAAAAAAAATATCATAAAATGTTAGTCTAAGTTATTATAATTTGATTCTAAAAAAGAAAATCTTGACAATTAAAAGTGGATGTGATATTATTTGAATAATCATTTGCTCCAAATGTGTTAGTGACATTAATTATCATTTACTTATAAATGAAAAATGTCTTCTATTTTAAAATAAGTAAATTATTACTCCCTCCGTCCACATTTATTTGACAGGTATACTAAAAATAGATGTCCAAAATTAAGTGTCAGTTTTAACAATCAAGAAATAATTAGTTTTTTTTTTTAATTTTACCTTTAATGATTACACTATTTTGTTCAATTGAAAAGTTATACAACCTTATGATATTCTTGATATAGTAGGGTTATATTAGTCAAATTATATCTTATACTAAATTTTTGTTTAGGGGAGTGCATGACCTTACCCTGACAAACAATTATGGACGTAGAGAATATGACATTGTCTATTTATTAAGTAAAATCTTTTAAGAAATAAATTGAACACAACTTCCCAAATATCTTCAAACAATTGAACACAACTTTTTAACCATTCAGTTATTTTCAAATATTTCTTGAAAATATAAATAATAATTTAAAGTAAAATCATAAACACGCACAATTATCTTTTTGAAATTATTGCCTAAAAATGTAAATTTGGGGCACAAGCACAAGAAGCACCAAATAATATATGAAATGACCAAATCAGCCTCACTCAAAATGGAATTACTTCTAGCACATATGTTGATGGAGAGGAGCTTTAACTCTCACTTAGGGTGTCCCGACTTAAAACGAGTCATGAGTAACACTCACACTTAACCTCCTAGATGGCGAACCAACGAATTCACCCAACTTATATTAATTGTTCAAGTTACAAAATACAACCATAATGCGAAAACTCAAATCTTATTAATGTAAAAAATACGTTAAAGTCTATTATATATCATTTTTCAAAATCTGAAAGTCATTTCATTAAGGAAGTCAAAACCTCAAATACTGAGTCTAAGAATATCAAAGATACATATAAATAAAGGATACGAAAGAGACAAAAATTAATCAATTGTGATTAGCAACAATTTGGGGGCAAACAGAGTTGGTCAAATAATTTTTTAAAAAAATAAAAATTAGTGGATTACACACATTATATAATGCTTAAAATTTTGAATTCCTAGAAATGAGTACCAAACCACGAACTAACACATGAATCTATTATGAATCAAATCGCTCAAATTTGATCAGGTTAATAATTTCAAAGAAAAATACATATTTTAGAGATGAATTATTTAATTATAGTTGCACATATAAGAAATTAATAATTAAATTATGAGTTATTTAGGGATAAATTTGGATTAGAGAGAGTAAGAATTGAAAGAGGAACAAACCATTTATAATATATAAACAATTAACAACATGGGAATTATTTAAAATTAGTAAAAACTAATAACATACAAGATTATATATTAAATAACAAAAGTTTATTCTTGATCTATTAAGCGATAAATTATTTTAAAAAAAATTATATCAAACGACAAATTATTTGGCAAAGATTAGATCTAGAGAGAAATATTTTTTTAAAAAAAAAGGACAATTACCCATGATGATTATCAAGAGAGCTGCAAAAAAAATGTTGAATACTTCATAATAGAGCACTGCAATTTCTATTATTTATAAATTATAATTTTTAATTGATTTTGATTTGGACCAATGTATTATACATTATACAACATTACATAGGAGTTAAAGAAAATCTCTTATAATTAATATAATCTCATGAAGGGTTTTAATTAAAAGGTGACTTAATATATGATTTGACAATACTTATTTGGATTAAATAAATTTTAAAAATGGGTCAAACGAGATCTACTAAAAAACAATAAAAATCATAATTAGAATTTCTCCCATTAACTTTGGTAAAACAAATTTAATTCTATCTCCCTTTTAAGCCATTATTTTTATGCATATTATTATACTTCTTTCGTCCACTTTTAATTGTCATATTATATTTTTTGAAAGTTCATTTAACTAATTTTCAAAGTTAAATGAGATTATATTAATTTAATATCTTAAATAAAAAAATAGTTATTCAAAAGCTATACGAAAAGTACTATAAATTGCAATTTCTTGCACATTTATAATGAAAAAATATATCATAAAATGTTAGTCAAAGTTCTTGTAATTTAACTCTAAAAAAGAAAACCATGACAATTTAAAGTGGACGGGGTATTATTTGAATTATCATTTGCTACAAATGTGTTGATGACATTAATAATCATTTAATTGTAAACGAAAGATGTATTCTATTTCAAAATTTGCAAATTATTACTCCCTCCGTCAACAATTGTTTGGCAGATATACTAAAAATAGATGTCCAAGATTAATTTTTCATTTAAACAATCAAGAAATAATCAGTTTCTTTTTTTCTATTCTGCCCTTAATAATTACACTATTTTATTCAATTAAAAAGTTATATAGGCTTTTGATATTCTTGGTATAGTAGGATTATATTTGTCAAATTATACCTTATATTAAGTTTTCGTTGAGGGAAGTGCATGACCTTACCCTGACAAACAATTGTGGACGGAGGGAGTATGACATTGTATATCCATTAAGTAAAATATTTTAAGACATAAATTGAAACGACTTTTCAATTTTTTCCTTCCATTTTTCAAACAATTCTTGAAAATATAAATAAAAATTTAAAGTAAAACCATAAACATTTATATTTTTGAAATTATAGCCTAAAATGTAAATGAGGGGCACAAGCACATGAAACACCAAATAATATATGAAATGATCAAATTAACCTCACTCAATATGGAATTACATGTGGCACATATGTTGATGGAGAGGGGCTTTAACTCTAGCTTAGGGTGTCACGACTCAAAACAAGTCATGAGTGACACCAACACTTAACCTCCTAGGTGGCGAACCAATGAATTCACCCAACTTATATTAATTGTTTGACTTACAAATACAATTATAATGCGGAAACTCAAATCTTATTAATGTAAGAAATACACTAAATTCTATTAAATATCATTTTTTTCAAAACCTGAAAGTCATTATATCAAGGATAGCAAAGCCTCAAATACTAAATCTAAGAGTATCAAAGATACCAAAACAGATAAATAAATGATACCAAAGAGATAAAATTAATCAATAGTGATTAGCAACAATTTGGGGGCATACAGAGTTGGTCCAATATATATATATATATATATATATATATATATATATATATATATATATATATAAAATGTGGACTAGAATTCTTTTTTCTTGACATTGAAACGGTGAAAAAGTATTATTAATGAAAATACAATGAGTACTGGTCACAATACTTTTGTGGTCCGACGATGCATAATTGGGAGGCCAATGGAATCAGTCAATTAATTTCTTAAAAATCAATAGACTAAGAGCCTGTTTGGCTCAGCTTAAAAGCTGGTCAAACTGACTTAAAAGCTAGTTTTTGACTTATTTAGCTGTTTGGCAATATTCAAAATAACTTATTGTTAAAAAACACTTAATTTAAGCCAAAAGTTAAAAGCTGGGGTAGGGTGCTTTTTTTTTAGCTTATAAGCTCTTTTAAGTTGGCTAAATTTTTACCTTTTTGCCCTTATTTCTTTTATTTCTATTATTATTATTATTATTATTATTATTATTATAATTATTATTATTATTGTTAATATTTTATTATTTTATTATTATTATTATTATTATTTATTTTATTATTCTTTTTTATTATTATATATTATTATTATTATTATATATTATATATTATATATTATATATTATTATTATTATTCTTTGCATATTATTTTATTATTATTATTATTATTATTAAATTAATCAACTTTTATCATGTTAACAGCTTTTAAGGGTATTTCAGATATTTTGATTAAAAAAAGTGTTTACCAGCACTTATTTGCCAAACACATCAACAACTTTTATTTTTTAACTTCAGCACTTTTATCCAAACATATTACTTATTTTAAAAATAAGTTTCAGCACTTTTTAAAAGTTACTTGTTTTAAGCTCATCCAAACGGGCTCTAACACATAAAAAAAAAAGAAACTCAAAACCTTGAACTCATAGTTTGGGACATCAAAACGTTTTATCAACCCTAATATAAAGTTAATTTATTTCTTTTATTAAAGATTCATGAGGTGTATCGAGTAAGAACTTAAAAAGATAAACTAATCCAAATAAAGTGCAACAATTATTCATATCCCATAATTCATCCATTTTTCAAACTTTTCAACAAATATTAGAGGAAAGACATTGAATCATCCAAAATAAATATAATTGTTTCAAGTATTAAACTTAAGCAAGAACGCAGATAATATATAGTCTTAAACAAGGTCACAATTTTATGCATTAGATAAAAAGAATTAATCAAATAGTGAGGTTGTGTTCGCGTGCCTTGGCCCAAATTTCTTTGAAAATAGAAACCTTTAATCTTATAGACAAGTAGGCTTAGAATCAAGGTACAAACATAAGGAGATGTCACGTTTATGCGTCTTGATAAGCGTATATCGAAACTGAGGTTATAATTTTGCGTCTTAGTTATGAATAATAAAATTATACAAATTAAGCAAACACTAGGCAAACCATTTATTCAAGATTAATTTATATTTATTTTCTTTTAATTAGGAATTCAAAAAAGTAACTTAAAACACATATTTCAATTTTAAATGATGATTCTGTAAATAAAATAATTTGTATTCAATATTGCCACTTCGATTGGGAAAACTTTTTTTCTCCTCCTTTTCTAACAATGAAAAAGGAACGTGACACTATGGGAATAAATCTGAGCATCTAACCAAAATTTAAAGATAATAATGATATAATTTAAAACTTTTGTTAAACACAATTAAGTGCTCTATGTTTTGTTCAATTTTTATCGAGTTTGACTAGATTAATGATTTATTCATTTATTACTCTCTTCGTCCACAATTGTTTTGTAAGGGTAAGGTCATGCACTCTCCTCAAGGAAAATTTAATACAAGGTATAATTTGACTAATATCACCAACTATACCAAAACTATCAAGAGTCTACATAACTTTTCAATTGAACAAAATGGAGTAATTATTAAAGGCAGAATTGAAAAAAAAAATGACTATTTATTTCTTGATTGTTTAAATTGACAATTAATCTTGGACATCTATTTTAAGGATACCTACCAAACAATTGTGGACGGAGGGAGTAATTCAGTCAATTTTAACCTTCTTAAATAAGAAAGTGGATCGTGTGGGATTACCTTATTTGGTTACTCTAATCTAGTCAACTTTTATTTAAAAAGCTTTATTTCTAAGCAAATCATTTAGATAAATTAACTGATTAAGTCAAAAGTGATTTATTATAAATTATTCAAGATGTGTATAAATCAATTAAATTGATCGTACTAAAATTACAATATTCAAAAAAATTCATTAGGCATATCGAGTATGAACTTAAAGAGATAAATTAATCCAAAAAAAAGGTGCAACAATTCTTCATATCTCATTATACGTCTTATTTTCCAAACTTTCCAACAAATAATAGAGGAAAGACATTGAATCATAAATAAAATATCCTTTATTTTTTGTTTTACGCACTAATCAATACATATTTAATTTGCCCTTCTCAAGATGTGTATAATCTTCGTCTCGTTTACCAATACATGCACAAATATGAAGAATACAAAGTGGTTTTTGATCATGACAAACTACTTGACAATCATTGGCTGAATCACAGTGGTGCGCAGTAGTCACATTGATGAATGAATTATTTGCAACTGCATATAAGAAAACAAATCATCATTTTGTGTATAAAAAATTAATTATATAGAAAAATAATTATACATATATTTATTTATATATAAAATGATAAGAAAGCTCCTCATCTTTAGAATTAAACTTTTGAATAAAAAATTAACGTCAGATCTACAAATAAGGAGTTATTACCAAACAACGAACTAACACATGAATCCATTATGAACCAAATCGCTCAAATTCAATTAGGTTAATAATTTCAAAGAAAAATACATGTTTTAGCGACGACTTATTAGATTATCATTGTACATATACAACACAAAATTATCATTAGATCTATTTTGCGGTAAGTTATGAGAAATTAATAATTAAATAATGAGCTATTTAGCGATAAATTAGGATCAGAGAGAGTAAGAATTGAATGGGAAAATCATTGATAACATCAACAATTAGCAACATGGAAAATTATGTAAATTGTATAAGAATTAATGACGGGTAAATTTTATATTAAAATAACAAAATTTTATCATGGATCTATTAAGTGATAAGTTATTTATAAAATTATATGGCAAAAGATTAGAGCTATAGAGAGAAATGATTATTTTTTTAAAAAAAGAAGGAACAATTACCCATTATGATTAGCAAGAAAGCTGCAAAAAATGTAGAAAACTTCATAATAGCGCACTACAAATTCTACTAACTATAAATTATAATTTTTAATTGATTTTGATTTGGAGCAATGTATATACAACATTATATAGGGGTAAAAGAAAATCTACTGTAATTACTATTATCTCATGAAGGAAGGCAAGTTAATCATGATTGTCATTACTTATTTGGATTAAAATAAATTTTAAAAAAAATGGTCAAACCAAATCTAGTAAAAAGGAAAAAAGATGGTCAAAAAAATTTATTCTCTCTTATTTATTAGACATTATTTATATATATATTATTAATCTCTCCGTTTTAAAATAAGTGAATTGTTAAACTTTTTTCATAGTACAAAATAAATGAATTGTTCAAATTCAAGAGAGTTATTGAATTTTTTTCTCCTATTTTGCCCCTCATTTGGATCTTCTAGGTGATAATTGGTCATATTTATGATTTTATATTAAATTATTCATATTTTCAAGAATAGGTTGAGAATATCTAAAAGTGGAAAATGATATTTATTTTATGTCCTAAACTTCATTTCTCCATAGGCGTGCATTGACTCAACAATTCAGATATATGAGGTCTCTCTAATGAGTTGTGGAAGCATTATGTATAGTCCCACCATTTTTTATATACATATTTTCACAATTACGACTAACTTTTAAAAATTATCCTATTTTCACTGTTTTTCATGTGTAATAAAATAGCCCATAGATCTGGCGCCTTTGGGACACCTGAATTTTTTTTCTAAAAGAACTATATGACGACCTTTGTAATGATGTAGGAAGCATTACATATAGTCTCACCTTTTTTCACACATATTTTCACATTTACGATCCAATTTTAAGTAATTATCCGAGTTTTTGTGTCTTTCGTGTGTATATGTCTATTGTTCTGGGCCTTTAGGACACCCAATTTTTTTTCCTGAAAAATCTATATGAAGACCTCTGTAATGAGTTGGGAAAGCATTACGTACAATTCTTCCATTTTATTCACTTTTATTTTTGCATTGAGAAACCAATTCTTAGGAATTAACCAAGTTTCAGGATTTTTTGTGTGTATTAGCCCTGGATCTATCACCTTTGAAGCACCCAATTTTTTTTCAAAAAAACTATATGAGTACATGTGTAACGAGGAGGAGAAGCATTACAGAGAGTTCCGCCATTTTTTCACGCATATTTTCGCATTTATGAGTTATCTTTAGAATTTTCAGACTTTTGTCATTTTTCGTATGTATTAGCCTATAAATCTGGCACCTTAGGGGCACCTAAATTTGTTTACTGAAAAAACTATATGAGGACCTTCTTGATGAGTTGGGTAACATTACGTATATTATCTCAATTTCTTGCACATTAATAACGGAAAGTAATATAAATTGAAATTTCTTGCACATTAATAATTAAAAAAATATATCATAAAATGTTAGTCTAAGTTATTATAATTTGATTCTAAAAAAGAAAATCTTGACAATTAAAAGTGGATGTGATATTATTTGAATAATCATTTGCTCCAAATGTGTTAGTGACATTAATTATCATTTACTTATAAACGAAAAATGTCTTCTATTTCAAAATAAGTAAATTATTACTCCCTCCGTCAACATTTATTTGACAGGTATACTAAAAATAGATGTCCAAAATTAAGTGTCAATTTTAACAATCAAGAAATAATTAGTTTTTTTTTTTTTTTAATTTTACCCTTAATAATTACACTATTTTGTTCAATTGAAAAGTTATACAAGCTTATGATATTCTTGATATAGTAGGGTTATATTAGTCAAATTATACCTTATACTAAATTTTTGTTTTGGGGAGTGCGTGACCTTACCCTGACAAACAATTGTGGACACAGGGAGTATGACATTGTATATTTATTAAGTAAAATCTTTTAAAACATAAATTGAACACAACTTTCCAAATATCTTCAAACAATTGAACACAACTTTTTAACCATTCAGTTATTTTCAAATATTTCTTGAAAAGACAAATAATAATTTAAAGTAAATCATAAACATGCACAATTATCTTTTTGAAATTATTGCCTAAAAATGTAAATTTGGGGCACAAGCACAAGAAGCACCAAATAATATATGAAATGACCAAATCAGCCTCACTCAAAATGGAATTACTTCTAGCACATATGTTGATGGAGAGGAGCTTTAACTCTCACTTAGGGTGTCCCGACTTAAAACGAGTCATGAGTAACACTCACACTTAACCTCCTAGATGGCGAACCAACGAATTCACCCAACTTATATTAATTGTTCAAGTTACAAAATACAACCATAATGCGAAAACTCAAATCTTATTAATGTAAGAAATACGTTAAAGTCTATTATATATCATTTTTCAAAATCTGAAAGTCATTTCATTAAGGAAGTCAAAACCTCAAATACTGAGTCTAAGAATATCAAAGATACATAAACAAATAAATAAAGGATACGAAAGAGACAAAAATTAATCAATTGTGATTAGCAACAATTTGGGGGCAAACAGAGTTGGTCAAATAATTTTTAAAAAAAATAAAAATTAGTGGATTACACACATTATATAATGCTTAAAATTTTGAATTCCTAGAAATGAGTACCAAACCACGAACTAACACATGAATCTATTATGAATCAAATCGCTCAAATTTGATCAGGTTAATAATTTCAAAGAAAAATACATATTTTAGAGATGAATTATTTAATTATAGTTGCACATATAAGAAATTAATAATTAAATTATGAGTTATTTAGGGATAAATTTGGATTAGAGAGAGTAAGAATTGAAAGAGGAACAAACCATTTATAATATATAAACAATTAACAACATGGGAATTATTTAAAATTAGTAAAAACTAATAACATACAAGATTATATATTAAATAACAAAAGTTTATTCTTGATCTATTAAGCGATAAATTATTTTAAAAAAAATTCTATCAAACGACAAATTATTTGGCAAAGATTAGATCTAGAGAGAAATATTTTTTTAAAAAAAAAGGACAATTACCCATGATGATTATCAAGAGAGCTGCAAAAAAAATGTTGAATACTTCATAATAGAGCACTGCAATTTCTATTATTTATAAATTATAATTTTTAATTGATTTTGATTTGGACCAATGTATTATACATTATACAACATTACATAGGAGTTAAAGAAAATCTCTTATAATTAATATAATCTCATGAAGGGTTTTAATTAAAAGGTGACTTAATATATGATTTGACAATACTTATTTGGATTAAATAAATTTTAAAAATGGGTCAAACGAGATCTACTAAAAAACAATAAAAATCATATTTAGAATTTCTCCCATTAACTTTGGTAAAACAAATTTAATTCTATCTCCCTTTTAAGCCATTATTTTTATGCATATTATTATACTTCTTTCGTCCACTTTTAATTGTCATATTATATTTTTTGAAAGTTCATTTAACTAATTTTCAAAGTTAAATGAGATTATATTAATTTAATATCTTAAATAAAAAAATAGTTATTCAAAAGCTATACGAAAAGTACTATAAATTGCAATTTCTTGCACATTTATAATGAAAAAATATATCATAAAATGTTAGTCAAAGTTCTTGTAATTTAACTCTAAAAAAGAAAACCATGACAATTTAAAGTGGACGGGGTATTATTTGAATTATCATTTGCTACAAATGTGTTGATGACATTAATAATCATTTAATTGTAAACGAAAGATGTATTCTATTTCAAAATTTGCAAATTATTACTCCCTCCGTCAACAATTGTTTGGCAGATATACTAAAAATAGATGTCCAAGATTAATTTTTTATTTAAACAATCAAGAAATAATCAGTTTCTTTTTTTCTATTCTGCCCTTAATAATTACACTATTTTATTCAATTAAAAAGTTATATAGGCTTTTGATATTCTTGGTATAGTAGGATTATATTTGTCAAATTATACCTTATATTAAGTTTTCGTTGAAGGAAGTGCATGACCTTACCCTGACAAACAGTTGTGGACGGAGGGAGTATGACATTGTATATCCATTAAGTAAAATATTTTAAGACATAAATTGAAACGACTTTTCAATTTTTTCCTTCCATTTTTCAAACAATTCTTGAAAATATAAATAAAAATTTAAAGTAAAACCATAAACATTTATATTTTTGAAATTATTGCCTAAAATGTAAATGAGGGGCACAAGCACATGAAACACCAAATAATATATGAAATGATCAAATTAACCTCACTCAATATGGAATTACATGTAGCACATATGTTGATGGAGAGGGGCTTTAACTCTAGCTTAGGGTGTCACGACTCAAAACAAGTCATGAGTGACACCAACACTTAACCTCCTAGGTGGCGAACCAATGAATTCACCCAACTTATATTAATTGTTTGACTTACAAATACAATTATAATGCGGAAACTCAAATCTTATTAATGTAAGAAATACACTAAATTCTATTAAATATCATTTTTTTCAAAACCTGAAAGTCATTATATCAAGGATAGCAAAGCCTCAAATACTAAATCTAAGAGTATCAAAGATACCAAAACAGATAAATAAAGGATACCAAAGAGATAAAATTAATCAATAGTGATTAGCAACAATTTGGGGGCATACAGAGTTGGTCCAATATATATATATATATATATATATATATATATATATATATATATATATATATATAAAATGTGGACTAGAATTCTTTTTTCTTGACATTGAAACGGTGAAAAAGTATTATTAATGAAAATCCAGTGAGTACTGGTCACAATACTTTTGTGGTCCGATGATGCATAATTGGGAGGCCAATGGAATCAGTCAATTAATTTCTTAAAAATCAATAGACTAAGAGCCTGTTTGGCTCAGCTTAAAAGCTGGTCAAACTGACTTAAAAGCTGGTTTTTGATTTATTTAGCTGTTTGGCAATACTCAAAATAACTTATTGTTAAAAAAAACTTAATTTAAGCCAAAAGTTAAAAGCTGGGGTAGGGTGCTTTTTTTTTAGCTTATAAGCTCTTTTAAGTTGGCCAAATTTTTACCTTTTTGCCCTTATTTCTTTTATTTCTATTATTATTATTATTATTATTATTATTATTATTATTATTATTATTATAATTATTATTATTATTGCTAATATTTTATTATTTTATTATTATTATTATTATTATTATTTATTTTATTATTCTTTTTTATTATTATATATTATTATTATTATATATTATATATTATATATTATATATTATTATTATTATTATTCTTTGCATATTATTTTATTATTATTATTATTATTATTATTATTAAATTAATCAACTTTTATCATGTTAACAGCTTTTAAGGGTATTTCAGATATTTTGATTAAAAAAAGTGTTTACCAGCACTTATTTGCCAAACACATCAACAACTTTTATTTTTTAACTTCAGCACTTTTATCCAAACACATAACTACTTATTTTAAAAATAAGTTTCAGCACTTTTTAAAAGTAACTTGTTTTAAGCTCATCCAAACGGGCTCTAACACATAAAAAAAAAAGAAACTCAAAACCTTGAACTCGTAGTTTGGGACATCAAAACGTTTTATCACCCTAATATAAAGTTAATTTATTTCTTTTATTAAAGATTCATGAGGTGTATCGAGTAAGAACTTAAAAAGATAAACTAATCCAAATAAAGTGCAACAATTATTCATATCCCATAATTCATCCATTTTTCAAACTTTTCAACAAATATTAGAGGAAAGACATTGAATCATCCAAAATAAATATAATTGTTTCAAGTATTAAACTTAAGCAAGAACGCAGATAATATATAGTCTTAAACAAGGTCACAATTTTATGCATTAGATAAAAAGAATTAATCAAATAGTGAGGTTGTGTTCGCGCCTTGGCCCAAATTTCTTTGGAAATAGAAACCTCTAATCTTATAGACAAGTAGGCTTAGAATTAAGGTACAAACATAAGGAGATGTCACGTTTATGCGTCTTGATAGGCGTATATCGAAACTGAGGTTATAATTTTGCGTCTGAGTTATGAATAATAAAATTATACAAATTAAGCAAACACTAGGCAAACCATTTATTCAAGATTAATTTATATTTATTTTCTTTTAATTAGGAATTCAAAAAAGTAACTTAAAACACATATTTCAATTTTAAATGATGATTCTGTAAATAAAATAATTTGTATTCAATATTGCCACTTCGATTGGGAAAACTTTTTTTCTCCTCCTTTTCTAACAATGAAAAAGGAACGTGACACTATGGGAATAAATCTGAGCATCTAACAAAAATTTAAAGATAATAATGATATAATTTAAAACTTTTGTTAAACACAATTAAGTGCTCTATGTTTTGTTCAATTTATATCGAGTTTGACTAGATTAATGATTTATTCATTTATTACTCTCTTCATCCACAATTGTTTTGTAAGGGTAAGGTCATGCACTCTCCTCAAAGAAAATTTAATACAAGGTATAATTTGACTAATATCACCAACTATACCAAAACTATCAAGAGTCTACATAACTTTTCAATTGAACAAAATGGAGTAATTATTAAAGGCAGAATTGAAAAAAAAATGACTATTTATTTCTTGATTGTTTAAATTGACAATTAATCTTGGACATCTATTTTAAGGATACCTACCAAACAATTGTGGACGGAGGGAGTAATTCAGTCAATTTTAACCTTCTTAAATAAGAAAGTGGATCGTGTGGGATTACCTTATTTGGTTACTCTAATCTAGTCAACTTTTATTTAAAAAGCTTTATTTCTAAGCAAATCATTTAGATAAATTAACTGATTAAGTCAAAAGTGATTTATTATAAATTATTTAAGATGAGTATAAATCAATTAAATTGATCGTACTAAAATTACAATATTCAAAAAAATTCATTAGGCATATCGAGTATGAACTTAAAGAGATAAATTAACCCAAAAAAAAGGTGCAACAATTCTTCATATCTCATTATACGTCTTATTTTCCAAACTTTCCAACAAATAATAGAGGAAAGACATTGAATCATAAATAAAATATCCTTTATTTTTTGTTTTACGCACTAATCAATACATATTTAATTTGCCCTTCTCAAGACGTGTATAATCTTCGTCTCGTTTACCAATACATGCACAAATATGAAGAATACAAAGTGGTTTTTGATCATGACAAACTACTTGACAATCATTGGCTGAATCACAGTGGTGCGCAGTAGTCACATTGATGAATGAATTATTTCCAACTGCATATAAGAAAACAAATCATCATTTTGTGTATAAAAAATTAATTATATAGAAAAATAATTATACATATATTTATTTATATATAAAATGATAAGAAAGCTCCTCATCTTTAGAATTAAACTTTTGAATAAAAAATTAACGTCAGATCTACAAATAAGGAGTTATTACCAAACAACGAACTAACACATGAATCCATTATGAACCAAATCGCTCAAATTCAATTAGCTTAATAATTTCAAAGAAAAATACATGTTTTAGCAACGACTTATTAGATTATCATTGTACATATACAATACAAAATTATCATTAGATCTATTTTGCGGTAAGTTATAAGAAATTAATAATTAAATAATGAGCTATTTAGCGATATATTAGGATCAGAGAGAGTAAGAATTGAATGGGAAAATCATTGATAATATCAACAATTAGCAACATGGAAAATTATATAAATTGTATAAGAATTAATGACGGGTAAATTTTATATTAAAATAACAAAATTTTATCATGGATCTATTAAGTGATAAGTTATTTATAAAATTCTATCAAACAACAAATTATTTGGCAAAAGATTAGAGCTATAGAGAGAAATGATTATTTTTAAAAAAAAGAAGGAACAATTACCCATGATGATTAGCAAGAAAGCTGCAAAAAATGTTGAAAACTTCATAATAGCGCACTACAAATTCTACTAACTATAAATTATAATTTTTAATTGATTTTGATTTGGAGCAATGTATATACAAAATTATATAGGGGTAAAAGAAAATCTACTGTAATTACTATAATCTCATGATTTTGATTTGGAGCAATGTATATACAAAATTATATAGGGGTAAAAGAAAATCTACTGTAATTACTATAATCTCATGAAGGAAGGCAAGTTAATCATGATTTGTCATTACTTATTTGGATTAAAATAAATTTTTAAAAAAATTGTCAAACCAAATCTAGTAAAAAGGAAAAAAGATGGTCAAAAAAATTTATTCTCTCTTATTTATTAGACATTATTTATATATATATTATTAATCTCTCCGTTTTAAAATAAGTGAATTGTTAAACTTTTTTCATAGTACAAAATAAATGAATTGTTCAAATTCAAGAGAGTTATTGAATTTTTTTCTCCTATTTTGCCCCTCATTTGGATCTTCTAGGTGATAATTGGTCATATTTATGATTTTATATTAAATTATTAATATTTTCAAGAATAGGTTGAGAATATCTAAAAGTGGAAAATGATATTTATTTTATGTCCTAAACTTCATTTCTCAATAGGCGTGCATTGACTCAACAATTCAGATATATGAGTTCTCTCTAATGAGTTGTGGAAGCATTATGTATAGTCCCACCATTTTTTATATACATATTTTCACAATTACGACTAACTTTTAGAAATTATTCGATTTTCACTGTTTTTCAGTTGTAATAAAATAGCCCATTTATCTGGCGCCTTTGGGACACCTGATTTTTTTTTCTAAAAGAACTGTATGACGACCTTTGTAATGAGTTAGGAAGCATTAGATATATAGTCTCACCTTTTTTCACACATATTTTCACATTTACGATCCAATTTTAAGTAATTATTCGAGTTTTGGTGTTTTTCGTGTGTATATGTCTATTGTTCTGGGGCCTTTAGGACACTAAGTTTTTCTTCCTGAAAAAATTTATATGAAGATCTCTGTAATGAGTTGGGAAAGCATTACGTACGATCCTTCCATTTTATTCACTTTTATTTTTGCATTGAGAAACCAATTCTTAGGAATTAACCAAATTTCATAATTTTTCGTGTGTATTACCCCTGGATCTATCGCCTTTGAAGCACCCAATTTTTTTTCAAAAAAACTATATGAGTACATGTGTAACGAGGAGGAGAAGCATTACAGAGAGTTCCGCCATTTTTCACGCATATTTTCGCATTTATGAGTTATCTTTAGAATTTTCAGACTTTTGTCATTTTTCGTGTGTATTAGCCTATAAATCTGGCACCTTAGGGGCACCTAAATTTGTTTACTGAAAAAACTATATGAGGACCTTCTTGATGAGTTAGGTAACATTACGTATATTATCTCAATTTCTTGCACATTAATAACGAAAAGTAATATAAATTGAAATCTCTTGCACATTAATAATTAAAAAAAAATATCATAAAATGTTAGTCTAAGTTATTATAATTTGATTCTAAAAAAGAAAATCTTGACAATTAAAAGTGGATGTGATATTATTTGAATAATCATTTGCTCCAAATGTGTTAGTGACATTAATTATCATTTACTTATAAACGAAAAATGTCTTCTATTTCAAAATAAGTAAATTATTACTCCCTCCGTCCACATTTGTTTGACAGGTATACTAAAAATAGATGTCCAAAATTAAGTGTCAATTTTAACAATCAAGAAATAATTAGATTTTTTTTTTAATTTTACCCTTAATAATTACACTATTTTGTTCAATTGAAAAGTTATACAAGCTTATGATATTCTTGATATAGTAGGGTTATATTAGTCAAATTATCCCTTATACTAAAGTTTTATTTTGGGGAGTGCATGACCTTACCCTGACAAACAATTGTGGACGGAGGGAGTATGACATTGTCTATTTATTAAGTAAAATCTTTTAAGAAATAAATTGAACACAACTTTCCAAATATCTTCAAACAATTGAACACAACTTTTTAACCATTCAGTTATTTTCAAATATTTCTTGAAAATATAAATAATAATTTAAAGTAAAATCATAAACACGCACAATTATCTTTTTGAAAGTATTGCCTAAAAATGTAAATTTGGGGCACAAGCACAAGAAGCACCAAATAATATATGAAATGACCAAATCAGACTCACTCAAAATGGAATTACTTCTAGCACATATGTTAATGGAGAGGAGATTTAACTCTCACTTAGGGTGTCCCGACTTAAAACGAGTCATGAGTAACACTCACACTTAACCTCCTAGATGGCGAACCAACGAATTCACCCAACTTATATTAATTGTTCAAGTTACAAAATACAACCATAATGCGAAAACTCAAATCTTGTTAATGTAAGAAATACGTTAAAGTCTATTATATATCATTTTTCAAAATCTGAAAGTCATTTCATTAAGGAAGTCAAAACCTCAAATACTGAGTCTAAGAATATCAAAGATACATAAACAAATAAATAAAGGATACGAAAGAGACAAAAATTAATCAATTGTGATTAGCAACAATTTGGGGGCAAACAGAGTTGGTCAAATAATTTTTAAAAAAAATAAAAATTAGTGGATTACACACATTATATAATGCTTAAAATTTTGAATTCCTAGAAATGAGTACCAAACCACGAACTAACACATGAATCTATTATGAATCAAATCGCTCAAATTTGATCAGGTTAATAATTTCAAAGAAAAATACATATTTTAGAGATGAATTATTTAATTATAGTTGCACATATAAGAAATTAATAATTAAATTATGAGTTATTTAGGGATAAATTTGGATTAGAGAGAGTAAGAATTGAAAGAGGAACAAACCATTTATAATATATAAACAATTAACAACATGGGAATTATTTAAAATTAGTAAAAACTAATAACATACAAGATTATATATTAAATAACAAAAGTTTATTCTTGATCTATTAAGCGATAAATTATTTTTAAAAAACTTCTATCAAACGACAAATTATTTGGCAAAGATTAGATCTAGAGAGAAATATTTTTTTTAAAAAAAAGGACAATTACCCATGATGATTATCAAGAGAGCTGCAAAAAAAATGTTGAATACTTCATAATAGAGCACTGCAATTTCTATTATTTATAAATTATAATTTTTAATTGATTTTGATTTGGACCAATGTATTATACATTATACAACATTACATAGGAGTTAAAGAAAATCTCTTATAATTAATATAATCTCATGAAGGGTTTTAATTAAAAGGTGACTTAATATATGATTTGACAATACTTATTTGGATTAAATAAATTTTAAAAATGGGTCAAACGAGATCTACTAAAAAACAATAAAAATCATATTTAGAATTTCTCCCATTAACTTTGGTAAAAAAAATTTAATTCTATCTCCCTTTTAAGCCATTATTTTTATGCATATTATTATACTTCTTTCGTCCACTTTTAATTGTCATATTATATTTTTTGAAAGTTCATTTAACTAATTTTCAAAGTTAAATGAGATTATATTAATTTAATATCTTAAATAAAAAAATAGTTATTCAAAAGCTATACGAAAAGTACTATAAATTGCAATTTCTTGCACATTTATAATGAAAAAATATATCATAAAATGTTAGTCAAAGTTTCTTGTAATTTAACTCTAAAAAAGAAAACCATGACAATTTAAAGTGGACGGGGTATTATTTGAATTATCATTTGCTACAAATGTGTTGATGACATTAATAATCATTTAATTGTAAACGAAAGATGTATTCTATTTCAAAATTTGCAAATTATTACTCCCTCCGTCAACAATTGTTTGGCAGATATACTAAAAATAGATGTCCAAGATTAATTTTTCATTTAAACAATCAAGAAATAATCAGTTTCTTTTTTTCTATTCTGCCCTTAATAATTACACTATTTTATTCAATTAAAAAGTTATATAGGCTTTTGATATTCTTGGTATAGTAGGATTATATTTGTCAAATTATACCTTATATTAAGTTTTCGTTGAGGGAAGTGCATGACCTTACCCTGACAAACAGTTGTGGACGGAGGGAGTATGACATTGTATATCCATTAAGTAAAATATTTTAAGACATAAATTGAAACGACTTTTCAATTTTTTCCTTCCATTTTTCAAACAATTCTTGAAAATATAAATAAAAATTTAAAGTAAAACCATAAACATTTATATTTTTGAAATTATTGCCTAAAATGTAAATGAGGGGCACAAGCACATGAAACACCAAATAATATATGAAATGATCAAATTAACCTCACTCAATATGGAATTACATGTAGCACATATGTTGATGGAGAGGGGCTTTAACTCTAGCTTAGGGTGTCACGACTCAAAACAAGTCATGAGTGACACCAACACTTAACCTCCTAGGTGGCGAACCAATGAATTCACCCAACTTATATTAATTGTTTGACTTACAAATACAATTATAATGCGGAAACTCAAATCTTATTAATGTAAGAAATACACTAAATTCTATTAAATATCATTTTTTTCAAAACCTGAAAGTCATTATATCAAGGATAGCAAAGCCTCAAATACTAAATCTAAGAGTATCAAAGATACCAAAACAGATAAATAAAGGATACCAAAGAGATAAAATTAATCAATAGTGATTAGCAACAATTTGGGGGCATACAGAGTTGGTCCAATATATATATATATATATATATATATATATATATATATATATATATATATATAAAATGTGGACTAGAATTCTTTTTTCTTGACATTGAAACGGTGAAAAAGTATTATTAATGAAAATACAATGAGTACTGGTCACAATACTTTTGTGGTCCGACGATGCATAATTGGGAGGCCAATGGAATCAGTCAATTAATTTCTTAAAAATCAATAGACTAAGAGCCTGTTTGGCTCAGCTTAAAAGCTTGTAACAACCCTAAAAATAGATATGCTAAGTAATGCTTAATGTGCCAAGAATGCCTACGATTAGACCAGGGTTCACACGGATTGATGCGCGTAGAACCAGACCTCGAAACCCTTGGTACAGCCAAGCCAACTAACTTTGGGAGTTAGTTGAGCTAGGAAAGGTTGGGACCAACCATGTAGGGCTCTCGAATACGAAGATTTACTCGAAGGAGTCTTTACCGGACTTAAAGAGAGGAAATCTTAAGTTTTGAGGGTCTAGGGGTAAAATGGTCTTTTACCAGGCTAAGGGTAATATCGTAATTACCCTAAATATATATTTAATTAATTATTTAATAAGGTGGAGGGGCAAATTGGGGAGAGAGAGACGAAATGGAGCTCTTGAAGTTAAGTCTTGCTCCACCCGGGTTCGAACCTAGGTGGAAGCAATGAATTTATGTGATTTGTATTTAAGATATTAAATTAATGAAATTAATTAATAATTATTATTCATTAGCTGATTTAAAATAAAATAAAAATCAGATTTTTATTAATTAACTAAACCTTATTTGACTAAGTCTTAAACTAGACTCCTAAGCCTAATATGACTCCCACTCTCTCACGTCTATCTCTCAACTCTCACGCTCAAACTCTCCCATTCTCTCATTCACGTTTTTCTCTGCCAAAATAACTTCAAAAACAGTAGGTAAACCAAAGTTCTTCACACTTGAAGAACTCACAACGAAAATTACAAACAAACAACTAATCAAAAACGTTACGCAAGAGGGAGGATTATTCCGTCGAATTGGTGTTGAAGTTGAGGGGATTTGGACGTGATTTTTGGAGAAAGTTTTGGGCAGAAAGTCAAGGTTTGAACTACATAAAAGGTATGGGTTTTCTTTTCTCTTGGTCCCTTTCCCAAGAGACCCCTTAAGATTCAGTAAATTCTAATCCGAAAACTAGGATTGTTCCCGTTGCATGTCCCTGTCACTAGCTCCCAATGAATCGTAGGTTGCGTATGTTTGCTGATAGTTTAAGTATGAAGTGTGATTTTTGTGATAATGTGTTCATGATTATGTGTTTAGAATTGTAAGCATGTTAAGTTATGTCAACCGAAAGTATGTGAAAAATGATATGTTTTTATGGTTGAATTTTATGTGCAAATGTTTGTGTAAATCATGAGGTGTAAAAGTGGTGTAATGTTGCTGGATGTAATGTTAATTCTTGGCTGAATATAATCATAAAAAGATTACACTTAAAGATGCACCAAATGATCCACGAAATGCCTTATGAATTAACGTATGAATGATGGTAAAAAGAAGCTGAAAATAGTGAACAAATTTCCAGCATTTGGTAGGTTGGGTTCGGCCAAACAAAGTGGTACAAAATGCAATGAAAAATGAATGTAAAATAAATGAAATCACTAAGTATTGAATCCAAGACATCATTACATGAAAGCTACAAGAAAATCAACAAAAGATTAAGACAAAAATGGATTGGAAGAGACTAAATTTCCAGCCTGCTGGAAATTGTAGTCTCGGATAATTTTTAAGAAAATGAGCTTCGTTTAATTTTTTTTTTAAATGTGAGGTCATTGGGGATTGAACCCATGACCTCACTAAATGAAAATTTCATAAAAATTTCGTGAGAAAAATGCAAGGAAAAATAGATGTGGTGAGTGGGGATTGAACCCACAACCTCTTGAATGCATGAGAGAGTTAGGAGAAAAATAAAGGAGAAAATAAATGTGGAGAGTGGGGATTGAACCCACAACCTCTTGGATAGGTGAGAAAGTTAAGAGATAAATTAAAATAAAAATAATGAGCTTGTGGAGGATTGAACCCACAACCTCCTTGACTTAAACGAAAAAGGAGAGGAGAAAAAGAAAGGAAATGTTATGAGGTTGATGGGAATCGAACTAGGGTCTCCCAAATCTGAAAAAGGCAATTATCAAGTTTAAAATAAGATTAAGTGTTGTCCAAGGGATTCGAAATAGGGTTCCCTTGCCCCAAATTCCGTATTGTACATAAGTCATACGTGAATTAAATGTTCAAGAATAATGCCACCTACTTAGATCGAAATCGAGATCTTGGCATACATACAAGATGCATAAGTCTTGTATCACATAATCTTAGGAAGATATGAATCACTTAGACGATATATGAATGAAGCCTCATGGCTTATATGTATGGATACATAAGTCTAACATACGTTTAAAAGTAAGTGATCCTAAGATGGATGTAATGAAATGATGAAACCCTAGAAGGGTTAAGTATGAGTGTAAATACACTAAATGGCCAAGTGCATTGGCATATGATGAAATGAACAATGAAATGATGAAATGAACAATGAAATGATGAAATGAACAATGAAATGATGAAATGAACAACGAAATGATGAAATGAACAATGAAATGATGAAATGAACAATTAAATGATGAAATGAACAATGAAATGATGAAATGAACAATGCTATGATGAAATGAACAATGAAATGACGAAATGAACAATGAAATGATGAAATGAAAAATGAAATGATAAAACCCTAGAAGGGTTAAGTAAAAGTGTGAAACACACTAAATGGCCAAGTGCATTGGCATATGATGAAGTGAACATTCACGTAAAAAGGGGTGAGTAATTAGGAGAGCAAATGTGCTAAGGTTCATGAATGTGTGGTGACAACATGATATGAGGCTAATATAAAGATGAGAGCAATCTCAAATGAGCCTAAGTAAATGTTACCAAAACGTACTCCCCTATGAGAGTGTAGATAAATGAAGGACGCAGTCTCTATGAACACTCTAATAAAAGTTATTGAGCCCTTAACACACTTAATACTAATGATGAAGATGAGAAATCATCTATGAAGCTATGATGTCCCTCATACTAGAAGCATCTTCCATAACGTATGAGGATGCATGTAAAGGGAACTTTATACTAAAGCACCGTAGACTACTATGAGCGGTGATGGCCTTTCTTTCCGAAGGGCCGGAGGTTCAACGTAACTCTCATGAGAGGATAACTGTCCCGCTGGGCAGTAGGGGTTCTCCTCACTTCGACCTATACTGCCAAGATAGGGATCTGGGGGTTAAATTCCCATGTACGCTAGCAATGTTGTGGGTCCTTTGCCGGTGATTCCCTCTTTTCGGTGTGGGAGATGACACTGGATTTCTGATGCTCAACATTATCTATGTCGGGTAAAGTTAAAAGTTCCCAATGAATGATGAGGCCAGCATCAAATGATTCACAATAATGAAATAAATTGATACCAAAGGTGTTAGGATAGGAAATCAAAAGGTGAGTTAGATTCAAGTAATGAAATTAGGTCATCTTGGTCATTGCAGCCACAACAACCTAATGAATGTCTTAAACTACATCCTAGGTATAGCTGGTGTTTACACTGGCCTATGAATGAAAAGAAATAGAGTACGTATGAATGAACAAAGCAGACTCTGTGTTTGCTAATGAAGACTACCTAGTTGAGGTCCCATCTGTTGAGCCCTCATTTCTGGGAGGTCTTAATGTTAAGTCCATGATTCCAAAGGTCTCATGGCATATGAATGAATGACATTAAAGAAGTTATGTGCTACATGCAAAAGGTGTTGTATGCTATATGATATGTGCTATGTGTAAATGTTATGTGTTGTGTGCAAATGTGAAAAGTATGATGATGTATGTTATTCTCTTGGCATAACTTTTCTATTCCAAATCTGGAAAGCTCACTGACTTTCCTAATCCAAATTTGGAAAGCTCATTGACTTTCCTAATCCAAATTTGGAAACTTTCCTAATCTTAATTTGGCAAGTCCACTGACTTGACTTCCAATAATCATGTTGTTAGGAAAGAGCTATCTTTTCTCATGCATGTCCTTGGTGTGTGCTTGCATATACCCATACTTAGTACAAGTGTGTACTAACCCTATACAAACTCTACTATTTTAGGTGCAGGCACAGGTGGACGATAGAGCTACAGGATCATCGTTGCAGTTATCCGGACGTCCAGCATTCATCCGGAGTTGGTAGGTCCTCATGCTTTCGAGGATGCTACTATTTTATATTCTAGCTTAGATTTAGAGTTGAGCTAGTGGAGCATGTTCCACTAGCGTTTCTTTCCTGTTTTAATTCAGACTATGTATTGGTGCCATTTTGGCAATTATACACTTAATAAGAATTGATCGATTTTTTTCAGTTGCTTATCTCTTAATGTTAGATGGTTGATGGTGAACAATTACGTATTAATGAGAATGGTTTTATAAGTATGTTAGGAAACAAAAAGTTTCAAATTTTCCGCTAAAATTAACCTATGTAAAGTAAGAATGACGTAAGTAGGCTTGTCTGCGACCTCTGAGAGGTCAACGACGCCGGTCTCGTCTGGGGTCTAGATTCCAGTCGTGACAAAGCTGGTCAAACTGACTTAAAAGCTGGTTTTTGACTTATTTAGCTGTTTGGCAATACTCAAAATAACTTATTGTTAAAAAAAACTTAATTTAAGCCAAAAGTTAAAAGCTGGGGTAGGGTGCTTTTTTTTTTAGCTTATAAGCTCTTTTAAGTTGGCCAAATTTTTACCTTTTTGCCCTTATTTATTTTATTTCTATTATTATTATTATTATTATTATTATTATTATTATTATTGTTAATATTTTATTATTTTATTATTATTATTATTATTATTTTATTATTCTTTTTTATTATTATATATTATTATTATTATATATTATATATTATATATTATATATTATTATTATTATTATTTGCATATTATTTTATTATTATTATTATTATTATTATTAAATTAATCAACTTTTATCATGTTAACAACTTTTAAGGGTATTTCAGATATTTTGATTAAAAAAAGTGTTTACCAGCACTTATTTGCCAAACACATCAACAACTTTTATTTTTTAACTTCTGCACTTTTATCCAAACACATAACTACTTATTTTAAAAATAAGTTTCAGCACTTTTTAAAAGTTACTTGTTTTAAGCTCATCCAAACGGGCTCTAACACATAAAAAAAAAAGAAACTCAAAACCTTGAACTCTTAGTTTGGGACATCAAAATGTTTTATCACCCCTAATATAAAGTTAATTTATTTCTTTTATTAAAGATTCATGAGGTGTATCGAGTAAGAACTTAAAAAGATAAACTAATCCAAATAAAGTGCAACAATTATTCATATCCCATAATTCATCCATTTTTCAAACTTTTCAACAAATATTAGAGGAAAGACATTGAATCATCCAAAATAAATATAATTGTTTCAAGTATTAAACTTAAGCAAGAACGCAAATAATATATAGTCTTAAACAAGGTCACAATTTTATGCATTAGATAAAAAGAATTAATCAAATAGTGAAGTTGTGTTCGCGCCTTGGCCCAAATTTCTTTGAAAATAGAAACCTCTAATCTTATAGACAAGTAGGCTTAGAATTAAGGAACAAACATAAGGACATGTCACGTTTATGCGTCTTGATAGGCGTATATCGAAACTGAGGTTATAATTTTGCGTCTTAGTTATGAATAATAAAATTATACAAATTAAGCAAACACTAGGCAAACCATTTATTCAAGATTAATTTATATTTATTTTCTTTTAATTAGGAATTCAAAAAAGTAACTTAAAACACATATTTCAATTTTAAATGATGATTCTGTATATAAAATAATTTGTATTCAATATTGCCACTTCGATTGGGAAAACTTTTTTTCTCCTCCTTTTCTAACAATGAAAAAGGAACGTGACACTATGGGAATAAATCTGAGCATCTAACAAAAATTTAAAGATAATAATGATATAATTTAAAACTTTTGTTAAACACAATTAAGTGCTCTATGTTTTGTTCAATTTATATCGAGTTTGACTAGATTAATGATTTATTCATTTATTACTCTCTTCGTCCACAATTGTTTTGTAAGGGTAAGGTCATGCACTCTCCTCAAGGAAAATTTAATACAAGGTATAATTTGACTAATATCACCAACTATACCAAAAATATCAAGAGTCTACATAACTTTTCAATTGAACAAAATGGAGTAATTATTAAAGGCAGAATTGAAAAAAAAATGACTATTTATTTCTTGATTGTTTAAATTGACAATTAATCTTGGACATCTATTTTAAGGATACCTACCAAACAATTGTGGACGGAGGGAGTAATTCAGTCAATTTTAACCTTCTTAAATAAGAAAGTGGATCGTGTGGGATTACCTTATTTGGTTACTCTAATCTAGTCAACTTTTATTTAAAAAGCTTTATTTCTAAGCAAATCATTTAGATAAATTAACTGATTAAGTCAAAAGTGATTTATTATAAATTATTTAAGATGAGTATAAATCAATTAAATTGATCGTAATAAAATTACAATATTCAAAAAAATTCGTTAGGCATATCGAGTATGAACTTAAAGAGATAAATTAATCTAAAAAAAAGGTGCAACAATTCTTCATATCTCATTATACGTCATATTTTCCAAACTTTCCAACAAATAATAGAGGAAAGACATTGAATCATAAATAAAATATCCTATATTTTTTGTTTTACGCACTAATCAATACATATTTAATTTGCCCTTCACAAGACGTGTATAATCTTCGTCTCGTTTACCAATACATGCACAAATATGAAGAATACAAAGTGGTTTTTGATCATGACAAACTACTTGACAATCATTGGCTGAATCACAGTGGTGCGCTGTAGTCACATTGATGAATGAATTATTTGCAACTGCATATAAGAAAACAAATCATCATTTTGTGTATAAAAAATTAATTATATAGAAAAATAATTATACATATATTTATTTATATATAAAATGATAAGAAAGCTCCTCATCTTTAGAATTAAACTTTCGAATAAAAAATTAACGTCAGATCTACAAATAAGGAGTTATTACCAAACAACGAACTAACACATGAATTCATTATGAACCAAATCGCTCAAATTCAATAAGGTTAATAATTTCAAAGAAAAATACATGTTTTAGCATAGACTTATTAGATTATCATTGTACATATACAACACAAAATTATCATTAGATCTATTTTGCGGTAAGTTATAAGAAATTAATAATTAAATAATGAGTTATTTAGCGATAAATTAGGATCAGAGAGAGTAAGAATTGAAGGGGAAAATCATTGATAATATCAACAATTAGCAACATGGAAAATTATATAAATTGTATAAGAATTAATAACGGGTAAATTTTATATTAAAATAACAAAATTTTATCATTGATCTATTAAGTGATAAGTTATTTATAAAATTCTATCAAACAACAAATTATTTGGCAAAAGATTAGAGCTATAGAGAGAAATTATTATTTTTAAAAAAAAGAAGGAACAATTACCCATGATGATTAGCAAGAAAGCTGCAAAAAATGTTGAAAACTTCATAATAGCGCACTACAAATTCTACTAACTATAAATTATAATTTTTAATTGATTTTGATTTGGAGCAATGTATTATACAATATTATATAGGGGTAAAAGAAAATCTACTGTAATTACTATAATCTCATGAAGGAAGGCAAGTTAATCATGATTTGTCATTACTTATTTGGATTAAAATAAATTTTAAAAAAAATGGTCAAACCAAATCTAGTAAAAAGGAAAAAAGATGGTCAAAAAAATTCATTCTCTCTTACTTATTAGACATTATTTATATATATATTATTAATCTCTCCGTTTTAAAATAAGTGAATTGTTAAACTTTTTTCATAGTACAAAATAAATGAATTGTTCAAATTCAAGAGAGTTGTTGAATTTTTTTCTCCTATTTTGCCCCTCATTTGGATCTTCTAGGTGATAATTGGTCATATTTATGATTTTATATTAAATTATTTATATTTTCAAGAATAGGTTGAGAATATCTAAAAGTGGAAAATGATATTTATTTTATGTCTTAAACTTCATTTCTCAATAGGCGTGCATTGACTCAACAATTCAGATATATGAGGTCTCTCTAATGAGTTGTGGAAGCATTATGTATAGTCCCATCATTTTTTATTTACATATTTTCACAATTACGACTAACTTTTAGAAATTATTCGATTTTCACTGTTTTTCATTTGTAATAAAATAGCCTATATATCTGGCGCCTTTGGGACACCTGAATTTTTTTTCTAAAAGAACTATATGACGACCTTTGTAATGAGTTAGGAAGCATTAGATATATAGTCTCACCTTTTTTCACACATATTTTCACATTTACGATTCAATATTAAGTAATTATCCGAGTTTTGATGTTTTTCGTGTGTATATGTCTATTGTTCTGGAGCCTTTAGAACACCGAATTTATTTTTCTGAAAAATCTATATGAAGATCTCTGTAATGAGTTGGGAAAGCATTACGTACAATCCTTCCATTTTATTCACTTTTATTTTTGCATTGAGAAACCAATTCTTAAGAATTAACCAAGTTTCATGATTTTTCGTGTGTATTAGCCCTGGATCTATCGCCTTTGAAGCACCGAATTATTTTTCAAAAAAACTATATCACTACATGTGTAACGAGGAGGAGAAGCATTAGAGAGAGTTCCGCCATTTTTTCACGCATATTTTCGCATTTATGAGTCATCTTTAGAATTTCTGGACTTTTGTCATTTTTCGTGTGTATTAGCCTATAAATCTGGCACCTTAGGGGCACCTAAATTTTTTTACTGAAAAAACTATATGAGGACCTTCTTGATGAGTTGGGGTAACATTACGTATATTATCTCAATTTCTTGCACATTAATAACTAAAAGTACTATAAATTATAATTTCTTGCACATTAATAATTAAAAAAAATATCATAAAATGTTAGTCAAAGTTATTATAATTTGATTTTAAAAAAGAAAATCTTGACAATTAAAAGTGGATGTGGTATTATTTGAATAATCATTTGCTCCAAATGTGTTAGTGACATTAATTATCATTTACTTATAAACGAAAAATGTCTTCTATTTCAAAATAAGTAAACTATTACTGCCTCCGTCCACACTTGTTTGGTAGGTATATTAAAAATAGATGTCCAAGATTAATTGTTCATTTAAACAATCAATAAATAATTAGTTTTTTTTTTCAATTCTGCCCTTAATATTAACATTATTTTGTTCAATTAAAAAGTTATATAGGCTTTTGATATTCTTGGTATAATAGGGTTATATTAGTCAAATTATACCTTATATTAGGTTTTCGTTGATGGAAGTGCATGACCTTACCCTGACAAACAATTGTGGACGGAGGGAGTATGACATTGTATATTCATTAAGTAAAATATTTTAAGACATAAATTGAACACGACTTTTCAATTTTTTCCTTACGTTATTTTCAAATAATTCATGAAAATATACATAAAAATTTAAAGTAAAACTATAAACATGCACAATTATATTTTTGAAATTATTGCCTAAAATGTAGCACATATGTTGAAGGAGAGGAGCTTTAACTCTCGCTTAGGGTGTCACGACTCAAAACAAGTCATGAGTGACACCAACACTTAACCTCCTAGGTGGCGAACCAACGAATTCACCCAACTTATATTAATTGTTTGACTTACAAATACAATTATAATGCGGAAACTCAAATCTTGTTAATGTAAGAAATACACTAAATTCTATTAAATATCATTTTTCAAAACCTGAAAGTCATTATATCAAGGATAGCAAAGCCTCAAATACTAAATCTAAGAGTATCAAAGATACCAAAACAAATAAATAAAGGATACAAAAGAGACAAAATTAATCAAATGTGATTAGCAACAATTTCGGGGCAGACAGAGTTGGTCCAATACATACATATATATTTCTATTATATAGAAGAGTTAAGTAGGAGGACGACCAAGGGCAAAAATATAATTTTACTCTAACAAAAATCTATGAAGAAAGATAATAAATAATTCTAGAATTATCTTTTCATATATGAAGTGAATAATGATCAAGGAAAAAATATAATTTCACGCTAATAAAAATCTACCAAGAATGATAACAAAAAAATTGAATAGTTCTAGAAACATCTTAAGTTATTGTTATTACCATCAACTTATTTTGTTATTACTTCATTTCCTTTTTATTTTTTTTGTGATTTAATGTGATATCTATTTTATTATTACTCTATTTTACTATTACTTTAATTTAATTCTTAATATTTTTTCTATTCATTATGCTTATAAAAAAGCCTACTTTTTATATAAAAATATCATGACTTAATTATTTCAATCTTTATTTTGGCTCTAGTTAATATACTTGAAAATAAATTAGTGTGATAAAATTAATAATATATATTAGATTAAAATTAAAGAAAAAGATGTTAAAAGTAACTTTACAAATAAAAATGAATAGGATGATATATTTGTTTAAAAATAACTAAGAATAAAAATGTAATTTCATTCTAACAAAAATCTATCAAGAATAAATAATTTTACAAACATCTTTCTATATATGAAGTGAATGATGATCAAAGGTAAAAATGTAACTCATGCAAGCAAAAATCTACCAAGAATGATAACAAGAAAATTAAATAAATCTAGAAACATCTTTAGGTATTATTATTAGTATTACCTCATTTTTGTTATTTCTTCATTTTTTATGAGTTATTGTGATGTCTATTTATTATATGAAAGTTAAATAATGATTACACTTAGCTCTTAATAATTATATATCAAGTATAATATTAGGTGGAACCAATCAAAATTAAAATTAAAATTTATATGTATATTAAATTTTGTGTATTGAAATATTTTTTAATTTTGTGATGTTTAATATGCTATATAAAAAAATTAAAATTAAGAAGTTATTTTCTTTTCGAAATGAAATGAAAAATAAGTTTATATAAATCAAAAAGGAGGGAGTCATATATTAAAAATGAAATATATATGTGTTATTATTGAAATGAGCTTTCATATTTATTTATTTTTTTAAAAATTGTTTGGCTTCCTTCTATTAATTTGTGCATATATGTGGAGTTTTGAATATTTGAATATTTTAATATAGAAATATAATGATTTGAAAACTTTAATTCTTCGTTTTAATTTCTAATTTGATATATATTTGAAACTACACAAAAAAAAGAAGCTTAAAAACGCAATGTAACAATTTAAGATATTTTTAGAAAAACATAGTTAAAAAACATAACGAAATTCGGTTGACTCCCTTATTTTTATCGAAACAAAAAAAGTTGCATATATTGTTTGAAAATAACGTAAGAACTAAAATGTACTATGAATCGCAGTAAAATGACAACTAAAAATATGTGATAATCATATAAGATTTTTTTTTTTACTTTCCTAAAATCACTTGTATCACATAAAATAAAACAGATGGAGTAACATATATTGTTCGAAAATAACATAAAAGGTACTCCATAAATTAACAATTTAAAATATATTTTTAGAAAACAAATAAAAAAATTAGTTCACCTTTTCAAATTTCATTTGTGCCACATAAATTGAAAGGAAAAAAACTAACATACGTTGGGCCTGCGCTGGCGCGGACACATGATATCTAGTGTATATATATATATATATATATATATATATAAATGTGGACTAGAATTCTTTTTTCTTGACATTGAAACGGTGAAAAAATATTATTAATGAAAATACAATGAGTACAGGTGACAATACTTTTGTGGTCTGACGATGCATAATTGGGAGGCCAATGGAATCAGTCAATTAATTTCTTAAAAATCAATAGACTAACACATAAAAAAAAGAAACTCAAAACCTCGAACTCTTACTTTGGGACATCAAAACGTTTTATCACCCCTAATATAAAGTTAATTTATTTCTTTTATTAAAGATTCATGAGGTGTATCGAGTAAGAACTTAAAAAGATAAACTAATCCAAAAAAAAAGTGCAACAATTATTCATATCCCATAATTCATCCATTTTTTCAAACTTTTCAACAAATATTAGAGGAAAGACATTGAATCATCCAAAATAAATATAATTGTTTCAAGTATTAAACTTAAGCAAGAACGCAGATAATATATAGTCTTAAACAAGGTCACAATTTTATGCATTAGATAAAGAGAATTAATCAAATAGTGAGATTGTGTTCGCGTGCCTTGGCCCAAATTTCTTTTGAAAATAGAAACCTCTAATCCTATAGACAAGTAGGCTTAGAATTAAGGTACAAACATAAGGAGATGTCACGTTTATGCGTCTTGATAGGCGTATATCAAAAATGAGGTTATAATTTTGCGTCTTAGTTATGAATAATAAAATTATACAAATTAAGCAAACACTAGGCAAACCATTTATTCAAGATTAATTTATATTTATTTTCTTTTAATTAGGAATTCAAAAAAGTAACTTAAAACACATATTTCAATTTTAAATGATGATTCTGTATATAAAATAATTTGTATTCAATATTGCCACTTCGATTGGGAAAACTTTTTTTCTCCTCCTTTTCTAACAATGAAAAAGGAACGTGACACTATGGGAATAAATCTGAGCATCTAACAAAAATTTAAAGATAATAATGATATAATTTAAAACTTTTGTTAAACACAATTAAGTGCTCTATGTTTTGTTCAATTTATATCGAGTTTGACTAGATTAATGATTTATTCATTTATTACTCTCTTCGTCCACAATTGTTTTGTAAGGGTAAGGTCATGCACTCTCCTCAAAGAAAATTTAATACAAGGTATAATTTGACTAATATCACCAACTATACCAAAAATATCAAGAGTCTACATAACTTTTCAATTGAATAAAATGGAGTAATTATTAAAGGCAGAATTGAAAAAAATGACTATTTATTTCTTGATTGTTTAAATTGACAATTAATCTTGGACATCTATTTTAAGTATACCTACCAAACAATTGTGGACGGGGGGAGTCATTCAGTCAATTTTAACCTTCTTAAATAAGAAAGTGAATCGTGTGGGATTACCTAATTTGGTTACTCTAATCTAGTCAACTTTTATTTAAAAAGCTTTATTTCTAAGCAAATCATTTAGATAAATTAACTGATTAAGTCAAAAGTGATTTATTATAAATTATTTAAGATGAGAATAAATCAATTAAATTGATCGTACTAAAATTACAATATTCAAAAAAAAATCATTAGGCATATCGAGTATGAACTTAAAGAGATAAATTAATCCAAAAAAAGGTGCAACAATTCTTCATATCTCATTATACGTCTTATTTTCCAAACTTTCCAACAAATAATCGAGGAAAGACATTGAATCATAAATAAAATATCCTTTATTTTTTGTTTTACGCACTAATCAATACATATTTAATTTGCCCATCTCAAGACGTGTATAATTTTCGTGTCGTTTACCAATACATGCACAAATATGAAGAATACAAAGTGGTTTTTGATCATGACAAACTACTTGACAATCATTGGCTGAATCACAGTGGTGCGCAGTAGTCACATTGATGAATGAATTATTTGCAACTGCATATAAGAAAACAAATCATCATTTTGTGTATAAAAAATTAATTATATAGCAAAATAATTATACATATATTTATTTATATATAAAATGATAAGAAAGCTCCTCATCTTTAGAATTAAACTTTCGAATCAAAATTTAACGTCAGATCTACAAAAAAGAGTTATTACCAAACAACGAACTAACACATGAATCCATTATGAACCAAATCGCTCAAATTCAATAAGGTTAATAATTTCAAAGAATAATACATATTTTAGCGACGAACTATTGTATTATCATTGTACATAAACAACACAAAATTAGCATTAGATCTATTTTGCGGTAAGTTATAAGAAGTTAATAATAAAATAATGAGTTATTTAGCGATAAATTAGGATTAGATAGAGTAAGAATTGAAGGGGAAAATCATTGATGATATCAACAATTAGCAACATGGAAAATTATATAAATTGTAAAAGAATTAATGACGGGTAAATTTTATATTAAAATAACAAAATTTTATCATTGATCTATTAAGTGATAAGTTATTTATAAAATTCTATCAAACAACAAATTATTTGGCAAAAGATTAGAGCTATAGAGAGAAATGATTATTTTTTAAAAAAAGAAGGAACAATTACCCATGATGATTAGCAAGAGAGCTGCAAAAAATGTTGAAAACTTCATAATAGCGCACTACAAATTCTACGAACTATAAATTATAATTTTTAATTGATTTTGATTTGGAGCAATGTATTATACAACATTATATAGGGGTAAAAGAAAATCTACTATAATTACTATAATCTCATGAAGGAAGGCAAGTTAAGCATGATTTGTCATTACTTATTTGGATTAAAATATATTTTTAAAAAAAATGGTCAAACCAAATCTAGTAAAAAGGAAAAAAGATGGTCAAAACAGTTTATTCTCTCTTACTTATTAGACATTATTTATATATATATATTATTAATCTCTCCGTTTTAAAATAAGTGAATTGTTAAACTTTTTTCATAGTACAAAATAAATGAATTGTTCAAATTCAAGAGAGTTGTTGAATTTTTTCTCCTATTTTGCCCCTCATTTGGATCTTCTAGGTGATAATTGCTCATATGTATGATTTTACTTTAAATTATTTATATTTTCAAGAATAGGTTGAGAATATCTAAAAGTGGAAATGATATTTATTTTATGTCCTAAACTTCAGTTCTCAATAGGCGTGCATTGACTCAACAATTCAGTTATATGAGGTCTCTCTAATGAGTTGTGGAAGCATTATGTATAGTTCAACCATTTTTTATATACATATTTTCACAATTACGACTAACTTTTAGAAATTATCCTATTTTCACTGTTTTTCATGTGTAATAAAATAGCCCATAGATTTGGCGCCTTTGGGACATCTGAATTTTTTTTCTAAAAGAACTATATGACGACCTTTGTAATGAGTTAGGAAGCATTACATATAGTCTCACCTTTTTTCACACATATTATCATATTTACGATCCAATTATAAGTAATTATCCGAGTTTTGGTGTCTTTCGTGTGTATATGTCTATTGTTCTGGGGCCTTTAGGACACCCAATTTTTTTTCCTGAAAAATCTATATGAAGACCTCTGTAATGAGTTGGGAAAGCATTAAGTACAATCCTTCCATTTTATTCACTTTTATTTTTGCATTGAGAAACCAATTCTTAGGAATTAACAAAGTTTCATGATTTTTTGTGTGTATTAGCCCTGGATCTATCGCCTTTGAAGCACCCAAATTTTTTTCAAAAAAGCTATATGAGTACATGTGTAACGAGGGGGAGAAGCATTACAGAGAGTTCCACTATTTTTTCACGCATATTTTCGCATTTATGAGTCATCTTTAGAATTTCCAGACTTTTGTCATTTTTCGTGTGTATTAGCCCATAAATCTGGCACCTTAGGGGCACCTAAATTTTTTTACTGAAAAAACTATATGAGGACCTTCTTGATGAGTTGGGGTAACATTACGTATATTATCTCAATTTCTTGCACATTAATAACGAAAAGTAATATAAATTGAAATTTCTTGCACATTAATAATTAAAAAAAAATATCATAAAATATTAGTCAAAGTTATTATAATTTGATTCTAAAAAAGAAAATCTTGACAATTAAAAGTAGATGTGATATTATTTGAATAATCATTTGCTCCAAATGTGTTAGTGACATTAATTATCATTTACTTATAAACGAAAAATGTCTTCTATTTCAAAATAAGTAAATTATTACTCCCTCCGTCCATATTTGTTTGACAGGCATACTAAAAATAGATGTCCAAAATTAATTGTCAATTTCAACAATCAAGAAATAATTAGCTTTTTTTTTTAATTTTACCCTTAATAATTACACTATTTTGTTCAATTGAAAAGTTATACAAGCTTATGATATTCTTGATATAGTAGGGCTATATTAGTCAAATTATACCTTATACTAAATTTTCGTTTAGGGGAGTGCATGACCTTACGCGAACAAACAATTGTGTACGGAGGGAGTATGACATTGCATATTTATTAAGTAAAATCTTTTAAGACATAAATTGAACACAACTTTCCAAATATCTTCAAACAATTGAACACAACTTTTTAACCATTCAGTTATTTTCAAATATTTCTTGAAAAGACAAATAATAATTTAAAGTAAATCATAAACATGCACAATTATCTTTTTGAAATTATTGCCTAAAAATGTAAATTTGGGGCACAAGCACAAGAAGCACCAAATAATATATGAAATGACCAAATCAGCCTCACTCAAAATGGAATTACTTCTAGCACATATGTTGATGGAGAGAAGCTAGGGTGTCCCGACTTAAAATGAGTCATGAGTAACACTCACACTTAACCTCCTAGATGGCGAACCAACGAATTCAGCCAACTTATATTAATTGTTCAAGTTACAAAATACAACCATAATGCAAAAACTCAAATCTTATTAATGTAAGAAATACGCTAAGGTCTATTATATATCATTTTTCAAAATCTGAAAGTCATCTCATTAATGAAGTCAAAACCTCAAATACTGAGTCTAAGAATATCAAAGATACATAAACAAATAAATAAAGGATAGGAAAGAGACAAAAATTAATCAATTGTGATTAGCAACAATTTGGGGGCAAACAGAGTTGGTCAAATAATTTTAAAAAAAAATAAAAATTAGTGGATTACACACATTATATAATGCTTAAAATTTTGAATTCCTAGAAATGAGTACCAAACCACGAACTAACACATGAATCTATTATGAATCAAATCGCTCAAATTTGATCAGGTTAATAATTTAAAAAAAAATACATATTTTAGCGATGAATTATTTAATTATAGTTGCACATATAATAAATTAATAATTAAATTATGAGTTATTTAGGGATAAATTAGGATTAGAGAGAGTAAGAATTGAAAGTGGAACAAACCATTTATGATATATAAAGAATTAACAACATGAATTATTTAAAATTAGTAAAAAGTAATAACATACAAGATTATGTATTAAATAACAAAAGTTTATCATTGATTTATTAAGCGATAAATTGTTTTTAAAAAATTCTATCAAATGGCAAGTTATTTGGCAAAGATTGGATCTAGAGAGAAATATTTGTTTTTACAAAAAAGGACAATTACCCATGATGATTATCAAGAGAGCTGCAAAAAATGTTGAATACTTCATAATAGCGCACTGTAATTTTTATTAATTATAAATTATAATTTTTAATTGGTTTTGATTTGGAGCAATGTATTTTACATTATACAACATTATATAGGGGTAAAAGAAAATCTCTTATAATTAATATTATCTCATGAAGGGGTTTTAATGAAAAGGTGACATAATATATGATTTGACAATACTTATTTGGATTAAATAAATTTTAAAAATGGGTCAAACCAGATTTACTAAAAAACAATAAGAATCATATTTAGAATTTCTCCCATTAACTATGGTCAAAAAAATTAATTCTCTCTCTCCCTTTTAAGCCATTATTTTTATGCATATTATTATACTTCTTCCGTCCACTTTTAATTGTTTTATTATATTTTATGAAAGTTAATTTAACTAATTTTCAAAGTTAAATGAGATTATATTAATTAGATATCTTAAATTAAAAAAATAGATATTCAAAAATACGAAAAGTACTATAAATTGCAATTTCTTGCACATTAATAATGAAAAAATATATCATAAAATGTTAGTCAAAGTTCTTGTAATTTAACTCTAAAATAGAAAACCATGACTATTTAAAGTGAACGGGGTATTATTTGAATTATCATTTGCTACAAATGTGTTAATGACATTAATTATCATTTAATTGTAAACGAAAGATGTATTCTATTTCAAAATTAGCAAATTATTACTCCCCCGTCCACACTTGTTTGGCAGGTATATTAAAAATAGATGTCCAAGATTAATTGTTCATTTAAACAATCAATAAATAATTAGTTTCTTTTTTTCAATTCTGCCCTTAATAATAACATTATTTGGTTCAATTAAAAAGTTATATAGGCTTTTGATATTCTTGGTATAGTAGGGTTATATTAGTCAAATTATACCTTATATTAGGTTTTCGTTGATGGAAGTGCATGATCTTACCCTGACAAACAATTGTGGACGGAGGGAGTATGACATTGTATATTCATTAAGTAAAATATTTAAGACATAAATTGAACAAGACTTTTTAATTTTTTCCTTCCGTTATTTTCAAACAATTCTTGAAAATATAGATAAACATTTAAAGTAAAACCATAAACATGCACAATTATATTTTTGAAATTATTGCCTAAAATGTAGTACATATGTTGATGGAGAGGAGCTTTAACTCTCGCTTAGGGTGTCACGACTCAAAACAAGTCATGAGTGACACCAACGCTTAACCTCCTAGGTGGCAAACCAACGAATTCACCCAACTTACATTAATTGTTTGACTTACAAATACAATTATAATGCGGAAACGCAAATTTTATTAATGTAAGAAATAAACTAAATTCTATTAAATATCATTTTTCAAAACCTGAAAGTCATTATATCAAGGATTGCAAAGCCTCAAATACTAAATCTAAGAGTATCAAAGATACCAAAACAAATAAATAAAGGATACAAAAGAGAAAATTAATCAATTGTGATTAATGAAAATACAATGAGTACTGGTCACAATACTTATGTGGTCCGACGATGCATAATTGGGAGGCCAATGGAATCAGTCAATTAATTTCTTAAAAATCAATAGACTAAAACATAAAAAAAAAAAAAAAAAACCTCGAACTCTTACTTTGGGACATCAAAACGTTTTCTCACCCCTAATATAAAGTTAATTTCTTTCTTTTATTAAAGATTCATGAGGTGTATCGAGTAAGAACATAAAAAGATAAACTAATCCAAAAAAAAGTGCAACAATTATTCATATCCCATAATTCATCCATTTTTTCAAACTTTCCAACAAATATTAGAGGAATGACATTGAATCATCCAAAATAAATATAATTGTTTCAAGTATTAAACTTTAAGCAAGAACGCATATAATATATAGTCTTAAACAAGGTAACAATTTTATGCATTAGATAAAGAGAATTAATCAAATAGTGAGATTGTGTTCGCGTGCCTTGGCCCAAATTTCTTTTGAAAATAGAAACCTTTAATCATATAGATAAGTAGGCTTAGAATTAAGGTATAAACATAAGGAGATGTCACGTTTATCCGTCTTGATAAGTGTAAATCGAAACTGAGGTTATAATTTTGCATCTTAGTTATGAATAATAAAATTATACAAATTAAGCAAACACTAGGCAAACCATTTATTCAAGATTAATTTATATTTATTTTCTTTTAATTAGGAATTCAAAAAAGTAACTTAAAACACATATCTCAATTTTAAATGATGACTCTGTAAATAAAATAATTTGTATTCAATATTGCCACTTCGATTGAGAAAACTTTTTTTCTCCTCCTTTTCTAACATTGAAAAAGGAATGTGACACTATGGGAATAAATCTAAGCATCTAAGCAAAATTTAAAGATAATAGTGATATAATTTAAGAACTTTTTTAAACACAATTAAGTGCTCTAAGTTTTGTTCAGTTTATATCGAGTTTGACCAGATTAATGATTTATTCATTTATTACTCTCTTCGTCCACAATTGTTTTGTAAGGGTAAGGTCATGCACTCTCCTCAAGAAAAATTTAATACAAGGTATAATTTGACTAATATCACCCAACTATACAAAAAATATCAAGACTCTACATAACTTTTTAATTGAACAAAATGGAGTAATTATTAAAGGCTGAATTGAAAAAAAATGACTATTTATTTCTTGATTGTTTAAATTGAAAATTAATCTTGGACATCTATTTTAAGGATACCTACCAAACAATTGTGGACGGAGGGAGTAATTCAGTCAATTTTAACCTTCTTAAATAAGAAAGTGGATTGTGTGGGATTACCTTTTTTAGCTACTCTAATCTAGTCAACTTTTATTTAAAAAGCTTTATTTCTAAGGAAATCATTTAGATAAACTAATTGATTAAGTCAAAAGTTATTTATTATAAATTATTTAAGGTGAGTATAAATCAATTAAATTGATCTTACTAAAATTACAACATTAAAAAAAAATTCATTAGGCATACCGAGTAAGAACTTAAAGAGATAAATTAATTCCAAAAAAGGTGCAACAATTATTCATATCTCATTATACGTCTTATTTTCCAAACTTTCCAACAAATAATAGAGGAAAGACATTGAATCATAAATAAAATATCCTTTATATTTTGTTTTACGCACTAATCAAGTCATATTTAATTTGCCCTTCTCAAGACGTGTATAATCTTCGTCTTGTTTACCAATACATGCACAAATATGAAGAATACAAAGTGGTTTTTGATCATGACAAACTACTTGACAATCATTGGCTGAATCACAGTGGTGCGCAGTAGTCACCTTGATGAATGAATTATTTGCAACTGCATATAAGAAAACAAATCATCATTTTGTGTATAAAAAATTAATTATATAGCAAGATAATTATACATATATTTATTTATATATAAAATGATAAGAAAGCTCCTCATCTTAAGAATTAAACTTTCGAATCAAAATTTAACAAATCTACAAATAAGAAGTTATTACCAAACCACGCACTAACACATGAATCCATTATGAACAAAATCGCTCAAATTCGATAAGGTTAATAATTTCAAAGAAAAATACATATCTTAGCGATGAATTATAAGATTATTTTTGTACATATGCAACACAAAATTATCATTAGATCTATTTGTTGACACCCAATTTTGACCTAATCACTTCTTCCCTCTTCCCTCTCTCCAGCCGCCGGTCGCCTCTCCCTCTCTCTTCTCCGTTTTCTCCTCCGTCATCCCTTTCCTCTCTCCTTCTCCTCCGTCTTCTTTTTCCCTCCGTTTGACCAACAGCCGGCAAAGCTCACCGCTGACTGGTGAAGCTGCCAGCGGCAGCATCTCCGGTCAGCAGGCAATCAACAACATCAGCAACCATCTCCGGCGAGACTCGCCACCACCTGCTGGTGGCAGCCGCCCCTCTCTCCTCTCTTCCTCTCTTCCCCTCGTTTCTCTCTTCCCCTCGTTTCTCCCCCCTTTTCCCTTCCTCCTGTTCTCTTCTTCTTCTCTTGCAGGGACAGCCGGTGACCAGCAGTATACAACTGGCAGCAACTCCACGCAGCAGCAGCCGACAACACCAGCAGCAACTCCGACCAGCAGCAAACAGCCACCAAAAACCCAGCTGCTCTTCTCCAAAATAGCAACCAGTTTTACGCGAGATACGAGCGTCAAAGTTCTGGTAACGGAAGCAAATCACGCACCCTCATTTCCACCAGATCTGGCCGGAAAAATACTCTTCTCTGGTGACTTTCTTATTTTACACTTTCAGTTTGGTATATTTTTAAAATTCGATTGTAAATGATTAGATAAATGTTTGTCGTTATGGTTTATGAGTTCCTGCTAATTTTCCAATTTTTCTTATGTTGTTATCTGCCCGTAATATCTTTGTGATTGTTTTGTTTTGGTTCATCCATTGTTATGGTCTGGTGGTTATTATTTTATTATACTTTGTTAATATTTGTTGGCAGACAATATTTTGATTGATGTTTACTTTTTGTTATTGCTTGTATATTTTATTATGTTTGATTTGCTTTTGATATATTGTATGTTGTTTTGTTCTCTGTATATCATCATGTTTATTACTGTTACTATTATGTTTATTGTTGTTATTATTTCGTTTATTGTTATTCATCACTTGATAACGATTTTTCGATAAGCATTACTTTTCTAATTCCTTTTTGATTTGTTTCTATCTTTTTATGAATTCTTCGTAGTGATCTATTCTTATTTTTTATTTATTCTTATTGATGATTGGGTTTGCTCCATTTAGTAATAGTCCTTACTCTATTATTTGTTATTATCTTTTTTTATTTAAAATTGGTGGTTGCATTTTTTTTTTAAAGAATTTATCAGATAGCTTGTTTTTTTTAGTTTAATGTAATTCTAAAAGTCAATTCATATTTATGTTTATTGTAGTTTTAATATTAGCGTTTTTGATGTTTATTTATTTATTATTATTATTATTTTAAAATGCTTAGTCGACTATTTGCTATCTTAACCTTCCTGCGTTTTGTTATTATTCTATTTTAAAGTTATTTTTAATTTTATATATTACGTTATTGTTGTTTCCATTTCCAATTATTTTGTTTTAGTTGGTTGTTGTCTTCCATATTTTCTTGGAATAAGTTTGTTAAGTTTTGTTGATGTTCAGGTCATATTAAATAGAAACTGTTAAAATGGCCAATGATAAAATCTCTCCGTCGGTTTTGGAGGCCTCACCATTTAAAAAGAAGGAATTTTAGTTTAAGTTTATATATTTTACATGTTGAAGTTGGCCAATGATAAAATCTCTCCGTCGGTTTTGGAGGCCTCACCATTTAAAAAGACGGAATTTTAGTTTAAGTTTATATATTTTACATGTTGAAGTTGGCCAACGAAAAATCTCTCCGTCGGGTTTAGAGGCCTCCACATTTTAAAAGACGGACATTTAGTTTAAGTTCATATTGTTTATTTTTTTTAAAATTGATCGATGAAAAAAAAAATCTCTCATTCTAATTTCTAAAAAGTTGATTTTCTTAGATATGTATTTATTCATATTGGCTTGATTATATTTATCATAGTTTGATTTCATTGCTTTTATTTAAGTCTAATTTCGATGATATTATTACTTTCTTTGTTTAGTTTTGACGATATTCTTATTGTTGGTTTCCCGTTTGACTTCACTTTTCATGATATTAATTTTGCCATTTTATATTCTGAAAGTAATGTGCTCTTTATTCGTTTAAGTTAGTTGCAAATTTTGCATTTTTGATAATATGTGATAGGTCTTATATATATTTATTAGTTTCTCCATTTTTCAATAACTTTAGATTTAAATTGCTGCTCCATTTGACTCACATGTAGTTATTCTTAATTAATTTATTTTGATTGATTACATTGACCATTTAAGAAGATACTAGCAAATCTTGTTTTATTAATTTCATGTGGCTACCTTTATTTTTTTTTATTTTTTTTTTTTGAGTTAAAATTGGCTGATGAAGAAATTATCGTCGATTTTCAAGGCCTTCCATGTTAATAAGAAGGACTTTTATTTTTAAGTTATTATTTGAGTTATTTATTTTTATTTATATTTATTTGGTACTAACTCTTTTACTGAGTGTCTTTACAGGTACCCGGAGGTGCTTCTCCTTTAAATTATTCGAATGTAGTTCGAATCATACTTTTTATTCATTATTTTGTATATATTGACGTTAGGCAAACTTTAGGCCGTTTCTTATATTTTTTATTTTATTATTTGTGCATATTGAATGTTTATTATACCTGTACATTATTTTATGTTCTCCTCAATTTGAAAGAAAATGAATTCAGTAGGGACCCACACTTGTGGATTTTGAAGGGTGCCTAACCCCTTCTCTTCGAAATAATTTGAGCCCCCTACCTAGAATCAATTAGTTTCGTAGATCATTTAATGGTTTCCTAGTTTTTTCCTAAAATTAGGTGGCGACTCTTTTTAAAACTGTTCATTTTTTTTAACTCGTTAAAATTGAATCAATTAATAATTTTTTGAGTTGTCGCGACGTTTCGCCCTATTTGACAGAGTGGGGATGTAAACACTATTTTGCGGTAAGTTATAAGTAATTAATAATTAAATAATGAGTTATATAGCGATAAATTAGGATCAAAGAGAGTAAAAATTGAAAGAGGGACAAATCATTGATGATATATCAGCAATTAGCAACATGGAAAATTATTTAAAATGATTAAGAATTAATGACAGGTAAATTTTATATTAAAATAACCAAATTTTATCATTGATATTTTAAGCGATAATTATTAAAAAAATTCTATCTAACAACAAATTATATGGCAAAAGATTAGAGCTATAGAGAGAAATATATTATTTTTTTAAATAAAAGAAGGGACAATTACCCATGATGATTAGCAAGAGAGCTGCAAAAAATATTGAAACCTTCATAATAGCGGACTGCAATTTCTACTAATTATAATTATAATTATAATTTTTAATTGATTTTGATTTGGGACAATGTATTATACAACATTATATAGGGGTGCAAGAAAATCTATTGTAATCACTATAATCTCAGGGTTTTAAAAGGCAAGTTAATGTGATTTGTCAATACTAATATTAAAATAAATTCAAAAAAGGGGTCAAACTAAATCTAGTAAAAAGGAAAAAAGATGGTCAAAAGAATTTATTCTCTCTCACTTATTAGCCATTATTTTTATACATGTTATTACTCTCTCCATCTTAAAATAATTCAATTGTTAAACTTCTTTTCATAGTTCAAAATAAATAAATTGTTTAAAATTCAAGAGAATTATTGAATTTTTTCCCATTTTGCCCCTCATTTGGATCTTCTAGGTGATAATTTCAAGCGAGTTAATTGCTCATGATTTTACTTTAAATTATTTATATTTTCTAGAATAGGTTGAGAATATCTAAAAGTGTTGTAGACAGTAAAGTTTTATTGATAAATCCATATTAAATTTGGATTAAATCTTAAATCACCAACGTTGACCAAGTCAAATTACCGGTTGATAAAGTCGGATTAATATCTAAGTCAAAATTGTATGACTTAAATCAAGTCCAAATAACAAGGCCAGTCCATTAAGTTGACAAGATGAGCCCAACTCATGTTTTTCAGGCCCAGGGGTCAAAATTGCTCAGACCAAAATACCCCTAAAGCCCTAACTCAAGCCTATAATAAAGAGGTTTTCTTCTGACCAAAAGAGGACACACAAAATACATACACACAACATACATACACACAGGAATACATAATTGCTCTTCAGTGGTGATCTGCAAGTCATCCGCATACAAAGAAGTTTTCACTCCAAGTGTTGAGTCGTAAGTATTCTGCCAAATCAAGAACATCAAGAATCAGGGGATTACATATCTTTTGAGATATTTTATAAAGATTGTAACCTTCACATTAATTCAAATATAAATATTGTTGTTTGCTTGCTATTTTTCCTTTCCTGTTTATTGTATTTCAGGATTGAAACTTTAGACGCATACAAGTTGGCACGCCCAGTGGGACAATCTTTACCTCTCATCTTTTCTCTTCCAAACTACAAGTTCAAGAACATTGAGATGGATTCCAAGAAGATCAACTTAAAATTTGCATCTGCATCCAAATCTGGATCTACATCCGTATCTGCATTTGCATCCAAATATGCGTCTGCATCCATATCCGCATCTGCATCAAAATCTGCATCTACATCCAAATTTGGATCTACATCTGTATCTGCATCAAAATCTTCATCTATATCAAAATCTGCATCTGCATCTGGATTCACATCTGCTTATGCAAAAACTGATGGATCCAAATTCTACATCGATGTGGAAAACATCATTGATGTTACTACGGGAAACATGGGAACTATCACATGGAACCAAGCCAATATGTTGGGAAAACAAGGCTCACGAGTGTCGTCCGAATCTACTGTTGTTGTTGGTTTGTCCCCAAAATGTCTGAAGTCTCCTGCAAAAGCCGCAAAAGAAGACATCGCCGAAATGGTCGAGAGGGTTCTTGCCCAATTGAGCCTATCTACATACGAAAAACCCTCTGTTTTAGTCGACGATGATGTCTTGAGCACTAGATCTACCCCACATAACATGTTTGCATCACACGTTTGGGAAAATCAACACCATTATCCATCAACTACTATGGTAATGCACGCGATGGTGACTAGCACTTCATCCGTAGAAGAACAACTTGCGAGCTTGGCAAGAGCTATTGAAGGCTTGACCAAGTATGTTCAAGATCAAGATGCACGAATTGTTAAGCTAATTGATAGTGTGGAAGGCATGATGGATGAAGAATCAATTCATGTGCCTGGAAAATGTCCACAAGTACAAGAGATGGTCGATCACCCTTCAAATCGAGTGAAACATGCTAAAGAGATCCAAGTTTCCTCTTACAAAAAGATCTCGATCAACCAAATCAAGGAGTTCATCATGGGGACTATTAAAGACAAGTACGAGGTTGCTATGAAATCCTCCTTGACATATGCAAGGCAATACACTGCAAGGATTGATAGCTTGAAAATGTCTGCCGGTTATCAACCTCCGAAATTTCAGCAGTTCGATGGTAAGGGAAGTCCAAAGCAACATGTGACACACTTCATTGAAACGTGCAACAATGCTGGTACATACAGCGACTAACTCGTCAAACAATTTGTCTGCTCCCTTAAGGGCAATGCTTTCGATTGGTACACGGACCTTGAGTCTGGTTCCATTGATAGTTGGGAACAAATGGAGCAAAAATTTCTCAACCGCTTCTATAGCACAAGACGTACTGTAAGCATGGTGGAACTTACAAACACACATCAGCAAAATGAAGAGCCGGTCCTTAACTTCATCAACCGATGGAGGCATCCAAGTCTAAACTGTAAAGATAGACTTGGTGAAGCTTCGGTCATAGAGATGTGCATTCAAGGTATGCATTGGGGTCTCCGCTATATTTTGCAAGGTATAAAGCCTAAAACTTTTGAAGAATTGTCCACTCACGCTCATGATATGAAGTTGAGCATGTTGTTAGTTGGAACTAAAGTACCACCTGTCCACGAACTCCGCAAAGTCAAAGAAAGGCAAGAATTCAAGAAAGTGGGAAAATATTTGCCTAAGACTGAAAACAAGGAATCAATGAAAGTCAATACCTCTCATGTGAAATTCACTACAAGACTGGGCAATACACAGAGCGAAAAAGCGACTTATTTTGAAGGAAGGACGAATCAAAAGCTCACCTTGAAGGAAATGCATTGAAGGACTACCCGTTTCTTGACTCAGATGTTTCCGTAATCTTTGATGAAATCCTTGAGATGAAACTTTTTGAGTTACCAGAGATGAAATAACCAGATGAAGCAGCGAGAAGTGATGATCCCAAATACTGCAAATATCACCGGTTGATTGGCCACCCTATCGAGAAATGCTTCGTCTTCAAGGACAAAATCATGGACTTAGCTCGCGAAGGGAAGATTGAACTTGAAGATGAGAAATTGAGTTCAAACCAAGTCATTATCGCTTCAGACTTACCCAATCTGGTCATGACCTGCAATTTTGATTAAGGAAATATGGAGCAAGGCATCCCAAACATCAATAGACAAGAAATATTAAGTTTGGATACTTTGAGCCCATTGATGTAAATAATTTTTTATCTTTCCCATACTAAGTGATGTGGCTTCTATAGGAGATGGATCGACAAGAGAAGATGAAGACCCAGTTTATGATCTTGATGATTGGGGCTGGACTCTTGTGACTCGCTATAGACGTCGAAAAATGAGTTCGCATAAAGAGTCAAAAAACGACACGTCAGGGAAAAGATGGTAAGGAGACCCAAAACCAAAACTTTGAGTCTGCATTCAAAGAAGAAGAAAATAAAGGCGCACCACTACCAAGATCCGCATCGACCAATTACATTTGAAGAATATTTACCAAATTGGTTTTACACCAAGTTCACATGCGATGGCACAAAAGTTTTATGTTGTAATATCGATGAAAAGGAAGCGAAAGATGCAACTCCATCATATCAATCACCAAAAGATGCTCTTAAGTCGTCTCCTAAAGTTGAAAATTCATCATGCCCATCACCAAAAGATGCTCCACATCTATCTCCTGGAGTCGAAAATATATGTATGGCCAAAATCATATTCTTTGACGATGATCTTCTGTTTGGTGACACATTTCATAATCGCCCTTTATTTGTGGTCAGTTTTGCGCGTGAGAAAAGGGTGAATAGAATCCTAGTCGATGGAGGATCTGGAATCAACATCCTTCCAATTCTCACAATGAAAGAACTTGGGATATCAACAACATATCTTACTGATAGTCGCTTGATGATCCAAGGATTCAATCAAGGAGGACAAAGGCCCATGGGGACCGTCAAAATAAACCTCACCATCGGAGAGTTGCAATCAAGCGTGTGGTTACATGTAATTGATGCAAAGACTTCATATAACAGTTTTCTTGGTAGGTCGTGGGTACATGAGAACAAAGTAATCTCATCTACCTACCACCAATGTTTAAAGTATTATGAGAATGGAGTTGCAAAAAGGACTATTGCAGATGATAATCCATTCACTGAAGCTGAAGCTCACTTTGTTGACACAAAGTTTTACTTGAAGAAATATTCCATTAAAGTTGATGACATTGCATCCGAAGATGTCGGACTCCTTAACAAGATGGCTAAGGTAGCAGTCAGTAAGGCAAAAGTCGCAAACAAGGAAGATCCAAAGCTTGGCAATCCAAACAAGATGTCTAACATGATTTGTGTTTTTTCAAGTAAAAAGGCCACATCCATTATTCGTTATGTCCCAAAGTCAAAGGAGGACAAGCGACACTCTCTCGAGTTGCGAGAAAATGCATTGGAAGGTTTGAACCTTCTTGTAAGGCGAATTGATATGATGAAGTCATCCACAAAATTACATGGGAATTCTATGTATCCTAAGTCATAACTTCACGAAAAATTATGGCCCTTAAGTCACTCAATATGAATCACTCCCAATGAAGCATACAGAAGAAGGTTTTGATCCTATTGCTTACAGGATGCTAGAAAAAGCTGGATTCAATTCTAACGAACCATCGAAATTGGGAATCTTCAGTCAGAACATGTTATGAGGCAACAATGTGAAGGGGTGGGCTACAAAAAGCCTCCACCTATCTGCATCTCCATAAAAAGGGTTAGCAACTACATAACTGTGGAAGATATGTCTGCTAATTCTAACAAGAGGCCTTATGTCTTCGATCAACTTGGAAGCTCAACGCAGAGGATTTATGTATTTGAGAGGTTAGGTGCATTGAGGAAGAAAAACAAGGTTAGGATAAATAGCAAGGGTATACAAGCATCAGTTTTACCCAAATCTCAAAATGCTCCTACAGACTTTCAAAGTCTAATCCCTTCTAGAATAAGGCGACAGACGAACATTGTGGTCTCTTACAGGGAAGTAGTAAAGGCAAAGTCGCATGTTGTGGTCTACACTAAGCAACGTGAGGAAGATGAATAAAGTGTTTGGCTCTTCATATCATGTCACTACACAAGATGAAAGAAATACTTTTTCTCCAATTAAAATTGCTGGAAAGTCGGAGTATGTTTCATGGTGTTACCATATATCTTTCAACGATGGAGAACCTCAAGAAGATGAATATGCTAAAGATGCGCCACCCGAACTTGAAGAAGGAGTAAAGGTGACCCTTGATGCATTGAAATAAATCAACCTTGGAACTGATGAAGATCCAAAACCCATTTATGTGAATACTTCACTAGCAAGTGATGAGGAAAGGGCCTACGCCGACTTACTCAAAGAGTATAAATATGTATTTGCTTGGAGTTATAAAGAATGTCTGGATTAGACCTGAAAGTAGCGGTCCATCATCTTGCTGTGAAAAGCAGTGCACGTCCCATCAAGCAAGCTCAACAGCGTTTTAGGCCTGAATTGGTTCCCATGATCGAAACTGAAGTTAACAAGCTTATTGAGGCTGGATTTATCCATGAAGTTAAGTACCCCACACGTGTTTTAAGTATTGTCCCCAGGAGGAAGAAGAATGGGAAAATTTGATTTTTCGTTGACTTTAGAGATCTCAATAATGCATGTCCAAAATATGAGTTTCCACTTCCTATCCCTGAGCTTATGATTGATGCCACTATTGGGTATGAGGCGATGTCTTTATGGATGGTTCATCCGGCTACAATCAGATTTGCATGTCACCAAAGGATAAAGCGTTCACCGTATTCCGCACTCCTAAAGGTATTTATTGCTATAAAGTAATGCCTTTTGGTTTGAAGAATGTATGAGCAACATACCAAAGAGCTATGCAGAACATCTTTGATAACATTCTTCACAAAAATGTTGATGTTATGTTGATGATTTAGTAGTGAAATCAAGGAAAAAGTGTGACCACTTTCAAGACTTAAGGATGGTGTTTGATCTACTACGAAGGTATCAACTTAGAATGAATCCTTTGAAATGTGCGTTTGGAGTAACCTCTGGAAAATTCCCTGGCTTCATTGTATGACATCAAGGAATCAAAATTGATCAAGCAAAAATAGATGCAATTCTGAAGATGGTTGAGCCAAGAAACATCCATGAATTGAAGAGTCTGCAAGGGAAGCTAGCATATCTTAGGAGATTCATCTCAAATCTAGCAGGAAAGTGCCAACCATTCAGTCGTCTTATGAAAAAAGGCATTTTTTTCGAATGAGACCAATCTTGTAGTACTGCCTTTGAGAGCATCAAGTCTTTATTGACCAAACCATCAGCTTTAACAGCTCCTGTTCCTGGAAAGCCATTGTTACTTTACATATCAGCTCAAGAAAGATCAGTGGGAGCACTCTTAGTCCAAGATGGTGAAGGGAAAGAAAATTCCCTTTACTACCTGAGTAGGATGATGACACCAAATGAGTTGAAGTACTCGCCAATCAAAAATCTATGTTTGGCCTTGGTCTTCTCAATTCAGAAGATGAAACACTACTTTCAAGCTCACATCATCCATCTTATTTCTAAAGCAAATCTCATCAAATTTGCAATTTTGAAACACGTCCTCAATGATCGACTAGCAAGATGGTATCTCCAATTTCAGCAATTTGGAATATGTATGTTCCTCAAAAGGCTGTGAAAGGCCAAGCATTGGCAGACTTCTTAGCAGACCACCCGATACTTGATGGTTGGGAACTCACTGATCAATTACCTGATAAAGATGCAATGGTTGTTGAAGTTCAACCGCCTTGGAAGATGTATTTTGATGGGGCCTCACATCGTGAAGGAGACGACGCTGGAGTGATATTCGTCACTTCTCAAGAGTAGATCTTGCAATATTCCATCACATTAACACAATGTTGCTCTAATAATGTTGCAGAATATCAAGCCTTAATACTTGGGCTTGAAATGGTGGTCGATATGAAGCAATTCCAATTACAAGTTTTTGGACACTTTGAATTAGTGATCAATCAATTGTTGGGTAGCTATGAAGTCAAAAAGCCAGAATTGTACCTCTATCATGACTATAAACAAAATTTGATTAGATGGCTTGGAGATGTAACTCTTAAACATGTTCCAAGAGAGGAGAATAAGAAAGCTGATACCTTAGCTGCTTTGACTTCAACATTGACTCTGCCCGACCAAGCTCAAATCATTATCGATCAAAAATGGATAGTACCACCAGATGCGAATGAAGAAAGCAAGCTTGAACATCTTGTAGATGTTTCACAAGTTCGAGATAGTCGACTGGAGACATGCCTTGATTGATTGCTTGTGCTATAATATACTTCCAGAAGATCCAAAGATAAAGAGTAAAATTCGTCGTCGTGCTCCTCGATTTCTTTACTATAAACATACTCTATATGAAGATCATTCGAGAGGGTTCTCTTGCGTTGTTTGGGAGAAGAAGAAGCAAATCAAGCTATGAAAGAAGCACATTCTGGAGTTTATGGATCGCATCAATCTGGGCCAAAGTTGCATTTTCATATAAAAAGAATGGGGTTATTGGCTAACAATGGTAAAAGATTGCTTGGATTATGCTCGAAGATGTCAAGCATGCCAATTTCATGCAAACTTTATGCACAACCTCCTGATGTATTACATCCGACTGTGGCATCTTGGCCATTTGATGCTTGGGGGCTAGACGTAGTTATACCACTACCGAAATCTTCTGGTGGCCACTTGTACATCCCTGATACGGCACATTACTTCTCAAAATGGGCTGAGGCGGTAGCCCTCAAAGAAGTAAAGAAGGAAAATGTTGCAAAATTCATGAAGGTGAATATCATTTATCGTTTTGGCATTCCTAATTATATACTAACGAATAATGGAAAGTCATTTGCCAATAAATTGATGGATAAGATTTGCGACCTTTTTGGCTTCAAGCAACGTAATTCTTCAATGTATTATGCTGATGCAGGATGGTATAGCTGGAGCATTTAACAAGACCCTGTGCAACTTGTTAAAGAAGGCCATCTCCAAATCTAAAAGAGATTGGCATGATAGAATGGAAGAAGATCTTCGGGCATACCGGACGACTCATCGCACGCCGACTCAAGCAATTCCTTATTCTCTTGTTTTTGGAACTGAAGTAGTCCTTCCACTTGAATGATAAATACCATCATTGAGGCTTGCCATTCTAGAGGGACTTACTGAAGAATATAATGCTCGTCTATGCCTTGAAGAGTTAGAATCAATCGATGAGAAAAGGTTGGAAGATCAACAAAGTCTTGAATGATATCAAGCTCGGCTTTCTCATGCTCTCAATAACAAGGTTCGCCTAAGGTCCTTCCAATTTGGTGATCAAGTCGTTGCAGTTAGAAGACCAATTATCATATCTCATAAATCGAAAAGCAAGTTCACCTCAAAATTGGATGGACCATACGTCATCTAAGAAGTCTATTCAAGCGGAGCTTACAAACTTGTGGATGTAGGTGGCTTGCGGATTGGTCCCATCATTGGAAAATTCTTGAAGAAGTACTATCCTTGAAGTAGCGTCATACTCCTGGCCCGCAAGAGTATAAATTGTGTGCGACTCCCCAAAACAATGTCCGCTAGGTTGAAAATCTCGAAAGAGGCGGTCTAGGGAAAAGTTAGGACAAAAAAAATAATTAAAGCTCGCTTTCTGAACTACGTTGTGACTTGATCCTCACTGAGGTACGTAGGCAGCTTAGAGTATTTTACTCTAGGTTCAGTCATAAGAAGAAAAAATATATAACGTCGTCATGTGAACATCATGTTGATTCTTTCAAATGAAGAGTCAAGCACCCAGATTTTGAGCTGACTTTGAAGACAAATCTGCATTAATCCGTAAATCCTATGAATGTGATTTTTGTACAGACTGAAGTATTGAAGTTATCTTTCCAAAAAAATAAAAAAGCTCATCATTTTGATCTCCTACTCCACGATATGAATTTTTTCTTCCACATGTGCGCAAAGATGAAGAAAGTTGAAGATTCAAGCACACATATTTTGAGTCAACTTCAAACACAAATCTGTACTAATCCGTAAATCTCATGGATTTGATTTTTGTACAGACTGAATATATTGAAGTTATCTTTTCAACCATAAAAGAAGCTCATTATTTCGATGCTCCTACTTCATTCTATGAATTTTCTTCCACATGTGCGCAAAGCTGAAGAAATCTGAAGATTCAAGCACGCAAATGTTAACCCAACTTCGAACACAGATCTGTAATTAACCGTAAATATCATGGACATGATTTTTATACAGATTGAAGATCTCTAAGTTATGTTTCCAATAAAAAAAGAAGTTCATTATTCCGATGCTCATACTTCATGCTATGAATTTTCTTCCACATGTGCTTAAAGCTGAAGAAAGCTGAAAAAATCTTCAGTTTTGTTGCAATCCTCATATAAACGCTAGCATATGTAGTTTTTTTTCTCAATAAAGAAAGGGGGCTCGTGGAAAGAAACAATCAAAAGTTTGAAATTCAAGAGGAGAATGTTCTTATTGAAATATAAGTCACTATTTTATTGCTTCAAAAAAACAAAAAATCACTACATCATAATGAGTGAATCAGAAAATTCGAAGTAAATAAAAAAATCCAACTACGAAAAAAGTTTGAAGCTTATGATTTCTTGGCGACTTTTCTTGATCGCCTCTTCTAGCTTGGCTAATCTCTCAACTTCATCGTTAGACATCACATTATTTGCCTCAATGGTGTAAATCTCGCCCTCCGTAATGGTGACATTCTCTTGACTTGGACAACTTCTCTTGATATTGGTTAATAAGCGTAGTGACATATTTTTCTTGGAAGTCAAGGTTTTTAAGTCTTTCTCCACATCTGCTAGAGTTTCTTGAAGTTTCTCCATGGATCCATCCAACTTTTCATGTGCCAGCTTTGCACCATCGAGACGACGTTGTGCATCAGAGAGGGCTTTTTCATGTGATTCATTAGTCATTTTTGATGTTCTTAAAGTATCATACTCCGCGTACAACTTGAAGAAATTCTCTACATGATCCTTCAAAGAAGAGGCACCAAGGGTGGTTCGTCATCAAAGCTAAAACTACAAAAATAGTGTCAAGTGTGGTTCTCGTCGAAGTCTCAACTGCAAAAAAAAGTAAAAGAAAATACTTCATGTGTGGTTCTTCATCAAAGCCACAACTCTAAAAGAAGATGCGCCACACCGCAATTGTAGAAGAAGATGTACTAAGTGTGGTTGATCGCTAAAGTCGCAATTGTAAAAGAAAAGGCACCAAATGTGGTTCATCATCAAAGTTGAAGCTACAAAAGAAAAAATATCAAGTGTGGTTCATCATCAAAGCCACAACTCTAAAATAAGATGATCCACATATGATTTGTCATCAAAGTCGTAATTGTAGAAGATGTACTAAGAGTGGTTCGTCGCTAAAGTCACAAATGTAAAAGAAGAGGCACAGAGTGTGGTTGGTCATCAAAGTTGAAACTACAAACGAAAATGCATGAAGTGGTTCCTCGTCAATTATGGATTACCCCTCATTTTTTTATGGTATGATATTGAGGTTGTTTTTGATCCATCGTAAACCCGGTAAAAAAAAGTGATGTGTCTCACGGTGCTAATTGCACGAAACTTCAAATCGGCATGGTGAAAATATGACATATGCTCTAGCGCTCGTCATGATGAAATATATGTCTCACGGTGACAATTGCATGAAGATTCAAATTATCATGATGAAAATTATGGCATATACTCTCGCTCTTGTCATGATGAACGATGTGTCTCATGGTGCCAATTGCACGAAGCTTCAAATCGACATGGTGAAAATTATGACATAAGCTCTAGCGCTCGTCATGATGAAAGATGTGTCACATGGTGTCAATTGCACAAAGTTTAAAATTGACATGATAATTAAAAAAAAGATCTCAATCAATAAGAAAATCAATATGTGGCTCTTCGGCGAATATGCAGAGAAGTGAACTCACGGATATTGTCCAAAGTCAATCGGATCGCTAACTTTAAAAAAATATCAAATTCGGTGAATTCATAAGAACTTTGACTTTAATTTTTGGATATTTTGTAGATGTAAGAGTCTATTTTCTATCGAATCAAGTCACTCTCCACTTGAGCTCTCCTACATCAAGATGCAAACGTTTTGGTGAGACTCCACATTCTGCAAAACAATAATGACAGAATTGAAGACCAACTTCAAAAAAAAATCTCGTCAATCCATGAAGATTTTTACCTTGAATTTTTGATATGTTGTAGACTTTTATGTCTAGTTTTTATATAAACAAGTCGCTCGTCATTCGGAATCTCCTACACCAAGATAGAGACGTTTTGGTGGAACTGCATAGAGCTATATAAAAAAAACAGATCTGATAGCAAACTTTAAAATTCAATTACCGCCAATTCTGAAGGCTTTTGGTTTTGAATTCAGATATGTCGTAGTTCTCTGAGTCTAGTTTCTGGAACATAAAATGGATCATGATTTCAATATGTCTACAACAAGTTATGAACTTTCTACCGCAAGCGTGCTATGCTGAAAAAAGGTGACAAAAATTGAGTTATGTATATCTCAAATTATGGCAAGTTTTCAAAAAAATCAAATTGTGAAAATTTTCCAAAGAAGTCGAGTTATGGAAATCTCATAGAAATCAAATTATGGTAAAGTTTTCTCGGAAACTACATGAAAAAATATGTCCGAATGAGAATAGACTCACGTCATAAGAATTTGAATTCCTTGCGTCCTATTCAAGTGAAAGCCTAAAATTTGCGTCGAAATCACAAGGTCTCTATCACCAAGTCAAGCATGTAGACGCAATCCTTGCTCATTGAATTGGCGGTTATTTCGTAGTTGATGACCCAAATGAAATTACCACACTATGAAGAAATGTCATGTGATAAGTCTTCATGAGCTTGAAACACTTCAAGTCAAAAATGAGTTGATAAACAACCGAAAGTCAAATGACCTCTTACAAATTAGAGAATATTGTCATAAAGACTCACGTAAATGTTGACCTCAACATATCGGCATGGTCATTTCTCATGAATCTTCAAATGCCTCGTGAAACATCAACTACGACAAAAAAAATATTTGCTTCACAAATACTTCAAGGCTTGTCTTTACAAGTTCAACAAATCGAGCACCCCAACAAGCCTTGAAGCAGGGGGCATTTGTAGACAGTGAAGTTTTATTGATAAATTCATATTAAATTTGGATTAAATCTTAAATCACCAACGTTGATCAAGTCAAATTACTGGTTGATAAAGTCGGATTGATATCTAAGTCAAAATTGTATGACTTAAATCAAGTCCAAATCACTTCGGCCAGTCCATTAAGTTGACAAGATGAGCCCAACTCATGTTCTTCAGACCTTGGGGTCGAAATTGCTCGAATCAAAATATCCATAAAGCCCTAACTCAAGCCTATATAAAGAGGTTTTCTTCTGACCAAAAGACAACACACAAAATACACACACACACAAAAAATACATAGACACAGGAATACATAATTGCTCTTCAGTGGTGATCTGCAAGTCTTTCGCATACAAAGAATTCTTTGCTCCAAGTGTTGAGCCGCAAGTATTCCGCCAAATCAAGAACATCTGTGAAGAGAAGAATCAGAGGATTACAAATTTTTTTTTTAGATATTTTATAAAGATTGTAACCTTCGCATTAATTCAAATACATATATTATTGTTTGCTTGTTATTTTTCCTTTCCCGTTTATTGTATTTCAGGATTGAAACTTTAGACGCATACAAGTGCAAAAGTGGAAAATCAAATTTATTTTATGTCCTAAACTTTTTTTCTTAATAGGCGTACTTTGACTCAATAATTCAGTTATATGAGGTCCCTCTAATGAGTTGTGGAAGCATTATGTATAGTCCCGCCTTTTTTTACACGCATATTTTTATAGTTACGGGCTACTTTTAGAAATTATCCAATTTTCACCGTTTTTCATGTGTAATAGCCCATAGATCTGGCGCCTTTGGGACACCCGAATTTATTTTCTATAAGAACTATATGACGACCTTTGTAATGAGCTAAGAAGCATTACATATAGTCTCACCATTTTTCACGCATATTTTCACATTTACGATCCAATTTTAAGTAATTATCCGACCTTCGGTATTTTTGTTGTGTATACGTCTATTGATCTGGGCCTTTGGGGCACCCAAATTTTTTTTCTTAAAAATCTATATGAAGACCTCTGTAATGAGTTGGGAAAACATTACTTACAATCCTGCCATTTTATTCACGTATATTTTTGCATTTACAAATCAAATCTTAGGAATTAACCAAGTTTCATCATTTTTCGTATGTATTAGCCCTGGATCTATCGCCTTTGGAGCACCCAATTTTTTTTTGAATAAACTATATGAAGACATCTGTAACGAGGATGAGAAGCATTATATAGAGTTCCGCCATTTTTTCACGCATATTTTCGCATTTATGATCCATCTTTAGAATTACCAGACTTTTGTCATTTTTCATGTTTATTAACCCATAAATCTGGCACCTTAGGGGCACCCAGATTTTTTTTACTGAAAAAACTATATGAGGACCTTCTTGTTGAGTTGGGGTAGCATTACGTATATTATCGCAATTTCTTGCACATTAATAACGAAAAGTACTACAAATTGAAATTTCTTGCACATTAATAATGAAAAAATATATCATAAAATGTTAGTCAAAGTTATTATGATTTGATTCTAAAAAAGAAAATCATGACAATTAAAAGTGGATGGGGTATTATTTGAATAATCATTTGCTACAAAAGTGTTAGTGACATTAATTGTCATTTAATTGTAAACGAAAAATGTCTTCTATTTCAAAATAAGTAAATTATAACTCCCTTCGTCCACAATTGTTTGGCAGATATATTAGAAATAAATGTCCAAAATTAATTTTTAATTTTAACAATCAAGAAATAATTAGTTTGTTTTTTTCAATTCTGCCCTTAATAATTACACTAGTTTGTTCAATTGAAAAGTTATACAAGCTTTTGATATTCTTGATATAGTAGGGTTATATTAGTCAAATTATACCGTATACTAAATTTTCATTGAGGGAGTGCATAATCTTACCCTGACAAACAATTGTGGACGGAGGGAGTATGACATTGTATATTCATTAAGTAAAATCTTTTAAGACATAAATTGAACACAACTTTCCAATTATCTTCAAACAATTGAACACAACTTTTCAACCTTTCAGTTATTTTCAAATAATTTTTGAAATATAAATAATAATTTAAAGTTTTATTATAAACATGCACAATTATCTTTTTTAAATTATTGCCTAATAATGTAAATGAGGGGCACAAGCACAAGAAGCACCAAATAATATATGAAATGACCAATTTAGCCTCACTCAAAATGGAATTACATCTAGCACATATGTTGATGGCGGGGAGCTTTAACTCTCACTTAGGGTGTTACGACTCAAAACGAGTCATGAGTGACACTCACACTTAACCTCCCAGGTGGAGAACCAACGAATTCACCCAACTTATATTAATTGTTCAAGTTACAAAATACAACCATAATGCGGAAACTCAAATCTTATTAATGTAAGAAATACACTAAAGTCTATTAAATATCATTTTTCAAAATCTGAAAGTCATCTCATTAAGAATGTCAAAACCTCAAATATTAAGTCTAAGAATATCAAAGATACCAAAACTATTAAATAAAGGATACGAAAGAGATAAAAATTAATCAATTGTGATTACAACAATTTGGGGGCAAACAGAGTTAGTCAAATAATTTTTAAAAAAAAATTAGTGGACTAACACACATTATATAATGCTTAAAATCTTGAATTCCTATTTTGTGACATTGAAACGGTGAACAAAATGTAATTAATGAAGATATAGTGAGTACTAGTCACAATACTTGTGTGGTCCGACGATGCATGACTTGGAGGCCAATGGAATCAAACAATTAATTTCTAAAAAATCAATAGACTAACACACACGAAAAATAGACTTAAAACCTATACTTTGGGACATCAAAACATTATTGTTTAAAACATTATTGTTTAATTTGTGGGTGCTCAACTGTTCTTTATATTGATTTCTAATTATTTTTTTTATCTAACTTTACATGTTACGTGTCGAAATTAATGAGTGCTCGAGAATCTGAATCTCACAACGTTGGTCTGCCTCTGGCTATGATGAAACCTTCTTGCTTTCGAAGGTCTCCAGTTTATGTTGAGTATTAGTAGTTTATTTATGTTGTGAGTACCCTTATCTTTCTTCAGTGTGTTAATAGGCTTTATAGACAACTCAATTGAGTAAAATCATAGTTATTCTGGATCAAAACATTAACTAATTAATAAGTTATGTGTGTAAATACACTTTATAACTCATACAAAATAATTATTTTTTTACCACATGTTTGGTTACATCCCTTGGCTAAGTACGAACCAATAATTTACATATAAAAGATCGTGTGGGATTATTATTTTAGGCTAGAAATTTAAGTCACATTTCTAAGCAAATCATTTAGGTAAGTTAAGTAATTCAGTCAAAGGTGATTTATTATAAATTATTTAAGTATAGATCAATTTTTATTATAAATTACTGAAGTATAAATCAATAAAATTGATCGTACTAAAATCATAAGATTCGAAAGATATTTCACACCTTTTTTTCTCATTAAATTTAATTTCTTATTCTATCTTTATTTTTACAAATCAAAGTAAAAAATTTATTTATTTCTTTTATTAAAGATACATGAGGTGTATCGAGTAAGAACTTAAAAAGATAAATTAATCCAAAAAACAAATCTAACAATTCTTCATATCCCATAATGCGTCTTGTTTTCCAAACTTTCCAACAAATATTAGAGGAAATACATTGAATCATTAAAAATAAATATAATTATTTCAAGTATTAAACTCTAACAAGAACGCGGATAATATATAGTTTTAAATAAGGTCACTTTTATGTCTTAGATAAAGAGAATTAATTAAATAATGAGGTTGTGTTCGCGTGCCTTGGCCCAAATTTATTTTGAAAATAGAAATCATTAATCCTATAGACAAGTAGGCTCAGAATTAAGGCACAATACATAAGGAGATGTCGCGCTTATGTATCTTGATAGGTGTATGTCAAAACTGAGGTTATACTTTTGCGTTTTAGTTATAAATAATAAAATTTAACAATTTAAGCAAACAATACTAGGCAAACTATTTATTCAAGATTAATTTATATTTATTTTCTTTTAATTAGGAATTCAAAAAAGTAACTTAAAACACATATCTCAGTTTAAAATGATGACTCTATAAATAAAATAATTTATATTCAATATTGCCACTTTAATTGAAAAAACTTTTTTTCTCCTCCTTTTCTAACAATGAAAAAGGAATGTGACACTATGACAACAAATCTAAGCATTTAACCAAAATTTAAAGATAATAATAATATGATTCAAACTTTTGTCAAACACAATTAAATGCTCCTATATAAATCACTATATGTTTTGTTCAATTATATCGAGTTTGACCAAATTAATGATTCATTCATTTATTAATTCAGTCAATTTAAATTTTTTAAATAAAAAAGTGAATCGTGTGGGATTACCCTATTTGGCTCCTCTAATCTAGTCAACTCTTATATAAAATGCTTTGTTTCTAAGCAAATCATTTAGATAAATTAAGTGATTAAGTCAAAATTGATTTATTATAAATTATTTAAGATGAGTATAAATCAATAAAATTGATCGTACTAAAATCACAAAATTCAAAAAATTCATGAGGTATATCTAGTAAGAACTTAAAAAGATAAATTAATCCAAAAAAAAAGGTGCAACAATTCTTCATATCTCATAATCCGTCTTGTTTTCCAAACTTTCCAACAAATAATAGAGGAAAGACATTGAATCATAAATAAAATATTCTTTATTTTTTGTTTTACGCACTTATCAATACATATTTAATTTGCCTTTCTCCAGACGTGTATAATATTCATCTGGTTTACCAAAAATACATGCACAAATATGAAAAATACAAAGCGGTATTTGACCAGGACAATATACTTGACAATCACCGGCTGAATGACAGTGGTGCACAGCAATCACCTTGATGAGTGAAGTATTAGCAACTGCATATAAGAAAATAAATCATCACTTTGTATATAAATAATTAATTATATAGAAAGATAATTATACATATATTTATTTATATATAAAATGATAAGAAAACTCCTATAGAATTGAACTTTCGAATCAAAATTTAACAGATCTATAAATAAGAAGTTATTACCAAATCACGGACTGACACATGAATCCATTATGAAAAAAATCGCTCAAATTCGATAAGGTTAATAATTTCAAAGAAAAATACATATCTTAGCGATGGATTATTAGATTATTTTTTTACATATGCAACACAAAATTATCATTAGATCTATTTTGCGGTAAGTTACCAGAAATTAATAATTAAATAATGAGTTATTTAGCGATAAGTTAGGATAAAAAAGAGTAAGAATTGAAAGAGGGACAAATCATTGATGATATCTCTGCAATTAGCAACATGGAAAATTATTTAAAATGATTAAGAGTTAATGACAGGTAAATTTTATATTAAAATAATAAAATTTTATCATTGATCTATTAAGCGATAAATTATTAAAAAAATTCTATCAAACAACAAATTATTTGGCAAAAGATTAGAGCTATAGAGAGAAGTATTTTTTTTTTAAAAAAAAAAAGGACAATTACCCATGATGATTAGCAAGAGAGCTGCAAAAAATGTTGAAAACTTCATAATAGCGCACTGCAATTTCTACTAATTATAATTATAAATTTTTAATTGATTTTAATTTGGGGCAATGTATTATACAACATTATATAGGGGTAAAAGAAATCTATTGTAATCACTATAATCTCATGAAGGGGTTTTAAAAGGCAAGTTAATTGTGATTTGTCTATACTAAATTGGATTAAAATAAATTTAAAAAAGGGGTCAAACCAAATCTACTAAAAAGGGAAAAAAAGGGTCAAACCAAATCTAGTCAAAAGAATCTATTCTCTCTCACTTATTAGCCATTATTTCTATAATATTATTACTCTCTCCATTTTAAAATAAGTGAATTGTTGAACTTTTTTTCATAGTTCAAAATAAATAAATTGTTTAAAGTTCAAGAGAATTGTTGAATTTTTTTCCCCATTTTGCCCCTCATTTGGATCTTCTAGGTGATAATTTCAAGTGAGTTAATTGTTCATATTTATGATTTTACTTTGAATTATTTATATTTTCAAGAATAGGTTAGAGAATATCTTAATGTGCAAAAGTGAAAAATGATATTTATTTTATGTCCTAAACTTTTTTTTTAATAGGCGTGCATCGACTCAACAGTTCATTTATATGAGGCCCCCCTTGTGGAGGCATTATGTATAGTTACGCCATTTTTTACACACATATTTTCACAGTTACGAGCTAACTTTTAGAAACTATCTGATTTTCACCATTTTTCATATGTCGCCCATAGATTTGGCGCCTTTGGGACACCCGATTGTTTTTTCCAAAAAGAACTATATGATGACCTTTGTAATGAGTTAGGAAGCATTACATATAGTCTCGCCATTTTCACGCATATTTTCACATTTACAATTAAATTTTAAGTAATTATCCGACTTTTGGTATTTTTCGTGTGTATACGTCTATCGATTAGGGGCTTTTGAGGCACACAAATTTTTTTCTTAAAAATCTATATGAAGACCTATGTAATAATTTGAGGAAGCATTACGTACAGTCCTAATATATTATTCACGTGTATTTTTGCATTTACAAACCACTTCTTAGGAATTAACCAACTTTCATCATTTTTCGTGTGTATTAGCCCTGAATCTGTCTCCTTTGGAGCACCCAAAAAATTTTCGAGTAAACTATATGAGGACATATAAGCGAGGAGGAGAAGCATTACATAGAGTTCCGCCATTTTTTCACGCATATTTTTGCATTTACGAGCCATTTTTTAGAATTACCAGATTTTTATCATTTTTCGTGTGTATTAGCCCGTGATTCTGGCACCTTAGGGGCACCCAAATTTTTTTACTGAAAAAACTATATAAGGACCTCCTTGATGAGTTGAGGGTAGCATTACGTATATTCTCTCCATTTTGTACATGCACATTTTTGCAATTACAAGCTAATTTTTTGAAATTGTTCGACTTTCGTCATTTTTTCATGTGTATTATCCCATTCATTCGGAGCCTTAGGGGCACCTGAAAATATTTTGAGGACCTCAATAATGAGTTGGAAAATAATACGTATAATCCCGTCATTTTTTACATATAGATTTTTGCACTCACAAGCACATTTTTAGTAATTACATGACTTTTATCATTTTTCATGCGCATTAGCTCATTGATTCGGCGCCTTAGGGGCACCCGAAAATATTTTGAGGACCTCAATAATGACTTGGGAAAATAATACGTATAATTTCGTCATTTTTTACATACATATTTTTGCACTCACAAGCACATTTTTAGTAATTACATGACTTTAATCATTTTTCATGTGTATTGGCTCATGAATCTGGCGCATTTAGGCACCCAAATAACTTTACTGAAAAAAACTATATAAGGACCAACATAATGAGTTAGGGAAACATTATATATAGTCCCGTCATTTTTAGACAGATATTTTTGCATTTACGAGCCAACTTGTAGAAATTACCCGACTTTCATTGTTTTCATGTGTATTAGCCCTTGGATCTAGTGTTTTTGGGGCCCTAATTTTTTTCTGAAAAAATAAGGACAGAAGAGTGAAGTAGATTAGATATCAATTTGGATTACCAGATATATCAATTGAAATCAAGTTATAGCACGAAAGAAGACAAGAGAAAACAGATTGATTTTCTAAAATCCTATAGCCTCTCGAAGAAAAGTACAGACTTTTCTGTACCATTCTGCAAGACTCTACTAAACTTATTTTGGTACACCGGGATCAAAGAACTTAGGGCTCTGATACCAACTTTGTCACAACCTAGACCGTCGTGATTGACACCTACGCTAACCCTCCGGTGAGAGAATCATTACTACAAACCAACTACACAAATTAACAATAAACTAAATATTTAAAGATACGAAAGCAGGTTTAAATTTCTAAAGGAAAATGGAGTTTCCATAAACTCCAAAAGTTTAAAAAAGCGGCTACTAAAATATTTGCGGGAAATAACCCTTCGAAACTGAAAGTCATTGTACCAAAACACTAATAACGACAAGTCTAAGAATAAGGGGTGCAACTCAAAACTAAACAAATGAATATCTAAAATACTAGTCTAAGCTCGAAGAAAATGGACTAAACAGAAGGAGAACTCATGGCAGCCTGGAAGAACTGGCTCACCCTTGAATTCAGTCTCGATTAGTGACCTTCTAAATGAGGTCTATCAGTAGCCTCCAGAAGATATCATGTACTCAACAAAGAAAGCGCAAGTACAATATCAGTACACAACCACAATGTACTAATAAGTTCATGTGGCTACTCCCATAAGCACAATATACGACGAACAATCACAACATGATAAGCACACATATACAGAATATAATTCAGTTATCATTTCAGAGCAACATACAATATTCCATTATTAATGCCAAGTATACATAAGCATAACAATCACAAGAAGTTCTCTCAGGGAACTCATACTCGAACCGTTAGTGTGTCGAAACGTGACACCTAATTCAATGCATATGTCAGAATGTGATGCCTGATTCAATATATGTGTCAGAACGTGACACGATCCAATGTATGTATCGGAATGTGACACCCGATACAATCAACACAACCACAATTACAATCACATCCATAATGAACAATACTCTAATCATACCATCAAGTAACAGGTTCATGATATATATTGTTCACACATAATCATTTCATTAGGTTTGATTTACATTTCTCTATTCACATACACACATCCATACATTGTAGAAATCAATCGACATATATCACACAAATAGGAAATCAAACCATCACCTACCTCGAAACCAAACTCGAATCCTCCTAAGACACTTGAGTCTTTCCTTTCAGTTTCTTTCCGCTTGTTCTAGGTTTACAAATCATTAATATAACACAAGCATAAATAATTAAGGTTTAATTTACCCAGGTTATAACAAATCAATAACCAAAGACCAAACTCATGATCCTAATGTGTCGTTAGGGATTTTTCCACCATTAACTCCACTCTAAAACCCTCCCCCAATGATAATGACCCAAGATTCTAAATTCTACGGATAAAAATACAAATTAGGAAAGTAAAAATTCTTACCTTTAGTACCAAAAGTCTTGGAAAACTATCAATAAATATCCCTATGTTGTCTCCTAACTCTTAAAAATGAAGTTTGCAGAAAAATAACGTAATTGAGGTTTTTCCCAACTTAAGTCGCGACTGACCCGCTACAGTGGACCCCAATCTGCTACAGCGACCACGCCCTGACATAATTAGTCCCGCCCTGGCAATTTACACGGATACAGAAAGTCAGAATTTGACTGTCAAACTCTCATTTTATAAAACATCTTTAAATCTTAACATTAAAAAATTACCCTTTCGCGTTAAGATCATATTTTGGAGTTATACTCACCCAAATTTGATTTTGTAAAATCGTGCGGGCTCTTTAACATCTTAGATATCCACTCATGTAATAAAATTTATAAATAGAGTCCCCATTCATTACATGATTTCTCTAGACCTCAGATGACTTAGATTTCGTCCAAATCTGGGCTAGACAACAATTTACTAAGTCATTAATCAAAAGTTTTAAGGCCCCAATTCTTTCCCCATTAGATTTTCCATAATATACGGAACATGTTGTTACTGTAACGACCTGATCCCATCGTTAGAAAAAGGATAATGAGGAAAATTTTGGGCCAACAAACTTTTTGGTAGTATCTTGAAATTTCCTAGCCTAGTCCATATTTGGATGAAATCGTAGTCATGCTAGTCTATGGATATATGGTAATGAATGAGAGAGTTAATAACAAATTTTATTACATTATTAGGTAGCTAAGACATTAAAGAACCCGTATGACTCTATAAAATCGAATTCGGGCGAGTAGAACTCCTAAAATTGATCTTAGCATGAACAAGTAGTTTTCGAATCTCATGGATCAAAGGTGTGTTGATAAATAGGGGTTTCAAACTCTAAATTCGACTCTCTGTCTCCTTGCAAGTGCCAAGGCGGGATTTATTTATCCACGGTGGGACCACTATAGCGGGATAGGGCCCATCACAGTGGGACCACTATAGCGGGATAGGGCCCGTCACAGTGGGACAAACGCGACTTAAGTCGGAAATAAACCTCAAAAATGTTATTTTATGCAAGTTTCATTCTTTAGAGCTAAGAGACGACCCAGATGATTTCTTTACAGTTTTCCACCTCTTCTAGCACTAAAGGTAAGAATTTTGCTCCCCTAATTCGTCTTTCGATCCGTAAAACCTAGATTCTTGGGTAATTATTGTAGAGGGAAGGGTATGATCTGAAGTTAATGGTGGAAAAAGCCCTAAGTTGGTTATTCAGATCTTGGATTAGGCCTAGGGTTGATGATTTTGATTATAATCCGTGTAATTAGGCCTCATTTATTGATCCTTCTATTTAATTGTTGTTTTAGACCACGAACAAGCGGAAAGAATCCGAAAAGGGAAGAATCAAATGTCTTAGGAGAATTCAAGCTTGGTTTCAAGGTAGGTGATGGTTTGTTTTTATGTTTGTGTAATGTATGTTAGTATTTGTTTCATTGTAATGCATGTATGTATGTGGATGTTGCACTATTAATCACATCTAATGCAAATGAGTATGAATGAATGATTATAAGCCATGAATCAATACTTGATTGTATGATTATGAGAATGTACACTGTGATTGTGATTGCGGTATGTTGGATGGATCGGGTGTCACGTTTTGACACACTAATTGGGATCCAATGTCACGTACTGACATACATATTGAAACAGGTGTCACGTTCCGACACACAAATTTGAATTGGATGTCACGATCCGACACACTTATAGATTGGGCATAGGTTCGATGAGAGGACTATTGACTTGTCATATATGTGTATTACTGAGAATGTTAAATGGTACATTGATCCTGAAATGATAACGAATATTGTATATGTTCGGTATATGCATGTTTACTATATTGTGACTGCTTATATATATGTTTCACTTACTGGAATAGCCGCGGGATCCTACCTGTAACATCTCTCAAATTGAGATAGCTAGGAAGAATCTTAGAAGTTGAAATAGTAAGTTTTGGGAAGAATTAAAATCTGAAAATTTTCTTAAGTTAGGAAAAAGTGAGTTTTTGATCAACTTCAAACGGCCATAACTTCTAGGTAAGGATGAGTTAGAGGTAGTTCTTGATATGGTTGGATTACCCTTGGAGACATATTTCCAAAGCCGTCGAGTTTGTGGGATTTTGATTTCGTATGAGTGAGATATGTCTTTCGGAAGTTGGATTGTTGGATTAAGGATAGTCCAATCCGAATTTAGAAAGGGCAAAGTTGTTTTTTCCTTACCCAATTATTTTATTTCGTTTTTGGGTAATAAATTGGGGTCTAAACTAATTTTATTCAGTTTACGCTTTTTAGAAAACAAGTTAGGATTTTGAGAGAAGAGAAAAGAAGAAGAGAAAAGAGGAAAAAGGAGAAAATGAAGCAAGAACGTTCAAGATCGTCAAAGTTTGGCTTGTGGAAATCGTTGGGGGTTATCCCTATCAAGGTATGTGAGATTTTTCTATGTTGGATTATTTCACCCGCACACCAATTTGCATAATTCAGCGAGTTTTGAGTAGATTGAATGATGAACATTGAAGTTCTTGAAGAATAATGGTTTGAGTAGTTGCATGCCTAGAGTTGATTTGATTCGTGTTTCCGGGTTGTTTTTCTAGTCTAATCTATTGGTTATTGAGGGTATTAGTGATTCTAAGTGTTTGGGAAAGATCAATGGACGTTTAGAAGGTTTAGAGATGAAAATGGAGAAGAACAGTCAAAATGCACGTTCGTAGGGCCCTGGGGCGCCACGCCTCCCATAGCCCCACAAGACAATCTCTGTCCATAAGGCCTTGGGGCGGCGCGCTAGCCAGAGCTCCCCAACTTGGCCTCTGAAGTTTGGGGTCCGGCGCCCCACGCCTCTCAGAGTGCCAAGGACGCCAGTTAACCCCATTCATTTCCCATCTTTTCATACTAGTTCCTAAGTGATGTACCCACATTTCCTAGTTGTTTCCAACACTCTAAGGTACGTCTAAACATCATGAAATCATCCATAAACATGAGATCATGAACCTTGAATCCATAATCCAATTCAAGGAAAGTCAAGATCAATATCTAAGAAACTAAGAGTAAGTCTAAAGGTTAAGAAGTAAGACAAAGTAAAGTTTCTTAAAGTTCCAATAGTCTTATTTAAACGTTTTAAATTCATTTTACGTCTCAAGTTTTGAGTTAAATAAAGAGTAAAAGTTGAAGTATTTCCTTCAAAGAAGTATAAGGGAACTAAGTATTTCCCTAAAGAGTTGAAGTGCATCCTTTCAAGAAATATAAGGGAACTAAGTATTTCCCGAAGAGGTTTTTCAAGACTCAAGTTTCAAGCTAAGTAAAGAGTAAAGAGTAAAGAGTTAAGTTAAAGTTCTTTTCTTCGAAAGTATAAGGGGACTAAGTATCCCCATAGAGATTTAAAAATGTTTTCACATCTAAACAAGTAAGGACGCTAAGTTTTCCAAAGAGCTTCGGGCTAGTTTTTGAAAAAGAGTTATAACTTTATAAAATGAAGCAAGCAGAGAAACTATGATTTCCAAGAGAGCTTTTAAAGCTAAGTTTTGAGCACTAATCTCAAATCACATAATCAATATGTTTTAAAAACAAAAGAGCATGTATATTTTTTGGAGTAGTATTGAGCACCGATGTAGAGCTGCGAGTTTTAGATAAACTCAAGTTTCCATGAAATCATTGTTGACACTCAATTTTGGCCTAACATTTTAAAAATTCATAATTTTGAAGTTTTATTTATTTAATAGCTTAGAATAATTTATTTTTTAATTTTAAATAAGTTTATCGATAACTATCTTTATTTATCAAAATTTAGCATTTTTTGTTAGTTAATTTTTAAAAAATTGCATTTTTTACATGTCATTAGTTACGTCATTATATTATTTTAAAATTTATTTTTTATTTGTTACATTTGTTAATATTTATGTTGAATTTAGCACAATCTAAAATTTAGTCAAATACAAAAAAAAAAAAAAAAAAAAAAAAAAAACCTATTAGAAATTCTATTAATAATTTTGAGCCTACAATTTCAATTCCACACATTTGGATCCATTATATTTTATTTATTTAGGATGGTGAATAAAGAAAATTGGGGAATAAATTTGAGGGAGAGGGGGAAAACAACCCTAAGATCTTCCCTCTTCCCTCTCCCTTTTTCCATCTCTCCGCCTCCCTCTTCTCTTCCCCTCTCTTTGGCAGCCGCTTCCCTCTCCCCCTTCCCTCTCTCAAGAGCCGTTTTCCCCTTCCTTCTCTCTTCCCCTCTCGTCTCCTTGCTGCCTCCCTCTCGCCTCTCCAGCGATGAAGAGCAGCAGCAGCCCACAACCACCTCAAAACCCCCCTCCATTTTTTTTTTCATTTTCCGGCGACCAAAGAGTACAAGCTTCCAGATCTCTCCTCTTTCCCCCCACCAAACAGACACCCAAACAGCCTCCCTCCTCACGCTCAACTACAACATCTCCACCCACGAGCAGCTAACCAAATTCCAAGCTCATGCCAGACCAAGCCCTTCCCTTGTCTCCTTTTTGATTTGTTTTCCAGGTTTTCGGTGAAGAACTCCAAGATCCGACGACCAAACAGTCAACAAGCACAAGTCAACAAACTCCGATGAAATTAAAACCCCCCAGTTACTGAGTAATTTCAGATCCGACCGGATTCGCAACTTTGCCAGCGGACGATTTGACTTTTCCGGTAAATATTGTACACGATCTTGTTTAATTTATATTCCTTCATATTTTAGTCTATCATGTTACTCTCTAATAAAGTTTATGTCTATTGTTACTAATATATTTCCGTTTCTTTGTTGTTTTTTATGAGTTACATTGTTAAGTTCATTTTTGATTTGCTCATGTAGATAGTTTAGATTAGTATTGTCGTATTTAAGTAATAATATTTTGTTTTGCACTAAATTTGACTGTATGGTTATCATTAATAATATATTTTATTGTTATTTGCAATTGTGGGCTGATATTGTTTTAATTTGGGGTTGTCTTATGTGTGTGTTTGAAAAGCTTCAGCAAGTATTTCATGGTCTTTTGGCTATTTTTATTTTTTATACTATTCAGAAATTGCTAATGCATGTGTTTTCTTGAGTTTTGTTTTAGTTATTATTATTTTGTTTGAATTAACTTGGTGTGGTAATGATTTTTAAATAATCTGTTTGTTGTTAGCTTCATGAGCAAAACCACTGTTAGAATATTAAAATCAAGGTTGAGATTGTTATCTGAATGACTTGCTTAATTTTATATGTTATATTATTTTATTTATGAAATTGGCCAATAAAAAAACTCTCCGTCGGTTTTGGAGGCCTACCCAATATTAAAAGACGGAAATTTTTAGTTTAAGTTCATATAACTTGTTGGTTAAAATTGTTAAAATGGCCAATGAAAAAACTCTCCGTCGGTTTTGGAGGCCTACGTAATATTAAAAGACGGAAATTTTTAGTTCAAGTTTTAATGCTTGTTATTGTTTAGATTTATTCCATTTTTTTCATTTATTGTTATTGTCTTCAATTGATCCGGATATATTTAGTTGGTGAATATGCTTAGTTATTATTATTAATTATTTATTCTATTATTTATCCCTTGCAGTGAATAATAATGTTGTTCAATTTAAAGTGATTTTAGTTAATGATGATGCCCATTTGTTTCGTTGTTGCAAGGTCAATTCACTTTTATTATTTCAATATATTACCATTATTATTATTGAGCTATAAATTTAATGACATTATATTCCTTTGTTGATTAGTTTGACGGTCAAAATATATTTGCTTATTTTATTTGTTTCTTCTAGCGTTATATATTCAATTTGTCATTGTCAATAATGTTAGTTGTCTTTACTGTTCATGTTGATTTGACTAACTATTTGAATTCTTTTGAGGGGTCTGACATGAAATGTCACATTATAAGGTTATTTTCTTCAATAATTGTTATTATTTTTAAGTTGTAGTTTTTGTCTTGGATTGTTTTAGAGACATTTGGTTACTTGTTAATTTTATTTAATTGTTAAGAAACCAATAAAATGGCCAATGAAAAATCTATCCGTCGGATTTAGAGGCCTCCCCATTTTAAAAGACGGAAAATTTAATTAATTTTATATATTTTTCTTGTTAAAAATGGCCGATGAAGAAATTACCGTCGATTTTCAAGGCCTTCAATGTTAATAAGACGGATGTTTTTTTTTTAAAATTTATTATTTTATATATTTAATTTTATTCATATTTATTTATTACTAACACTTTTACTAAGTGTGTTTACAGGTACCCAAGACTTGCTTCCTTGAAGCTATTCGAAAGGAGTTCGAATTATATTTTTAATTAATTATTTTGTATATATCGATGTTAGGCAAACCTTAGGCCGATATTATTATTTTATTTTTATTGCGTATATTGCATGTTATTATATTTGTACATTATTTTATTTTCCTCCTCAATTTGAAAAAAATGAATTCAGTCGGGACTCACACTTGTGGATTTCGAAGGGTGCCTAACCCCTTCCCTTCGAAATAATTTGAACCCCCTACCTAGAATCAATTGGTTTCGTAGATCACATAATGGTTTTCTAGTTTTCCTAAAATTAGGTGGCGACTCTTTTTAAAAATTCATTTTTAAAACTCTTTCAAAATTGAATCAATTAATAATTTTTCGAGTTGTCGCGCTGTTTTGCCCTATTTGAACAGAGTGGGGATGTAAACAATCATATAGCCATCATGGGTAGAAAATGGTCATACTTTTTAGATGAATCATTTTCACAATTTACTAGTGGATCCAGTAGGCAGTTCATGTCTTATACCTTTGGCAAGGTATAGGATGCGCTGACATCGTGTGGTAGATCGGTGTATCATCACTACAACTATTCAGTGATGGTTCTCAGTTAGAAAAACTTCCACAACAATAGTTGCATGGTTCCTCAGGAGGTTCTGCTCAGTATGGATGGGGGTATGGGACTTCATTCATGCATTGCACAAGTAGACTTTGAGAGGAAGTATGATATGTCTTTTATTATGATTATGAATTGACATTAATTAGTTTGTATTTTTAAATACAGCTCAGAGTTATTTTGTATCTTTGTATACACACAGAGTTTACAGAATATTTTAAACAGCTTTTTATTATTATGTACTCGCTTTTAAATTGTTTAATATTGAAATGAGTTTAGTTAAGTATTCATGAGTTGAGAAGAGCAAAGGTAAGTGTTTCTTTCAGAATCTCCTTCAAGCCTATGTTGTTTAGCATTCCAACTCGCATACTCATACATTCAATGTACTGATGTCAGTTGGCCTGCATCATATTATGATGCTGACGCAGGTAACGAGGATCGACATTCAGCGCACTGTTGATTCAGTTGAGCATACCAGAGTCTGTTGGTGAGCCTCTTGCTTTCAGAAGGATACATCTTATTATTTTCTAGTTTAGTTCATTAGGATGTTGTGGGGTCTGTCCCAACACCCATCTCAGTTATTAGAGGCTTCATAGACAGATAGTCAGTTAGATTGTTCAGTTTGATGTCTCTTTATTAACATTTCGGATGTTTTTAACTTTGAGACTCAAGTGCCCTTTGGCTAGATTATTATATATTGAGTATGTTTTCTTGAAAATGTTCTTTACTGTTTATATTAAGTTAAGCTAAGTCTTCCGCTGAGTTAAGTAAGTCAGGCAAAGGGTTCGCTCGAGGCCAGCAATGGTCACCGAGTGTCAGTCCCGCCCAGGGTATAGGCTCGGGGCGTGACACTACCAGTACACTGTGATTGTACTGATACTGCACTTGCTCTTTCTTTGTTGAGTACATGCATCTTCAGGCGGCTACTGACATACCTCGTTTAGGAGATCAGTGAGCAAGATCAGATTCAAGAATGAGCAAGTTCTTTCATGCTGTCACGGGTCCTTTATGTTTTAGTCCACTCTTTTCGTACTTAGACTTTCTAGTTAGACTTACTCGTATGTTTAACTTGGGTTGTACCCATTTTTCTTACACTTGTTGAACTTTAGATTTTTGGTATATTGACTTTCAGATTCTAGGGGTGTTTTTCGTAATGTTTTAGTAACGATTTGTTAGACTTTCGGAGTTTATGGGAACTCCACTTTATTTTTGCATTTAAACCTGCTTTCATATCTTTAAATGTTTAATTTTGGGGTTAGTTGGTTAGTAGTAATTAATGTTCTCCATAGAGGGTTAGTGTGAGTGTCAATCACGAAGATCTGGATCGTGAAAGTTACACGAAGTTGGTCAATAATTTTTTTTAAAAAAAATTAATGGACTAACACACATTAAAATGCTTAAGATCTGGAATACCTAGTTCGTGACATCGAAACAGTGAAAAAGAGATGTTATTAATGAAAATATAGTGAGTATTGGTCACAATACTTGTGTGGTCCACGATGCCATGATTTGGAGGCCAATGTAATCAGTCAATTAATTTCTAAAAAATCAATAGACTAACACACAGAGAAATAAAAAGAATTTAAAATCTCGAACTCTTACTCTGGGACATCAAAACGTTTTATCACCCCTAATATATGTTTCAAAATTTTAATTTACACTATCCTTCCATCATTTACAATTTTCCTACTAACATATTTGTTGTGCTATTTTACAAATAAGTTAAAAAGAGAAATATTAAAAATATTCTTAAAACTTGACATAAATTATTAATTTCATGATGTATTAAGATAGCCTTAAAAACATCCTCTTATTTTACCATCCAAAAACTTATAGGTATATAGACACCAATGATCTTAGTGTATCTTATCACTTGAATATTCATCACTGCTAGTTTGAATTATTATGTTAGTGATGGTATTTTTAATTGGAATATATGTCTTGATTATGATTAATTAATTGATAGAAATTTTTGTTGGCACCTAATTTTGTGTGTTATGCTTAACACGATAGATAAATTATTTGTTTCGATTTTAATCGGAAATAATTGTTTCAAGTATAAAACTCTAGTAAGAATGTGGATAATATATCATTTTAAATAAGATCATAATACATAACGAGATATCGCGCTTATGCGTCTTGAAAGGTGTGTATGTCGAAACTGAGGTTATAATTTTGTGTCTTAGTTATGAAAGCAAAATTCAACAATTTAAGCAAAAACTAGGCAAACTATTTATCCAAGATTAATTTCGATTTATATGCTTTTAATTAGGGATTAAAAAAACTAAAAATATAATATCTCTATTTTAAATGATAACTCTGTAAATAAAATAACTTATATTTAATATCGCCACTTCCATTGAAATTTTTTCTCTCCTCCTTTTTCTAACAATGAAAAAGGAATGTGACGCTTTAGGAACAAATCAAAGCATCCAACCAAAATTTAAAAATAATAATGATATGATTCAAACTCTTATTAAACACAATTAAATGCTCCTATATAAATATATGTTTTTGTTCCATTCCTACAAATTTGACCAGCTTAATGAGTCATTCATTTATTATTTAGTCAAATTTAGCCTGCTAAATTAATTAAGTATGTAATTAAAATTGATCAATAAAAGATCTTAATAAAATCTTTAGATATTTTTCTATTTAATATTTATAACACCCATGAATGCGTAAGAGTCCATTCTTTCTTACTTAATCAAAGATGGGATAATTGTAAAAAATGACAAACTAATAATATAAAATAAATATAATAGCTATCGTTTGATTAATTTGTGTTCCATAGCAAACTGTTTGTCAGTCCCTCTCTCCCTCATATTCTCGCTCGCTTCCTTCGCTCGCCTCTCTCGCTTTATACAATAAAATTGTAATTGTGTTTCTAATTGTATAAAGCGAGAGAGAATTGTATATACACATGCAAATATATATACACTTATAATTATACAATAATAATACTTCCCTGCCCAAGTCTCTTTTGTCTTTCTCTCTTTTTCGTTTTATACAAATTCAAATTGTATATAATTTATCTCTTTCTCGTTTTATACAATTCGATTCAATTGTATATTCCCTGCCCAAGTCTTTTTTGCCGTTCTCCCTTTTATACAAATTCAAATTGTATATAATCGTCCTATACACTTGTAATTATACAATTCGTTTTATATACTTCGTTTTATACAATTCTCTGCCCAAGTCTTTTTCTCTTTCTCATTTTATACACTTCGTTTTATACAATTCGCTTCAATTGTATATGTATAGCGAATTATACATATATATATGTTTGCTATGGAGCGCAATTATGCAAACTTTGCTATAGCATACAAATATGAATTTTATGTTTGTTATATGTGAAAGTTGCCCATCAAAGATTTCATAGTTGATTTTCCTTAAATGGAGTACCTTATATGACACGAATCAAAATTAGTTGAACAAAAACAAATTTTTTATTTTCACAAAAGAGCAATAATAAATATTTTTTGGGTAGCACAAATTTGCTGTGAAAAAAAAAAATAGTACTAATAAAGCATCACTAACAAATCTTTTTGGGGTAGCACAAATTTATTGTTGAGAATAAAAAACTGGTACCAAATCATCAATTCATTTGCAAATAGCATAATAATGTCAACATTACTCCCATTTCTCACTTTATTGATTATTTATTCTATGTATATATCATCCTAATATGTTTATAGCCTTCAAAACTAATTATAACTAAGAATAAAATGAAAGATAAAAACTACTTTGTTCTTACTTTTTCAAATGAAAAATAACTCGAGATAACTATAAGAGTTTCGGAGTCCAAGAAAATCAAAACATACACCAACAAAAGTCGATACATAGACAATAAAAATATATCCTGCACATGATACATATAAATATAAATATCGAGCACAAATAAATTTTTATCCTGACATCATTAATTCTGGACTACTAAAGCCACTTTATTCTTCAAACTCTGACTTGGCAATGCAAAGGCATTTATGAAAAATACAAACAGGAATAGGAAGATTTGGAGACTCAAAACAATTACAATCTTTTTTGAAATCACAATGAGTAGCATCAACCTTGTTGGATGGAAAATCTGCAACTGAAAATATTTAAACAAATAATTTTTTTATCAGTTTTTTTTTTCTTAAAAATTATAATGATAATTAAGCATAAATTAAAATGTAATGATAGAAAATTACCCATGATGATGAGCAATAGGGCAACAACAAATGTTGCATAGTTCATAAGAGCCTTCCCCATTTTTCACAAAAGATACAAATTAATGAGGCAAAGGTATTCTACAATATTATATAGGGGTGAAAAAAGCAAATCCTATTTCATTAATGTCATCTCATTAATTAATTAAAATATAAAAGAAAGTTGACTATTAATACAATAATCCTAATTGAATATTTTGAGTTTTTTTCACTATTCAAAATAATTGAATTGTTTAAAGTTTATGGTAGATGTTTAAATTTTTTTTCCATATTTGTCATTTTCTTTAATAAAGTTTGCTATTTTCTAGAATATAACTTGCATTACTTATAAAATTACATTTATGATTTAAAGGATGACGTGGGAAGTATATTTTAAAGGAAAAAATCTTTTTGGCCAGAAAATTTGATCAGAATGATATTTTTTCTATGTTATTTCACATTTGTAGACATTTTTACCCCTTTAATTTTAATACATTATAACTAAAAATGGAAAAAATATCAATTTATTTTTAAAAAAAATATTATAGTTTCTTTAATTTCTAACTAAATTCTGACCAAATTTTGTGACGAATTAGCACTTTCCATTTTAAAGTATGCCAATGTTTTTCTTAGTAAATGTAATAAACAAACAGGTTTGAGACCCACAAACACAAAAACAAAGGAAAATCTGCAACTGAAATATTTTTAAAATTAAAAATAATCAGCATTTCATTGCGAAATCGGTTATTATTAATTATATTTAATGATACATATTTGACAATTAATTATCAAAAAAATATAGTAATTTTTTTATTAGTGCTAGGGAGACAATAGGGACATTTACCCAAGATAATTGGCCAGTATTGAACAACAAATGTTCCTTATTATTTTTTTGGCACTGAAGTTTATACCCTAGACTGAGTAAAGTAAAGTAAAGACGTCAAGTAAAATAAAACGAAAAGAGTATAATATTTATTCTTTTTATTTGGAGCAAGGTACTTTATATAATTATATAGGGTAAAAGTAAATCACATAATTATTCCCAATTTAATCTCGTGAATTAATACATGATACAAAGTTCATAATTACCACATCAACTATAAACCAAACGGATCACTATGTCTTGATGATTTGTTACGGTGCACGTGAATCGAGATGAATGTCAAATCAGCGAGTTGGTCAGAAAATATTGAAGATGTCAAAATGGGCTGAGTAATCAAAAGTTACTTGGGTTGTTTCCACTTGGACTGAGGTGGGCTAAGAGTCGAGCAATAAGCCTTGTCTAATTTTTTACCAAGTTTAGGTTATTTCCTTGTTTTGAATAACTAGTGTCTTGATACGTGTGTTGTACCTGATTATCGAATTATGTAATCAGATATCACTTGACGTCTGATAAAACATGTTATGGTAGATATAATCAAACATTCAAGAGTATTTTGACCTTATGCTTTATTTATTGTTATTTTTAATAAATGTGTGGAAAATCACTTTTAAGACCAATTTGAAAGTATATACCTCATTTTCAGGTAGAAAAAGTGAACTCTTAATTTTATATGTATACCATTGTTGTTTTATTTCAATTGCATATTTTTTATTATGTTTATAAATAAGAAAATTATGCATATTCAGATGTTCTTAATTTTTTCTCTCATGTAAGCTTTGCATAACTTCGTTTTTAGTTTCTTCTATATATTTTGTATATTATTTTCTTCTTTTTATACTTGAATTTAATGCTCTGAATCGAAGATTTTACTATAACAATATATCTACATTCACAAGATAGTTATTCAATTCTCGTACACTCTATCTTTCCATATTATTATTGTTATAACTTTGTGAGAATATTCATATATATTCGGACATGATTTTTATTTCAATTAAAAAAAAGTGATTATTCAAAAAATGGCATATCTGCGTCATTTATATAATAATAGGGATATAAATAGAAAATACCGACAGTAAGAAAATACATAAATGACAACTTTACATAAATGATAAATTTATGCTACAAGATTAATTATATCCCATAATTTGTGGAAATAGACATAAATGGATCTTTTTAACCACCAACCACTCCACAAACACATATTAATTCAAATTTTTATTTAATATACATAATATTATACACAAAACACATAACTAGATCTAAAAGAATAATTAAAATAAAAATAGAAATATTAATAAATAACCATTTATCCGTAAGATTAGTTCAACACGTCCCAGTAGTTATGGAAAAAAAAATCACATTCAAAACAATATAAATCTAAATCTTCACAACTCTTACAACTTAATTAAATCTAAAAAAATAATTATAGTTGAAGTTTAAAGACAGAAGATGAGGAGAAGTATTTTGATTTTCATCTTCAATTTGTGTCTTCTAGTTAGTGCTAATGCAAATAATGACAATCAAAGAAAGGTAATTTATTTTATTTTTTGTAAAATTCTTGTATCAATGTTATTTTTCGGTTTGTTTAGCATGTTTACTTCACTGTTGTATCATCGATCCACTTTCATACTTGATTTTATTATACTTTATTTGAATCGACGTTCTACCAGAAACACGTCTGATGTTTTTATAATGTGTAATTTGCAGTCATATATTGTGTATATGGGAGAACTTCCAAAGGACACAAGGTCCTTGTTTAGCAATCACAACAACATCCTCAAACAAGCATTTGGATCAAAGTAAATATATTTCTACCTATTTCATATATATATATATATATATATATATATATATATATATATATTTGTGAATTTATTGTTGATTATTGATATAGTTGTTAATTATTGAAAGTCTGTTGAGTACAATTGATAGGAGTATACATATTATTATATTTTTCGCTCGTCAGATACTTGTATTCGACTTGATTAAATCTGAAGTAATTACGAGTTACTACTCAAGACAACCCTAGTAACAAAAATAAGGCATTTTGCTTCAATTGTTATTTGAATCAAAATGAATGCACTAATAAAGTATTTAATTAGTTATATTTTTTATGAAATCCTATTATTATTATGAATATATTTCAAAATATGAATACTAGTCAGAGTTATAGTAAATAACATTAAATAGTGGTTTTTTTATAATGATTTTGTTCATGTGTTCACTTTGTAAAATGTCGATAACCTTATGCAAAATTATGTGTGCGGGAGTGATATTTGAAAGAAAATTTTAATTATTTATTCGAGTCTTGAAATATTATTTGTTTTATTTTTATTTTTATTTTTTCTCAATACTTTTTTTCGATTTTCAGTTTAGCAGTAGCACAACTACCGAGGGTACTACACAGTTACCACAAAAGTTTTAACGGGTTCGTGACAAAATTATTGCCAGAAGAAGCAGACCTTCTATCTCGTATGAAATAATATCGAATATCAATGAATTTTAATGTCAATTTTTTTTTGTCAATTTTTAATTTAATTTAGTATTTTTTTTAAAAAAAATTGCAGATAGACAAGATGTTATTTCAGTGTTCCCAAACACAATTCGACAACTTCGAACTACAAGATCATGGGATTTTGTTGGCATGCCATTGAATGTTAAAAGAAATCAAGTTGAAAGTGATATTATTGTTGGTGTTATTGATACAGGTTAGTATCCATTGTTTAAAAAATTGTCAAAAATTATTCGATACGGTATTTATATGGATGGGAGATCGTACGTATCTGATGATAGCGATTAGAGGCCTAGAGTTCTAGCTAATTCTTTTGCAAAATTGTATTTGTTAAGAAATATTATAATACTTCGACAAGTTTCTTTCTAGAATTCAAAATTCATATACAAAATTATGAATCCGCTTATGTGAAATAAAATTATTAATGTACATTTAAACTGGCGTTTACACCATCATCATGATATGTGTATATGTTTTTAGGAATACAGGTTAGAATCCATAATAAACAATTAAGAATTTTTTGATATAGTATTTGTATTGGTGAGAGATAGTAAACAATTAACATTTTTTTTTGTTTTGGTTAAAACCTTATATTTATTATGTTAAAAAATCTATGCATATATACATAAGTTATTCAGAATACATATATTTTCTAAAATTTAGAACTCATGAATTGAAAATTCTTATTAATCCAACCATTTCACTAGGTGCGTGCAAATCGACTCACACTATAAAATAATAAAATAGAATTGATTTCATTCAATCACTTGATCAACATATTCTTGGTATGTCACTAATACTTACATTTATTTATTTATATTTGGAATTTATATGTTTTAGGAATATGGATTCAATCAGAAAGTTTCAATGATAAAGGCTTTGGGCCTCCACCTTCAAAATGGAAAGGCAAATGTGCCCAAGGTGCCAACTTCACTAAATGCAACAAGTAAGTTAAAAATTTATTCGCACTCGATATTTTCTTTAATTTAATGAATACTAGTTACTGCTTAATTTTAGTTATGTGATACAAAATATTATTGCAATTTGTAACTATTAACGTTAAATATTTAATTTGACGTAAATATCGACTATGACTAGCTAACACATAAGTAGTAATAAGATTCAACATTTCACTATGTGATTCCAAAATAAGATTTTATTATTATGTGGTTATTTTGTCGTTAAATAGGTTTAGAGAACATATTTTACTATTTAGGAAGTTGTTAGTATGTAATTCACGTTCTTTTATAGTGATTCTTTTATGTTTGTGTATAAAAGTTAAACTCATACTAACATTTCTATAAATGAACAGCAAAGTGATCGGAGCACAATTTTTCAATCTTGGAGGTGCGGGAAATGACAACGAGCTCTCACCGGCCGATTTCGAAGGCCACGGGACCCACGTGGCATCCACAGTCGGTGGAGTACCTGTCCCGGACGCTAGCTTGTACGGTATAGCAGAAGGCACTGCGCGCGGAGGTGTCCCATCCGCGCGCATTGCCACCTACAAAGCGTGTTGGTCCATGGGGTGCACGGACATGGACATTTTAGCCGCGTTCGACGCTGCCATCTCCGACGGGGTGGACATAATTTCCCTCTCCGTCGGAGGCGGAGGGCGCGAATTTTTCGAGGATTCGATTGCTATTGGAGCATTTCATGCCCTAAAAAAGGGGATTTTGACAAGTTGTGCTGCTGGAAATAGTGGGCCTGACTTGGGAACTATTGAAAATGTAGCCCCATGGATTTTCACAGTGGCTGCTACTAGCTCTGATAGAAAATTTGAGACTGATGCTATGTTGGGTAATGGAGTGGCTATTTCTGTAAGTTACATAAACTCTTTTATTTCACTTATATATGCTTATGTCACATCATCGGCCTCTGTGATTGAAAAATAGTCATTAATCTATAGTAATAATAGAATTCACGAAAAATATCAGCATGAATTGTGGTGCAGGGTCAGGGGTGAGATTGTTTCACCATTATCCAGAGATCTAGAGTTTGAGTTCTGGATATGGAGAAAATTATATTGGGCGCATAACTCCTGAGTGAGTTATACAGTGCCGATTCGAATTTAGTCGGAGCTTCAAATACCTAATGGAAAACCAAAAAAATTCCACGAAAAATAATTTCATAAAAAACAATGACTAACTCGTTCAAATTTAACTTAATTTGTCGATTTAACACCTCTATATATAATAAGTAAAGAAAAATTGTTGTAATTACAAGTTCTATATGATAAATTGATGTATTTTTCCTTTAATAGGGAATTTCAGTCAACACATTTGAACCAACGAAAAAATGGTTTCCATTAACCTCAGGAACTCTTGCACAAGCAAAGAATGCATCTTATTATGGAAATTACAGGTACGTCTCAATTTATGTGATATTATTTTTTTATTAATTTATTTCGAGTCAAACGTAAATTTCTACACTCTTGAAAACAATTTAAGTTCATAATAGCTCACCTTACCAGTTATGAAATTTTTGATATTTATGTTGTATTATAAAGTATAAACATTGTGGTTATATTCTGCATAAACATTATGACATGTTTATAACTTCAATTTTTTTTAAAATCATAAATTTCAAAAATATTATAATGACTTTAAGAATATCACGACTGTCTGCCTATAATGATAAATGAATAAAAAGCTTTTCATTATTTATTCAAAAGAAAATTGAGATTATTTTTACTACTGATCCTCCAATTTTATTTTGCAAAAAAATATATTATTCCTCATTAACCTTATCTCATCATTACTTTATAAAATGTGGACATATATCGATCATAACACATATATTAGTCATGAAATACAGTATAACATGTGATTTTCACTGAACATAAAGTAAATATTCGTATATCTAGCTACAAAAACATGATATATCCACATTTGTATGTTGTCACCAAATCTTTCGTATATTTATAATTTTCATTTCTTTCTTAAATTTCAGTGCGTGCGATTATGGGACTTTAGATGAGAGCAAAGTGAAAGGGACTATAGTATATTGTCTTGGAAGTAATCAACAAGATTATACCTTAAAAGCATTACAAGGAGCTGGTACAATTATATTATCTGATAAAATGACAGATACTCCATTTATTACATATATATCATCAACAAGTATCAACACAACATATGCTGCACAAGTTGAGAAGTACATACATTCTACAAAGTAAGTTTTTTTGTGATTTTTTTTCGGTGTCTGATATTATATATACGTATAGGGAAAATTGATTAAATTTGAATTCGTGTCATGAAATTTAATATTGAGATAAAGCACTATCTAAGCAATGATACATTATATCTTGGGATTAATCACGACATGTGGTTAAGAATGAAAGAGAAACTTATTACTCTATCACGACTTTTATGGATTGATTTTTTTTTCATTTGGTATAGGGTGTTATTCGTATTTGAAAATCGATTAAATTCGAAAAATTCGTGTCATGAGATATCTTTTGGAGCTTCATATTTTGGACTCAAAACTGAGACATGTGGTTAAAAATGAAGAAAGAATTTATCATTATACCATAACTTTTATTGATATTATTTAATGAATTAATTAATATAAAGGAAAGGCATCCGAGCCGAAGTAATTCAATTCGCTCGAAAGGAGAAGAGCGTCAACCAGCCCCAAACTCTAGCTCCACAGGGCTTCGTAGAGCAGGAGAATGCTCAAGTCCGTTTATGTGTGATTCCTCATTTGGTTCCTCAGCCTGAGATGAGCTGTTGATTCTACTCTTGGAGTGACTCAACTTAATACTCCCAGAAATTGAAACTGGAAATAAGATAAAAGAATTAAAAAAATGACCATAGTAAATCTATGATTAGCCCTCGGTTGGAATGGCCCTATCGAAGAACTTGATTCATGCAGAAAAAGAAACTTAAGATAGGAGACTGATGAAAGCAACAGAGCTGGATCTGCGAATTAAACAATCCTCTAATCCTATTAAATAAGAGTCCTACCTAGGATCCGCGGTCTAAGGTCTAGAATTTCTCCCAAAAATAAGTAGGAGTGCTCTTTCGTCCTTTCAAGCCTTGTGTCTTATCGTCTATATAACTTACCTATGAAAATATAGTTGTTATTAACTTTTCACAAAGTATATATGACATCAAAATTGTTTTTTATGTACTTTTTTCATGTGTACTAATACATTTTTTTATATTTTTTTATCGAAAATTCTTATTTCGCCGCTGAATTATATATGTCATATTTTTTTCTGATATTTTTTTTAATGAATATTCAGATCCCCTCAAGCTGTGATACACAAAACAAGAACTGTGAACATGACTGCACCATTTGTGCCTTCTTTCTCATCTAGAGGACCTCAATCAATCAGTCTCAACATTCTCAAGGTAAGAAAAAAAAAATGAGAATCAATGGTTTCATCGGAAATTATGTTGCTCAAATTCATTAAAAATGATTATCAAAGTGTATTAAAATTGACACCCCTTAATTACAAAATTATTTTATATCGATAAGTAGATAAAATAATTATATCAATATACTATATATTGAACTTTTTCGTATATTTCTTTATTTATTTTCTTTTAGGCTACGCTTGATGAAAATTTATGTATATGTGCTATATGATAAAGGTCAAAGGTTTATCAAAACAATCTCTTTATCTCCCGATTCCACATGTGTGATCACACACTGGGTGTTGTTGTATACTCTATGTTAAGTTCCCTTTGACTTTTTTGTCGGCGTGTGTTTATATTTTAACTATCCTTGAACAGAAGCGGAGCCAGAATTTTTGATAAGGGGATTCAAAATCTAAAGAAATAGACACACTAAGTAGTCGAAGGGGTTCGACTAAAAAATTATTTTAATCATATAAAAATATTAAAATTTTTCGTCGAAGGGAATGAACCCACTAAAGCTATGGTGGCTCCGCCACTGCCATTAAACTACACACACTCTACCCTCTTCTGACTTTTTTGTTGTCGTGTGTTTACATTTGACTATCCTTAGACAACATACACTCTACACTCTTCATATGTCACCCATGCATAACAACGGGTATGTTGTTGTATACTATATGTTAAATCTCTTTGACTTTTTTGTCACCTTGTGTTTTACATTTTGACTATTTTAGACTGTAAATACTTTATCCTCTTCGAATGTTGTGTTTGCTTTTTAACTTTCTTTTAGTGAAAATTTCAACTCCACGACTGCTCTGACACGAAGTAATATTATTATTATTATTATTATTTGTGACAGCCTGACATATCTGCCCCTGGATTGAGCATCTTGGCTGCATTTACAGGATTGAATTCTATCAATAGTGATAGAACTAAAGACAAGAGAATTGTGAAGTATAATGTTGATTCAGGCACTTCCATGTCTTGTCCACATGCTGCTGCTGCCACTGCTTATGTTAAATCATTTCATCCTGATTGGTCTCCTGCAGCCATTAAATCTGCTCTCATGACAACCGGTATATTTTTGACACATATCTCAAAACTTATACGCGTATAATTTACTTATCTCACTTATTATAAACGATCACATGTAGTAATCTTTTTAGGTGGCTTTAATGACGATAGGATAATCAAAATTTAACATATATGGTAGATGCTCGCGACTTGATAGTGTAAAAGTTAATTCAGAATCCCAATGTCACTATTTGTGTGTGATATTTTCCTTTTTTGTCTGTTTCAAAAGGAATGTTATGTTTTCTTACTTAGAAACAAATTAACTTTAAACTTCTCATTTCAAATATGTTTTTATTTTTTCGTCGACTTTTTACTGAATCATAGTGTATCACAAAAAATGGACAGTGGGAGTATCTTCTTAGGCAAGCTTAATAGTGAAATCAATAATTTTACTATAAGTATATAAGATTCTTATAGTGTAAAAAATATTTTATATTGTTGTTATATAAAAGCTAATGAATTTTTTTGTTTGTTTGTTTATTTTCAGCTACATCTATGAAGATTAGGCCAGTGGGAGCTGAATTAGCCTCAGGATCAGGACAAATAAATCCAACAAAGGCAATTAATCCTGGTTTAATATATGATCTTGATATTAACTCATATATAGGCTATTTTTGCAAAGAAGGCTATAACAGTACAAACATAGCTTTACTCACTGGAAGCAAAATGTACAACTGTTCAAGCATTCCAAAAGCATTAGGGGCAGATGGACTAAATTACCCTTCAATACACTTACAACTTCAAAATCCAAATGAAACTGATATTTCTGCAATTTTCTATAGAACTGTGACATATGTTGGGAATGGCAAAGCTGTGTATAAAGCAATAGTTAGGGGACCAAAATGTCTTTCTATAAATGTTGTGCCAAATATTTTGTCATTTAGTAAAGTAAATGAGAAAAAATCATTTACAGTTGAGTTGAAGGGGAAATTCACTAGAGATAAATCATGGTACATTTCTAGTTCTTTAGTTTGGGGTGGGAATAAACCTTATGTTAAAAGTCCTATCTTAGTTTATAGGCCATTAGTTAATACCGTGTATTAAAAGCTTAGATATTGTTTCAATAAGATACAAACAGATTTTGAATAATTTGTTTTTCATCATTCCAACTTTTTTTTACTTACTGTTTCAATAGATGTAATTTACTCGCAACTGATATTCCCGAGGTAGGGGAACAAGAGCTGAAAACAAATTCGCCTAAGGAGCTCACGTCTGATTAGCTAGTTAATGAGAGGGGGTAACAAGTTTAAAATTAAATTATTTCAAAACAACTAAAACTTTTGAAATGTTCAAAATATAGGAGCACATATATTTTACATCCTCTTCTAATATTTACTCTTTAGCTAGCAAAAACATAATTCTCACAAAACTTGTAATGTTTTGTTGCCGTTGCATCATGATATATCTCTTACTGAAAATTAAAAGATGGCTTGTTTATATATTAAGACAAAAAAACAAAAAAAAGGAGTGCACCTTTACTGTAGAGATTGGCCATCAACAAATCGATATTTTTCGTGCAACTTCATGTCTGGGGAGTTTAATGGTGGCCTTTCAAATGCAAAAGCTCTTTCCTTCGTTTCCGAGCCTCTGCCGTCTTTTCGCTAGAGCAGGTGATGGATTCTTGAGATGTCTTTTCTGAAGTATTTCCTCTATGTCCCGAGGTACAAGCAGGGGTATCGTCGTCTTGTTGATGATGAGTGTCAATATGTCCAGAGGGACCAGTCATAGGGATAATTTCTCTAGAGCGCTGTCGCCTTCTGTCAGATGCACACGAGTCTGGTGGAAAACCAAGCACAGCATCCGTCTCGGTTTCCTGGGTAGTTGCTGCTTGACTGTTGTCCATGTTCATATCTGATGTACTACACTGATGGGCTGAGGAAGTCTCGGCATGTTTTTCAGTAACGGTAGAGGCCCACGGAAGAAATGGATTACTTTGAGGATGAAATGGGATCAAGCAAGGGAAGGGAAGTATGTATAGTGGATTTCCTGGATTCGAAATCTGTTGTCTGTTGAAAGAATTTAATTCGCCGGCAGTAGGTGAAGGCACCACTGATGCAATATCAGAAATATTATGAGTACTACATTGTAATAGGTTGAAAGGTTGAACGATGGACGGCCAAAAGAAAGGTAATATAGTTGGCTGATTAAAAAGAGAGGCCGGAGCTGGAGTCGGAGTCGGATTTGGAGCTGGAGTTGGACTTGTAGTGGAGATTTCTACTGGTTTCGACCTAGAAGCACCATCTGTTTCCTCTGCTTCAGCCTTCTCTATTCTAGACATCTGCAGAACGCCAAAGTCATTCGTTATGTTTTGTCACAAGAGACTGTTCAGGTGGATCATATCTCTCTTCCATATTCTGAATTTCTAAGTTGATAATTTCCTCGATAAAACCAGGATTACCTGTCGTCTTAAGGTAGCATTTTCGTTCTTCAAAGAATCGAACTCCTTAGCTGCCAGCTCCTTTTTCTAATTGTAACAAACATCATCCAGCAAAATATGAGTTCGCGGAGATTTGTAGCATACCATAAAAAGAAATGTAATAGTAGGACGAGTATCTTAAGATCGCATGGACTAAATTATACATTACTTTCACAACCAAGTTGTCAAAACTCGGATAAGACAAGTGAAAAGAAATTCTGAATACCTTCTTCAGATTGTTGTTCTCCGATGAAAGATCAGCTGCTTTTCTTGTCAATTCTTCATACATCGCCTAAGAAGAAATAATTACATGAGCACGATATGTTCTGTCAGACGAACACAAGAAATGCACGACTTTACATGAAGTGATATTGCATTAATTGAGACCTTGTCATGTCATTAAGTACTTTATTAACAAGTGAACAGGATGCAGACGTAATTTCTAACATATAGCTAGCTTCTGCAGGAAGATAAACAACCACCATAGAACTCGAATTAGTTAATTGAGATTCGCTTATAAACTGATGTTATGAAAGAATCCCTCAAATGAACATACCTGTCTCCGGCGAATTGTTTGCCTAGCAGACTCTCTATTTGCCAATACACGAGAGAGTCTCCGTTCTTCCTTCTCCTCCTGAGATTACCAAAATCAAGCAACAGTGTAGGAACACCCTGAAGGGTATAAGATGGGAGATAAATAATTTTCAGTACCTCAGTCAAATTCTTTCTCGATCTTCTGCTGGCAACTGGCGGATAGTTCAGAACATGTTGAGGACTTGTTTTTGGTTCAGATTCATGCTCGGACCATATCGTTATTACATGTTCCTGTTAAAAGCAAAAGAATTACTCAACTCCTCCAAACGATCTGGTAATAGTATCAAAAGTCAATATATCCGTCTGCATAGATAAAGATAACAGAATACTTTATTTTTTCTTTTGAAGAGTGCCGTTTTCCTTTAAATGAGAGTTAAATGCTCATCAAGAAACTGGATTAGGTAAAAGTAATCATTTGTCTTCAAGAAAGTTGTTAAGAGATGAAAAGATCCGGTCTACAGCTAAAATTAAGCCCATATTGCACTAGACAAACTACTTTTAACCTTAGCCTTCTACATAAGAGACTAAAATTAAGCCCATATTGCACTAGACAAACTACTTTTAACCTTAGCCTTCTACATAAGAGAGAATGCCGGCAATTCCACAACATTGTTAATGATAAACTTCATCTGCTTGATCGAGCAGTTAAATAATGGAAATGGTGGGCTAACTTCCTCTACAAGCAACCAATAATTCACAACAGTAAGTTCAGATAGGTTGCCTCAAGAAACCATTCTTGTCAGTTGTGTAAAGTTTCAAGAGCCAAGCAGCACAAGGACATATGCTTTTTTTTTTTGTTATCTAAATTCTGCTCTATTCCTACCATAGAGTAAACTCATTTAGCAAAAATTCAATAAAGAAAACAGTATTAGAATCATTAAAAGTGAACACCTCGCATTTTAGTCCTTTGAAACCCCCTACCTTGTGAAATTCTTAGTGGAAGGAAACTTACAGCTCTTTCTAACAGATTTCCACTAAACTGGCGTACTATACCAATGGTGGAAGGGAAATGGAGTGGTTCCGGAGTAGCGAAGTAGTCATTGCAATGACAAATTCTTAATATCAAGCATCCATGATGAAGAAGAGAGCTGCAAAGGGATCTTAACCTTGATCTTCCTAGTTGAATGACTTCAAGAAATTGAAACTCAAACTGGCATCCCGAAATCCTTATAGCAGATTTAAATTAGAATATGATATAGTTTTATCTATTTCTCCGTATGGAAATGTCGAAATGCTATACGGTACTGATCAGACATGTCATTTGATACTGCTCATAAGCAAACATGACAAGGTAAGTGTTTTTCATGGTTGGTGGCCAGGAAAGCATGCCTCACACATGAAGTTTTACAGAAAAGAGGCGTACAAAATAGACTCAAGATATGTTTTATGCCAAGAGGCAGAGGAAACCAACAGTCTAAGTATCTAACTCTTTCTACATTGCGAAGTTACAGCACAGTTTAGGGGTCTATTCCATATTATGAGCAAGGAGGAATGGAAATGCCATAACATACAGGAGACCTTCTCAGCTGCTGGAATAGAAGTGGAGGCAGTAAGATACATACATGAAACTGTAATGTCTGAGTTTGAACTTCATGATTCATCAATGCTTTGAAAGGATGTTTCCACCTCCTATAAAGAGACGAAAACAATGAGAGAAACCCCTACTTAGGATTTTCTTTTCCAGCCATATTTTCGATTCTACACTCGGGAACTAACAGTTTTCAGGAGTAAATACACGCAAACTAAAGAGTAGTATTATCCATTAGATATAGCTGATATTATGAGGATGGGCATACACCCAACTACAGCAAGAATATGCTAGATAATCCTGATCCATCTTTTCTGATGAATTGTTTCTCGAATTCTGCCCGAGCATGGTATAATGCTAGATAGAAACATACATTGAATATGCCAGTGTGCATGAAATTATAATATAGAGTACTAGTTTTACGATAGGCACTTCGCACAAGTATCAATATCAATGAGTATATAATTACAAAAATTAAAAGATATTATTAAATAATTTGCTCGAGCTTTAAAAAAGTTAAAAGGAAATGTGTAAGCTCTCACTACATGCTCTCCATTGATTTATTTGGACCACCAGCAGTCCCACAAACCCAACTACGGATCCACCACTGCAATTAACCAATGAGAAACCAACTGATAACCTACGGCTACTATTTACAACGGCTACTATCTCCTCCCTCACTGCTGCACCAGTAACCACCCATACTCAGACTACATCACTAACACTCACCTTCCCGCAAACACAATTTTCTCGTCATCATGCAGCTGAACATGAGAGTCATTTCATAGAGGTCCATAACCATAGCCAAGCTAATGATCCAAAAGGAGCGGGCTTTCCACAAAAACAGAACGGTTTTCTTCAAGCGCAGAAAGACCAATCTTTGGCCCCATCACCGAACAATTCCTCCCCACTTAAAAGTCTCATCCCATTTCAGTCCTCCTTCGCGCATTAATCAAAGCTTTAATGGCATGCAAAGCTTCCAGCCCTACCCAAAAAGCCACAGAGAAGAACAGGGGAACTAACAATCCAACCACCATTTCATATACTAACCTAAAAAATCATGTCAGACCAGCTAGCTCTTCTTCCCTTTTTAGGATAACCTTTGTGTCTGGGACAACTTTCGTGCACCTCGACTAATTCCACTGAATACCTATCACCTCCCAACAACAACAACAGGTACTAGGTATGTCTGTGCACCAGGGTAAGGACATATGGAAAGAAATTGTAGCGTCTTTGTCTCGACTGGAAATGGAACTTGAGACGTCAAGCTTCTCAACCCACCCCCTTGACTACTAGGCCACACCCTTGGGTGCCCAGCGAGCTCTTTTTCCAAACCATCTTTTGCATCTACTGTCTCGGCCACCCCTCTCTAACAGTTAAAGATATAACATGGAACTCATATGGGCAAACCCGTTTAGCGCGAATTCATTAAAAGAAAACAGTATTAGAACTATTAATAGTAAAACACCTTGCATCGTTGTCCTTGAAAACCCCCTACCTGGTGAAATTCTTAAGAGGAAACTTACATCTTCTTCTAAAAGCTTTCCATTAAAATGACTTGCTGAAAAGATAGTAAACAAGCGGAGTTTAATATAGAACTCTTTGAAATTCACAAGACGGCTCAACTTAACCTAGTATTTTCGACAAAAACCGGAGATATATATGTGTGTAAAATCCCAAAACTTTGAACAAATATTAAATTTTGAACCCATTATTTGTAAAGTACAATGAGTTTAGCCAAAGAATCTTACAGATTGAAAAAGATCAAGTTCAAATCTTGAGACCGCCTCTAATGAGCTCATTGAGCAACTTATGTTTGAAATATGTGCATTATCTTTTCCACTGGTTTATACCGGAGAACTTGGTAGTTATTTGAGTTAAAGAAGCCGGAGCAATCTACATAGGCGGATTTAAGATTTGAACTTCACGGATTCAGGATGCAACTATACTCGCTGATCATTTGAATTAATGGGTTCGACATTTAATATTTGTTCAGACTTATTAAATCCGTATAACAACTCGCGCCTAAAATACTACCCGATATGTAGTTGTGCCTACAGCTCATGTGCTCTTCAGAAAAGGACATATACCAAAACACATCAACACGTGTACAGGGTCTGGGGCAGAGTTACTAAACTCGGCTGAACCAGTAGCTTTACTTGTACATCCGCCCCTGCTTGCAAAATTCCCCGAATTGTAGATTTCAGAAGTAAAAACAAGGCACCATATTTTGTCGTATCAGCAAACACGCAACAACAACAACATACCCAGTGTATTTCCACAAGTGGCGTTTGGGGAGGGTAGAGTGTACTTGGACCTAACCCCTACTTCGTGAAGATAGCGAGGTTGTTTCCGAAAGACCTCGGCTCAATACATGACAAGGCAGTTTGAAAAGGACAGTACATGGGTAAAACAAGGCTTAGCAACTTAGACATAACAACTAATAGAGAAAGCATAACAAACCATACAGAGCAAAATAATGTGATAAACAAAGCACAACAACGTCGTTTCAGCAAACGATAAACAAAACTATTCACTACTCAAGATTTTCATTTAAACGGAGAGCTTAAGAGGCTACAGTTCCAATCATGGAAGTCACAATGTACAATAATCATCGAGTTGATTTCTCGTATAGTCACTCAACTAATAGCTATTATCTTAGAAAAGCACTTCCCTTATTGAAGGAAATTTGAATCGAGAAAGAAAAGTGATTTCTCAGAAATTCGAAGAACATCAAAAAAGTGGTTTTCACTTTTTTGCACCAAACAACTGACAAAAACTCTAATTTGTATTCATGCACAAACACAACTCCAATTTTCAAATATCATTTTTCAAATTTGAAAACAAAAACTACGTTTTTTTCCAAATACTCATACAGCTTCCATAGCCAATCGCCAACTATTACCTGAACACGACCAGATGAGAAATCAACTCAATAATCATCATACAAATACACAAAATCGCATATGACCAATGCCTGCATACATATACACATATCATCATAAAATTTACCCATTTCAACTCAATATTCACTCCAAAATCAAAATTTCAAAACACACACACACAAAATATACTTACAAAATCACAAACTAGTTGGAATCGACTATAATAAATCGAAATAAACATGAAAAAAAGTTCTCATTCAAAATATAAAAAAAACTACCTCAGAGCGACCAAATGGTCCTGGAACTGAAAATTCATCACTTCTACTCCCTGGATGAGCCAAACAAGCCAATGCTTGTGCTGCTTCCATTTCAAAATCCACCAGTTCACCTTTTCCATCTCCACCAGCAAAGTTCCGTTCCTCCGCCTTGCACGGCGGCGTAAAATTGTCCTTCATTTTGAAAAGAAAAACAAACTGCACACCAAAAAAAAAAATTAAATTTAAATTTAAAGTGAAGAGAAAAGAGCAGAAATAAAAAAATTTAAAAAAATAGAGTAGTGAATGAGTGACACGTGTCATGTCAAATCAGAAAAAAATGCACACTCCACTATTGTACTGTATCACCAAAGACCACGTGTGTGACAATGTCACATATGGAGGCTTGGCACATGATGGCAATGTGGCGGGGCGCGGGTTTGAACTCCCAATGACGCACTCATTCATAAATCGGTTATAGATATAAAATAACGTAAAAAAACATAAGTAAAAGAGTTAAGAGTCGAGAGTTGAGTCTATTCATGTACTTTATCATTTTCATGGAAATGATTTGAACTCTAACCCGCACTTATTCATGAATTGGCTACTATGTATACGTAAAGAAACATAACTAAAAGATCTTAGAGTCTACTCGAAGAAATAGTCGATTCATATACTTTATGGTTGGGGCTCAATTGGCAAAAATTCAATATGTCCTCTTGCGTTTTGCTCTACGTAAGGTCCCGATCACTATGATATTGCTAAGTGTTACGGCTTTTTATAAAGAATGAAGAGCTCTTGTTCATTTAGAAAAATGAAACGAAAAAAAATATACTTAAAAAGACCACAAAACAATAACAAAAACAAAAAATTGTTATAGGTGCAACAAACAATTCTCAATAATTAAAAAAAAAAAGATCTAATCTTATGCTATTATTTTATACTATATGATTGTACCTGATTAGGAATAGATTTTTCAGAAAAAACTTTCAAAACTTACGATATAAAATTACTAAAAAGAAAGTATTGACATAAAATAATATATTTTTAATTATTTGTAGCATAATGTTTAGTCATTCTATGAAGAGAGAGAAAAGGCGGGAAGTACTGACACGTGGCCAATTGAAATACTGACACGTGGAAAATAAAAAACGTTAATTTCGTAGATACATTGTATTTAGAAAGCTCCGTATATATCTTTGCGGCGCCATTTATTGTGTTACATGGCACCAACGTGGCTAAAATATTTACCACTTACTTCTGTCGATACATATTAGATTGATACTTTCTATTTTACTAATAAAATTTATTTGAATTTTTAAATGTCATATTAATAGTAGGGACAAAATAGAAAATAAATAATTAATTATATTTTACTTTAATAAGTGATTAAGTATTATATTTAGAAGATATTGATCTAATATGAAACGGAGAGCGTATATAAAAAGGAAAAAGAGATTGAATTAATCCAAATTAAAATGACCAAATTGTTATAAGCAATTAATAATAATACAAAAGATATAGCAAAAGAAATTAAGTGGAGGGAGAGATTTTTCTTTTGCTTTTCTTTATATATATATATATATATATATATATATATATATATATATATATATATATATTCAATTATCTTCTATTTATGAAAAAAAAAAAGATTTACCTGCAAGCTGCTTTGTAAGCTACTTATCAGCTACTTCATTTATTCCATTTTATATGTCACATTTTTACTTTATATTTACATTAAGTAATGATATAATTTTATCCTTCTATCCTTATTTATTTTTTAAAAAATTCAAATTTCACTCCATGAATATAAATTAATTTATTTTGATTAATTAATTTAATCAATGAACGGAATCAATTACTTAGCTTTTCTAAGTTAGTCAAATGTAAGTAAAATGTTAATAACTCACAAGGATAAAAAGAAAATAATATGTTAATTTATGCATTAATTTTATGAAATGATAAGTATTATGAATGAACTATTTATAGAAATGAATGAATATAAAATAAGATGGAGGTAGTACTTCATAAGCCACTTGTCAACTAGTATTTTTTTAAGATGCTTGTAGAGTTATTTTTCGTTTAATTTTATTTGTCTTCTTTAAACTAAAATACTCTTATTAAAAACGACAATTAATATAGATATTTTACTTTAATTTATATTAAAATCCAATTCTTATTACGTAGTTGTTTTAATCACTTTATGACAATTGGAATTTATCATAGTGAACTACGTAGGACATTATGGTGGAGGGATGTGGCCCCTTCTACTGCTGCCACGTGGAAATAAAAAGGGTAATTTCGTAGTTATTTAAGGTTTTGATTCTATCTTTGCCGCCTTATTATTATTATTATTATTTTATCTTATTTCTTACCTATTTACGTAGCAACGACGTGTTTAAATTATTAACCATTTATTTCTCTGTAGGTTAAATATAAATTAAACTTCAAATTAAAATCAACTATATAAATCCCATAATGAAAAAAAGGAAAAAAACAAACTAACTCATAGTCGAGAGTTTGGCTAAATTTACGTGAATTTAGTAACTTTTGTTTATATATCCTGTTTACGTATTGAAAAAGTTCAAATGAACATGTAAATTATATAATAATTTCAAATCGTTATAAAAAAGTAACCATAACCTTTAAATTTCAGATCCGTCTCTATACAGAATCGAAGTTTGTGTTGCTTCCATTTCACAATCCACCAGTTCATCTTTGTCGTCGTCATCGCTACCGGAAAACCTCTGTTGCTCCGCCGTGCACAGCCGTGTTGTTGAATTTCCGATGTGTTTGGTGTTCTTAAGGTATAAAAGAGGATAAAGGAGAAAATGAGACTGGAGAAAAAAATAAAGCGGTGAATGAGTACAACGTGTCATTGCCAGATCATAAATATAGGTACAAAAAACGCTGTATGTATCTATAATAAAGTACACGTGGAGGCCACACGTGCGAAAGCTAATTTTGGTACTTAGTAGCATACATTACCTTTTTTTCACCCCGTACATATATTGAAGCACGATTATATTAAACTTTGCATCGTGTAGGATTCATTCAGCAGAAGCGCACCTGATTTATCTATATCCAAACACCATCTCATTAAGAGAGGAATAGTCTCATCATTAAACTTGGTATTTATGTCGATAATTACGTTCACTAGGCTAAACAAATGAAAGAAATCATCTTATGTATTTATTTTTGACGAAATTTCAATTTGATCATTAGGTTATATTCAAAAAAGACGTAAAATATATTACTGTTAGTTAGAGCCATCAATACAAACTTTAGTCAGTTAATCACCCATAACTTGATAGAATTAGATTTTAAAAAATTGAGTTTCATCTAAAAAAAAAAGATTATTTAGCCTAATTTAAGTAATTCTTGGTTCGCAAAATTGGATTGGTTAAAATTAAATGAAAAATATCTAACTAAGACTATAGTTGCTTCTGAATTTTATATAAGAGCTACTACATATTATCATGTAATGGCCAATGGGAAGAAAACAAATTAGATTGGCATAAGAGACTATATATTTATCTAAGCATCCTAATTTGGAAAAACAGTAGGAACATGCAAGGACATAACTCATACTCAAATGTTAAAAGTACAAATAACTGAAGAACAAAGACATTTACATTTGCTAGAGTATATTGTAGCAGGAACACAAAATTTAAGAAAAAAAGACTCGAGTTCAAGAAGACTTGACAAGTACATTGTTGAAAACTGGGGAAGAACAAGTAGGCGAACAAAGAGCGTCTAAAGGTCTAGGAGTTGATGATGGAGAAGGTTTAGGTGAAACATTAGTTAGTTCCAAGGCTTGCCATCTTAGTTCAGCAGGGTAATCAGCAATGCAGCCAATTCTTGGACCAGCACCTGTTGACCAGACTCGAGATAGTTGATGGCCTAGTTGATATGATCTTGAAGATTTCTTGGAATTGATTCTTTCTAGTATAGCAGTCTTTGGTACTTCTGTTCGCGGGCTGTGAAGGCCGCCTGAGAGTGTTCTCTGGTAGCAGCTAGTTGGACTACTTGCAGCTTGTGGTGATTCAATTGATTCTGTGGAATGTTCTTGCTTCTCTTCTTTCACTGATGGTGGAGGAGTTGAAAGTTTTGGCGGACGTTTGTCAACAGATTTTATATTTACATCTGTGGAGGTGTCATAGTCTTCATTTGCCTTTTTTATCTGATGACAGACCACAAAGATGAGGATTATTTAGAGTAGAACTTGGTAAATACTCACAGAAAATCACTCCGATCCAAAGTAGACAGTATGGTAAAAGGCCTAGGGACCTAGTAAACACTTCTTTTCCTTAGCATTGAAGGTGAATCCCGCCCCAAGCCTCCAGCCATGTGTTGGGGGGATTCGCCTTGTATTCAATGTCATTTTGAACATTTTGAAGAGTTCAAGCAACATAGCTTATAATAGGCTTTAATAGGCTTTAGGGAATAGAGGATTAATTGGGTGTTTCTGCCATTTCTAATATCGAAAAACAATATTTTGGATTTTCAAAAGTAAATAATGAGATGAACGGCTCTTTCATGTGTTAGATACAGGAGAGAAATATGGATGTAAGACTAGACACGTGGATAATCACTCACCTCAACTTCATCCACGTTGACTCCGTGTTCCTTGAGAATCGATAAAAAGGTTTCAAGGCTATCATCTGATGGCCGATAATGGCCACTGTAAGGTGAAATAGACTGAAGAAAAAGAATGTCAGAGTGTTGCAGTATTCAAGCAAAACATTGTAAACAGCAAGGCAAAAGAGTCGGTATAACAAGCCTATATGCAATTCCTTTTTTTTTTTTATGAAGTAAATTGTTTTATTACCGGCATCAAGAAGATGCAAAGAGTATAAAAGAGGATATGCTAGCTCCGTTACATGACAGCAGTTAAGAGACGGGAGCCAGCCACCAATTCAAAAAATCTAGAGAGCTTAAAACATGACTGTCTGGCCTAGAGTTAAAGAGCTAATGAAATCTAAGAAAGCGGTGTAACTATTCACATAAGACGGGTTGGACCAACAAAATAGACTGAACAAACATTTAGCTTTGAGTAAGTGATTAGGATTTGAAATTCCATCAAAACACCGTTGATTCCTTACTGTCTATAGGCACCAAAAAATACATGCTGGAATCATTCTCCAGGTGTTCCTGATGGCCCCACTATATGCAATTCTATGGTGTAGAGTACTGGAATTGCAAGGGAATTGCGAAAGAACTTTCACAGAGAGAGTTATATAAAGATCATATCCGGCAAAGGTAAGGATAATCTACCTGATCAATTTGATTTTTAGTAGTTCAGATAAAGATTACGATACTTAAATCAATTTACCTTCACTGTCCCATCTTGTACTACTAGTCTTCCAGCAGCTAAAGCAGCCCCACCAGCCAGAAAACTGGAATGATGAAACATTCCTTTCTTTTTCTGAAAGACATTACAGAATAGTAAGAAAATAAAGTTATACTAATAAAGGAAAACAAAACCAAGAAATTTATGCTGCAACACTATACCACTCACCTCACCAGCATATAGTCTTTTTGATGTGCTCATCACAAAGATCCATTTTGCCCCTTCGGGGCCTTTGGTTGTGTCAAGAAAAATTCCGGTTAGCTTATGCTGTATTTGCCCGCCAGCAATTATGTACTCATAATGTTGTCTTTCTTGCTGATTACAAAAAAATGAAGAAGAAACAATTAGGAGTTCTGTGCTAAGACATGCATAACAAGGAATCAAGTTAGATCGTGTATGACGGAGCTGTTGGTGCAAGTATTTTAGTAGACATATGTCTGTTGCTAAACTACATGATATGTAGATCACAAGTAACAAAAGATTCAGCACATACAGGTCCAAGATACTTTATGCATTGTTTCTGAAGCTTAGCTCTTGGACATTCTTTGAGATCAACCTTTCTGCCATCTCCAAGATCCAACCTGCAAATGCCTAGTCATTCTAAACTACCCAGACTAAAGCTTATAACGTTTAACTGGTATCACATGCATCGTCTCAAATGTAAATCTTCATGTCGTCAAAGTCTATGTTGTATAACTCCAAAAATGCACTACTTTTGGAGGATATAGACTTTGGCGACCTGAAGATTTACATTTCAGACTGTTTCAGCATTCAGTTTCCTTACCAAAAGAAGAAGGGCTGCCCAGCATCAGTTTTACACCATTCTTCATAATAGATATGCATGTTATGTCCATATCGATGGCGTGGATCAATCTACAGTTACCACAACACATAGATCAAATATCATATCTCATTAATAATGAAATTGAACAAAGCAAGAGCGGGCAACAGAGTAAAAAGGACAGACTCACAGCCTCAATCCAGTGTTGAAAAGCTAATGTCTGAGCTTCAGCATCTTTGGATAAACCTTTACCAACCTGACCAGAATGTATATATAGTTAATACTTGTTTGGTTTTTCCAATGCGAAAAATAATCCCGGTATAAAATTTTGCATTACAACAACAAATTTTGATTAGTACAACAATAATATATTCAGTATAATACTCAGTGTAATTCTACGAGTGGAGTTATCTGATTGTTTTGTCTGTAGCATAGAATAACTCCACATAGCTATATCTTCAAAACTTTATGTGGGGACTATGCTAAGTACTACACAAAATAAATAGTGGAATATGAAATATTACCTAACATGACAAAAACAGCTTTAAATTATGGGACCTTGTGCTAGTTCTAGTAAACTAAAAGAAAAGCAAATTATATTATATTATAAAAACAATGAATAGTATATAATAAGATCTTTTAGTAAGTTTCAATTTTGTATGAACTAGAACTTGTACAACTACACCAATTGTAAAACTAATCCCTGAGCTTCGTATCGAGATCTATGCATAATTTAGCCTGTAGTTTTTATCAATCATCTGCAAAGTAAAACTTTGCTTTATGTTTCGAATTATCTATTATAATTTGTAAAAATAATTATCTTATATTATTTTTTATTTTAAAAATTTAAGACAAAATTATCTTATTTTACCTTTACTAGCAATTATTATTGAAGACAATGCCTCAATTATGGCTATGTTACGTAAAAGAAAATTACGACTAATAATTTGAGACTGAGAGTACCTTAGAAGCATTCAAGCCGACACGATTCCACCGTGAAACGGCCGTCTCCGGCTTCGAGTAATCGAAGAATGAAATTGTACTGTGATTCAACCGAGCATAATCTATTGCTTGCCACCTTCGTACAAATAACACAGTCAATTTAACTAATATTCACAGTTATATTAAATTCAATCGAGTTTATATTTTTAAAAATTTACAAAGAAAATATTACTAGAAGATGCAATTTTTTTCACGTTGTAAAAAAATGAATTATATTTGATTAAAGTAAATTATTAAAACTCGTACCAAAGCTCTTCAGCTACCACAGCAGAGTCAGCTAACATACGCCGTGTACGATAACTCCGATAAACTTTCTGCAATCTCTTCGCGGCATTCGACGGCGTTTTTTCAACGGACTCAGAAAAATCACATTCCCGGCCTACATTTTCAGATACAGAAGGAGACGCCGGAAACGAAGCCATACCGTTTTCACATTCTACACCAGCAGTAACCGGCGAACCAAATCCTTCGAGTTCCGGCATGTCGTCGGAGCTCCGAAAATCGGGAATACGGAGCTCCGTCAGTTTACAACCCGACATGTCAATGAGTTTTCGATACGGAGGAAGAGAACTAACCTGTGAGGAAGAGATGTTGAGATCAAAATTTGACACGCCGGTAGTTTCGACTTCCATTGAGAGAGAGACTCGGTCAAATAACTGCTTCTGCTCTACTAATGGCCTTGAGATTCGGACAACGAACGAAGTCCAGTGAGTGAGTTTTTAGAGAGAGAAAGTTTTAGAGAGAGAGAGAGAGTCGCCGGAGAATGAAACGGAGCACGAAATGTGTGGGACGAAGTATGTATATATATATATATATTTACAGACTGCGTTTTTTCGCCGGTAATTCCACTTGTCAAATTCCACGCGCTCGAGTATGAAAATAGAGAATTATACTCGCCCGTACGGACTTTGAATAAAGTGTTCTTTTGATTATTCCACTACTAAACTTTTGGCAATGGACTCCACACAACAAAAACAAAAAAAATTAATATACTAAAAAACATATTTTAGTAAAAAAAATATCTCAAGTTTTATATTTTAATTATTTATTAATTATTATTTTTTTTGTATTAAAACATACGATGATGCTCGTTAGCTAAATATGTTTTAGATTGATATTAGGTGCATAAAGGTCAACTTAATATTGAGGTGTGTTTTAATATAAAAGGAAGAAATAGCTAATATATGTAACACATATTAGGCTAACATATCTAATTTCTTCTTTTTTTTTTTGCGAGTTTTATATCTTAATAATTTATTGTATTAATTTATCTAAATATCATTTTTTTTTGTTAAAATGCACAATGATGTTAGTTAATAAATATGTGTTTCAGATCGACACAAAGTGCGTGAAGGTCAACTTAAGTTTGAGATTTAAAGGAATAATAATGTATAAAACTACCAAAGAAGTAGATAGTTTGTATGTGTTGTTTGTTATTAACTCCAAAAGTGTGCTTTCTAAAAGGTTAGTGTGTTTAAACATGTTAATCCTTTAAATATAATATATGAGGTACTATTTGATTTGTTATGGAATTTAAAAATAAAAAAATATTTATAATTTATGATTTAAAATGAATGTTAGATATTAATATCACTATAAATTATCTAATTATGTGTAAGATCAAAGAAGTTTAAAGTTTTAACTTATTTTTAACTATAAAAACAAGACTTCTTTTTGTAACAAAAGAAATTGATATTATAAATTTGGAGGATATATCAATTCAATTTTTATATGATTTACATCACTCGATGATAAATTAGCTTAAGTTAATAATAAATGATCATCCATCCATACAAATTGAACAAGTCATATTTTTACAAATTAATTTTATTATCCGAAAAAGTCTTTGTGTCAATAATTGTTGCTCAAACTAAGTCTCGTCCACAAGTCTTTGATTGTACGTGGTCTATTTTCAAAGTTTCATAATTTGGACTTCAATAGGTTGTGTAGGACCATATATTATGAATATATGTGCATATCTTTTTAATAATTAGTTGATTCTTTTATCAAATAGAGTGATTTAAGATTTTGCCAAACACTTACATCTCTATCAATAAATACAATTCACTTGGAAACATCAAAATCCTTAGAATGTATAAATTTAGAATTCAGTCTAGATCATAGGTAGTGAATGATTCTTTGTATGAATTTAATAAATATATCATTGATGATATTATTAGAGTATTGATTAATCAGAATTGCGGTAAGATAAATATAATTTTTTTATCCTTACTTAAAACTTTTATGTTCGAAACCTAAAAATGAAAGTGATTTTATCATCAAAGGATGTGATGTTGTAAATGAAGCTACTCCTTCCTTGACTAATGGTCTCGCGTTCGAGTAATGATAGGGAGTGTTTCCCCCAATTAGGGCTAGCTCTACACAGTGTGAATTTAAAATAGTCGAGCTCTAACGATATAAATTTGAAATAGACGGGCTTCCATACAGTTATCGAAGATCGAGTAAAGAAATTAATTCTTCTTTAAATGAACCTTACACGAATCTGTATTAGTCAAAACCTAAGGACAGGGAAAAAATGAAACTAGAATGGCACATCTAAAGAGTAAAGAAGCTATTGACTTTGATATTCTCCTACTTCTTTATTGCTTGTATTTTTCTTCTTTTTGTCTCATTTCTTTGCTTTCAATGCTGTAGTATTATTTTTGTTTTTTAAGTACAAACTTCGATCTACCATTATGTGCATATAAAGAAAGCACTCAAAGTCTATTTTGCACTTTTTGTACTCCAAATAAATGATATATATTTCATTTTATCAAAAGTTTGATCTAAGATTATAAATCAATAATTCACTACTATATATATTCATTATTTCTTCTATATAACCCTAATACCCTATGATGTGTATGTACCAATAAAAAAATCAAACTAATGTATAATTTTGGAAAAATCTTTTTACACAGAAAATTTGGTCAGAATGAGATATTTTTAATATAATTTTACTTTTTAAAATATTTTTACCCTTTTAGCTTTAATACATTTACTAAAAAATGAAAAAAAAAATCAATTTATTTTAAAATAAAAAATATTATGGTTTTTTAAATTTTTTGGCTAAATTCTGATCAAATTTTCTGGTCATTTAGCACTACTCGTATAACTCGTAACCCCCCCCCCCCAAAAAAAAAAGTAGTTGCAATAGTATCTAGGTACAATAATTTTGCACTCAATTCGTGGCCTAACAATCAGCAAAGTAAATTGAAAATTATAAAAGTTTAGGTCGAGATTTTAATAGAGATCTCTTCGCATTAGTCCAGGTCTTAATAAACGTAATTATCTATTACACATCCTAATTGAAAGTAGCATATTTTTATATAATTACATCGAAAAACTTATAAGCTGATCCGAACATCATATTTAGATGTGCATCGTGTAAGTTACTTCCTTGAGTTCCTTCTAAGAACTCATGAAATGAAAGTTGCATTACTCATTCATTTATTATTAATTAATGTATAACTTATCTTCTAACCAAACGATCGATAGTTTATCCGAATATATTGCCAAACTCAGAAGTAGTCTTCACGCCCTTTAGTATGCGCGTCTATTATTAGCTTGAAATTTAAGAGAACAATATAGTAACATTAAAAGACAATATAATAATACAAAAATCCAAAAAAATTCCAATAATAATAATAACAAAATAATTGACCAACAAGTTCCCAGTCGTTCTTCTTCCCTCCGATATTTTGTACTCATTTTAAAATTTGACTAATTTAAATTTACGTTAAAAAATTTATTTTTTTGAAAAATAAAATACTTCTTAGTAGAGATGACTTTACACAGTCCGAAGCCTAAAGGGTGAAAAATATTAACAAAAATTCATATACTGTTTTAAAATTTTTGTTAATATTTTTCACCCTTTAGACTCCGAACTCTGACTTTACATCCAGAGAACTCAAATCTAAAATCTCTAATTAAGAATAATGAACTACGTTGTACTTATCACAATTTTCAATGGTCAAGTTATCTTTTGTTACAAATATATAATCACTAAAAATCAACATCTAAGGATTTGTTCGTGTGATCAATAAAGTGATTGAAAGTCATAAAATTTATAATTCAAATCTATTTTTTAAAATTAATCGAATTGCATGAAAGTTGATCTGAACGAAGCAATCATACGAATTAAAAAAAATAAAAATCACAATGCTTACTTTTCTACTTTTCCACTCTATATTGTCTTGGTCAAGCCTTGCTGGAGAAATGATGTTTTTTTTTATTTCTACGTTGCATGGGTCAATTTAAATCTATTGTAATGTAATTTTATTTTTATTTTTATTCTTTTGGTTGGTAAATATTTAATACAGTAGCCAGAGTAGACCAACTTTTTTTCTTTCCAATATTTCAACATTTTAAATATTTTTTTCAATGATTTAATAGGTCACGAATATAATAATTTCAATTCCAATTTGGAGACAAAATTGTGATAACGATATCAAATACTAATTATTAATTTTTTTACCAATGAGCAACTCGTGATATTATTATAATGTCAAGCAAAACAAAAAAAGAACATTTACATATTATATTTTTCTAAGACAGTTTGTAATATTAGACATTTAAATTTTCCAAGTTCCAACTGCCCATTAAAAATAATTTCCATTAACTAATGTTAAATCAATTGATCATTTTTCTTTCCTATTAACTATATTATATATGTAAAACATGATTAAAAAATGGTTTGTTGACTCCATTGACCTAGCAAACAATAATAGAGAAGCTCATTTCTTTGACTACCATGTCAAACAATTAAATTCATTTGACTAGGTGCAATTTAGAGGGTCATGCTTTTTAGATTTTTTTTTCCTATTCGATGTTTAATATCCGTATCAATATTTCTATCAAATCTGCACCACGTATGATCCATAAAAGAAGGAGGTGTTCATTATTACAAAACTTTTATCACGTATAAAAAGAAAATGCCATGCATAATATTGACCAAACTTTCTATTTATATTTCACTTTCTGACTTCTCATATATATTTAAATTCACCAGTCTGATTAACTAATTCGAATCAAGTAGTAAATCGTCTTAGAGGAGTTATAAACGGAATTCTCTACTAACAAATATAATATTTTTTAAGGGCTTGATCTATAGAACTTCGAGTAAGGTGAAGGAATTTTAATCATTGTTATTATATGTAAAAGTATTTGTTATCAGAGATGGAATAATGATTTTATTGTTTTAAAATTTCTACTTAGATTAATATATAATAATAATTGAATTTACAGTTATTTATTTATAATACTTAAAGAAAATTTAATAAATTATGTATAAAATATCTTGATAAAAACTACTAAATTTAGATGAATCGATAAGTAATATTATACATCCTTTGATTGATATTGTTGGTTACCTAACTTCAATTAATTTTGTAGACTTGAATTGGATATGCAATTCTTATTTATTGTGTTTAATATTAGTAGGCAACTTGGTCCCTCTATGACAACAAATACTCAAGTAGGGACCAAATTAGGGTGCATAAATTTGAATTGAATTGCATACCGACAATTATAAGGTTTGGTAAGAAAAAATTTTAATTGAAAGAACTTACAATTTCCAAAAAAAAAAACAATAATATTGGCATTCTACTCCTTTGCTAAAAATGAATAAACACAAGGGTGTAGATTCAATGAAATGGGAGAAAAATGGTGAGATTTTCGACTCAAATTCAATCGAAGGCTAAAAATATTTGGGGAACTTATATAAATTTCATTAGTTTAAAAGCTAATTATTCAGATATACTTTAGTTTGCGATATTACGTATCTTATCATTAGATTTTAGTGTCTCCAGATACGTCTAGATACATATATCTCAGATACATGAGGTCAAACTTAGGTGTAATTTGTTCTAGATATATTGTATCCAAGTGGATCCGCATGTATTTGAGATACACTGCAAATCTTATTTGCCTCCCTTGCCTCTCTCCTGTCTCGCTTGCCACTCTCTATGTATCTGGTATCACAGTGCATCCATGAAAAGCATACGAGCGTCATTGTGCTATTAGTATAAGCTAGAGGATCCACCAGTGAAACTTAGCTTCAAATCTAGCTAGAGTGTGATTTCCTTGTTTTTATTTTAAGTTTATCTTAAAGCTCATATTTGAGCTAAGGTGATATTAGTGCACCCAAAATCTTCAAATTCCGGGTTCACTTCTGATCCCAAATACATGTAAATCACTCCAGATACATATAAATATGTATATCTAATGTGATTCACATATACTTGGGATATTTTGTAGTAAAAATACATGTATTTAAGTGTATTGTCTTCAACATATGATAGAAAGTTCTTAATCAGTGATAAAATATGTAATATTTTGAAAGTATAGGTAATAATAGTATATATGGTAGAGAAGTATGTCTAATTATGTAGTTTTTCCAAAATATTTTAAATAATTTGTTTCCATATGTAAGTTGTGGTGAGCAGATAATGATATATATGTTGGTATGAGATAGCAAATGCACAGTGAAATAATCGAAGATTGCGTAAAACCTAGTGATCAATGGAATAAGAATAAAATCATAAAATCTTATGTTTGAATTTAGTGAAGGTAAAAAATATGAGATGATTTCTTTCTATTATTCAAGTCCTATGCAATATTTATTCTCAATGAAATAATCGAGATAAAAAAAAATGTCTTCAAAGGAAGACTTAGGTGAATCACATGTAAATTTATCCACAAACTACACATACATAAATTATACTCTAATAAATACTGATGTCATAGCAAATATTATATATGTAAAATATGTAGCAACAGAATAATCCTTCTCTGTTTAAGCTGTCACCTTAATTTAATGAATTATTTTAAGTTTGTATATAACTTACTCCTCTCTGTCTTCTTCTTCTTCTTTTTAAAGGTTATTTTATGTCGAGAAAAAGGATAAATACATTTTTGAATTATCGTAAATGATATACAGATATTCTCTATCATACTTTTGGGACTTGATGTCCTTGTTATCAAAAAACTAAAGCGTGCATGCCCTTCACTCTAGCGGAAAATTAAATAGAGACACGTGTAGCAATTTTATCATCGATCCGATGTTGAGTTGGAATAAGTTTATGACACGTGTATGTCCGTTAATATAAAGGATATATATGCTCTAGTTTTTGGACGACAGGGGGATCAACATCCCTAAAATATGACGAATGATATCGGCATACCATTCACGATAGTTCAAAAATGTATTTACCCTTTTTCCCTTTTATGTTTTATCTCAACAATATCTACAACGTCGTGTCAAAGGAATTGAACATATTAATATACAAAAAAAATTACTTATAATTTAGTGATAGAAACTTATATATAAGTTATGCAAACATTAGTCAAGCACTTTATTTGATATTAATAATATATAATTAATTCATGATATTAATAATGTAAAGAGTTTTAATACACATCAATACGATTAAAAATATAATTGTCTATCAAAAAATTTCTTCCATTATATTTCATGGATAACATTTTGTAGTTTTTTCTTCTAAAATTACACAATGCATATTATTTTAATAAACTAAACCAAACATAAAAAAAAAAAAAAATCAACATAGATTTTCTGTAGTTCGAATTCAAAATACCCTTTCCATTATACTTTGTAATAAATTTACCTTTAAATTAAAAAATCACATGTCAAAGTTTAGAATTTAAATAAACACTCGAATATTAAATACCCAATTTTCTTTGCACCCCACCCATTAAATCGACCCGACCCGACCCATTTTCTTTTGTCCATATTGCAATTCACCCAAATAATTTCCCTGCAGATCTTCTTCTCCATATGATTATTTGCTCTCTCAGGTCAGTTTTTTTCCCCATTTTTCAAATGGACAATAATCTTCTATCTCCATTGTATATGATTGATTGAAAGTAGCTGATAGATACTAAATGTTGAATTTTTTTTTAAAATTACTGTTTGGATTAGCTGATTGAAAGTAGTTGATAATTTAATAACGGATGAAAGTTAACCTCCGATGTTGAAATTGAAGTTTTTTTTTATGAAAGCACGAACAAATTTAGCTGTAAATGATATTGAATTGACCACGAAAAGTGAAAGAAGAGAGAGTTTTGTTTAATTTGCTTGTGATTCTGTATTGGATTTGTGGATCTATTTTGTTGTATATGCTAAATTTGGTGAAGATGGTAAAACACAATCCATTGCTTTTATGAATTACTAGTTCAAAGCTATGGTGTGATTTAGTTTGATTTCTTAGAAGATGTTGTTGTGTGCTAATTGGGGGAAAAAATTTTCTTCTCCAAAGAGAGAAAAGTGTAGTAAGTTGGTAAATGGAAAAAAAATATATAATGCTAGTAGGATGAAAGTTGCAGGTTTCTAGTCCTTACGAGCAATACTCGTTTTTTGCGTTAACTAATAGAGTAACATTGATAGAGTTCAACTAGGCTGCTACGATATATTCCTTTGTGTGAAGCAGTGTTTTGGACGGCGAGAGGCGACAAAAGGCGACAAGGGCCTGCCTCGCCACGCGGCGAGGCGCTCGCCTTTTTGAATAGAGGCGCCAATTAATACCAAAAATTAAAAATATTTAATTGCACATATAATATTCAAAATTTCAATAGCAATTACATATATTACAAATACTATAATAATTACTATAGAAGAATTAATTTTTTCTTCAAAAAAATAACGGACAGCAGTCACAGACTCGCAGCACAGTGAAAACAGAAGGCATTTTACAGTAATCTGGGACAAAACAGAGAGTGAAGAAAATAGAGGAAAAAGAGTAGTGAAGAAAACTTGAAGAAAACAGAACTGAAAGTCTGAAACGAAAATTGAAGAAGAACAGAAAAAAAGAGGTATACCTCAGGTCTTCAGCAGCAGCAACTCGAAGATGATGGAGACAAGGAGAAGAGATCGCGAGGGGAAGAGAGTCGCGAGGGGAAGAGAGTCGGGGAGAAGAGTGCGCAGCAGCAGATTTTGAAAATATAAAAAAAAGCCCTAATATTGACTAATATTTTTAAGTCAAATATTTTTTTTTTTTAAAAAAAAAAGGCGCCGCCTTTTCTGGCGCCATTAGGTCGCCATGGGCCGCCTTTTGCATACCGCCTCGCCTCAGTGGGGAATGGCGAGGAGGCCTCGCCTCGCCTCGCCTCTCGCCAAAGGCGATGAGGCGCTCGCCTTTCACAACACTGGTGTGAAGTATGCTATTTGCCTGCTTAGAAGAATCCCTTTGTCTGAGTTGAGGTAATAGATTTTGCATGGTTGGTTAATTTTAGAAGATGAAGTGGGCAACTCATTATTCGTACAAACGAGAGATCTCCATTTGGAAACAAATAGCGGATTCAGTATTTGAAGTTTATAAGTTTAGATTTTAGGAAATGTAGCTTATTGAGTTCTGATACGATTATAGATATAATTGTTTTGGCCAAAGCAGTTGGGAAACCGTAATCGATATTCTAGTTGTGCCTCTAATTGGAAATTTTCAGTTATATCATCTTTCATTTAGTTTTTTTAATCCTTTTGATGATTTAGTTAATTTGAGATAAAGCTTAGGCAGTTGGGAAACCGTAATCGATATTCTAGTTGTGCCTCTAATTGGAAATTTTCAGTTATATCATCTTTCATTTAGTTTTTTTAATCCTTGTGATGATTTAGTTAATTTGAGATAAAGCTTAGGAGAAGTCTTTGTTTTTGCCAATTTCGGTATTTGGTGTTATGTGTTATTTAAGATTTTGATGGTCCTTTGGAAATAACTCTCTATTTACACGAGGTAGAGGTAAGGTCTGTGTATACTTTCCAGACCTCACTTATGGGAATGTGTTGTGTATGTTGTTGTTCATTTTGGTATTGACATTTTACTTATATTGGATTTGGTCTTATGGAACCTTATTGTTTTTTTAAAAAAAATCTAAAATGATTGTGCTGGAAAATTGGTTAGTGCTAGAAGGCAATGATGCAGAGCGAAAATTCTGTTGAAGATTTGCTTCATATCCGCAAGCTAGAGGTTACTGATAAAGAAAAAGGCTTTATTGAATTGCTGAGACAATTGACTGTCTGTGATTCTGTTTCGGACGAGATATTTAAGGAGAGATTTGAAGAAATCGCGAAATATGGAGATGATCATTGTATTTGTGTGATTGAAGATGTTCGATTAGGGAAGATTGTTGCGACTGGAAGTGTGTTTATTGAGAAGAAGTTTGTGAGGAATTGTGGCAAAGCTGGACATATTGAGGATGTTGTGGTCGATTCGAAAGCTCGTGGTATGCAATTAGGTAAGAGAATTGTTGAATATCTTGCTGATCATGCTCATTCAATGGGGTGTTATAAGGTAATCCTTGATTGCACTGAAGAGAATAGACCTTTTTATGAGAAATGTGGTTTTAACAAAAAAGAAATTCAGATGGTTAAGTATTTTGTTTGATGAATAATTTTTTTGTTCCTAGAAATACTGAGTTTATCATAAGATAAGTTTGATCGTTGTCATTCGCGTAATCTTCTGTTTTCTTGTATGCCCTGTGGCTTTGTTTTGAGCACTCGTGGGATCGGGGGGACATAGCACAATTCTTCTTAAGAGGAGGGTTGTTTGCCTGGGTGATTGTAAATGTGAAGTATTTTGTTTTTGACCAGCATGAATCCACCATAGTGCATTTTTGAAGTTATGAGTAATAGTAGTAATCTTTGTGGATTGTGTAACATATACTTCTGCTCTTGCTTAAAATATTGAGTTCAGATAAACTCGATTACGATACTATGCATCGACAGTATGGTGGTGGAATAATGTCAGAGACACTGTTAGACAAGCATGCAAATTGTGTAAACGTATAAGAAGAAAGAAATCTTGGGCCAAACGCTAGCTAAATCGAACACATAGTCAAACCAGATTCTCTCTAAATGCCAACACAATAAAATTGTCTTCAAAAACCAGAAACATTTTTCTTGCTATGTTTTTCAAAGCACAAAAATAACTGAGAATTTATATCATTATTTCTAAATTTCTCATAAAACAAATCAGTTTCTTATTAATATAAATATCCAAAGATAAACAACTGTGTTTCCTTTTATCCTGAGAAATCCATTTGGAGCCACCCCTCATGACCAACCACAACCTTTAAAACTCGGGGATGATGGGTCCGCTCCTCTACACTTCTCCACGAAAACACTAGGTTTAGTTCTCTTGGCGTAGAGCTTAGGTAAAACAATGCAATGTGTTTCAAGGTCATTCTGCTTTTAGCTCGGAAAAAATCAGTTGTTTCTTTCTTTCTGGATAGTCCACCAAATGACGACTGATTTAAAGCTTGCACCGAGTCCAGAGATTTCATAGAAATGGTTCTAATGACCAGTATCATCGCGAAGAGCTGCAAATTGTGGACCTAGAAGATGGATTGAATCAACCTAATGCGGAGGATCTGATCAACCTCTACATCACAGAGGATCAATGAATTGTCAAATGTAACTTACGTAAGATCATTGCTCCTCTTCCTTGGAGTACCAGTAAAGTTGTCTTCGTATGACCTATAGGTCACAAGTTCGAGTCATGGAATCAACCACTCATAGGCTACGTACATATCATCACCTCCGTTGGTCTTATCAAGCTGATGACAGAATGGCATCAATTGGCCTCTATTCTCTTCTGCAACATCATATTACCAGTAATCGCCACATGAGCATGAACCTTCAAGGAAACAATGGAAACGATTATTATCTCGTAAGATAATTTCTCTCCCCGTTATCATTGAGACAAGCTTGAAGAACGTATGGCAATCACCACAGATACGAAGATTTTTTATTATTCTGATAACATCATTAGGTTTCGTACTTAGTAAGCCATATGCAAGCGCGAGCTTCTCACTATGACACCCCACGAAATGCTCCTTCTCCTCCTCTTCGATGTCAAATAGAACATATTCTGTTTTTGGAACATAACCTACCTCTCTTAACTCCTTGCTCAGTTCACCGAGTTTAACGTATATGTTACCTGATATTGGATGATATGTATCTCCAACGAGAAACTCATGAACTATTCCATCAATCTCTATCCAACTATATGCAGGTATCTTCTGCATTCTTCTCTCGTTCATAGACGACCTGATCTTTTCTGAATCGTCCCATTTATTATTAGATGCATATATGTTTGATAAATGAACATAGTTTCCAGAGTTCCATGGTTCCAATTCAATCAACTGCTTTAGCACATGTTCAGCCAACTTGGTATCGCGATGTAACCTGCAGCCACTTAACAGAGCTCCCCAAATGACAGCATTAGCCTTCATAGGCATACTCTCGATCAACGAGTGAGCTTCATCCAGCAAGCCAGCTCGGCCTAGAAGATCAACCATACATCCATAATGTTCAATTGATGGTTCCAAAGAGTATAAGTGAGTCATGCTCTGGAAATATTTACGACCTTCGTCAACAAGGCCAGCATGAGTACAAGCACAAAGGAGACCGATGAATGTGTTTCCGTTAGGTTTTATACCAAGTTTCTCTACTTGACCAAAACAACAGAAGGCAGATTTTACGTACCCGTGCATAGCAAGACCAGATAAAACAGCATTCCAGATTACTCTATCCTTCACCAACATTTGTTTGAATATTTCCCAAGCTGATACCATCCGCCCACATTTAGCATACATATCGATAAGTGCTGTACCTAAAACAGCATTAGACAAAAACTCATTCATGTCCATCAACTTACTAGCCCATTCGCCTACTTCTAACGCTCCTAGCCTTGAACAAGCAGAAAGTACACCAACCATTGAATAGCAATCCGGTCTAACATTCTCTCGTTGCATCCTGTAAAACACCTCCAACGCCTCTTTAGGAAGCCCATTCACCGCGTAACCCTGTATCATAGCACTCCAAGACACAACATCCTTCTCTACCATCTCATCAAACACCTCACGAGCTTTCGACATTTCCCCACATTTAGCATACATATCAACCAAACCAGTATTAACAAACACATTCCTCCCCATACCCATCTCCACCGCGTACCCATGTATCCACTCACCAGCACTTACATCCCCTACCCGACTACACGCAGACAACACCCTAACAAGAGTAAAACTATCCGGACTCAAACCCATCTCCAACGACCTCCGAAACAAACCAATAGCCTCCTTAAACTTCCCAAAATCAATATACCCCGTGATTATCGCAGTCCAAGATACAACATTCTTCTCAGGAATATCATCAAACATCTGGTGTGCATCATCAAGAAACCCACACCTAGCATAAAAACAAACCAACCCAGTCTTCACAAACACATCATAATCAAATCCCCCTTTAACAACAAGCCCATGAGCCTTAGCACCCAATTCAAAATCTGATAACCTCGTGCAAGATTTCAACAAAAATGGAAAAGTAAAATTGTTAGGCAAGAAACCTTCATTTCTCATCCCATGGAAAAATTCAATTGATTGGTGAAAACAATTATTCGAAACCAACCCACGAATCATAGTATTGTAAAGAAAAATGTTGGGTTCTTGAGTTTGATTGAATACAAGCTTAGCATAATTTGGATTGTTGAAATTGTTCAAAGTAAATTTTAATAATAAGTTTAAAAGATAGTTGTTTTGATCAAAACCTGTACGAATAAGGCGAGCATGAATGTGTTTAAGTTGATTGAATGATTGGAAACCATTGAAGAGAGCTGCTTTTAGCTCCATTAGAGCTTTGGGAGCAGCAGCTGAGAATGTTGCATTCAAGGCTTAAACAACCATGGTTTTGAAAATTAAATTCATGTTATAGTACAAAATAGTAAATGTGAAAATTGCAAGATAATGCATTTACTTACACAACAATTAATTTCCTAATTGAAGATTTTTTTCTAGCTTAATAGGAGTACTAAAAAGGTGAAATATTTTTCTTGATATAAAACTAACCATTACCATATTAAAGACGCATCAATTTATCAAGAATGCGTTTCTACATCAACCACAACTTAATAATCAGAATAATAACTAGTTAATTCTAGGGCAAAAGCTATTGGATTTTTGGAAATCCTGAAATTACATTTACATTCGACCGCGTTTGACGCAAGTTTGTGCAATTTTTTCCTAGAGAAATTACTATACAAAGATGAGCACTAGGAGTTTGAAAACAACAACTACTATGCCTTAGTCCCAAACACGAACCAAGAGAACAAAAAGATCAAAACAAATACATCTACCTACATTACAACAGGTGTGTACTAGAGGGGTTTGCAAAGAAATGTTCCTTTGAAGCTAACTTCGATTTCTTGAAAGGGCTACCAATAAGACTACTCAGAATTGCTGGTGCTCCGCTTGGATTTGCCTGAGGAATCTTACGCGAAAAGATAACGTTATCCAGGACCATCATGTTTAACAAACTTCTGCAACTCTGAAAGACACAACAAGAATGTTTTAGCAGATGAGAAGATGTAAAAGTGTCTTGTCTATCTCATGCCCATAAAACATTACTACTACACAACAACATAACATAGTGTAATTTCACAAGTGAAGTCTGGTGTAGGTGAAGCGTACACATGTGTTACCCCTACCTTGTTGAGGTAGAGACGCATAACACATTACAAGCAAAAGGATTTGAATAATTGTTGGAACTTTAAGATCTCCATTAGGTGCCAGCAATTCTCTGCCTCAAGAGATACGGAGGCAGGATTTCAACTTTATGGGTTCTGGATTTTAGAACGATGACTTCAAAAGTGTTGATAACTAGATTCTTAATTTAATGTGTACATATTTAATAAATTTCTCAACACAACTACATTATTCAAGGAAAAGCTATTGGTTTCGACCCGTAGCTGAGCTTCTAACTCCACCCCTAGCCTAGGATGCAAACTATCTCACTAACTAGAAATATCCCGGTATGTAGAAACTACAAGTATGGTAAGGAGATGAACTTTGTTTATGTTAGAAGGCACAACAGGGGTTCCAATTGCGCACTCGGAAGCAATAAATCTGGATAGAGGAAGTCCCAGATTGGTATAATAGAAAACATGAAAATTTTGAGCAGCTAGTAATTTATGGAAAGAGAGCCTTGGGAGAAGAGATCATGGAATTTTATCATTTCTTGGGAAAGAACAATGACACTGCTTCATGTTACATTTTATCTGATAATCAACAGACTGAAGAAACAAGTCTGAGGAAACAGAAATAAATATCATACCTGAGGATTCAGAACATGCATGTGGCAGATAATATCACCCTGAACAATAATTAAGAAGTCAGTTTGAAACTAATTATATAAATGAAAACTATCTGCTTATATATATATATATATATATTGCTACGAGGACGGATTATACATAAAACAGTCAAGCTGAAAATATGCAGTGTTCATCAATGATCAAGATGAGGAAAAAGAATGACTCTATGATTCAATCATCAATGATTGAGTTCCAGTATTCAAAGGAAATGAATCCATATGACATGAAGCATAACAAATCGATATGGAGTGGTGTTCCCAAGAACACAGCACAAAATCTGTGAGAACATTGAAAACGATAGAGAAGCAAATGATCCTAACACTAAAGACTAAGAAAAATGAAAAAAAGAAGAAGATACTGTATTAACAACGAGAACTAGAAAAAAATTAAGAAGAAATTCACTGATTTATTCTACAACCAACAAGGATCAATTGTCCCAAATATTTTGAAGCAATTCAGTATGCACAAAATTAGAGAGTAATACTTCTAAATTGCACAGATTCAATGGTCATGATTGTTAGCATGATGAAAATCTAAATAATTGTATATATTAATATAATTAGATAGTGATATAAATTAGCATGATCATATAGATTTGTTGTAGAATCAAAGGAATAAATATTGTGATAGAATAGCGGATTTGGAGGGATTGAATAGCAGATTTGTAGAGATAGAATAGCTGATCTTTAGGGATAGGAATGACGGATCTTTAGGGATTTGTAATATTTATTCTCTCTATATAATGGAAAGACACTCACTTTGAGAGGCATTCAGCAAAACTGACATGGTATCAGAGCCTTTTTCAGTGCTTTGATTCTTAGTGTCCTTCATCTGTGGTTCCTTCCAGAATTTTTTTTGGAAGTTTTGGTTCTGCTTACTGTTAGTCAACAGTTAGTCCTAAGTATCTTGGAAGTTAAGGCATCTTGGAATCTTAGTCTCTTTTCATTCTGGCTATTTTGCATCATTGCATTTCTATCTTCCTTAGCTTGTCAAAAACATGTCGTCATATCAGTTTGAGTCTTTCCATGTTCGTTTCACGGGAAAAAATTACTCCGCCTGGGAATTTCAATTCCAACTATTCGTCACCGGAAAAGAATTATGGGGACATATAGATGGAAGCGATCCTACTCCTACCGATCCTAAAAAGCTCGGTCAATGGAAGGTTAAAGATGCTCGGGTGATGACATGGATTTTAGGGTCAATTGACCCTCTTATTGTTCTTAATCTCAGGCCATACAAGACAGCAAAGGCCATGTGGGATTATTTACGAAAGGTTTACAACCAAGACCATAGCGCAAGGCGCTTTCAGTTAGAGCATGAAATTGCTATGTATTCACAAGGAGATCTCTCTATTCAAGATTATTTCTCTAGATTTCAGAACTTATGGGCTGAATTTACCGATATCGTTTATGCTAAAATACCTTCTGAATCTCTCTCCATCATTCAAGGAGTTCATGAACAAAGCAAGCGAGATCAATTTTTGATGAAATTACGATCTGACTTTGAAAGTGTTCGCTCCAACTTGATGAGTCGTGATCCATCTCCCTCGTTGGATGTCTGTTTTAGGGAATTACTTCGTGAGGAGCAGCGTCTCATCACACAAAATGCTTTTCATCAAGGAAATGTTGTCACTGTTGCATTTGCAGCTCAAGGGAAAGGAAAGGGCGTGGATATGGCTAGAACTCAATGCTACAGTTGCAAGAAATATGGTCATATTGCTCGCAATTGTGGCAAGAAGTTCTGTAATTATTGTAAACAGCAAGGACACATTATCAAAGAGTCCCACACGTCCTCAAAACCGTAGGACGAAGGCTTTCCAAGTTGGGATAAATGATTCCACTACACATAGCTCATCTTCGGTTGGACAAGTTATTACTCCTCAAATGGTACAACAAATGATCTTGTCAGCATTTTCAACTTTGGGACTACAAAGTAATGAGGTAATATCTAAATTTTGGCTTGTTGATTCTGGCGCTTCCAATCATATGACCAACTCAACTGATATACTCAAAAACATCCGTGAGTATAATGGTCCAACACAAATTCAGGTTGCCAATGGTAGTAATTTACCTATTACCAAGGTTGGGGATATTACTGAAACTTTCAAGAATGTTTTTGTATCACCAAAGCTCTCCACTAGTCTTATTTCGGTTGGCCAATTGGTAGATAACAATTGTAATGTGAACTTTTCTCGTAATGGTTGCCTTGTGCAGGATCAGGTGTCGGGGACGATAATCGCGAAGGGGCCTAAAGTTGGAAGATTGTTTCCTATACACTTTTCTATTCCTCCTGTTCTGGCTTTTGCTTCCACCACTACTAAGAATGAGGTTTGGCATAAACGTCTAGGACATCCAAATTCTATTATGTTGTCTCATTTGTCCAATTCTGGTTTATTGGGAAATAAAAATCAATTTTCAGTTGCTTCCTTTGATTGTTCTACTTGTAAATTAGGCAAAAGTAAAACTCTTTCTTTTCCTAATTTTGGTAGTCGTGCTGCAAAGTGTTTTGATGTCATTCATAGTGATGTTTGGGGAATTTCACCAGTAATTTCTCATGCTCATTTCAAGTATTTTGTGACATTTATAGATGACCATAGTCGGTTTACATGGGTGTATTTTCTTCGATCCAAATCTGAAGTGTTTTCCATTTTCAAGAAGTTTTTGGCTTACGTTGAGACTCAATTTTCCACATGCATCAAAATATTAAGATCTGATTCTAGTGGAGAATATATGTCTCATGAATTCAATAATTTGTTGCTTGAGAAAGAAATTGTATCACAACGCTCTTGCCCATACACGCCACAACAAAATGGGGTTGCTGAGCGTAAAAACCGTCATCTTTTGGATGTCACTCGTACTTTATTGATTGAGTCCTCTGTTCCATCTAAATATTGGGTTGAAGTTGTGTCTACTGGTGTCTATTTGATTAATAGACTTCCATCTAAAGTGTTAAACCTTGAGTCTCCATATTATCGTCTTTTTCACAAGCATCCTAGCTATCATAGTTTTCATACATTTGGTTGTGTTTGTTTTGTGCACCTTCCTCCTTCTCAACGCAATAAACTCTCTGTTCAGTCTATTAGATGTGCTTTTATGGGCTATAGTACTTCGCAGAAAGGATTTATTTGTTATGATCCAAGTTCTAACAAATTTCGTGTTTCTAGGAATGTTATTTTCTTTGAGAATCAGTATTTCTTTCCTACTCATATTGAGTCATCTTCTATTTCTCCTCTTCTTCCTACTTTTGAGGATTTGTCATTGTCTTCTAAGCGGTTCAAACCAGGATTTGTGTATGAACGACGTCGGCCAACTTTACCCCATCCTGAAACAAATCCGCCACCTGAGACTGCTCTGCAACCAGAATCTGAGATTTTTTCAAGGCCTGCTCCTCTTGAGCCTCCTCGGCGATCTACTAGAGTGTCTCAAACTCCTAAACGGTATGGTTTTTCTTCTACTTTATCCACCATCTCTATTCCAACAGGTTACTCACAAGCCTCCAAGCTTGAATGTTGGCAAAAAGCAATGGAGGAGGAACTTTTGGCTCTTAAAGAAAATGACACATGGGACATTGTTTCATGTCCTTCAAATGTCCGCCCTATTGGATGTAAATGGGTTTATTCAATTAAACTTCATTCTGATGGAACTCTTGATCGGTACAAAGCTCGATTGGTTGTTCTTGGTAACAGACAAGAGTATGGGGTGGACTATGAGGAGACTTTTGCACCAGTAGCAAAAATGACTACGGTGCGAACTATTATTGCCATTGCTGCTTCACAAAACTGGTCTCTTTATCAAATGGATGTCAAAAATGCTTTTCTCCATGGTGATCTCAAAGAAGAGATTTATATGAAACCTCCACCTGGTTTGTTCTCATCACCTACATCAGATGTGTGCAAGTTGAAGCGGTCTTTGTATGGATTAAAACAAGCTCCAAGAGCTTGGTTTGATAAGTTCCGGTCTACTTTGCTACAATTTTCTTTTGAGCAGAGCAAATATGACTCGTCTTTGTTTCTTCGGAAAACATCTACAGGTTGTGTTCTTCTTTTGGTGTATGTAGATGACATTATCATCACAGGAACTGATTCTTCACTAATTACTAGCCTCCAACGGCAGCTTAAAGATTCTTTTCATATGAAAGATCTTGGTACTCTTACATATATTTTGGGTTTGGAAGTTCATCATGTTGCTTCAGGTGTGTTTCTAAACCAACACAAATATACTCAGGATCTGATTTCTTTGGCTGGTCTTCAAGATTCCTCCACTGTAGATACTCCATTGGAATTGAATGTGAAGTATCGTCGTGAGTAAGGCGATCTTCTTCCTGATCCAACTATGTTTCGACAATTAGTTGGGAGTCTAAATTACCTTACTATTACTCGGCCTGATATCTCTTTTGCAGTGCAACAAGTTAGCCAATTTATGCAAGCTCCCCGTCATCTCCACTTGGTGGCTGTTCGTCGCATCATTCGGTATCTTCTAGGAACATCTACTCGTGGATTGTTCTTTCCAAGTGGTTCTCCTATTCGTCTTAATGCTTTTAGTGATTCTGATTGGGCGGGATGTCCTGATACTCGTCGTTCAGTCACTGGTTGGTGCATGTTTCTTGGAGAGTCATTGATATCGTGGAAGAGTAAAAAGCAAGATCGTGTCAAAATCTTCAATAGAGGCTGAATATCGATCCATGTCTACTGCTTGCTCCGAGGTTGTATGGCTTCGTGGATTACTTGCTGAGATTGGATTTCCTCAATCTCATCCTACTCCTCTCCATGCTGATAATACAAGTGCTATTCAGATTGCTACTAATCCAGTTTTTCATGAGAGGACCAAACACATCGAAGTAGATTGTCATTATATACGAGAAGCTGTAGATAAAGGAGTCATTACTCTTCCACATGTGTCCAGTGATCTTCAAATAGCTGATGCGTTTACAAAATCTATGGCACGACAACGCCATCAGTTTCTAGTAGGCAAATTGATGCTTCTTGATCCACCGGCATCAATTTGAGGGGGGATGTTAGCATGATGAAAATCTAAATAATTGTATATATTAATGTAATTAGATAGTGATATAAATTAGCATGATCATATAGATTTGTTGTAGAATCAAAGGAATAAATATTGTGATAGAATAGCGGATTTGGAGGGATTGAATAGCAGATTTGTAGAGATAGAATAGCTGATCTTTAGGGATAGGAATGACGGATCTTTAGGGATTTGTAATATTTATTCTCTCTATATAATGGAAAGACTCTCACTTTGAGAGGCATTCAGCAAAACTGACAATGATCAGGTATATATGTTTTTATGCAAGTAAAATGACTTACCTCTTTTATTCCCGGATTTTGCATCACTATGCCAAGAACACGGCGTACAAGCCCCTTGTAGACACGTTCGTTTGTAGTACCATCACCATTTAGCCAAGGCAATATTGGCTTACACAAATGCAAACCAGTAGAGCGGAGATCATATGGTTCTTCTGGGTGATTTCTTGTGGGTGAACTAGCTTCAGTAGGCCGACAACCTTTTGCCTCATTGATGGTTTGCTTTTCACTTGAAGGTTCAACAACCGCTTTAGGAAGATTAAGAATTGTGACTTTGTGTACCTTATCAGAATTCCCACGTATTTCCTTCTGCAACTCCACATCTTTATGATTTTCTCCATTATGTGTAGCAGACTCCTCTTCTGTTTTAGCCTCAGAATCTTCATAAGGAGATGATGTAGCATCTTCATGAATAGCAGCCACTGGAATCAAAAAGTACTTGGAACGATATAAAGAATCAACCACCCGAATAGAGTCGTAAGCATTGACCTGCATTTTGTGTGGCCACTAGATGATTAGTTAAATAGAAGATGGGCCTTCTACTGCACTTTGTTCCATTCTCTATTAATTACATCACTAGCTATAGTGCCATCTTTCCTTACTCAAACCACATGTAAAACAAACACACTACAAGAAGCTTAACAAACTACAACAAGCTTAATACATAATGTCATGGGTCTTATTGAGTTATAGTGGTTACCTCCACACAATATTGCCGAAGCTGGTCAGCAGCGATTAAGCATGTAAATCAATTTTATTCATAGAACACATGGCCCAATGATATATATATCCACAACACAAGAGACATACTAACACTTAACTGAGAAGAACGCCAACACACCAAACTTAAACTCATGAGCAATCTACAAGTAATACAAGAATATTGAAGTACATGTTCATGACAACTATGCCAATTTGGGTGCCTAGTCACATGATTCATTTTTTAACCCACCAAAAGTTTCCATATCACTAAACCAACTCAAGACATCAGGGAACTCATCAAAGCATTTTGGCCTCTCAAATCATATTTTCTTCTCTTTCCAACCCCTGTCCTCATTGTACATCATGATTTAACAAAAAAATCAGGCTATATATGGTAGATTCTTTATATAAACAACAATTTTCTTAAGACTCCCTCTATCCCATTTTATGTGGCACCCTTTGACTTGGCACGGTGTTTAAGAAAAAAAAGGAAGACTTTTGAAACTTGTGGTTTAAAACAATCCTTACATATTTGTGTAGCTGAGTTTCATTTCATTAAGGGTAAAAGAGAAATTTAAAAGTTAAACTTGTTTATAATTATAGTAAGGTGACATTTTTTTGGGGGCAGACTACAAAGGAAAGGGTGCCACATAAAATGGGACAAAGGAAGTATCATTTGACACTTTAAACCAGTATATTCATGTTAAAACATACCAAATATGCCATTATTCTTAATTACAATACAATTTGGGGGCTACGGGGAATTTCAAAGTAATATCCATCTGTTTTCAGGAGCAATCAGTCGGTGTCATATTAAGTAAATTCTCAAGATTCAAGGCATAAGTGACAAGACAAACACTCTACACAGAAAAGTAAAACACACAATGAAGAGACCTAGAGGAGTTTCAGGCAAAACTAGTTTACACTCAACACAAGTGAATCCACATTGACCATACCATTACAAGTATCCGTTTTAAAAGCAAATGAACCAACAGCTTCTATTTCTTCTACAAGAAAGACTCTTTTTAAAACAATCCATTTACTAATATTTCCTATTCAGTAAATGAGTGAGAAGTCTTATTTCACAAAAATAACATCAGATAAACTATAACTGAGGATTTTATCAGAATTCTTTCATAACTCTAAGCAGGTGCATGAAACTTCATCAGATGGTGCAAACAACAAGGGAAGATAGCTAATTGTTAATTCAGACGCACCTTCACAACTCGTCCAAATGCTTCTAGCACCTCAATGACAGCTTCAGAAAGCTTTTTATCTGTAAAAAATAAATAAATAGAAGCAATGAGTATTTAAATGGCGGGGTTAGAAGACCTTGTAGGTTTGTGGTTAGATACCTTGCATCTTTAGAATCCTTGAGATATCTTTCATGCACAAACCTTGGTCACCAGCCACTTGGATAGCTGAATAAACAGATCTAAACATTTCCGGATATACCAGAGTTTTCTGTTCCACACAAGAACCAAAGGAACAAACACGTTCAGCATAGGTCGTCATGGCTTGCCATGGTGACTCGGTCGGAGAAACTGTGGTATATGGGACCCCGCTATCATGAAGTTCATTTACTTGGTCATCTGAGTCGAATGAGACACTGCCAATATCAGTGGCTTGATGATCTTTAACAGATTGTGCACAAGTATAGTTATCACTGTCTTTGAGTAAATCCATAATTTTTATTCTTGAAAGTGTAGCATGCCTCAAGCACAACCTAATTCCTGGAAAACCTTTTGCCCGGCGTGAGCAAAGCTCACTATCACTAGCCATTGAAGTTTTCAGCTTTTTATACCTGTCACTGTCAGAAAATTCACAGTCATCATTCTTGCGTTTAGATGTCCGGGAGTCCTCAACCTCTCCAACACCTTCATCGGGTAGGCATGGTGCAATAGATAGTTCTCCTGAAGAAAGCAGAGCAAGAAGGTGGTAAACATCTCCACACTGCAAATCTGTTGGAAGATCCACCCCCTCAGCAATCAATTCCTTCTCTCTTTCACAAAGCCAGCTAGCAAACTTAGCAGCTCTTTTTCCGGTATCACTTGGGAATGGAGAAAATTCTATACAATTCAAGAAGGTTTGAGAAAGGACAAAAGGACAATTGGAATGGCCACCAATCTGCAAGGAGAAATTTTTAAAGCTTAGGAAATATTTGCAGGAGAAAACAAAAGATGAAGACAAATCTTTTTCTAGTTATAGGTCAAGACACAGGATGGGTCTTTGTAGCAACAGTTGCACCTACTGAATAAAATGATAGTAAATTTCATTTAGTTTACATTGATAGTTATAGGACATAAGTGAAGATCAATTACTTGTAAAAATACAAGCTGTAAATTTATACTCCTGTTTTTTTATATGGCATTTGACTAGCACAAAATTTAAGACATATATTTGACTTATATAAATATACTATACTAACTGAAGTGGAAGAAAATATTACGGTGATGAATGAAAAGCTAGTCCTACATCACATGAAAGTACAAAATAATTTCAATTGTTTGATGAAATTAAATTTTTGAAAATTGCTGAAACATTAGACTAATATATGTAATGGAATCATATAAAGTATTTTGAACATCTCTAAACAGAAATATCATCACATAAATTGACATGGAGAGACAATTCAAAAATGTACCAAGGCCAGCATCTAAATACATAGTAGCACAAAACAAGATTTACCAAAACTTTTTTCTCCCTGAGGTAGTTGAAAGCAGCAAAGAGATCATGCTCAGAATAGCGCCTTAAAGTTTCAGCAAGCAAGGTTGGCACAAGTGGAGATTTTGAGCTACAGAGAAAGATGAGCTTAAATAGCTCTGCAGCATTAGCAACTGCTGCTGATTCATATAATCGTTTACTGACGGGGATGCCACCAATAGTAAGATTCACATACTTCTGAGCGATCCTGTTTGAGCTTATTGGTGTACCAGAATCTTCAGTATATTCACTAAAATTATCAACATATTGGCCACAAGAAACTGGTAAAACTGACTGAGGACCACAAGAACCCTGAAAGAGAAGGGAACATCAAACAAATGAAATACAAAATTCAAATAACAATCTTGTAAAGAAAAAAATTGAGTTAGTCACAGTTTCTTCAGAAAACCAGATAAGCTACACTTCTGCAAACAACCTACAGAAAGTGCCGGCACCTCAAGTTGCTGATATTTTTGTTGAAATGCTAAGGCCTAAATCTAAGTAATTAACGACTAATTCATGCCACAGAAGTTCATGAAATAACTGACAAGAAAGCATGAGTCTCACATCTCTTTCATCAGTATTAACATCTGAGCTGTTATCAAAGAAAGGCTGAACATCTTTGAAGGTCTCCGATTTGGATATCTTTTTGTAACGCAGAGCATCTTCCAGGGCCAATTTTATATCGGCATCATCAAAGTTATCCCATGGATCTTGAGCGAGGAAGTTTGAGGTATTTTTAAGACAACAACACTGTGTTGCTTGATGACCCTCATGGTTCAATTTTTTATCTTTGGATTTCTCAAGGTAATCCACATAACGCTGACTAAGCACGTTACACAGTCTCGTAATAGATTTTCGGAACTGCCGATTTGTTCTCAATAATGCCATTCTCCTTCTGCAGGCATCAGGCGGCGCTGGAAGATTATGAAGCTTTCCCCAGTCTACACGATTGAATTTTGCTCCAAGAGAAGCTCGGTGTCTTGCATATTCGATCACCAGTTGCCTGCACATAAAGTTTCTCATGTAATCCAAGTAATAAGCTTAAACATAAAAATAGATCCAGGCAACAGGATACCATGGGTAGCATTAAGGATGTAGCAATAAATCACCAATTAGATGACAAGAATTTAAGCTCAAAAATCTTATTATCATCAGGAACTTCTGAAAAAAATCTGTTCATACCAACCAGCCATTTGGTTATTGACCTCATGAGGTAGGAATAATTCATACGATTTACCTATCTACATCATCTGTCCACCAGAACCTTCCCTTGCGTGTAGGCTTCGCTCTTGACAAGGCAATTTTATCAAGAAAAGCACGTCCTACCCCATCATCTTCAGGTAATTCTGACTCTTCAGCAGCTACCACGTCATCTCGAAGGTGATATCCCTCCAAGCTACATGTCTGTGCACATGAAGTAGACGGGAAAGAGCTTTGCTCCTCGTAAAATATCTGGCTCAATGGCTGGGGCTGTCCAAACTCGGTACCAGGCTCCGTAGGCTTTGAAGATTTCCTTGTTACAGGTCTTTTCCTTTTCTTTGGAGATAATGTAGGTGTACCTTGATGCAGCTGAATTTCGCCCTTTCCAGCATCTGAAGCTCGATCAAAGCTGGTAAGTCGTCGTTGTCGTTTATCATGATAGACACGAAGAACCTGCAAGTGAACAGTAACCTGACTGAAAAATGTAGGAACTTCAATGATATAAATGAGACATCAGTATTGGAAAAAGCTTCTTTCTTTTTTTCCAGTGACAGGTAAGAATGAGCTTTCCCCAAGAATGCGACTGTCTAAAAACAAATTTAATTAAATATTGCTTAAACAAACAGAGTTTCCTTCAAAAATAAGAATCTCTTAAGGTCTAGAAGAATTTCTTCAGTCATTACATAAGAGAGTACCAATCAAGACGATTTCTAATGGAAAACTACTTTAGCTTTTCATGCATGCAAAAGTGATCAGTAGGTGTTGTTTGATGCATTCACTGATTCATCATTTAAATGTGCTCCCTAATAAAAAGGATGAAGTTTCAAATTCATCAAGTTGAGCAACAAGAAAGTGAGAGTTCACTGTGTACATGCAAATAGAAGCTGATTTCTACCATGCTGCTTGTTTGTGACAGATTTAGTAATAAACTGATGTAGGAAAAATTTGAAGGCAACACAGATCCTTTAATCCTGGCCCCTCGTAAGCAATCTTTCGTCCTTTAACATGATGATTTTCTATGCATCTTCTTTTATTTGTATGACAATGATGTGGCTTCCCTCAAACATGCACGTGTTCGAGTCAGGAGCACAAAACATAATTAAGAGCGGTACTATTGCTCCCTTAACAGAGATATGTAATAGTCAGGAGTGTAGATTATTAAGTACAATATTGACCTTAATTTTATCAGTGAGTGCTGGCCTTATGTGTCTAACTAGAAGTCCTTTACAAAGTCAACAACAACTGCCAACTCATCTCTTTTCCATTTTTATTTTTTTTTTGCTTTGTTGTTTTTGACTCATCTTTTTCTTCCTTCTCTCTTTTTACAAAATCAGCAGCAACTCCTCTATATCCTTTTTCAGATTAACACTCGTAAAATTCCTTCTGTCCCTTAGCCTAGTCGCTTGGGTGTATCTTAGCCTAGTAGCTTGGGTGTATCTTCAACATTTTTTGTGTTTTTTTATTATTTCCTCTCTTTAACCTTCCAATACCAAACTAATTCAGCTTTACTCATCTAGTAGTACGTGAAAATGGCAACTATTTTATTTTATGGCAGAACTGCAATTAAACACTGAAATTCGAGCAAGTCATTAATCTGGAAAGCCTGGTTTCCAACAATAAATTGTTAACCTAGAATCAGTCAGTTCGCCAGCAGCATATTTTCCAATATATATGCCTCAGCAACTCTGTTTTATAGGCTTACAAGTGGATCCAGATTTTAACACTACTGGAAGAAGATGGCCAACAAAATAAGCAAACTAAAGAGGAAAGACTATGTTGCGCATGAAGTTTCTTTAGCAGCATCACAACATAAACACATACAATTCAAAACCAAAAAAATGCGGAGTAAGACTTGACATGATTTTACATTGGAAACGAACAAAATCGGAGATGTCTACTTTTATGTAAATGAGTTCTCCAAATGCCAAGAACATAACTACATTCCTGGCATCCCATTAAAAGAAACGAGTTGATGAAAGCCAAACAGTTACTAAATGATCTCATAATATCTAGTCATCAGATAAGTTAGATAAACTACCACATCAATACTTTTTAACAGATTCAACTTCCAGATGTCCTGTAAGTTTATAAAATAATTTTCTTATTGTAAGTCAGAGAGCGGCAAAGAGAACACAGAAGAACCTGCTCCAAAGTCAAATTCAGATCTTTAGCAATCGCCTCACATTCCTTGAATGAAAGTTTCCTCTGTGGGCCATCGTTAATAACACGCTTAAGGAGTTCAGCCCGTTGATCAGCTGTCATAACTCTGATTGAGGCCCATGATCGGAAATGAAATACCTGACCAACATTTTACTTCCCTCTCAGTACAAACAGAAACTGAGAATAAATAATCAACAGGGACAGATAGCCTAAATACAATGCAACAGAAGATGAAACAAAAGTAACATTTCTCCAAATATAATACTCATTCAGCAGCAAGTTCTTAAGAATGAAGAAGCATCAAACATGCAAAAGAGCAAGAGACTAACCAAGTAAAGCAAACCATCTTATTATATAAACAAATGAAAGTTCTAAAAGACAATCTTTCTTTAGGATAGGCATAGAAGTATCTTGCATGACAATCCACTTTATTCCTCCAAATTAACAAATCAAAGAAAAAATACTCATCCTTATTACTTTCTATTTTGGGCAAAAGGCTCAACACCAGTTCCATTTCTATACAAATTTCACTACTTTCAATAATTCAAAGCACTACAATTCAATTTTCAAACTTTGACTTGATGGTTTCTCTATCAAGGTAACTCTTCAACCATTACTTCAATATTTTTCTTCAATACTTAGCAAATATAATATTCAAGTCACAGACTCACAGTAACATTTTGAACTCCTATTGCAGCTGCCATGTATAACAGAACAAAGGGAGTAATTTTTCAATAATAAATAAGTAAATAACAAATCACAGAGAAATAAAAGTACAACAAGAAATTTCCCCACGTTCTTAACCATTTCAAGGATGCAATCAAACTCTACAGAAATTAGACATGCTATTAAGTGCACGACTTCATCATAAGTTGGCTAATTAAGGCCCTTGGCTTTACACATTTTGTTGCATGAAGTATTGTCAACTCTTGGCCATTTCTCGAGTTTTTATGTCCTTTAAAAGCTGAAGATACCACTTAAGGTAGATCAAATACTCAATTGTAGAAAAGATTATAACAGCCTCTTCTAGAAATGCAAGGTAATCCTGCATCAAATACAGACTTACTGTGGTCTGGCCTTTCCCATGGACATCCACCATGCCCAAAGAATGGAAATTTAAAGTAGTCACTGAAAGACAAAGAAAATAGAAAGAATTAAACCTCATTAACTGTGCAGCCGGGGAATGCATGCAAAGCGGCTTTACGATCACTAGCAGAATAGCAATACTCCAAAGTGTTCCAGTATTCCTCAACAGCTTTTTTACTTGAAAGAACAAAATCATGTCTAATTTGAGGGCGAAGATCTGGACAATGAATAGAATGAGATGAACCCACTAAGCAAACAGGTTCCTCAATGTAAGGTTTAAGCTCCAATATGTGAGTCAGAGTAGTATGAGGGAGATTTGCAGTGTTTTCTGGATGTCCACCACATACAAGCCTAATCAACTGCCATAGGAAAAATACACAACCAATTAACTATTGCATCAATAAACAACTACCATAAACTTTTACAGACACGAGTAGGAAGAAGTTCAATACACTGAATTCCATAAGTCACTTTTGATTTTCCAATATATGAAGCTTTTTCTCTTCCAGAGAGTGAATTACGATTACCAGTTTTTATGTTTCTCAGACTCTTCAAAAATGTTGCAGCACCTGTGTCGGATCCTCCAAGAATGCACTACTTTTGGAGAATTCAACATGCACCCGTTGACAGTTTTTAAGAGTCCAAGCAACATAGCCAGCTTTTGCACTAGTTATTGAAACTTTGGGATTCCGTTTACTTATAGTAATGACCAGTAAGAATGTATTTCACAGGGAGAGATATGTTGTCAGGCTGTTAGCACCAATTATAATTTCTGACTCTTTCTCTAGTGTTCTTTTCTTTATTGGAGAGAGGGGATATACCACATAACACCAAACTGAAAGCATCATCAGGAATCCTGAAACTCAATACCTATTAGACGTCCTACAAGTGTCGCAAACAGCTTTCAACTACAAAAACTGCTATTTCTTTGAGTACTCCACAGGCTCTAAATATTGTGGAAGCTAACAACTTTTCTTTTTATCAGAAAAGACTAACTTTATACATTAGATATACCAGCAAAAAGAACGTTGCTGGAAAGTTACAAAGAAAACAATTTTCACTCTCATCAAGGTTCTTCCTTAAATAATTTTTGAATTAGTCAAGAGCTACAGGTGACTGAATTTTATGTATCAGGTTCTCTACAAGCAACCTGAACTACACTATGCTCTCTTTTTTTATAAAGGTAACGTTTTGTATATCAATCATCAGCCCAAAGCTAGTAACCAGAAATTTACAGCATAGCCTACACCACAGGAGTGTGCCTATCAGACAAAAAGATAAAGAAAAAAGCAAAACTACCACTAGAAACCCCCCCCCCCCAAATTCTTATAAGGATCCTAGGATGTCTACAATAGCCATAGAATTATCCTCTTTTATTGAAAAAGCATCTGGAATACATCTAGCGGATAATGGAGATTGTAAGTGAACTCCAGCAAAACAGCTGGATAACATTTTAGCTCCTCTAGAAATAAGGCATGTATATAGAAGAAACTTCGTCTTATGGGAAAACAATGAACTCCTATTTCCAGTAGCAACATTCATATCTTAATAGTCTAAGCCTTTCCAGTAACCACACGGTTCCAAGCATCAACAATTTAAATTCTCACAGTAAAATTCATTGTACCTTCAAACGTCGCAAAATGTCAATCAATGATGATAGTCGTCCAGTCGCTCGGATATCCATCAGATGCTTGTACTCCAACAGAGGAAGATCAGAAAGGCGAAACCCATTTTTACATTTCTCAATCGTATCCTCAAACTTTTGAGTAGAGCCAACAACTTGTAAGAATAGTTCAAGCGGCATGGCCTTAATAGCTGCATTTAGATCAATTAATTTAGATGTACTATGAGGATTTTTTAGGTCATGACCATCTTTAAAAGATGACAAAACATCTTCACGACCAGGCAAACTGTTCACATATTCCCATAGATAAATGTGAAAAATCTTTGTGCGAACCATCTTGGCCAGTACATATCCATTTGTACGCATAGCTTCAGCTCGCTCAGCTTGGTTCAATTTTGTCCTTTGATGTGTCCTGGTGAGATCATTCAGTTGAGGAAATGGCTCTCCCTTTTTCAATTGAGAAGAAGCTTGAGTGCGGATGTATGTTTCAAAAGACCTGAATCTCTCATGAATCTGTTCAGCAGATACGCTAGAAACTGAAGGATGCAAAACAACCTGTATCTTACGACTGTGGTTACAATTTGTTAGAACAGGGACATAAGCAACGATAAGTTTACAATGTCCTCCTTGCAAGAGCTTATTCAGACAACGATCTAGGGTCTTTCTGTCTGTCTCTGTCTTCTTCTCCTTCTCAAGATCCTGAAGCCGTCTGTATAGCTCTGATTTGACCAGGAACTTCTCCTCCTGATTAAAGAAAATATATTTGTGATCCTTTATCTGTAGCAATATAATTTGTAGCAATATCCTAACAAACAGAAGAGCTTAAAAAGAATGGGCAAATAAAAACACCTGTAGAAATTTAAGTATCCTCTGCTCCCTCTTTGCACTGGTTGCTTCCAGTGTGAGACAGGGATACCTCGGATAAGATCGGCGTCTTGGAGGCGTCGGCACAGCAAGAGCCATAGCATCTTCTGGCGCAACATATGATGATGATGCACTCACTATCTGCAACTCTGCATCAGAAGTGGTACTGCTTACCTTGATGGTCGAGTCCAGTGAACTGCTCAGACAAACTGGGACAGATCCATTCTTTTCATCCAGCACCAAACCATCAGAAACTTCTGGGGAAGTTCCTGTGCTTACATTTTGGCTATTAGCGACACCATTACCTTCAGGAACTGAAGCATCCACATCTTGTCTGGCTAATGCTGAGTTCTCTTGAAATTCTCTGTGTGTTCCAAGTGGAGGGCAGCCAGAAATTTCGGAAGGGTCTACTACTGGTTTATTCAGAGTGATAGGTGAAGCTCCAGGATTATGGTTTCCAGGTGTCCAGAGTCGGTAAACCTTGGCTTTGTTCATGAGTTCTGGCTCCATATGTATTCCGAATCTATGAACAATATCAAACAGCCGATTGTAGTGTTGTTTATTGCTTAATCCCAGCCTTTTGCATACCTGAAAAAACATTATAATGGCAAGGAATGTTTTGATATCACATATGTACATCTGAAGGAACCCTCGCATAAGATACATATTTGAAAAGTCAAATGCACACACAAATACATGAATCCAATCAACAAATGTGTTTCATACTTTATAACTGAAAAGCAATCTTCTACAGAACTCTGGATATTAACCAAACCTTTTGCAATATATTTACTTTTTGTAGCTAAACTAACCGAACCTCAGATTCCATCCTTAGTTTGACCAAACCTCTGCCACAGTTAGCCCTCTGTTGTTGGTTGAGGATGAATACATTAGGGAAAGGGGTTTTTAAGGACCTTGTTCCAGCCAACTATCTTCCCAAAAGAAGACCTTCACACCATTTCCAATCTTGATTTTGCAGTTCCCTCTAAGTTTTGGCCAGAGATTCCTTATGGAGCTGGTTCCATAAGTGTTGGTCACCATATTAGTTGACCGGTGATCTTCCATTTCATATTTGGCCTAAATCACCTCCTTCCATAATGCTTGTTCATTGGAGGTTAGCCTCCAGAGCGATTTCATTAGTATACATTGATTTTGAGTCTTCAAGTTTCTCACCCCAAGACCTCCAGCTTGTTTATTCCCAATCAAGGCTTTCCATTTAACCATGTGAAATTTTTTGTCTCACTGTTGCTTTCTCATAGAAATTTTCTTCTTAGAGCATCCACTCTATCAGTTACTCCATCAGGAATAGGAAAAAGGGATATCATATAAGTAGGCATAGAATCCAAGACACTATTAATAAGTGTTGGTCTTCCCCCTAGGGAAAGATATTGGCTCTTCCTATTCACCAATCTTCTTGCACACTTTTCAATCAACCCATTCCAAATACCTATACACCTGCTTTTAGCTCCCAGAGGCATCCCCAAAAAGGCACCTAAGAAGTCTACAAGTTAATCTACTTCCTCTATTCAATTCTCTTTACACCATCAAAATAGAGAGACTATGCAGTCAGAAATTTGTAACTTCTTCCCCAGAACAGAAAAGTTGGTTCTACTTTTGTGTGTCAAAACTCAAATGAGCAGGTTGGGTTAAATTTGGGCAAGTCAAAACGAGTTAGTTAATAAACGGATAGTAATCCAACCAGCACAAAATTTATTTGGGTCAAAATGGGTTAGGTCAAGATGGATTGAATTGTGGGTCATAACCCTACATGCCCAATAATATTCATATTCAACCAACATTGTGATTTGTGAGCAGTATTATCCAAAGCGAAAAGCGCAAAAAATCTCTGAGGTCTGTTGGAGCTTTTAGCGCAAATAAATTGTGGGCTTCAATGAAAAAAGGTGCAAATGGAGCAAAAATACAAAAATACATACATACATATATATATATATATATATATATATATATATATATATTTAGTCCAATTTAAATTTCTGCAATTCGATTTCGAGATCTCAATTGAGGTCATAACAATATACTAGTCAACTATATAATTATTTCTTTTACAATTGAGAAATCACCAGGGTTAATGACATAGGGTTCGGAACTTGGCGGATAATGCGCCTACCCTCTACCCTTCTCACTTAAATACCAATCTTTGTCTGCAGTAAAATTTGAACCAGTGACGTGCATCTAACAAACACACCACGTGTTACTTTCTTACCATTAGACAAAATCCCTTTGTGTGTGTGTGTGTTGGAGGGGCCGCGGGGGGGGGGGGGGGGGGGGGACCCTCCTGTAAATACACATTTGATGTCTCTTCTTTTGTCATTTATTTCATAGTATACACATAAATGAGTACCAAATCACAAAATGCTGACTCAAAAAAGATCCAAAATATGATCCAAGGCTTGAAGAAATTAAATAATAAAAGTGTGCTCTCACTAATAGCTTAAGTTTTTAGATGAGATGGCCACACACTTCAACATTTCAACATGGTATCAGAATAGGCAAAGGTCCTGCGATTGAATCTCACTGCCACCCAAAATTAAAAAGAATTTTCACGTGCTTGGCCATGAAAAAGAATCAGGCCCGCACGTGAGGGTGTGTGTTGAGAATATAATTAAATCTTAAGCTTTTAAATGAGATTGTCACACACTTCAACAAATCATAAAGATAAAAATGAGGCTTTGGGTGAAATTGCACCTAAAAGTGATCGTAAAGACATAATCAACTTAAGTTCAAAGTTGACTGCGAAAAGAATCAGAAATTATGATCCAGGACACAAATTATAGCTTGGGTGAAATTAAACCAAAATGAAGAAGACAATATACACGTAAAATAGCACTAGTAAAATGATATCAACATTAGTTTTGACATTCATAAAAGAAAACATCCAATACCTGATTGAAGGGCAACCCTCTATCTCCCTCAGCATCAACCATATCGTAAATTTGATGCTCAATAGGAAGCTCTGAAAGCAGGTCTGAAATATTACCTCCCTTGTCCTTTTTCATCATTGTTTCAAAATGTTTTGGTGAAAACCCCTTCAACAGATGTAGACACTTGACCTCCTGCAATGCAGGCATATGATAAGCAATTAATTAGCCAGTCAAAGTCCTACTTCCTATAAGTATGTAAGAGCTCAAGACTGTTTCTACACTTTTGTTATGGCACATATGTTTTTTTTTTTAAAATCGATCATACAGGAAAAAAAGTAGTATTCTGACATTGTTAGTTAGAAAGAAGATGAAGACAAGAAATGGTGAAGCTAAGAATTATTCTTTTACAAAAAAGTTGTGGATGACAGCGTGGGATAAGGTGAAGCTAAAAAACCTGCACTGGAATCAATTCAATAGGTAGTAAACTAGCTATCATTCAAGTTATAGGTGTAAGCCTCACCGCCAACATCCCCCTCTCCGTCTCCCAAAGTAAGGAAAAAATAAAGAAAAGTATCAGCTCAACCCAGTGAATCTTTGCGCTACTCTTCGGACACTAATTTCAAAGAAATCCATACAATGTGTTTGAGAATTTAGAGAAAAAAAATTTAAAGAGTAACTTAGCAGAAGACAATAGCTGCTTCCAATCTCCAGATACAACTCTTATATCTTATTAGGATCCAATAACCACATGAATCAAAGTATAAAACTAAAAAGAATCCAAGAACCACCAAAAAATAAATACTTCCCTTCCACTAAAGTCCAAGCTTGAGTTTAGGCAAGATTGACCTCTATTTAGCAAGAAATTTGTCATAATCTCTTTAATTTTATGGAATTGCAAACCTTGTGTATGTATGTATTTCAGTCGAAGTTTCCAATGCAGTAAATCACAATTCAAAATTTTGGGCCAATAACAACTTTCAGAAAAGGACAATATGTCATTTAGTTGCATTAACTAGGTTGAATCAGCAAATAGTCTTTGGTAAGAAAAAGAATTACTTCCTTCAACAAGTATACAATTCATCAAAGTATTACGTAAATATTTAAGCGTCTCTCACTTTATCTATTATCAGAACTGCTTTAAGTTGAAAGTCAAAAATATACTTCCCTAAAGTATACGTTAGACTAAACAGCTGCAAAAGATCTAGTCAAAAACTTTCTTTACTGTAAGAGGCGAAGTTGATTGAAACACCTATCAAACAAAAAGGAAATCTAGCATAAATAATCAACAAAAATTAAACTGATTTCTGCTAGATTAGATTTGTCCAGAAAGCTGATGAATTTGACCAATTTTCAGTGGATTCCCAACAAAGATGTTCAATCCATGATTCCAATAGGAGAAAATGTTAGAAAAGAATTATAATTACCCTTGGATTTAAGTCCATAAAGGAAAAGGAGAAACAGTAGAAGAAATGGGAGTATATGCAGTAAAGCCATGGGCACTTTCAAGGTGTCTTAGATACTTGTATCGAAAGTCTAAAATGTAACAGATGAAACCCAGAGCAGTTGGTACTTATAAGCCAGTACTTTTCACTGACCTTCCCATCCATAATGACCTCATCCTCCTTCACCAAGTGAGCCTCCTTCAGCTTCTTGAGAATCTGGGAGTAAAAATTTTGGATTTAAATATGATGCATGAGATGGGTTTATGAGTTGCAACATACTGAGGATACAAAATAATAAAAAGGAAGAACATACATATCTCCATCTCCTATGCCCACGAGTTCCTTGATAGCCAAGCTCTGGCTTGATATCAGCCATAGCAAGGACCTTCATAAATTAAAATAAATAAAAGAATCAGCAATAGAGTACATTCAAAAGCCAGATAGATGGAGCATTCAACATCAAAACCAACCTTTCCCTCAGCATTTTCAAGCTTATCACAGACGGCTTCTAGTTCTGGTAGAAAATCTTTTACGCACAGATCTACATCAAGAGCTTCCTCAGCAACACCAACACTATTTTCATCTTCACCATCAGTGATCTCACTATCCTCCAAGGAATTAACCCCCTTGGTTATCTCAAGCCTTTGTTGACTACCCAAATTCTTTGCATAGCGGGATAAATAGAGCATATTGGTAGAAACTGGACCCGTGTCTCTAATCCTAAGGATTGTTGGCTGTCTGACAATCAATCCTCGTTTTTCAAGCTTCCTCACTATGTAGAACATGTCGTTGCCTTTGATCTTAAAGTCTTTGCCAAGCTCATTTTGTGCTACTCCTTTTCCTCTGAAACTCAGTCAAAGTTAAGAGACCTTGGTAAGCAATTAAGCTACTTCAATTACTAGTAAACCTAATAATTTTTCCCCATAGCATACAACCAAGGGTATGGCCTAAATATGAATAAGGGAAAGAATCTTGGGACCAAGGTTTAAATCCTGGCAAACAAATACCACTAGATGATTTTTTCCCCATCTATCTAAGCCTTGTAGAAGAGTTGCCTGCTATTAGTAGGAGGTAGCAAGTGTCCAGTATAGCCCATGTGCAAAAAGTTCATCGGACACAACATTTGGGAAGAACTCCGTGGAATTAGTTATGTGCACAAAAGTTTATGAGCATCAAGGTTTAGATGGATGGGAAGAAATAACCTAGGTGTTTTTGCCACCCCTACTAGGAGGATCAATAGCGTTCTCACTTACCCTACAGCGTGACTCGAACCCTCAACCTACCGGTCGACAGCGGAGCTGATCAAGTACTTGAAAAATCACCTAGGTGTTGTTTATAACCACAAGTTTCAAAAGATACATATTTTTCTCAAACTTCCCCTTTTTACCCTTGAAGAGAAATTTTTATAACCACATAAACGCTACAACATGTTTAAGACTACAGGTTACAAAAGTCTTTTTATCTGTTAAACTTCCAATTTTACCTTTCATGCAAAAGCTTGTATAGCCACACTAATATTATGGCATGTTTAAGACCAGAAAAAAATTAACATTAGTTTCTTATTACTTAGTAAAAAAATAACATTAGTTTCTTATTACTTAGTCCCAAAAAGGTTGACATCTTTTTTAATTTGAAAACAATTCAATTTTAACTTCTCACTTTAGCATTAAGGAGAAGCTTTATTACAAAAGTTTTACAGCCCCCAAATGTAATGGCACATTTATGACCACGAAATTTACAAGTCCTACTCCCACTTCCCAGAGTACTTGTCACATCTCGCTTCTGAAGAGTCAATTTTATTGATGTTCAAAACTAAATTGCAGTGGATTGATTCAATCTTTCAAATTAAAATTTAGATATTCCAAAACAATGCGCTAAAGTACTACAATTTGCAATTCTTCTGATATAAATATGTTGAAAAATATACATTAAATGTTCCATCAAAGTTTTATGTCGTTTCACACCCCAGAAAGTAAACATGACAAGTATTTTGGGACATGGGGAGTAATTTTCTTCATAGTACCAAACTCGAAAAACAAGATACTTTACGTGTTTTTTTTACAATCAACTCTAAATTACAATTCATATATGCTCAGACTGTATGGACTTAAGCAAGCATCTAGACAATGGAATGCCAAGTTGTGTGAAGCACTGATCAAACTTCGAGTTCAGACAAAGTTAGTATGACCACGCACTGTTTATCACAAAAGACACCAGAAGGGACAACATTATACTCATCTATTTAGATGACATGCTGATCACACGAGACAGTCAAAAAATAGTTGAAGAAACCAAAGGAAAACTGAAACAAGCATTTAAAATGAAAGATCTGGGTGAGCTGAGATATTTTCTAGGAATTGGCAAGGTTTGAACATGTAATATTGATGCATCAGAGGTAGATTCCATCTCAGAAGCTGGACTCAGTGGTGCTAAGCCAGCAATAACACCACTAGATACTAATGCCAAGCTAACAACCAGACAATATGATGACTCCATCAGAACTAAGGGTTCAACTAGTGAAATGAATGATCCTCTGACTGACAAATCAGGATACCAAGGATTTGATTGGGATATTACTTCACTTCACCATGACTAGGCCTGATATTGCATTTGGAGTACAGACTCTACGTCAGTTTCTACAACAATTAAAAAAATATCCCCTGGAAGCAGCCTTAAGGAACCAAAGGTATGTGAAGAATCAACCTGGACAAGGCATGTCTAGGAAATCCAACTCTACAATCCCAGGCTTTGGTGATCCAGACTGGGCATCCTGTCCTCATTCAAGAAAGTCAGTAACAAGCTACTTAGTGAAGTTGGGAGACTCCTTGATAACCTGGAAATCTAAGAATCAGTCAACAGTACCAAAAAGCTCAGCAGAATCAGAATACAGAAGCATAGCTTCCACGTGGCTGAACTTATATCATTCTTAGGACTTCTGAAGGATTGTGGAGCTGAAGTAAAGGAACCTGTGAGCATATATACTGATAGTAAAGCAACAATGCAAATTGCAGCTAACCATGTCTATCATGAAAGAACTAAACACATTGAGATTGATTGTCAGTTTACAAGGGAAAAAATAAACCAAGGATCAGTGTCAACTAGCTACATTCCTACAAAAAATCAACGTACACACATCCTAACCAAAGGACTCAACAAGGTTCAACATCACTACTTGAGTTCCAAGCAAAGAGTGTTTGATATTTCCTCACTACCTCAATCAGTATTGAGAAGGATGATCAAGTAGTAACAAATGTAGACTAAATGGAAGAACTGTCTAATTCTATCTCGCAAATTGTTAGTATTAGTTATTAACCATAATTAAGATAGTTAGTTAGTTATAACTGATCACTCTATTAGTTAGTCCATATAAAAGGACTGATTTGTACTTATTGAGAGGCAAAAACTTCTAATCAGATTTTACTCTTCTTCTTCCTTCTCACCTCTGTTTCATCTCTTAATAACTACATGAAATAACTGCATGCAGGTGATCTATGTAGAGAAACTCAGATTATAAGCATAAAAGGTATAAAACTCGAAATCCAGCATAGTTTTTATCAATTAACTCTAATAACAACTCATAAATTACATTAGAAAGAAAAAACAAACACAAACCTAACAGTAGCAAGGTAACGAAGAACACGCCGTTCACGGTCAGAAAGTTTAGCATCGGAGGCATCAATATCATAAACTCCAATAAAAGCATCACACATATACTCCGGCGCGATGATTTTCAAATCCAATCGCTCACTTTGCTCGAACGAACGAATACAACTATCAGTCGAAGTATAAACAACGCCATTGGAATCGAATTTAAGGCCAGGAATGTCAATGAGGTTAAACCAAAGAACTTTTTTGACGTTTGGGCAAAGTTTAAGACCTTGACTGGAAATTGAAGGTTGTAGCTTCGGCCATAGCTTGGAGATATGGAGACCGGAATCGCCATTGGAGCAAATTTCTTCAAGCGCTGAGTTAACGAGTGTATCCATTAGAGAGAGGAAAATTCATCAGTGGGAAGTTAAATTGGAAAAGGTTAAATAAAAGGAAAATCGACTTATTTTAGGGATTATATATCTTTTAAAAAAAATTATTCTTCATCGGGGGGTCTGTATGCACTTTCTATTTCGTAACGTGTGCGTTTTTCAAAAATTAATTTAATTTGATTTTTAAAATTAATTAGATTATATTGATAGTTTTAAAAATAGATATTAAAAAACTATTAAAAGTTTGTAATTTTTTTTTGTATATCTATTTGATAAATCTTTTGCCTACCTAGAATATGGATAGGCAATTTAGGAATGAACATATTTACAGAGACTGAAAGGACCATAAATAGTTTATCACAAATTTAAATGTATCCCATATTATATTTTGGTCAAAAATAAATAGTTTATTTCTATTATATTTTTTGGGGAAAAGGTGAATATGTCATCGAACTTTTAGAAAAGGTATGTCATCGGTTAAAAGTTTGGCTCATTTATGCTATTACCATTAAAGAAAAGGCTCATTCATGTCATTATTTCTTAACAATGGTTATTGCAAAACCATTTTCACACGTGGCCAATTATAATTCGATCACGTCATCAATTTTTTTGATAAAATTTCAATGTTTTTCTTTTTATTAATATTGATATAATAATATTATGGTTTTAGTATAAGTTTTGTCATCTGATTTATCAACCATATGTTTGTAAATTATAAGTTTTCGCATGGCGCTCTAATTTCTTTCATAACCCCAATAAGTGATATCAGAGCACATGGTTCAACGATCCTATGGTCTAACATATACTTCCCCGCATTCCTTCATTTAATTCGCAGGTGTTAAAATTCCCCTCTCATTCATGTCTGGGAATTATGTGAATTCCTATCTTACCTTATTAATATTATTTTGATAATTTTTGTAATTAGGTTCATTTTAGTATTTCATTGATTGTTTGCTACTTTGCTTAATTATATGAGAGCATGGGATGCATCTTCCCTATTTTATTTGGAATTTGTTGTTGGTTTAAGAGAGAAAAAATATAGTTTACTTACGTTACTTTCTTTGTTTTTCTGTCAAATTAATGATTGCTTACCATGACCCTTTTTTTTTAGATTCAGCCTACCCTCATTTTGTTCCAATTTGAACTTGATGATATTGTTCCAATCAAGAGGAATATATTGGCCTATTTGATTTCAGATTAGTCTCACTTGGTAAAATGTAGTTATCCTCCTTATGCCTATTTGTGATTTAATGTTAGAGTCTGGTTAGTTTTGTTTGACATCTAGTGATGATTAATCAGTCATGGTTACTACTAGTTGTTTGTTGTTTTGTCCAACTTAATTAATTTGTTTTACTATAGTTAAGGGTCGTTATTTTGTATTCACTCTAATGCATTTATTATCTTGTTGCTGATTAATCCTCATTGTCATTTTGAGTTACGGTATTATTATTAGATACTAATTCTTATTCTCATTTTAGTTGCATATGAAATCTGCCTCGAGTCCTCATAGACTCTATCTCCTCACTTTGCATTCTCTCATTTGGCCACGGAGGTCCAATTCTATTTTTATTGAGTCAGCCAATCCTAAAATCAATGTACAGATGTTCAAGAGTCCAAAAAAGGTTGTATACACGACAATATGAGTGATACAATAATACACAAAGGTATACACCAACTAACTGTATATACTGTTTATAGTGACAGAAATGGGTCAGAAGCCCAACATGATACTCCAATTTTGTATTGTGTTGTAATTGGGTCAAAGACCCATCTATTTTTGGTATTATCTTGCTAGTTTTAGGACAGATAAAAATTGTATCAAAAGCCCAAAAGAAAGAAAATTTCTATGTTAGTTTAGGACATGTACAAATAGGTCAAAGGCCCATAAAGTAGCAATTAGGCCCAATTCAGGAAACACTTTGAACCCTCACCTTTTTTATGTTTGTTGATTATGCAACTTGAGGGTTAGATAGTGGCGCAATAAGAAATTAAAACAGACGATTAAAAAATAAATAAATTAAAATGCTATATAGTCTTGGGGTATGGAAAAAATCCTGTTGAGAGCGCCACCCCCGAATGGGCCCTACCATGCGCGATTCGAATTTAGTCGGAACTCCAATGTGGGCTCCGGACATCGGGTGGGAAACAAAAAAAAAAGAAGCTTTTTTTATGTTAAGGAGATTCAACTGTTTATAAAAATATACACGATAAAAAACTTTTTTTTTAAAATCATGTTTGCATCATATAATTTTTGGACAAAGGTAGAGATCGAATCTATAATTTGAACCTCTATATATTCAATCTTTAAGATTTTAATATTGAACCCCATTCTATGCTCCAAGATGAGGGTATTTGGGTTTTGAAACTGATGCCGCGACACTTCTTCACTTCTAGATGAAGGGGATTTGGTTGAACCTCTTTCATTAACTTCGATTCCATCATTGAGCTAAGAATAAGTTGTTTCACGTTAAAAATTGGCAAGAGAAAAAATACATATAAACGTATAAATATGTTAACTCAAAACAAACAATATTATACAATATTAATTAGAGTATCCTTAGTACTTCTGATGTCTTTCAATTGTGTCCACTAATGAGCTCTCAAATAGAGATTGTTGCTGTTATTAGTTGTTAATTACTGTGAAAAAATCCACCTTAATTTGTTGGTGGATTCTCACCAGACACCATATATATATATATTTTATTATTTCATTTACCCCCATTTTAATTAAGTTAAAGAGCAAGTGGTTGACTACTAATTACTATGCACTATGATAAGTTTACACCCTTTTTTTTTTTTTTTTTGCCTTTTGTGGATTTTTGGTTATTTTCTGTTCTAAGGTCGGTTTAAATTTAAAAAATTAAGAGATAGTTCTGTTTAGATAATAAAAGTTTCATATTAGTTTCATTTAGTGATGATTTATAAGAATATCTAATTAGCTAAGAGATATATAGCATTGGATTAATGGAGGATATTAATAAATTTCATAGCTAATTCTATATTTTCTAGTAATGTTCGTGGAATTCAAAATAAATAAAATGTTTTAGTTTTGAGTTTCATATCTAAACTATTGAAAGTGTGAGTTTCATACTTAAACTATCACTTTTTAGTTTGAGAAACACATTTCAGTGGTGTGTGTAGTGCACTCTCTCTTTTATATGAAAAAACTTTGACACGTGGCATTCCATATAAATAAAATATTTTATCTAGATAAAAATTAAATAATAAAAAATTAATATTAATTACCCCTCCCCCCTCCCTCCCCTGCGACAACTCCATCCTTTTTTTAACAAAAAAATCATTTATAAAATATTCTTAAAATTTCATATTCATCCTCCCCCCTCCCCCTCCCCCTCCCCTCGATAGAAATTGGTATTATTTTATTTAAAAAAATCTACCCCATTCTATTTAATTTTTCGCTCCCAATTTTTATTTTTTTTACGTTTTTCTTATTTTGTGTTAGATATGCACGTACATATATTTTTAGAAAAAAAATTCTACTAGTGTACCGAATATAACATAAACAATTAAAAAATATAAAAAGTCTTGTGGCGGCAAGTAAAAAATATTTTTGATATGTATATCTAAACACTGGGGGAAAAAATTGAAAGCAGAGGGTTAAGTGGGATGGGTAGAATTATATTTTTAAGAAAATAAAATAATATCTAAATTAGTATTTGATGAGGGGGGAGGAGATGAAGTAAAAAATAAAATACTTTTATAAAAGAAATTTAAACAAAATTAAAAACTTTAAAAAATGGTGTGGCGTAAGAAAAATATTTTACATTTTATTTTATAAAGAAAATATTATTTTTTTATAATAGTTTTCTAATTTTCATTTTAACTAATATTAATAATTTATTTATTTTTTGTCAAGGTTGAATATTTTGTCCATGTGGAGTGTGATGTGGAAATTCTTTAAAATAAAAGAGAGAGAGTGTATTACACATACCATGATGAGAGTGATATAAAAGAGAGAGGTGTGTTTCTCAAACTAAAAAGTGATAGTTTAGGTATGAAACTCAAACTTTCAATAGTTTAGGTATGAAACTCAAAAAAGAAAATATAGTTTAGATGTGTTTTTGACACTTCTCTTGTTTTTCTTTTCCTTTTGTGAATTTTTTGTTATTTTCTGCTCTAAGGTCGGTTTAAATTTAAAAAATAAGAGATAGTTAGATAATAAAAGTTTCATATTAATTTCATTTAGTGATGATTTATAAGAATATCTAATTAGCTAAGAAATATATAGCATTGGATTAATGGAGGATATTAATAAATTTCATAGCTAATTTTATATTTTCTAGTAATGTTCGTGGAATCCAAAATCATCATTCATTTCTAGGGTGATTTTTTGTATAGATAATGTTAGAAAGAATAAAATAAATTATCACAAAATACATACTTTATTCCTCATAAAGTAAATCATAAGTAACATAGTATAAATATTATTTTGTTGTCCTAATAATATCCTCACGAGCACACATCTCATTTTGACATTTTATTGAGTATAATTGTATTTTTATCTATGAACTTTCGATTTTGATCAATATAATATTTGACTAAGTATATTTAATATCAGCTAACAAAATGTGTATTTATGAAAAATATGTGATATTTAATGTATTTTATCATGATACTATGTTGATGATGGAATGATTTAGCACTTAATAATTCATTGAATAAGTCAGGTAATTATATCCATCATTAATTCATAGTATTACATTATTTCGTGCACAATCAAGTTGATTATATCTGAAGTTGTGTTCCATGGCGTGTAAATTAAATTTTAACATACCAAATATTGATTGTTTTTATTACACTTTTCATGCTTTATCCTCCAAATGTGATGATATATATATAAGAATTTATTTAATACAAAACTTATTTTTTTGACTTACGAAAAAAAATAAAAAATATTTGATGATATGAATATGATATAAGGTCCCACTTTAATAACATCGAAGAAATTGGAGACTACAAAATAAAATGCATCATAGAGTTTTTTTTTTGAAAAAAATATAAAAGAATAGGTAAACTAGTGCTTGGTGATGTTATCAATACGCAACTATACAAGAGAAATAAAAAGAAAAGAAATTGAGGGTGGCTTAAGCATGACAAATTAAAATACAATATAATAAAGATCGAGCGAATTCAAAATTTAAATATATTGTAGTATCGGATTTAAAGTGTTATCAACAAGTTGACTGAAATTCATATTCAAATTTTGAATCTGTCCTTGAATAATAGGAATTCTAATTCAAAATTCTATTATATCTCATTTGATTTATTATGTTCGAAACTTATTTTTTATACGTCCTGCATAAAGGTTTAACACATATATATATTTATTAGATTCAGATGAACCCTGTAATACACACTACATATGCATACGCATAAAATTCAAGCGAATGAAATCTTTATTAGAAAATGTTTTATCTTTCGATTATTAAATATGACACAAATTTTATGCGTAAATTTATATTTATTCGAGACTCAATATGATATCGAACGCGAAAAAAACCAAAAATATATTATCCCAGCATATTTGAATATTTTTGTGGGTGGGGGTAGAAATTAGTTTGAATATCCTTCATGCAATACAACAGGAAAAGGGATTAATTATTATTAAATTATTATTAAAATAGAGGAAAGAAATAGGTAGGTAATATCAGCCACATTTAATAGCACTTTCTTATTATATAGTAATCAGCACTAAATATAACTCATGATATAATTTGGAGAATTTAAGAGAATGGAAGTTGCAAGGTATCGATATATTTTTAAATGATCATACTTTTAGTCAATGAGTAATATTTGGCCAAATATTATATATATTACGATTATAAGTGATATGATAAAATAGAGATTTTATTCATATTTCAACAATAATCTCGAAAGAGTGAAAAAATCTCCAGCTTAACGAGGTATTGATGCCCCTTAAATGTTGAAGAGTATACGTCCACTTTTTATAACAAGTGATTCTCTCTAATTGTTTATAAATGCGTGATATTAAACTGGATTAATCGAGTAAGTAAATATTAATGCCAGATAGATTAATTAGAAAGAGATAAATTTTCATTTTCTTCAAAACTAAACTCTTACTGATACTTGTTTACAAATTACACTCTCTCTTTTTTTCAAATTTAATAAAGTTTTCACTAATTATTTACATTATAACATCAAAAATAATTTTAATGAAAATATTTTGGTTTATGGTCTCATGATTCATAGCCATTCATCAAATTAAACTTTCAAATATATAAACATTAAATAATGAAGCTAGGTTCTTATCAATTTACTATCTAACATTTTAGCCTTTTAGATTCTTGTCAATATAAATTAAGCTAAATTGTCGAAGCTTATATCAAGTTAAAGTATCAATATCTAATTTTCTTGAATACGATTTTTCTTCAGATCTTACGTAAATATAAAATACTTTATATATCGAACTATCAGTCAATCATAAGTTAAGCTGAAAGGCTTCACATAACAATAAATATCTCTATGTACTCAATAAATATCCAACTATTATAGTGATTATGTTAGGTATATATGATATGGTTTTGCACTTTTCACTTTTATATCAAGTTTTTTGTTGTTGTTGTGGCTTCTTTTAGTTGGTTGCATTTTGATTTATCATCCACACACAAATTGTAGCAATGAGCAATTGGATAAAGACATATACCATAAAAGTACAATAATTAAATATTAATTTTGAGATATTTAGAATTGTATTTTTTATTTTATTTTTTATTAATTTTGGATTATGCAATATGACATTTCACAATTTTAATGGAGATCCTACCTCAGGAGATATTTTCTTCCCAAAATATATATTAAAAAAAAACTGTCCAATTCAATATTTAATAAAATAATAACTAACTTTTGCATGACATAAAGTTATTTCAATCCCATTAAATCTAATTTTTTTTAAGGATATTAGGGATTGGTCTACACTATAAATTACATGTTATATAAAATTATTAATAGCTTGAAGAAGCCATTAATTCATTTTTTTATGCAATGAGGAACTTACTTATTATTCAAATTCATTTCATCATTGTTGTCATTTTTTTAAGCAAGCAAAATGCATACCTTTTCTATAGTAAGACTTTATTCTATAATAATTAATAATAAGACTATAAATATTGAATGCTATAGACGAATTCAAAATTTGAATTAACGTAATCAGTGTGTAAAAGGTATTAATATATGTGTTAGCGTATACACTATCTCCTTAAAGTCGTGGAATTATATATATATATATATATATATATATATATATATATATATATTTGAGCCAATTAAAGGCTAATTTGCTTATTTTGTATATACCATTTTTCAAAACACATTCACATTGCTCTTTGGTTTTCTTGTTGACGAGCTTAACTAATTCTTGAATTAGTTTTGGATATTGACAAATAATTAGGGTACGGGTTTAAATATGTTATCGAACTTTAAGAAAATGTTCATTTACGTGGTTTATTAAAAGTTTAGCTCATCTATATTCTATTTTCGTTTGAGAAATTTTTATCATGTCATTATTTGTTAACTGATAATTTCGTTTTATCAGTGCGTGAGGAGTATTAATATATCTATTTGCATACACATTATCCTCATCAGATCTTATTCGTGAAATAATTCCGTATATTATATATGCACGTGTACTATATATAACGTTTTACTATATATGTGTCTACTACTATATATTCTTTGAGCCAAAGACACGTAACATGCTAATAATTTGCTTATTTTGTTGATACCATTTTAAAAAATACATTCACATTGCTCTTTAGGATCGTTAAATTAGTTTATAAAAATATAATTCGTTCAACTCTTTTAAAAATACAACGAAGTTATTTGCACCTCTATATTGTGTTGGTCTTTAATTTTATGCATTTTCGTAGGTCATAAATTAATATTTTTACAACCATAGTATTTTATTATTTATGTCTCCTGCCCTTAAAGAACGTTTGCTTTGCTAGGCATAATTTTGATTTCGAAGGACAAAATTTAAATTAAATATTCTAGCCTATTAAAAAATAAAAAATCATATATCCACTCATTTAAATTGGCAAATTATAATCTATTGATTTATTAACTTAGCCTACTTTAACCCGTCCAAATTCATTTATGTAAATTTCTTTTGCCCTTTGATATTTTTCAATTTATGGTTGTTAAAAGTTGTTGTTGGTATTTTTCAATTAACGTCTTGATTATATTGCTTGCAAGCCATTCTATATTCTTACCAAATCTTGTTATTATATTAATATATTATACCTTTATTCATTAAAGAAGCCAAAATGAACAATGTAAAAGAAGAGTATACAAGTATGCAACCGTTTCAATAACGGCAAAAATTTAGCTTCAATTGATTATTTATTTTTTCACGTAATTCTATCCACCATCAAATAAGACACGATAAAAAAAAGAATTAATATGATTATTTCTTACTTTCATGTGATTCTCATTGACGAAAGACAAGTCACATAAAGACTAATAAGCTTTTAAATTGATGATAACTTCTTAAAAAGAAATAAATATGAAAGTTTAAATAAATTTCATATCGAAATGAAAAATTAAAGAGTAGAAAAGTTCTTTTATTAAGTACAAGACAAATCAATGTACATAGAATATCACAATATCAAAAGAAAAATATACATATTATAGGCTAAAAATTTGAGATTTTTTTTAGTGAATTTTGCTATCAAGATCGTGATATTCTCAAAATGGAAATTCACCAACTATTACTATAAAAAATACTATTTTAATCAGACAAATATTCTTTTTTCATTTACAAAATGTAATGTCACCATCTCCTTTTTGTAACCCCAAATTCGAAAAGAAGACTATATCTTTTAATTATTTTCCTTTGCTTTTTACCCGTTGAGATGAGAAATATCATTTTCTAGTATTTTTCCTTATTGGGTGGGGATAGGGTTGTTGTTCATAATATGTGATATCGTATTAAAATTTGATTAAATTTAAATATATATATTATAATTTTTTTTTTTAAAGAAGTGCTTTTAATAAGAACTTTTTTTTTACTATCTTAGTTCGACAGTGGACCATGGAGTCCTTTTTATCTTTACACTAGTTGTTCATTTGTTGGGCGGTCACCGCCAATAAGACTTTGTAATAATGATGAATTCGATATATTGACCAAGTAAAAGATATTTATATAATTAAATTATTTTAAAAAATAAGTATAAGTAAATTTCATTTAATAATAATAATAATATGTAATTTAGAATAAATAGTTGAAAATGTTATTTTACGTTAAATTACATAGAGTAGAAAGTTAGCTAGGTATGTGAGGAAATTTTTCTGAATTCTTTTATTGTAATGTATATCGTAAATATAAAATGTTAAATTTCCGTAAATTTCATACATTTCGATGAATTTAATTTTCTATATTTAAACTGAGGCTTTCTATAAGTTATTAAACTGAAAACGTAATTACGTAAATGAAAATGTATATTTATTTATTTTTTTAAAAAATCAATTTTAGGTGAAGTAATTTTATAATTGTTCATGGTTCTGAATATATATACATTACTATGCACTAGTAACAGTTGAATCCTATTAATCTTTTATTCACATTCACCAACTAACATTAACTTATATGATGGTAACAAAAATATGCTGAGTGGTCAACGAAAAGTCAAATCCACTAATTTATAAAAAGTCATCGTAAAATTAAGTGATAAAGTTAGAGATATCGTTAAAAATATTTAAAATTTAATATATTTATTTTTATAAAAAATAATTTAAATTTATGTATCTACTATTACTTTCTTAATATGCTATACAATTTTTTGACAAATATTATTTAATTGACCACCTTTTCGTTAATATAGCTAAGATATTGGTAATTTTAATGCAATAGATTTTGTTCAAACATATATTTGCATAAATAAATTAGTTAAATATATATAAATATTATACTTAAAATTATTATTATAAAATTCATAACCCGTAAAATTGAATTATTTCTTAGTGGGGAACAGGATTTCCCATAAATGACTTTCAGTTTTTCTAGTTATCAGAATATATTATATCAAATTAATACAATTTTTATTATTATGTGATTTAATGAAGTACAACATATGTTAATTAATAATAGTTAAGTAAAATGAACTATAAATTTAAACACATGACATACATGTATTGGCTTGGTGTATACACACGAAACGAGTAAGTTTTACCCAACAATTATGCTATATCTCAATTTTTATATTAGTACTGTACTAAAATCATTAAATTATTTTTAAAAAATAAAAAAATCATTTGTTTTCATTCGAATATTCAACTTCAGTTCTCTTATTTCAATTTGTATGGCTTGATCGAATATAAAGGACAAACTATTAACTAATAACCAATATGAATTAGGACATATAGTCTCCAATTGTTAATAAAATTTACATATTTAAACTTATATATAAAGTACTATATTAATTATTCAAAATATTTTGCAATATCATAGTAAAAAAAAGTTCAACGTTTTACTCACTAAATAATAATTTGAACACATAAATTAAAAAGATGAAATATACTATATATTATATTAATATTGATGTATCATAACAAAGTACAAGGTTATCACTAGTATTATCACATAACAATCGAATAAAAGTAGTTCCTAATTTGTCTGCTTTAATAGCTTCTTGAGCAAACAAAGAAGGAACTCATGTTAAATTTTCAAAAAAAAAAACAAAATTTCTTCTTCCTTATCGTATCGTTTAGCCTATATAATTTTGTTATCTTGTTCTTCTCCCTATAGTTATTGGTGCATGTATACACCTTATATACAACGTAAACACTATGAAAAGCTTGAAATACGACTAGGAAGACGGTATATATATGCTAGTAAAGCTCAAGTTTTGATGGGCAGAATTATCAGATATCTGTATTGACGAAAGATAGTATAGATATTTGATAAAATGATTTTAGCTGCACGCAAACAGACCTGAACATCACGTTGTTGGATATATCAAGAATAGGCTAGTGATCAAGTATTTCAGGTATAATATCAAGAATAGGCTTCCATCCTTTACCATTAGTTATTGTACTTTCTTCAACAATAGTTGTACTCTTGATCATATCATCAACTTTGATTTTTCCACCTTCACTACTACTTAACAATTCTTGCAACTCTTTCTTGGAAATGACAATTTTAACCCTAATAACCTCTTTCTTTTGGTGATGATGATCATGATTAGCTTCTAATAATTCAACTTGATGATCATTTGCACACTTAACCTTCTCATCATTTACTAATTGATCATCATTAATTGCAAACTTGACCTTCTTTTTCACTTGATCATTTGCAAACTTGACCTTTTTTTTGGCTGATTTTGGCTTTGGTAAACTAGGCAAAAGATAATAAATTTGGCCACCTAGCAAGTCATCATTTGGTTGAAGATGTTGATTTTCAATGACTTGATGGGAGTTAGAAATTACATGGTTAGAAAATTGTGATAAAATTTGATGAACTTTGATGGGAGCTTTGTATTCAAGAATTTTTCCATCTGTTTTTATCACTTTTACAACTTTTTCTTGAAGAACTATGCAATTACCCATTTTTGGTATATTGAGTATTAATGTTTAATTGTTGTTTGGAGCATTTAGTTGTGTTTGCTTTTTATAAAGAAATGATATTTGTAAATGCCCCTTGGAATAAGGAATATTACAAGTATAACCTTAGAACTTTTGGACCTCACCTAGTTGATTTTTTGTTGTTGATGTCTAATTGAGTGCTTATAATAAGAGTCTAAATATATCACTAGATTGATATGATTATGCTCTATTTGAAACTCTCTTACCATTTACCTTTGTGAATAGGGCAAGAACAAATTTAGAATTTAAATTTGATAAATTCGATATTTAGGTTTTTATTGTCAATAGTTTTGAAATATGAAATTCAGATATAATATTCATTTAAAATTAGATAGTTATCTATATTTCATGTTAGAAATATTGATCAAGTTAAATTTATTATTTACGTTTTCCACCAGTTAGTTAGCAGTATATTTATGATTAAACTCAATTGGTTACAAAAAAAAAAAGGACTTGCTATAGTATCTTGTCTACTTTTTTTCTTTTTTTTTCGAGCCAATAGAATAACGTTACTAATTACTTGTATAAAAAAAATAAACATTTCATCTCTTAAACTTTAAAAACTAACTCATAAAATAAGAACTACACAAAATCATACAAGGGGATAACAATATATTGTCTCAACTAATATGAAACATTATATGTAGTATGTAATTGCATGTCCAAAACATTTTTTGGGGTGGTGGGTGCTTGGATGGGTGGGTGGGGGTGATTTGAGGAGGGAGGATACAATTAGGTTCGAACCTCCATTACTAAGATGAATGTGTGGATAGTCCGTTACGACTAAAACCGTGTATAAAAAATTGACAATATATATTGCATAGAAAATCGATCGATAATTTAACTCATGAGATGAGATGAGGAGAAAGAAGATGAATTTACATATAAATTTTGACTTGGTAAAACTTATTTTCCTCTCATGGTTTAAAACAAGAATGTAACACTATTAAGGACCACTAAAACAATTGCAAGTGGTTGACTACTATATGCACCATAAATTGGCATACTTAATTACCTAATTGGTACTTCATTGACTCCTCTTCTATTGCACATTAATTAATTAATTGACTGTTATTTTTCTTGTTTGTTTTTGACATAGTGTGACTGATATTTTGTGCAAAAAACTCGGTTTTGGCATCTAATAATATCATTGTTTTTCTCATTTCATTTGTGATATTTTAATTTGTTAGAACTATTAGAAATAGTTTATCTTGATTTTCTTAATATACTTTTTGTAATATAGGCATATTTGATCTTGAATCTTGATATTGAATCATAGATCTCACTTTTGTGACACTATTCAGTCCACTGATAAAGAGCGCAATACATCATGTATATGAGTTTGACGCATATTATAATATTTATGTGAAGACGGGTAAAAAGTTGGATCTATTATCTATTAAAATTTGAAATCGTGCGCTCATTAATTTCTCTATTATAAAAAAATGTAAATAATTTATTTTGGGTGTCTGATATCTATATTGAATCCCGACTAAATTTGAATTCGTACCGGAAGTCCCATATTGGAGGGTAAAACACTCCCTAACAGAGGAACTAAGATCTGAAACTTCTTGTTAAGGATGAAAAATACTTATCACTCCACCACGACGACCGTGATTGGTAAAATAATCTTTACTATTAACTATTAAGTAATGCATGAACCATGGACTTGAGTTAATCAAGTCTCTCAAGTTGTGTGGTCCACCTAACTATTCACTATATTAACTAGTGGCTAATTAAACCACTCTTGCTATTTGCTAGGTTTAATTTATCAATCAATTAATTACCTCAAATAAAATGCTGATTAGGATAAGATTAATTAGTGGCTTGTCATTATAACTTTTTCCAATTTGGACTTAGCAAAATCATTAATTAATTAATTAAAGACACTTTTTAAGCTTGACCCACACGCCTGAAAATATATTTGATAATATGTAAGATGCTATTACATCTCTATTCATATTATATGTCTTTTAATATTCTTGATATATTTCTTAGGAGTTACATTTCATAACTTTAATCATAAGAATAGTTGTTAAAATTTCTGGAATGTGAAAGTTTGTCGAAACACTAATATTCCAAACCAAAAATAAAATTAAGTTGCGAAGAAATAGTCAGTATATATAGATTCGTCTTTAGTAGAAAACACGTTACCTTAAAGTAGTTTGAGAGGTGTAACTTCTATTACTATATATGTTCAATCTTTTTGTAGTGATTTTCTCTTATACGGATTCAGATTAGACAGAGTTTCAAAATGGATACTTCTAGACCCCCAAAGTGGGTTGAGAGATCTAACTTCTACTATGATCGATATTTAGTCTATTTGTTGTGATTTTCTGACATGAATTCAGATTAGTCGAGTCTCCAAATGAGCACGTACGCTGAATCGCTAAAGTAGTTTGAGATATGTAGCTCCTACAGTCCTACTATAATATTTAGTCTATTTATAATGACCTTTTAACGTAAATTCAAATTAATCGAGTCAAACACGTATTGAATATTAGATTTTTTTCCCAAAAATAAATCAAACAAAAAAGAGATATGAATGTGATTAAGGCCCACTTGAACATTAGAGAAATATGAAGAAAAAAAAAAGTGAATGCATAGTAAACAAGTGCTTGATGATGTTATCAACACGCAAAACGCCCACATTCTTAGCTCCCCCAACCCCACCTTATATATATATATATATATATATATATATATATATATATATATATATATATATATATATATATATATATATATACAAATATATATAATAAAATTAACTTTTTTGGCGATAATAAATAAGAACATTAACAAAGAATGCTACTTGCTTCTACAAAATATATTTATTAATAATTAAGATATTTTTATTAATTAATTACAGTTAAATATCATTTTTAATATAGTGTATGAGTATGATGAGCTAATATAGCTAGATGTGGCTATTGTTATTTGATTTTTTTGTTCCAATAATTAATTCTCGTTGATCATATCTTATAGGGATCATCAAATCAATAGCAATAAGTCTAATTTGAAGAAGTTCTTATATGAAACAACACAATCTTAAAAGTGTTGCGCTTTCATTTGAAACATTACATATGTTGTTTTCTTTGTCTCTAAAATGATGACAATGACAATATGTATTACAAATCCAATAGTAATCTCTTTTTTGGTTAATTTACTCTCCCAAATGATTTAATAGTACTTAAACAAACACTTTGTTTGCCCTCAATGAGATATGTTGAATAAGTACATGTAGTTAGACCTAAAATTTATATCTTTATCATAGTAACAGAGTCAAATTAATTTTGATTCTTAATTTACTCGGCCTCCTATTGCATCGTTTACAATTCAATTAGTACACATGAATGTGCATAGTATGTAGAAATATTGAGTTGAGTCCCACATTGATAGAGGGATTAGAGACTTGTTTTCCTTAGATTATATAGGACTATTGAGAATAAATATATAGCCAATTAAACATCTAGATGTGTTTCGAGTGAAACCTTACATATATTGTTTTCTTGTCTCTAACCGATGACAATATTCATAGCAAATTTAACTATTTTATTTTTTTTTGGTGAATTTACCCTCCCAAATAAGTGCATGTATTAATACCTAGAATGAACTTAGATGGCTTAGCTTTCATTTTTCTTCACATTAATTAAAATTTAAATTTAATGAATTTGAACTCTAAAGTCATCTTATAGTTTTGAATTCACTGTACTCAAGAAACTATAGGTTTAAATGTAACATTTTTTTTGTTGAAAATAAAGTGCGATTATGCATATTATGTTATACATCGACAATAATGAATTTGTATAAACTTAATATTTATGAGTTGCATACATGATACATCCCAACTTCAAGTCCTAAGTTCAAGTGATACCACACCAGTAAAAATAATACAAAAATCACTATAAGAAAACTGCGCATTAGCTGGGAATTTTGCTGGGGATTACATACGAAAATTTGCAGTTAACTAAGTCTCTTGTGATTTTTCCTACCAAAATATTTCCGATGGAAATACCTTCGTAGGTAATTATCACCTTCAAATATGAAAATTCCCAAGTAAATTACCTAGGGATTTGAATTCTATAAGTAAATTACCTGCGAATTTTCTTGCAAATATATACTAAAAATATCCTAGAAATTTTTGGTAAAAAATCGTGAAAAAGGAAATTTTCTTACAATATTTTTTTTGCAAAATTTCCTAGGAAATAATTTGTGCATAATCATTTTAATTCTTTTTTATTTATTTAATTTTAATTTCTGGATACCAATTATTTTAATAGTTTTGTCTCTGATTATTATCTTGTTATGTAATTCTTGTTATTTTATTTCACAACACAAAAACTATATGTAATCATTTAAAATTTTGTTTAAATATAAATTTATTAAATGATTTGAATTATATTAAATTAATATATATATATTAGTCCAAATAAATATTATGGAGTAATATAATTGATTTAATTATTTAAATTCAGATAAATACGAATTTAATTAAAGTCTGCTCCATAAAGTTCATATGCCATGTCACTTAAATTTGATTGGCCGAAGGGAGTCCTATTTCAGTCGCAACTCCTCAATCCTAAAACTATAAATAGGGGTCACATAATTCAGAAAAGAGGATCAAGAATTTAACAAGAAGCTAGAGAAAACTCGTGGATCAAAAATTTCTCTACAAGTTCAAGAATTCAAGCCGGATTCAAGATCAAGCTCGAAACCCTTATTCAACTAGAAGATTCAAGTCGGATTCAAGATCAAGCTCGAAGCCCTTGGATTCAACTAGAAGATTCAAGTGGGATTCAAGATCAAGCTCGAAGCCCTTGGATTCAACTAGAAGTCAAGATAAAGTTCAAGTTCAAGATCAAGATAAAGTTCAAGATAAAGCTCAAGTCAAGAATTCAAGCATTCAAGTTCAAGATCAAGATAGTAAACAAGACCGAGATAAATCTCAAGTTCAAGATCAAGCTTTAAATGCTTTGAATTGTATTTGAAAAGACGAATTCAGAGGAATCATAGAGATTGTAACACTCGCACTTGAAATGATAAATCGATTGTTGCTATAATCTTCCGTTCTTGCTTATTGTTTTCTCGACGCGAATTTTATTGTCTACAAATTCTGGCACGCCCAGTGGGACCAAATCTGCTCTTCATCTCTTCTCTCTCTGAAGCTGCAAAGGTGGAAGAATGAGTACTTCAAGTCTCGTCTCTGAGTTTCATCAAGTCTACACTCCGACAAGCAATTTTGTGGGACTCTAAAAGATGCGTTCAATTCGAGTTGGGACTCCACAAATTGTGATCAACTCAAATTAGGATTCTTGGAGGCTACTCAACCCTAAACCCTAGTTTATGCTTATATAAAGGGTACTAAATTCTCTTAAAAGGCATCTCGGAAATTCTATAAAGAGATCAAGATCTCGAATAATCTGCAACTTGATGGATTATTCGTATAGAGAGGTCAAATCTAAATCATCTTAGTTCGAGAAATACGCCACTAACGGTCCTCGAATCATAGATAAATCTTAGGAGAGTAGAATCAATGGATCAACAGAATTGTACTCGCAATCTATCTTGATAAATAAAATCATGTTTCTTCATATTTTATTTGTGATTTTAATTTATTTTCTGTCACTTTAAAATTTGTTGCGAACAAATTGGCACGCCCAGTAGGACAATCTCTACCTCTCATCTCAACTTTTCAAGACTTAATGAACATCGAGATGACTTCCATGAAGAACAACTCTCAATCAACTGCCTCTAAGGCCACTAGCTCCAAATTTTCTACTGAAGTTGAAGACATTCTGGGTTTTACTTTTGGAAGTTTTGGAGCTGTTACAAGGAGCAAAATTGCTATGCTAGGATTTTTGTGACTTTAGGTACTTTTTAAAGTTTAAAGTTATCGTATGAATGTGAGATTAATTCATGGATTGTCTTCAGACTAAACTTTTATTGCAAATAATTATAAAATATGTTTTGTCAAAAAAAATATAGATTAAATACATTTTTAACCAAACAATATATTTAAAAAGCGTTTAAAATAATTACTGTCAAAAATATATATTTTAACTCTCCAAATATTAATTAAGACATATAAAATTAAAATGAATAGGGTAATATTTTGAGATTTTGTTTAAACAATTGAAGCAAACACGAATATAATCCAAATTACTAACATTAAAATTTAACTATTTATGATCATTGCTTAAAGAAATGAGATAATCTCTAATTAGAAATAGAAAAAATAGTAATGATATTTTGAGTACACTTCTTTTAGGTGATGACAAACGTTAGAACTAAGTCTATTTTTTTTTTATTAAAAAAAACATATTAATTTTAAGATATGATTAAGTATATATCCGTAAATTATTAAAGTAATGTATTTTTAATCTCTTCTGCTTGCTATAAATTATCAACTTCTATAATGTTTAATTATTGAGGTGTAATGTCACTTTTATACTAATATTATATTAAAAAAACATATTAATTTTAAGATATGATTAAGTATATATCCGTAAATTATTAAAGTAATGTATTTTTAATCTCTTCTGCTTGCGATAAATTATCAACTTCTATAATATTTAATTATTGAGGTGTAATGTCACTTTTATACTAATATTATTCAATATGTATTGTTCAATTAATAAACTAAATTATTACTACCTTTTTTACTAATTTCATATATTAACTATCATTATTTTTATAATTGAAGGTTCAATATGTTTTAGTTAGAAATTATATAAATTAGTAAATTAATTTATTAATAGTTGAGGGACTAAATATAAAATCCCTAAAAATAAATATAAACCACTTAACGGAATTAATTACCTGTTCCATTTTCCGCCACACCAAACAGATACCACTGCTAAACTTCGCCGCAAAACCATGACCGGAGTTCTCAACGTTTCACCGGCGCCAATTTTCCGGCCATTTTCTTCTCACAAACTCTCTATAAACAATAGAGTTTTGTTTGTAAAGTCAATGGCGAAATCTTCAGACAGTTCCAATGGTTCCACTTCTGTGAGCACTCAAGCGGAACCTAATTCTTCATTTTCGCCGCCGCCGAACTTCAAACCGCCGAAACCTAAGCCATTTACACCTAGAGGTGATAAGATTTTGGACATATTGGGTGCTTCTCTTGCTTTGCTTTTTCGCCTTGGTACTGGTGCTCTTGTTTCTGGGTATGCTACTTCATTCAGTTTAATTTCATCTTTAATAACCTCAATTTAGCTAAAATTTGACTATGTGTTTGTAAAGTAGTCTAATTATGATGAATTATCTGAATATGAATGGATACAGAAGATTCTACTAGCTGGCCCGAACTATTTTGGGATTGAGGTTAGCTGCTCTAGTGATTGATTGATTTTGTTGGGATAATGATATAGCATTTGGTTCCTAATTGTTGTAGTATTTGTGAATTGGAAAATGGGAAAGTGCTCCCAGAAATGGAATGAGTTGTGCACTGGGGGTGAGGCCTAATGGAGTAATGGTCAAGTAAGTTGGGAACTAGGACGTCTTAGGTTCAATCTCAGCAGAGGAAAAAACATTACGTTATACCTTCCCATCTATCCAAGGATGTGGATAGATTTATCCGGTACTTGTGCTAGTGGAAGGTAACAATAATAGTAGGTACTCTGTGGAATTAGTTAAGATGCACAAGCTGGCTAGACACCACGGTTATTAGGGTTATTACTCTTGTTTTATTGCATATTCTTCTGGATGCTTTTAATTCAGTTCAAGTCTGAAGAACAAAACATCAGGAGCCAAATAGTTGCAAAGTACTAGTTTTGATTTGATATGAAGTTGTGGTTTTGCATTTAGTATTATAGTTATTTTTAGTTATGTGACTTGACTTACAAATCTAAGGACTCTGTCTAGTGACCAATGGTTGACCTGTGTTAGGGCAAGGGGATGGTGAGCTTAGTTGTAGGGGGTCTCAATGGATGAGAACTTGCCCAAGAATAACTGGTAAGCCAATACAGGCAAGCTTTAATATAATGTTTTGTTAATGATCCCAGTTTCTTGCAAAAACTTATGTACTTTTGGGCAACTAAACTCCAACTGACTAGCGGCTACAAAAGAATGCCCTCTATAACTTTAGGGTGAGAATATGAGTCTCTCATTTCGGTTATTTGTACTTCAGCCAAGCATCAACTTCTTCTAATAACTGCATGATTTGACTTCCATTATTAAGAAGAAGCATGTCCAGTATACAAAATCTGCTTACTAATACAAGAGGACACAACTTAGTAAAGAAAGATAATAATCAGCTTTTGTGATGGACATTTTGAAATAAAGTTTTCTGAAATGATATTTTGTGAGTTCTTCTTTTCAGTTATACGTAACATCAGGCAGCCAGGAACTGAAATAAAATACTCCTTTTCTTTTAAGTTTTCTCCAAGAGTAACATGTTCATCCATGCGTAAAACCAATTTGCTGAAATGGAGAAGTCAGGTATCTGTATTGAGCACTGTAGATTTTGGTATGTTATAACTTATTATGGTCCGCAATAAATAGATCGTTGGCATGAGAACAGTAAAGGGTGAGATGCCCGTTTTATGCCCCCCCAAAAAAACTCACGAACATGAAAACTGGTGGAACAATTCTTGTAATCATAGTGTCCAAGATGGATTGTTCTGTGAGGAAAGCAAATTGAGCAGGAGTATTTGGGTGACTTAGAAGTAATGTGACATGGGCAGATAAACAGTCTTCTACCTTGTTATATTTTTTGTGCGGAACAATCAGTGATAGGTTAAGGATCCCAGGATCTCATTAATATGCGACCTTCATAGTAATTGTGAAACATTTTATCTTAACAAACTTAATAAAACACATCAGTTAATCAAGACTTAGATATGGCCTGAGTAAAGGGATTTGTAGTTCATAGCATGAGTGTAGGATGCCTGGTGGAATTTTCAGCGACAAGCTTATTATTTTTTAGAGTTAATACGAATTTGACATTTGGTCCCTTTATCTGTTCACTGAATATGTTGTTATTAGTTGGTCCCTTTTTCTGTACTTATTGAGGGCAATACATGGGATGTCATTTCAAAATTATTTGCAGAAGATGAAAACCAAAAGTAAATAGATAACCAGAGAAGGTTCTGCTTTTGTACACTAGTAATAAGTCAATTCATAGTGATGCAGCTGGTAGGGTATTTTAACAGCTTGATTGAAAAGAAAAATGGAATATGCTTTTATGTGGTAAAAGTAATTGTGATAAATGAAGAAGCACGTGTACAGTGCAATGATGCTTTTCTAAAGTTCAACTTCTATTTAGTTGTACGAGACAACGCAAGGGATTACTTCAAGATGTACAAAATCTAAGTTAGAGTGTCTAGTTGTCTTCAATACGTGACGTACATAGCTATTCATGATATGATTTGCATGGAATCCAGAATGCCACTTCTTGTAACATTTCAGTCTTAGGAATGATGAGTTGAAGCTTATCTACATCTTTCTTTTGGGTTTTCTAAAAGAGCTTTGTATTAATTCTTCTGAAATACAGATGTTGATAAAATATCGGATACTTATTATTTATGTACTTCTGCAGGTATTCAGCATCTTTTGTCCCCAAAAATGAGGTTCCATCTGACCAGTATGCGCTTGAAATTGCTGGTAGTTATTATTCTTATCCACCTTTAGTTTGAACTTTAAGAGTATAAGTCTTGGGTGATGCTTTTCTGACACGAGATATTTATAATAGGCTTCAAGGTGAAGGAGAGTTCAAATATAGGTCCTCGACCTGAGAAGCCAATCGAGATATATGAGTTTGAAAGGTATTTTTGCTGGGGAAGTGTTTTAATACCCACTATTACATTCACTGCCGGAATATGTTTATTACAAATTTATGCTTCTTATCCATTAAGTTTTTCCTAATTTCCTATCCAAGTTTTGGACATATTGATATTGTAGACGTAATTAACCTGTTTCCTCTCTTACATTGCCTGGCATGGAACACGTGGGGATTTCTTCAGCTGCCCATTTTGTAGGAAGGTAACTGCAGATGCATTTGCTCTTTCTTTCTCATTCTGATTGAGGTTCATAGTTATAATCTACTCTTCTTCTTCATTTTAAATTGGTAACATATGTATGTACAAAAAATCCAAGAACCCTACTGTGCAAAAAGGAATTTACAGAGAGCCAATCAAATCTATCAAAGAGTCTGTCTCCTTTATTCTACTATCTTAACACCAAAAATAGAACACCATAATACAACTGATCTACTGCTGTTATGTGAATTAAAGCTGGAATTGACACCTTTATTTTCCAGTTCCAAAAAAAAAAAAAACTGGAATTGAACCGAAGCAACTTTTGCTTATATAAACCCACTTACTGTTTCAATTGTTAAGATGGTTGATAGTGAAAGATTACAATAATGTCTGTAGAATTACTTTTAAAAAATGTATAGAACTATTATATTTATGCTTTCAGCTTTGGTTAGCCGAAAAATAAAAAGGAATCTTGTGACACTTTTCTTCATCAGCCTGGACCATCTTTTCTTTGAATATTATACAGATTGAACTACTCATTTGATCTTTTTCCTTTCCTTTTCTTCCATATTGTTAAAGATGTCAATTTCTTGCAGGTTAGGGAAATAGTGGCTATTTTAGATCTTGACATCCTCTATTATCCTTGCCCAAGAAATGGTCCGAATTTCCGTCCCAAGGTTGGTCAGATGGGTGGAAAGCAGCAGTTCCCCTATATGGTTAGATAACTTCTCTCCTACTGCTCCCTGTAGATAAAATAAACAGTCACAAGCTCTTATGACCACTAAGCTTTGACATAGTTTAAAATAAAATAATATGGCGACTTGTAACCTGCATCATCATTTTTAAAAGTTATCTTAAAACTCACTTAATTTTATATATCAAAATGTTCTCCTCTTGTATTCTCTTGATGATGTGTGACTCTGAGTCAAGAGAAGGATTCTGTCAATAATTATGTTCAGACAAAAACAAAGCTGCGAGGAAGACAATCTTCATTGAAGTGATTTCTTTGTTTACATTCTTCTTTTTCCGTTAGAAACCCTCAACCACTATGTTATTGAATGTAATTGAAGAGCACAAGGTGTAGTTCACCTGCCAACTATATAAGAAACTTTTCTGATTGATACTTCGGAATAATTAACTAAAGTTATCTTGAAAACTATGTTCTACTAACACAATTATTTGATGGCTCAGATTGCTTAAAACAAGCTTAAGTAGTTTGGTCAGACACTGATGTCTCGCATTGCATTTTCTTTTTGCTCACTCTGAAATACGAAAATGACTAGCTATGCTGCAACTCCACTGAACTTAGCTTCTTCAAACTAATCTAATTGTCTATTCTATTCATTGATCTGGTCTATTACAACATTATGGCATCTAATTGTGTTACTCTACTGCAGGTTGATCCAAACTCTGGAGTTTCCATGTATGAATCAGATGAGATTATCAAGTACTTGGTAGGAAAATATGGTATGCTGCAGTGACCAACTTCTATTGAAAAGTTATTCAAATTGTACTTCTTAATGTTTCTATTGTAGCTTGTTCATACATCTGAAACTTCAAGCTATATACTGGTGTCCATATAGTTTTTTATTGTATAAAAAAATGGAAAGCAACATTTAGATTTTCGATTCGCATGAATTGCAGTTGATTCCGAATGACCCATTTAATAAATTCTTTGGTTTGATACACATTGAGCTCCTACTACTTTTTCTATCTTTTTGGTAGAACTCTTTCTTAGTGAGTGCATCAATTCTGTTGGTTTCCTTGCGCAGGTGATGGAAATGTCCCACTTATGTTGTCCCTTGGTCTTTTCACTGTAAGCTACAAACATTGGTCATCAATGAGTTAGATTTCTAAGATATAGCTTTTAATAGATGTACAATTACTGAATATTGGATATTGTCATCTCAGACACTTACTGCAGGCTTTGCCATGATTGGTCGAATGGGGAAGGTATAGGCTTTTCACTCTCTGCTAATAAGTTTATGGGTTTTGGTGCTACAACTTTGTCTCCATAATCCTCAAGTTAAAAGACTTCCAATGCGCATAATTTCATCAAAGTTAAGATTTCTGTATATAGATACTGTTGTCAGTAAACTATTAATATTGATAACAGGACAAATGGATGATCTTTTTGTGACTTTTCCAGGGGTCTTCTTATAAGCCATCTAAAATGCCACCCAAGCCGCTTGAGTTATGGGCATACGAGGTTAGACTGTGTTTTTTGCTTTCAGTTTTGGTTTAAATGAATCTAAATTAATAATTCTATCAGATTTCTTATTCAATCATTATGTTAAAATAATTTTTGCTGAATAGTATATCTTATTACATTACTTACTTGCACTTGTGTCATTCTTTCAGCCTTCTCCATTTTGCAAAGTTGTACGTGAGGTACTTGTAGAACTAGAGCTACCCCACATACTTCACAGGTACATGTTACTATGAAATGGATGATGAACAAAACCCATTCACTGTGCAATATAGGATGCTGTTGGCACTATGATAAGCTGAATAAATTAGAATGTTATCTGTGTGAGTACCATCAACGAGTAAAGTTACCTATTTCAAAAAAAAGAATACCATCAACAATTAAATATGTTTTCTATGAAGTCTTCTATTAGTTCATACATTTGATTTAAGTAGGTTCCATGCAAATGATTGTTGACATTAATTAGAAGGGTTGAACAGAGGATCTTCCTCTTACCCAAACAGAAGAGAATCTGAATGCATTTAGTTCACTTGTCTTTTGAATTGTTGATTTATCGTCAAAAGTATACTTTGTCACTGGTTTCAAGAATTAAGTTCCTCTTAGCTGATTTTGGAGAGAGGTTTGAAGAAATTTGATAGATGATACTTATAGCTGGTGTGGAGCTTCACTAATTGCATTGTGTCTCCAAGAGGACTAGTTTGATCAACAAGAGGCTTCTATTATTTTTCATGACTCATTTAAAATAAGAAAATAAGATAAAATTGATATGTCCATTCCATTTCACTCCTTTTAATTTGCTCTGAACGCACTAAAACCAATGGTGCAGTTGTGCTCGTGGTAGCCCCAAACGCCAAGTATTATATGAGAGAGTTGGTCATTTCCAGGTTTTGCTTTGCTTTATGTTACTCTACCTTTTGGATATCTGTTAAGTGTTACACACATTTCCACAAGAAACGTGGAAAACTTAATAATGACTGTCTCTAGGTCCCATACTTAGAAGATCCAAATACTGGAGTCCAGATGTTTGAAAGTGCAGATATTGTGGAATATATACAGGCAACTTATGCTCTTTAAGGTGTGAGGCCTTCTCCTTTTTTCTATAGTTCAATTTCTTAATGTCTCTGTAACAAGAGGTCAAATTTGTCTGAGCTGCTTTCTTTCTAGATAATTTCACAGGAGAATGCCTGCTATGAGGCTCAAAGTTACTTCTCTTATGAATGAACTGAAGATAAATTTTTATATGGAGATAAGTATATAAAAGGAAAGATGTTCTGGAGTACATTTGATGTTCCAACTACATCCTCACCAAATCTGTGTTTTCAGTCTGTAAAAGTAAATGGCTTTGACACAGTCCAAAAGATTGGCCTATGTTACTAAAAGCCAACAGGAAACTTCATCCATTGCCCACTATTCACATTATTATTAATTCAATATGTTATTATTTCATGTCGTGTTGTTTGTATTAAGTCAACTTCAGTTAAATATTTTATGTTAGACCATAGCTTGGCTATATAGGTGATTAACAGTGTAAATATCTACTCTCCGGAGAAAAAATTATGGTTCAGAATAGAGGGATTTGCTATGTATGACTTGTATATCTAGTCCAACAAACTGTGTGCAGCCTTTGGTGTTTATATTTTTCATTTTGGTAGAAAAGATGCTTCATCTCTTCACTTATGCAAATCGTTGACTTATAATATCAATTACGAGTGGTGCTAATGAGACGTTAAGGTTAATTTTCCCATTATTGGCTAATTCAACTTCTTAAATTGTTATTCTGGAGCAACATGCCTTATAAACCACTTCATCACCCTTCCATTTGCACGGTATAGCAGGTATGGCCATCAGGTCTGTCATCCTCAAGTTTCTCTCCTTCATGTATTTAGTTCTTCTCTTGATTACAATCAGCTGAGATATGTCTATGAATTGTAATTATTCTACCTAACTGATGCAACATGTATTTTCGTGTTCTGTAATTCTGTTGACCGTTTATGTGCTCCATCTACTTTATTCATCTTTTGGTGCCTACCTATACTTGAAGGAAAATGAAGAGATTCTTCCTAAGTATAAGACTAGTACTATACCAAGAACTGGCAAATAACTTCTATTCCGCGGTGTCTTTTTTCTGATTGATACAGACTCCTTGTGAAAATTACTGTCTATCTCACTTACCAAAGCACTACTTTTCTGTAGTGCACCATAGTGTTATTTTTTGTGAAGGAATTTACATTCAGTGTGTTTGAAACATAGGATGATGAGCTGGTGAATAAGGAACAGTAGAGGATGAATAAAGTTGGAAAGCATTATAATATTTTGGCTAAATACCTAGATATTCCCTTAAACTTGGCACAATTTGTAAGTTAGACAATTTAACTTAGCAAGTGACCAGACAGACACCTCTACTTGACAGAAGTGTGTCTAAATGAACACCTCACCGTACCACTACTTATTCATCTCCTGGTGCCTAGTGCCTACCTATAATTGAAGGACAATGAAGAGATACTCAAGTGTATGAGACTAAAAATTTCATCAAGCAAAGAACTTCTTGCAGTGTGTCTTGTCTCTGATTGATACAGACTCCTGATAAGATGTCGCGAAACTACTTTTCCTTAGTGCAACATTGCATTATTTTTTTGTTAGGAATACCTTTTAATGTGTATGAAACATAGAATAATAAACTGGTGAACAAGGAATACTATAGGATGATAAACTTGGAAAAGATTATGCTATTTTTCACAATCCTTTTAGTTTGGAGTTCTCATTACAGACAGTTTGGCCTTGGAATAATCAAGGACTGCACCTTGCTTTGAGATGGGGGGCTAAAATAGTACTCCTTCTGTCCCAATTTGTGTTTCATACTTCTCTTTTTTAGTTTGTCCCAAAAAGAATGTCATACTTCCTTAATTAGAGACAATTTAACTTTAAACTTCTCATTATACTCTTAAAGTGATTAGTAATAGTCACACAAATGCTTATGGCTTGTTTTGGACCACAAGTTTCTGAAGTCCTTTCTTTCTTTCTTTTAACGGCGTAAGCAGTCACACAATTGACAATACCACCTAAATTAGGACCCATGGAGCATTCCTAATGTCTTTTTGAAGCTCAGAAGAAAAGAAATCAATAGTAGCCATTTATTGTGGAAGTTGGGTATTAGCATGTTCTGTGGTCCAGTGACAGGCTTCCTCCACTTTCACAATTCATAGACTGTGCTACTTTGAAGCATAGCGATCTTTAGGTAAGATATGGTTCTTGCACTTTGAGTAGCTATAAGATTAAGAATATGACTTTTAGTGCTTGTATTATATGCTTATTTTGAATCCTTCTGGCCCTACATTTTGCTTTCTGACTGATGAGGCTGATTATGATTTCATTTTTGTCAATACTTTGTTCTTTTCTTGTTTGTTCTAGGATTCTCATAGTCACTTTGAGTTCCTTGCATTATTCTATGGATCTCTTAGGCATATTTTCTTTATCAATGTAGTAGAATTTTACACTCGTGCACGGTTAGAAAGTGAATGGTTCAATGAAATATTACTACATTTGTTTGACTTAAATATGCTTTTGTCTACTTCCTTTCCTTTAAGAGTAGACTGAACAATGCAGAAATCCACTTCAACATGTAAAATCTAGTCTGTTCAACTTTTTTTCTTTATATAATTTGGTCTCTTAACCCTTCGAGGTGGCCCAGTGGTTTGGGCTTGAGACTTCCATGTTGGAGGTTTCAAGTTCGAAACTCCTTGCCAGCGAAAGCAAGGGGTTTGCCTTCTGGGTCAAGCTCGTCGAACCGGGCTTGGGTTTGCCTTCTGGGTCAAGCTCGTCGAACCGGGCTTGCTTAGTGCGGGTTACCCCTCTCCTATGTAGTTTGCGAGCTATTGCATAGGAGCGGGGGTGTTACCCTATGCGCACCCAAAGGGTAGGGGCTGCGGGTTCCCCTTGTTATTAAGAAAATAGAAAAATTTGGTCTTTTATGTATTGAACCACATACTTTCTTGAAACTATTGAACCACATACTTTCTATAGGAAACTCGAGATTCTATATAATTGTGGTGGCTCTACCCATGCAAGCTAGGTAAAAATCTACCAGTCGAATTAAGTTATGATCAATATTCATCATAGGATTATTTGCCCCCTAGTTGAAAAATAAATAAGGTCTGCCAGACCCAAAAGTTATTTTTTTTTAAATTTAGAACTTTGGTTCCTCGTGACTAATTGTATATATACATAATAAACTTGTAGTCACTAGTTGGTGCATTGTTTGTAATTGTCACAAGAAACAAGATTCAAGTTGGAAAATCTTGGCCTCTTCTCATCCAATTGCCCAATATGGTTGAGACTTTGTAAAAGTTTAATAAAGTTATATAAGTGGCATTGCTGGAAACTAAAATTTAGATCTAGCACCAGGGAGGTTGTATATGCTTCTAAAAGAAATAAATTTGTATACTCTCTTTGTCCTGTTTTATTTGACATCGTTGACTATATAAACAACAATAACAACGTCAACGTTCTCAGTGAAATCCAGCAAAATAGAGTGTGAAGAGGGTAGAGTATATGCAGACTTTACCCTTAACTCGTGGAGGTAAAGAGGGTGATCCTCTGGTTAGACTAAAAATGTAAAGTTAATTTTGTGTTATCTGTTATGTTACTAGTTGTTTTAGAAGTAAACGTTAAAACATCAGCTGTAAAGTTAATTTTGGTAATGAAAATATCAATCAAAGTTATCTTGGATAGTAAAATTAATCTGAATTCTTAAAATTTTGGTAATTGTGTGTAAACAATATTACTAGTGAAATTAGTTTAAGACACTTTGAAACAAAATAGATTTCATTTGTGTTTTTTATTCTATGAGAACAAATACAACAATGTTTTCTTTTGTGAATTTCAATTCAAATGAGGTAGTGTCTAATGTCATTGAAAATAAGTTGATAATATCATTTACAGTGACATGGTAAGTATATTTCTTTATCTTTAGTTAGAGATCTCGAAGTTAAGTCCCGGATGAATGGGATCAGAATAGTTGACTTTTCGACGAAACTTTGATCAAAGAAAAATAGATGACAAGGAAGTTGTGTGTCTATGATTTGTCAAATCCAATCCCTTTAGGTCTTCTCTATACCACAACTTTTATATGTTGAATGTTATACCTTTTTGAGATATTAGTGACCTCTAAATTAACAGTGGCTTCTCCAACAAAGATATAATTTGTGGTTGTCACCATCCACTTATGGGGGAAAAAATAATTTTTTTTTTGGAAAAACTCATTAACCCCTAATTAATTTCTAGTTTCTGCCTCTTTCTTTTCCTATGGCCAATTTACATTTTGGCCTTTCAGTTCTAAAATAATCTTCAAGAATCAACTCATAAATATACTTGTAATCCTACTTTTTTCAGGATCTTGATTGGGTAAAAGTTATTACAAGATTATAACGAATTATTATAATCAGGTATATATTCATTTACTTTGAATTGAAGATTCTATTGTACCTTTTGATCAAGTAAATCAAGCTTAAAAAATAATTATACGTATTTTCTCAATAGAATCAACAAGAAATTACAATTAACATAACAATCAGGTGAAAACTCTAGCACCCAATAACTTTTGACAGGGACTTGCTCCTCCTAATCTATACAGGGTGTTAGCTTGCTTTCTCTTAGCTACTTGTTTTGTTTAGTAGGTTGATACAATTTCTTCTCTAAAAAAATCTTCAAAAAGTATATCGAAATTAAATAATAACAAGATTATTCAGTGAATAACAATATTAATAAAATTTTGTTACTACTTATTTATCTATACATTCCATAAAAATGGAATCGATAACCTAAAATATAATAAAATAAATTACATGTTACAACGTGTTGAAACATACTAATAGGGAGTATATATACGTCAAATTCAATATTAATTATTACCAATTGGGGTAACATATGCATTTTTCAAAAATGTTTGTCTCAATGACAATAATAAAATATTTCATTTATCAAAAAATATGTCATTACAAAATTTACTGGCTCAATGTCACGGGTCACGGGATAACACATTTTCAGAAAAACAATGTTACTATTCTAAAAATTAATTCACTATATTTATATTCCTTCTTGTTGCGGAAGCCGAATATATAGAGAGTGATGGAATCACAACTGCTATATCTGAAGGTAGCTAATAAATAGTAAATGAGACAACAATAAAAGGAACACCAAAAATTAACGAGGTTTGGCAAACTTTTGTTTTCTTTTGCCTATTCCTCGGACACAACCAACCAATATTTATTTCACTCCAAAAGAGTACAAGTGAAATATTACAAGAGAGAAAGAAGAACAAATGACTTAGGAGATGAGAAGGCAAGTGAGAGGTGTGTTACAAATGAATTAGGAGCTACCTATTTATAGGAGTGAATTCTTCCTATTGATGTCATCCATGACATCACAATATGTCAAAATGTCAAGATTTACCTTGTGAAACCAATTTATTGTTCACCTAAATTTCACCTACAAAAGGTGTTATCTTAACTTTTCTACCAATGAAGAATTATCCTCCTAACTACCATATCTTCTCATTAATCCATTTTTGAATCTTGTCAAATTTAACAAATCTCCACCTTGGCAAGATTCTCCATTTTCAACTTTCTCTCAACAACAATTTTGATTGTGTCTTCAACCATAATCTTCAATGTTCAACAATGTTGATCAAGTTCAAACAATGTTGAAACTTGACCGGAGTCACTACTTTTGTCAACATATCGGCAACATATAGGAGAAGATATCTAAAGGAATTATCTTCAAGCTTGTGCAAACACACACAATGATCGTATTTGCTTCTTATGTACCTTTGCTGCAACATAAACTTGTCAAATCATTTGTACCATTGTCTAGAAGATTGTTTCAATCCATACAACGATTTTTCAAGTTTGCACACCATATTTTCTTTTCCATCAACTTTGAATCCTTCTGGCTGAGTCATATAGATTTTCTCTTCCAAGTCTCCATGTAAAAAAACTGTTTTTACATCCAACTGAACTAGTTCCAAATTCAGCTGTGCTACCAAAGCCAACAAAACTCTAATGGAGGATTGTTTCACAACTGGAGAAAATACCTCATTATAATCAATTTCCTCCTTTTGAGCATATCCTTTGGCCACCAATCTTGCTTTGTAGCGAACATCTTCTTGGTTAGGAAATCCCTCTTTCTTTGCAAATACCCATTTGCACCCAATTGCTTTCTTGCCCTATGGGAGATTGGCCAATCTCCATGTATGATTATGATGAAGGGATTGCATTTCTTCATCCATGGCATTCCTCTACTTATCTTCTTGTGAACTTTGGACTGCGTGTTTATAAGTGGTAGGAATGTCATCGGCTGCAATTGAGTTAGCACAAGCCACCATATCTGTGAGTCAAGCAGGTTTTCTTATTGTCCTTTTTGGCTTGCTCGTTGCTATTGATTCAAGTTGTGGTTGAGGTTCTTGAGATGGAACCTCCTCTTCGACTGGCTCTCCTTCAAGAGGAAAATCTTCTGTTGTTTCCTCGTTTGTTCCCTGTGTTGGGAAAATTATCTTTCCCTCAAACTCCACCTGCTTTGAAGCACCATCAATTTGTTTGGCTTCTTCAAGTGTTACCTTATTTGTCAAGGCAGATTCATCAAAGATAACATCCCTGCTGAAAATAACTTTTATTGTCTCTGGACACCATAAACTGTATCCTTTGATTCCAGAAGTAATTCCCATAAATAAAGCTTTCTTTGCTCTTGGGTCCAATTTTGACTCTCTTACATGATAATATGCAATTGAGCCAAATACATATAAAGAACCATAATCTTCAGCAGGTTTTCCATTCCATTTTTCAAATGGTGTCTTCCCACCAATAGCAGCAGATGGTAGACGATTAATGAGGTGGCACGCATATGTTATTGCCTCAGCCCAAAATTCTTTGCCCAAGCCAGCATTGGACAACATACACTGAACTTTCTCCAGCAAAGTTCGGTTCATGCGTTTTGCCACTCCATTCTGTTGTGGTGTATTTCTGACGGTGAAATATCTGACGATGCCATTTTCCTCACAAATTTTTTGAAAAAGATCATTTTTGTATTCGCCACCATTGTCTGTGCGAAGACACTTGATCTTTCTGCCACTTTGAGTTTCTATCATCGCCTTCCATTTGAGAAAAACTCCCAAAACTTCATCTTTTGTTTTCATTGTATACACCCACAATCTTCGAGAAAAGTCATCAACAAAGGTTACAAAATAGTGTTTCCACCTAATGAAGGTGTTTTGGAAGCACCCCAAACATCCGAATGAACATAATCCAAAATACCTTTAGTATTATGGATAGCTGTTCCAAATTTAACCCTTGTTTGCTTTCCCTTGATACAATGCTCACAAAACTCCAAGTTGCAAGTTTTTACTCCTTTTAGCAATCCTTGATCCAATAAAGTTTTCAAGGATTTCCCTCCAGCATGTCCCAAGCGCATATGCCACAGCTTGGTCATTTCTGCCTTCTTCTCGTCATTGGATGTTGTTGCCGCTGTCCCAATAACTGTACTACCTTGATAGTGGTACATGTTATTATTTCTTCAAATTGCCTTCATTACCACCAGTGCACCAGAGCATATTCTCATCACGCCATTATCTGCAATGACTTTGAACCCCTTTGATTCTAGGGTTCCAACAGAAATGAGATTTTTCTTCAAATCTGGTACATATCGAACATCTGTTAATGTTCTACTTAATCCATCATGGTTCCTTAATCGAATTGAACCAACACCATATGCGGTAAGAGGATTATTGTTTGCAGTGTGAATAACTCCACATTCTCCTTCTTGTAAATCAATAAACCAGTCCCGATTGGGACACATATGATAACTACAAGCTGAGTCCATCAACCATACATCAGATGATTTGGATGGATCTGTTGTAACTAGTGAGTAATCAGAGTCATCACAATCAGCCACATTTGAATCCATGACAGCCTTCCCATTATTTGGTTTGGCTTTGCTATTCAACTTTGGGCAATCTTTCTTCCAATGCCCTTTTTCTCGGCAAAAGGCACATTCATCTTTGTTGAGTCTCGATCTTGACTTGGATCTCCCTTTCTTCGTTCTCATATGATTTTGAGAACGACCTCTCGCAACCAGTGCTTCTGCTTCTCCGCCTTTTTGTTTTTCTCTCTTTCTTTGTTCATAACTGTATAAGGCAGAACAAGCTTCTTTGAGAGATACTTCATCATTCCCATGCAGTAGAGTCGTTTCAAGATGCTCGAACTCATCGGGAAGTGAACTTAACAACATTAAGGCCATATCTCCATCCGTAAAAGTCACGTCCATATTCCGCAAATCTGTCGCCAACTTATTAAAGCTGGTGATATGATCATTCATTGTGCTACCAGGAATATAAGTGAAGCGTAACAATCTTCTTTTCATGTACAGTTTATTTTGACTGTTCTTCTTCAAGAATTTCTCCTCCAATTAATTCCATAATTTATTTGCAGATGTTTCCTTCGTGTATGGATACTTTTGTTCTCTTGCAAGGTAAGATCGAATGGTACCGCAAGCAACACGGTTGATAATCTTCCAATCTTCTTCTCCTACACCGTCTGGTTTCTTTTCTTCAATGGCAATATCTAGCCCTTGTTGAAAAAGAACATCAAGGACCTCGAAATGTCCTGACCCGTCAAAAATTTCAACTGCAAATTTCGCATTTGACACAATTCTTGTCATAAGCGAAGATGGCAATGATGACGTATTATTGACACTTGATGTGGACTCATCATTTTTCTTGTCTCCCATTTTACTACAAATACTATTTACTAGCTAACAATGCAAAGACCAAAGTAAATCTTTTTCTGATGTGGAAGTTCAGACTATGCTGCAACCACAGAGTATACTCAGATAATACCTTGGCTCTAATACCAATTGTTGCGGAAGCCGAATATATAGAGAGTGATGGAATCACAACTGCTATATCTGAAGGTAGCTAATAAATAGTAAATGAGACAACAATAAAAGGAACACCAGAAATTAACGAGGTTCGGCAAACTTTTGTTTTCTTTTGCCTATTCCTCGGACACAACCAACCAATATTTATTTCACTCCAAAAGAGTACAAGTGAAATACTACAAGAGAGAAAGAAGAACAAATGTCTTAGGAGATGAGAAGGCAAGTGAGAGGTGTGTTACAAATGAATTAGGAGCTACCTATTTATAGGAGTGAATTCTTCCTATTGATGTCATCCATGACATCACAATATGTCAAAATGTCAAGATTTACCTTGTGAAACCAATTTATTGTTCACCTAAATTTCACCTACAAAAGGTGCTATCTTGACTTTTCTACCAATGAAGAATTATCCTCCTAACTACCATATCTTCTCATTAATCCATTTTTGAATCTTGTCAAATATAACATTTCTAACAATATATCATAGTAATAATAAATGCACCTCTCAGTAATTTCCTAATATTCCTTGAAAATTGTGATGCCTACATTGGTTTGATGACCCTCATATTAAGTTAAGATCAATTAATTTAAATTTACTATTTTTTATTAAAAATAATTATAATTTTAGAATTTACATTTTAAGAATTTTGATTAAGAATGAAGAAATCACTCTGCTAAAATTCTTAGATGAGATTCTACTCTTAGTAAATGACTTTCATTGCGAGTACTAAATATGACAACAACAAAAAAAAAAGTTAAGATATTGCTTAGTTTTTAAGCATCTCATATGAACCATATTATAAAAATAAAAAGTTCAAAACATATAGTACAACAAAGTTAAATAAATTGTTTCTTTCAAAAGAAAGAAAAAAATTGTTTGTAAAATAAAATTTTTCTATTACAAGTGATTTCATTTTCAAGTTCAAATTTGAAATCTCTGTTTAAAAATGAAAATAATAAGAATTTATGTTCATGTAAAATTAAAGTGAACAAATAAAGTCAGTACTCGAAATTTTCACGCGTGATATAAAATTCATAATACATAATTATATGAGTTTAATTTATATACACCGTCAATATTTATTTAAAAAAAATATATATATATTTTTTACTTGTTAAATTAGAAAAGAACTATATCCTCAAACAAAAAAAAGCAAAAGCAAATAATGGACAACTGCTGATATATTATATAGTAAAAACGTTTGTCCAAAAAGCTTATAAATAAAGGACAAAAATTGAGTTAATGTTCCAACAAAAAATAAAAAAAACTTCTCAGACATTGAGTTGTTTTTGCTTCAGACATCCTCTGTAAGTCATCAATATTAATACAAATTGTTTTTCAAAATTCGTTGTTTTATTTAAATACTTGATTTTTTTTGGTTTTTCAAGAAAATTGATGTATTGGATTTTATTTTTTGTTTTTTTGAAATAGCAATGGCTGATGTTGGTGGAATTTCAGTTTGGGTGATCAATATATGTGTAGTTCTTCTACTCGATCTATTTTCTACTGCATCTGGTAAGTCCACTTATCTTTCTTTCGTATAGCGGCTTCAGCTGAACTCAATATTTTTCATGTTGTAAAGCTAATGTGTACAATAAATACTAAGTATCGAAATATAATCCTATTGTTGTGGGATGGTTGAAATTTATAATCTCTCAATTCCCATATTTTATTAGAGGTTTTGAATTTGAATTTTGCTATAGAAAAAATTATGATGGGAGCGTTACTTCAAAATGGTATCCTACAATGTGTGAATTTAAATTAGTCGGACTCCTTTTTTTTAATAAATAAAAAGGGGGTAAAATTATACATCTTTTAATGAATTGCAAAGTGGAAAAAGAGCATATCTTTTGGAAGATTTCAGTTTAATAGAGAAGAGAAAGGAAATTAGTTGAACTTCAATACTGATATCGAAAATGACAAAATAACTTGTTTTTAACCTAATTTTGCACCATATAAGTTTTTGAATGTGGAAATTCAATTAAGTGGCTTTGGAACCATGTATAGCAAGTGTGATGGTGGATGTTTGGTTTAAGGGTTGGCAAACTCCATAAACTTTGGTCTAAATTATATATTTGTTTTAAGAAATCTATTTAAGATGTACAGACTAGCATGTTTTAGCACTCTATAACTTAGAATGGTTAAAATATTAAAATCATGAATTTTCAATTGGACCTTCTTAATAAAACGTCTCGATGAAATTCGAATCATGTGAATCGAAAACCTCTAGTAAGAAGGTGCCTCGTTCCTTAAATTGCTCATACACAATACAAATCAAAATTAGTCGAGCTAATAGATTTCAAATATCAAACAATTAATAACTTAAGGGGAATAAAAAGTACACGCAACAAAACCATCCTAGTTTGAAGCTTTGCTTTTAATTGTTGAAAAATATTTGACGTATTTGTGATGAGAATATGCTTTTAAAAAGAACAAATCATCATGTCATGCTTTTTAGTTGTCTAAAGTTCTTACTGTTTGTGTAGCTTTATGATTTTTTTATATACTATGATCCAAAAAAGTGTACATAAAATCTTTGGAAATTGTTTTTTTTAATTAAAAAAAGTTATTTAGTTATATGTATTATTATGTCATCTTTAATTTACTTGTTATAATGGGTAATTTATATTATTTTTTAAAAAAAATCATAGTTATAGATATCATTTGACTGATCTGATAAATATTATACTATATAACTTTTTTTTTCGATATTAAATTACGCAAATACTTTCTTTTTAGTCTCCTATTTAGATTTATGCTTCTTACTGAAAAGTTGTGCAAATATAAATCTTAGGAAATTACCCTTCATTGAAAGTTAGATTCAAATTTGATGTTTGCTCATATGCAACCTTACAAGTATAACATTAGACTTTCCTCTAATGATTGCAATAACTTCAAAAATTTTAGACAGTGATCTAACGTTTTTCAATTTATATAAAGAGAAATTAGATCGTTATCTAAAAAAGTCATAAGCTGCGATCAAAATATAAAAGAGGATTATTAACTAAATAGATGTCTGAAAAAGTCCACTAGTGAAAATTTTTGTATTATATCTATCTAATTATACAAACATTCCTACCATAAATATCGATTCACTCTATAGTTTGAAAAAAATTAAGTACATATTATCTCACTAATAATGACTTTGCATGTATTAAAGATACTAGATATATTTTGAAATACAGATATATAAAAAAAAAAAAGCGAGTGAAAGAGTCATTGTATTCTAGATAGTAAATACATATATCTTTGATACTAGATACACTATGAAATGAAGATCCACAGAGAGTGAGAGGGGGGGGGGGGGAGAGGAGAGAGCGGGAGAGTTATTGTATCCTAGATTCGTACGAATACGCTTGGATACAAGCAACAAACTATACCTAATTTGACATACGTATATCTGAGATACATGTATCTGGCAAAGTAAATGTGGTACAAAATATAGTTTCGAAAACTAAACTGAAAAGGCACATTATTAAGCCCTAAACTATGTGATTTGTTGTATGTATAATTTACATAAATCACATAGTGTAAAGAGTAAATTATATTTTATCCCTACTTTTTTCTAATTACAATAATCCCTTAAAATTTGTACCTTTCGGATACACTAAAGAGTATCTCGGTTACATTATAAAACAAATCTGATATACAATATGTAGCTCAGATACATTAAATATTGACTCAAATACATAAATATGTAGCTTGGATACATTAAATACATTAGGTGAGAAATAAGGGATTTTAGAAGTTTTTAGAAATAGGAGATATTGAAAATAAGGGAAATATAAGATGTGTATTTCAATAATTTTTCCTTGTATTAGTATATTATTTTCTCTAACTTAAAATTGTTTTTGGGTTAATTAGGTGATACTTTGGGAGTCAAATTTGGTTACACAGGCCCAGTAGGCCCAAATGGTTGGGGAAGGTTGAGCCCAACATATTCAGCCTGCTCAAATGGCAAATCACAGTCCCCAATTAACATAATTAGCCATAATTGTGTTGTTAACAAGAAGTTAAAGCCCTTAATTATGCAATATAATCATTCTGAAGTTGCTACTTTGGTTGATAATGGCTTTAATGTTGGGGTTAGTTTTCTTAATCTTTTTTATCCTCCAAATTTACTTTTTACCAATCACATCACTTACATATTTTTTCCATTATTATTAAATATTCATAAGATTAATTAATAATTTTTGCAGATAAAATATGGTGATAATGCAGGAAGTTTAATTGTGGATGGTAAAACTTACAATTTTAAGCAAATGCATTGGCATTTTCCTTCTGAACATACAATTGATGGCAAACAGTATGATTTTTCTTTTCTTTCATTTGTATATTTATTTAATAAAATAAATATATTTTTCTTTATCATTATAAGGAAACTAAATGTGTTTTTCTAATGAAAAAAAATTATTATTTTTTATTTAATTTTTCAGATATGCAGCAGAGCTTCATCTAGTTCATTTTGCTCAAGATAATACTATAGCAGTTTTATCAATCCTCTTCCATTTGGGCCATCCTGATCCTCTAATGACCAAGGTATTATCACTTTATTTTCAAAGCTTAAACTCGAGACTCCTAATACGGATAGAAATAAGTTTGCCCGGCCCGATCACAATTTTTGGTGGTACTTGAAATTTTATTATTATTAGTCATTGATTCTCCTGAGAGGTCACAATTATCGCGAGCAAAGATATTAATAACGAGGAAGACTTTTTTGTTATGCCACTAATACTTGCTCTACGTTCAAATTCTCTTTTTTGGTTTAAAGCCCAGTCGTATAATTGAAATAGGGATTGATTGGCATGAACCCTACTTCATTTTCACTGCTTGGGTTATCCAGAAGCTGCTAACCTATCCCCTTCAACTGAACGACGAAATTCTTTCACTGCGCTCTAGTTCCTGAGGGGGTGAGAAGGATGGTCAGTCCTCTCTCATATGTGTGTGTGAATATATAAATAATAGACTTCGAACTTGATAAATAAATCAAATATGTTGACTTTAATCTATAAAATTTAAATTCTAGATTCATCTATCAATGTCATAGGTTGAGGCGCAAGAGGGTTCATATAAATCTCCATCCCCAAAAATTACAATATCTATACGAAATCTCCTCAGTTCAACTTAAGAGTTCTTATATGCTTACTTCTTTATATTTTTTTTGTACAAGTCGTCAATTGTATAAAATGTTAATTAAAAAAATCTTTATATTTTAAATTTCTTTTAACTAAAATTCTGACTCTAATAGTATCATCTATGATGTTAATAACAATGTTGGGACATGTGTATGATGTTAATATCAATCTCTAATTATTATTATTATTATTTTTTAATGTTGATCAGCTTCAAAACAAACTGAATGAGCTAGCAAGGGATGTAGCAACACATAAAGAAACACAAGTGCAGCTTGGAATGATTGATACACATGAGATAAGGAAACATTCTCACAAATACTACTCATACACTGGTTCTTTAACAACTCCACCATGCTCTGAAATTGTCTCTTGGTACATTCTTGGCAAGGTATGCAAATCTTTCTCCTTTATTTTCTTGTTGTATTTTGAGTTTAATTTGTTGATTTATATGAATGTTACATGCACGTATCTTGATTAATTCCACGTGTACCTAATGTCTCTGATCAACACATGCACTAGGTAACTCTACTATTTTTGCATAACTAGGAAATTTGAACATGAGACTTCATAGTTCTCAACTCACTTCAATGAACACTAAACAACACGTCAACACCATTAGGGATGGCAATAGAGCGGGGCGGATGCGGGGGGCGGGTTTAAGGCTGTGCGGGACGGGTTGAAATGGTTTTTTCTAAAATTAAGGCGGTGGGCGGATTGCGGTATATGTGATTTCATGTGGGTTTAAACTTAATTTTAATCTTTTACATGTTACAAGAGTGATATAGCATTATTTATTAAGAGATAATTTTTTTAAAGCTACTAAAATTTCCAAGATAGTAAATGAAAATGGTTCACTAAAAATAATTCAATTGTTTACATGCATCCAATTGACCTCTAAAAAATAAAATTTTAAGTCACTATCCTAGTAAACTAATACAACTTAATAAAAAAATAAATTTTATTTTATGAATTATACGGAGCGGGTCTTCGTGGCAGAGTGAGACGGGTTGAAATTGAATAAAATAAAAGGTTTATGCAGGGTGGGGCGGACAAAATATTTGCGGATTAAACTCAACCCGCTCTGTCTCACCCCGCACTGCTTCATTGTCATCCCTAAACACCATTGGGTGCTAATATCATAACTAATACGTCCTCCATTTCAATTTATATATGTCATTGTCTGATTGAGCACGAAAATATTATGAGATTTCATAGTTAATTGAGATGATGAATAATTATTTTTTCAAAAATTGTGAATATTATAGGTGAGATCAATATCAAGAGAACAAGTAGAAGAATTGAGAGCTCCATTGGATCCAACATGCAAGAGAAATGCAAGACCAACTCAACCCTTAAATGGAAGACAAATCCAAATGTATGAAGCCCAACCCACCCCTTAATTATTATTAAATGGAAGACAAATAAATGTGTTATATGTGTACAAAAATTCCCCCTAATAAAAGACTCCTTTGAAAAAAGAAAAAAAAATTCTGATGACGTGGATTACACATATTGAATCTTGAAAAATTACCAGACAAATAATATCACATCTCGTTAAGAATAACGTATAATTTGTATCATTAATATTTTTTCCATAAGTCGCACAATTTGACTAATTGATTCTCCATCTTAAAAATGAAGGAATTAATTTGTTTTCAACTATCTCAAGCTTTTTGCTTTTCACATTAATTAATCAACTCATTTAAATGTCAAAAGCATGTACAACTAAATTATTGTCTTTTACTTAGCTTTTTTTCGAGGAAATGAAATCTTTTAATCACTTATAATAATATATGAATAGAAAAAAATAATTTTTTTTAATTATTTTATATATTAAAATAATTTTTTTTTAAAAGACTAGAAAATTCGTTATATTTTCTAAAAATAAATAGAACGTCGTGGAAGCTAACTTCATGTGCAAAGTCCACAATTCTGCCTCGACAGTCTGTATGATTCCTCCCAATTTGCTGTAAACCCATTGTTTTAGATTTTTAGTTTTTTAGAATTAAAATTTTTGATAATTGATATTCAGTTATTTGATATGTATTTGAGAGTAAAATTTTAAAATTATAGTGTTTGAGTTTAGATTTAGTATGACATATTAGTATTATTTTAATATTCGGTATTTCTGAATATCAAATTATTTCCTTAATAAAGATCATATATCAACATGTTCATTACTTATTAGTACAAGTTCAAAGAGAAAGTTAAAGACTAAACACAAATAACTCAGAGATATATATGTCTTTTAGTTGTGTCAAATTATTTTTCTTGATTTCTTTCTTATTTGTCATAGAAAAATAGAAATAGTTGACGCAATAGTATGAACTTTATAATACAATCGGTTACAACTTCAATACGGTATTATAAACTTCCATATCGAACCGAAATTTGATTTACCAATTATCAAATTATCAAAGCAAATTTTAAATTTTTTGATATTTGATATCTAATTTAACTACCAATTGTTGAACTATCGAACCCAAAATTCAGAATTTCCAAATCAAATATCGACCTTTCACCCGAAGACAATCATTACAATAATAACACATTTAATATAACTCCATGAAAAAGATAAAATACTATACACATAGATCTTTCAAAATCTTTCATAACAACAATAAATTAACAATAACAAAATAAAAACAATACTCAATTATATTAAAAACGAATAATAACAACAAACAAAATAAGGTAATAACCAACCCACAATAAACAAACACAAGTGATAAAGCAAAATAAGAAATTAACAAGAAACTAAATAAAACATCATGATTATATAAAGAAAAAGTGTAATATTTTCCACCAAAGAAATCCAATATTAGTAGTGGAGTCCTTGTTGTATATCAACCATAATATCTTATCTTTGTTTGTATTCACATTTAACAAATAAAATCGCCTCTAGTAAGACACATTTTGCTCTTTTATCTTTAATTCGTAGCAACCATGAAAACATTTCATATTTTTTATCGTCTTATTTGTATACTTAAATATATAAATGCAGGACTCATTTATAATATATCAAAATATATAAATTCAGGACCCATTTATACACCAAAATAAACAAATAGACTCAAATACATATTTTTTTATGTATTTATATACCGAAATATATAAATTATAGTCATATCAAATATAAAATTTGTTATGAAGCGCAATTATATAAAATATAACTATAATATAAAATATAACTTTTATATTTATTAAACCTAAATTTTACTCTATATAAGTCACATCTTATCGCCAATATTAGATATCATATAGTGTAAATCTACCATATCTACGTACTTCACATTTATCACCAACAATATGTCCATCAAACTAAAGCTAACACAAATAGAAAAAAAAATCATCTCATATTTTATCGCGATTAAGATTTGTACCTGAAATCTCGTAATTCTCGAATTAGTAGATACAAAACAAATACTACTAGACACTAGATAATAAAAGAGCAAAAACATTATTTTCAAATCATTTTCATTATAATATTCTAAACTACTAATAGAAAATAGTAAAAATTTACAAACCTTCACTCCAAAACCAAAATATATTTACAATATATTTAAAAAAAAACTATTCATCATCATTCTATTATTGAAAGGGTAAAAAAAAAACATTTTTATAAAAGAAAAATAAATTCCGAAAAAAGTGCGTATCATTTTTTTTACCTCGAAATTTTAACCGAATATGTGAACAAAGTCCGTTAAATTTTCCTGCCAAAATTCCAACTACCATCAACACTTTTCGTGCTTTGCTTCTTTTTTTTTCCACTTTCATTGGGACCCACTTAAACAACTGCGTTGATTTCATCGCCTCCCCATGATTCCGATCGCCGGCCGGAGGAGAACCGTTTCATACCTCCTAAACCAGCCGGTTCAGAAAAAACCGGTTCAACGCCAACCGGAGCTCCTCCGCGAGTTTTCCCTACGCTCACACTTTTGCTCTTTCTCAGCGGATTTATCGGCTCCGTCGTCGACTTTGAACTTATCGTTTTATCAGTACTAGACCTTACCGGCTTTTTGTTACTCCGATTAGATCGGAATATTGATAGTAATCGTGAACAGAATCCGGATTTGCGTTTCTCTCCGTTGTTGCTTCGTGATCTCTCGAGTGAATTTTTTTCACATTTTTTTGATTTTTCCGATGATCGTCGGCTTCGTGATCTACGTTTCGATCTTACTCTTCCCATACAAGATACCTTCGGTGACGACGGTTCCGTAACCGAAGCCGATTTCAACGTAGATTCAGACCTTTTCGCCGGGAAAAGCCTAATGTTCGCCGGTTTACAAGTGCGCCGTTTCGAATCGACGTAGTTCTGAGTCTTCGGAAATCCAATAAAACCCTTACTTTTCAAGGTCGTCGAAAATCTCTGCGAACTCGAATTTGAACCTGGATTCAAGTTCGTCGTATTCTGACCGATACCTTTTGTAGACTGTTTACGGTCCAAAAAGGCATTCCGATCGAACCAATCGAACTCAGCATCTTTCGAAAGCCAGAACGATTCCGGCGGAAAATCAGGCGGATGTTCCGATTGCTTCTCCTCATCATCCAAATCGTCTTTCACACGTTTTTCGCCGTCGCCGTCGCCGTCAGCCAAAGTCTCACATGCAACTTTCCGGTCACTTCCGCCGCCAGCACAGGCCGAAACTAAAGTTTCCAAATCAACTTGAGGCATTCTAGAGAGAGAAAGAAGAAGAAAAACTTAGAGAGAGAGAGAGAGAAAATATAAATGTGAAAGGTAGAAATCCTTAGGCAACTTGAGTATACGAAAGTAGATATTTATAAATAAATTTTAAAAAATTGAATTTGATTTATTTTTATATCTTATAAGTTATAATATACTCCTTCATCCCAAAATAATTATGATTTTTCCTCTAAATATACTACTAATATTATATATTATAATTCATCTCATATAATTACGATGATATAAAATGAGTTTAAATGAAAGAAAATATATATAAAAGGAGCAATCGATTTCAACCTAATAGAATTGAGTCATAATTATTATTGTTATTGCAACTTTTTTAATATTAATGACAAAAACATATTTAGAATATTGATCAAACTTCACATTATTAAAATTTTGATAAATAATGAAAATATTATTCATTCGAATCTACTTACAATATACATAGATTATATTTTTATTCTTATGAATTTGAGGAGTTCTATTAGATATATTGTCGACTCAAAAAAATGTGATTAAATGATGAAAAAAGGAGCAATCGATTTCAACCTAATAGAATTGAATTATAATTATTATTGTTATCGCAACTTTCCTAATCTTAATGACAAAACATATTTAAAATACTGATCAAACTTCACATTATTAAAATTTCAGAAAATAACGAAAATATTATTCATTCAAATTTATTTACAATTTACGTAGATTTTATTTTATTCTTATAAATTTAAGAGATTATATTAGATAGATTCTCGACTCAAGCAAAATGTGAATAAATGATGAATAATATACTAGTAATAAACCATGGACTAATGGGATTCTTTTTTTAGAAGGTGAAATTGATGTTTGCTAAAATGAAAGTGAACCAAAGAAACTTCCAAAACTTCTTTTTTGTTATTTTTGAGATAAGTTAAATGATTTGGTGAACTTATTTTTTTTTTTTATACATTGTTTACTATGAATATGTGGGACACTTTAGAATATTTTTTTATTTGTGCTCAATTTTAAGATTGTATTTTTTATTTATGACAAAAAAAGAAAAGAGTCAAGTTAGTTATAAGAGGGACAACCATCTTTTTATATATAAATTTAGTGTATTTACAATATTTGTAAATGATTTAAGAGATCTATAATTAGTTCAAATGTTATTAAATATGTTAAGATTTTTAAAGTATCAAATTGTTTTTTTGTGTTTGTCTTTACTACTTTTTGAGTAACTAATGAAAGTTGTTATTATTATTATTACGCTTTAATATCACAAATTGATGTTTGTACCTAAATTTTGTTTAACCCTTTATTATTATTATTACGCTTTAATACTATAATTGACTTTTTGTAACTAAGTTTTGTAAACTTAAACTTTATATTTTATGATTTTTCAAATAAGTATCTCTAATTGATCATAACACGTATACATATATTTGAGTATACATATATTTGAATGATGTGGTTATAAGATATCTGAATCGTTTAGATAGTGCGACTTCAAATTTTTGAAAATACTTTTAGGAATTCGAACAAGATGCAAATATAAGATACTATATTTGGAATTATTTCTCTCTTTGCGTAGGAACGAGATTAAATTTCACGCTTAAATTTTATCTTTAAAACTTTGACTACAGGAGAAAATGCAAATGTTTATTTTTACACTTGAAGATGTTTATAAGAGTTGACTTGATTGATTGTTCTATGGCAAATTGTAAACTATATGAAGAGCCACAAATCTCAAAATTGTAAAAGTAGGTATACAAAGCTTTAACTAGGAGAGAAGTATCAAAAACATTTCTAAACTTGGCGTAAATTATTAGTTTTATTTTCGAATCATTGACAATTTTAAAATACTCTTCTACTTGACTAATTAAATTTAAATACACGCCCGATACACTCTCGATATGCAATATGACATAGCAATTGAACTCAATCTCTTATAAGAACTTGAAATTTTTCATTAAAAAACGACAGAAGTCTTTGAAAACGCTAACAAACAACAAAGGAGTTTGAATTTGATGTATTAATCACAACAAATAAGAAACACCATAAGTTAGAAATATTCCAAAAGATGTTCTAGACTAATTAGAAATTGAAAATTCGTGGAATTAAGTATTTTTATAACTTTAGTGTATTAAAAATATTTGTAAATGATTTAAGAGATGTTTAGTTCAAATGTCATTAACTTGTTAAGTTTATACGTATCAAATTGTTGTTTTTTTTGTGTTTGTCGTTACAACTTTTTGAGTAACTAATAAAAAATATTATTAGTAGTAGTATTAGGTTTTATTAATACTATAATTGACATTTGTATCTAAGTTTTGTAAATCCAAATCTCTAACGATTTTCCAATTAAGAACCTCTCTAATTGGTCGCAACATTTGTTTTCTAAAAATACATTTTTCAATTGTAGATCATATTTTTGTAGTTGTGTGATTTACGTGTTTTTAAGACGTTTGAATGATAAATTTAACGCGTGAATTTGAATACGTAATTATTATTATTAGGTGTTCAATCATGTTATTCAAGTTTAAATTTGTGAAATTAAATTGTCGACTTTACAAAATAGTGCCATTAGAAGCATCGATTTGTATATTAAGCCATTTAATATTTTTTGTCATTCCAACCACCCCCCCCCCCTACCCCCACCCTCTTTTTAAACATTTGAATCAAATAAATCATATACTTGTACCAGCAATCATAATATAATAATTCTAAACAAAAGCCAGCAATCAATAATTTAATTATTAGCAATTGATTAGATTAATTAAATACAATAATCAGATATGTGTGACTTCTGTTAGGTATCAAATTTGGCGTGTTAGAAGTAGGGGAGGGTATAAAATATCGAAAATCGAATCGAATAAAAAATTTTGGTAATTTAGTATTTTCTAATTGAGCATTTGGTATGGTATTTCGGAATAGAATTTTAGAATTATGGTATTCGGGTTTGGATTCGGTATGGACTTTAGTACCATTTCGTATATTTTTCGAATACCGAAATATTTACTTAATGAAGATCATGTATAAACATGTCTGTAACTTATTAGTACAAGTTCAAAGAAGAAAGTTAAAGAATGAACATAAACAATCCAAATACATGTCTTTTAGTTGTATCAATTTATTTATCTTGATTTCTTCTTACTCAGTGATATTCTATTATATCGTTCATCCACATAAATCATTCCCTCATCAGCTACGGGAAGAACTCCATTGCCTCGAGGTCAGCGCTTGCCTTCACTGATTCAAAATTCTATTTCCATCTGTCTGTCTTCTCGCCGTTTTTGCTTTCGTATAGGAAAATACAGAAATGATTAGAAAAATAATATTAACGTTGTAATATAATCGGCTATAACTTCAATATGATATTACTGAACCATACCAAATCGAAATTTAATTTATCAATTACCGAATTGCAAAATCAAAATATAAAATTTTAATATTTGATATTTTTTTAAATTACTAATTACCGAATTACCAAACTCGAAACTCGATAATTCCGAATCGAGTACCCAATGTCCACCATAGAAGTACTTTTTAGTGGAATTAGGTTTAAGTAGATGTTACTTATTTAAAAATTCTAGCCTATAGCCAAAGAATTGAAAGGAAATAAAATTTATTTTTCTAATGAATTTAATATTTGTCATCATAAAACTTGGAGGTTGTAACCAATAAACCCAATAATTGAGGGGAAAAAAGTCTTATAGATTCTAAAGAATTTGTGAGGTGGTTATTATATATAGGGATAATAATTAATAATTGCATTTAAGTTAAATAAAATGGCGGTGGACTCACTCATCGAAAAATTTGGATATTAATAACTTATTTAAATTTAATACTCTTAACAAAAATTTTGGTTTCAATATTTTTTAATTTGAAATTATGAAATTTTTGTTTCTCGAAAATATCGAACAATTAATGCTTGTGTTGCAATAGATGCTTGCTTGTTAGGTCAAATATGCTTTCCGCTCAAAAGAATCGATCACTATCTAATTGAACTAGTGAAAATCCTATATAGAGACATACGAAAGAATCACATGTTTCGAACATGACGTCGTGTTGTCTTTCAATTATACATTTTTTAAAGAATGGAGGGATTGAGGTTGGGGTTGGGAAGAAAGATAGAGCTAGTACGTCTTGTAGAGTACATGTACGACACAATCAGGTTCGTGACACAATAAATCTTTCTCTATTTATAGATAAAAAAGACCCCAAAATGAATATCGAATATTTTGAAGAATTTATTTTCCTCAAAATTAGCTTAAACTGATAGGAAAAAAGGAACACCAACCAGATTGATTTGGTAAGCCATTTGTCAAACCAATAAGTAATTAGGTAGCTAGACTACTTTAAATAATGAATTGGTCAATAATCATACAATATTAAATAATATTTATTTTGTAATTACTTAGTCTAAGATATTCAAATATTTTGGCCCCATATTAGCTTTAGGTTTTAAATTTAGGAATTAAGTTTGATGTATTCTTAATTAAGAATCAAAGAAGTCTATATATGTTAGGTACAACAAAAAATTGCTTTCACTATAAAAATGATAGTAACAATTAGGCATTGCCAATAATAATACTCAATTGTCAAAGCATTAATTGACCTTAATTAGAAAGAGTGGTTATTTTTAATCTTCAAAAAGACTAATTAATCAAAACTAAACCACTATTAATAAGTCAACCTCACTAGATAGTAGTATTAGTTTTACCAAACTAGCTAATTAGGTCAATTAAAATGATGGGGAATATAGTAACAACAAGAAGTTACGAACACACACACAAAAAAAAAAATCAAATAATTTCTTTTCATTTGTCGAAGTCTTCACCAATAATAAAGTTACTTAATATATATTTGTATTGATAGCTAATATTTGTGAAACTAATCGAAATGGAACAATTTGATAAAATATTATGATTAAAAAAAAGGTTTTGTATTGTGTAAACATTTGGTCTTCGAAATTGAAGGTGGGTAATAAAGTTACTTAGTATTTGTATTAATAGCAGATACTTGTGAAATTAATTGAGATGGAACAAGTTGATTGAACACTATTAAAAAAAGGTTTTGTATTGTGTAAAGATTTGGTCTTCGAAATCAAAGGTGGAAGCAACTTACATTAGATTTATTTGAACTCAATACTTTGAATATAAATTTTAAATTTATGTATAAAACTCCATTAAAAATACGTTAAATACTAGATTTGAACTTAATATTTTAAAATTATAATTGTTTCAATTTTCAACTGCTAATAACCTTAACAATCGAACCCATAAAATTTAAATCTTAAATTTCTTTTATCTACAACTCAAGTCCTAATAATTAAAATTTGCACCACATACAATTTATTAAAAAGAAAAAACACTTCTTATTAAAGATTTTTTCATTTTCCAAACTCAAACAAATTGTGATATTTTTTTTTTCACCACTTGATGAAGCCTAAGATTTAGAGAGAAATATCTTATTGAATAAGTAATAATCATTGTGGGCTAGTATATATTTTACATAAATAGGTAGAAAATATCAATTAAGTGCCTAACAAGTCTATATAATAAAGTCATATAACTAAGAAGGAAAAAAAAAGGAAATTTATTAGGGACTATCATTAAGGAATTAGATATTTCTTTTTTTAATCAGATATTTCAGATATAAACTTTAAATATGAAAAAATTATTGATAAAAAATATTTCTTTTCGAATTGAGCCATATCGGATGAATAATAAAATGAAAAATAAATTTATTAGGATCCAATTTTAATAAAAATTCTTAAGAAGATTTCGAGAAGAAGTTTATAGAGTAGTAATAAATACGTAAGGAATGATAAAGAATTGAATTTTCAACTTCTTTTCATTTTCGATTTTTTTTTTTTTTTTGACAAGATTTTAAATTTATAAATCAAGTAGGGTTGTTGGTACAGTACGATTTTGAAAATTTCTGTTTGAATTTTAGTTTCTACACATGATAAGTCCATAATTACAATTTACTCGATTTCATATTTCATAAAGTTAAAAGTTAGGCATACTTGAAAGAAATGATAATTATCTAAATCTGATACTCAATATTATTTTTTGAAAACATCAAACACTATTTTTTTTAAAAAATAAACGTATAGCAAATATCATAATATCAAAATTAAAGCGTTAAAATCAAAATATAATAATTTAATATTTATCGCACCGTCACCCTGTGCCTAATCAATAAGGTTTTTATTTTGATTTTTCATTTTAAGAAGTGTAAGTACTAATTAGGCAGAATTAATTTGTATATTTAACAACTATTTTGTTTTGGTCTGCTATCATTATCTTTGTTGACTAATAAGTAAATAATATTACAAATGAGGAAAAAATAGTGTGAGAAAATGAAATAAGAGTATCAAAATTCAACTTCTCATTGATTAAAAAAACATGAGCTACGAAAATACTCTATCTCTACTTTTAATTTTTTTTAAAAAAGAAACTAATATTATAAATTAAAATGTTCTAAGAAAACAAGAAACAAAAAGTCAAAAAGAATGCCCTTAAAATTCTATAAATGGTTGGTCAAATTGCAATTTGGAAAAACAACAAAATTATGTAAGTATAAAAAACATGATAAAGTTGAGAATTAAGATGTACTGAAAATAAGCACAAAAATAAATTATTTATACATTTAGTTTAGGATTAATAGTCAAAAATATATTTAAAATATCTTTTTTTAATGAGCTTTATATCAGAATTATTAAATGTATAATTTTTTTGTTAAAACTGTAATCAAACGTTTAATGTTTATCGAGACATACCTTGACAATTGGTTATTCTCTTTTTTATTTTCTATTTAAAATATCACATTTTCAATTAGGAAAAAAAGAACAACCAATAATTGAGGTTTGTTTCGAAAAATATTTGATGATAAATGAGTTAGAAACTTGTACATCTTATAATTTAGATATGAAACTCAAAAAATTAAAATATTTTAAGTGTATCTTAGACCGTTCACTCTTTAGTTTGAATACGAATGACAAAATTCCTGTCAACCTCATTTTAGTAGCTAAACACATTTTGATTCGCCCCGTTTCAAATCATTTAAAACTTGTTGATTAATGAGAAACTTCGTTAGAATGTTTTTGAAACAAATATATATATTCTTAGTTGATACTTTGTTATTTATAATTGAAACAAAAATAAATTTCTTTTTAAAATATTTAATCGATCAAAAATTTAATAAAAATTGAACGTCAAATTATGACAAACTTATTAAACATATTTCAATTCAATCTATAGATGAACACAAGTACAAGAAATCGAAAAAATCAAACTAATTTAACTTTTTTTATTTTAATTTTGAAAGTTCAATTCTTTAATTCGATGTCGTAACATTTTATGAAATAAAATTTAAAATTTTGGCTAAATAAAACCCAAAATCCAAGCCCATTTCAGATTTATGTTTAACCCAATCCCAATTTTGTATTTGGTGCCCTAAATCAAAATTCAAAAATTCTGATTCATCGGTTCACTTTTTTCACTCTCACCGCGCAGCCACCGTCGGCGACCAACAGGACAGCGGCGCAGCCACCGTCGGCGACCAGCAGGGCAGCGGCGTAAGCAACCAGCAGGGCAGCGGTGCGTGTATTTCTCACTCTCACTCGTCTCTCAGTCCCTCTTCTCAGTATGTTTAACTTAGTTTACACGAGTACCTGATTTATTCTTGAATTCATACTCTTTTTCCTGAAATTTTGGCACAGGATAATTTGATTGTCTGCTATGGAAACTAAACTAATAGTTGTTATTTAGATAGAAAGTGCCTTATTCAATTCATAAATTAATCTGTAGGAGTTTTTGGTTAGGAGTTCAAGTCATTTGAACTTTAGATATAGACTGTGATTATGCGATTATTAAGTCTTACAAAATTTAATCCAATTTTGATAGTGGGCTCGAGGAGAGGCAGAGGTAGGCTTTATAAGTATTGGGGAGAGGTGATTAGGCAGGGTTGTATTGCAGCTTATCTAGGATTCAGTTTGAATGCTACATGATGAACATAAGTCACATGACGTAACGAGAAGACTACTTGAGCTTAGATAGGAGGGTATAGAGGCTGTGGATAGGCTTGAAGGTTAGTGGTTAGTTGAGGGGTGTTCTTATTACTAGCCTATTCATGTCTTTGGCTGAGTGGAGCTCTGTGTTAGTCGTAGTATTAGCATATTCATATAGTCTTTAGTTTTGGATTTCTAATTATCATTTGTGATTTAATGCATTTTGCGTTTAGATGACTACACCTTGTTGTTAATGTCATGGTTTCTTGCATATATGTTCCGCACTACTTTGCTATTTGTTGTCATGTTTTTCTCTTAATTACTGGTTTGATTTGCTTGAGGTGAGGTCTTTTGGAAAGAACCTCTTTACCTCGGAGAGGTAGTGGTAAGGTCTATCTACACTCTACCTTCTTCAGACCCCATTTTGTGGGGTTTCACTTGGTTTATTGCTGTTGTGGGTCAAAGGTCTATTAACTCCAAAGATTTTCAAATTTTGAGTTATCTAATGTGATTTTCTGTGTAAACCTTTGGTTTAGGAGCTGTTTTGGCTGCCATTTTCAAGTGCTCTTATTGAATATATACCATCATTATGGATGCTCCGAATGAACTGAGCTACAAACCACCATCAGAATTTGAGGAGGTCAAAAAGGATTCACTTGTCAATCTTAACATTTCAGACTCAACTGAGCTCTGGCTTATACAGTGGCCCTTTAATCAAGTAAGATTCGTGAGAATTTTTTGTTCTTCCATTTTTAGGATGTAATAAGGTGCATTTTTTCCCCAATCAGGTCGAAAATATCCATCCAACTAATGAATAGATTTCCCGTCTCTCTCTATTTCCTTTTCTGGGACAAGCCATGTAAAATTTTCCATCCTTTCCTATTTTCTAAACAAAGAGAGTTTATTTATGAGATTTACTATGATTTTGAATGGAATGAGACTGATTCTTAATGTTGGGTGTGCACTTGAGGAGTTGAGGTTGTTAATATATCTTTCAGTCCTTGTCACTTACATCGGTTCTGAGTTTTGACATTTCCAATTGGCTACTCCAGCATCCAGGTCTTGATGGGCAAGAAGTTTCGTTGAAGCTCCATCATGATGGGCATATGGGCAGCTTTGAGGATTCATCTGGCAAGTACAGTCATAAGAATAACATTTACATTTACCAGTTTAAAAAAAAAAAAAAGGAATAACATTTACATCTAACTGAGTTTGTCAGCACCTCTAATTTTCATAGCAGACCTTTTAAGATAATGAAAGATGCTTTTTCTTTCTTAACGTCTTGCTCAATGATTGCTTTTGTAACAGGTAAATCATATGAAGTGGTCAGTTGTAGAGCGCAGGACCCAGATGCGGTGGTCTTTCTATCATCTGAGTCTGAGCCAAAAATCGGTAACTCTTAGTTCCTTTGCATTTTACTATCCACTTGTCTGCTTATTCACTCATTATCTCGACACTCAAAACGTGCAATACTGCAGTGTCCCTTTGGGCATGTCATTTTTATCTCTTATTTTGTGATGTTAGTGTCAAGTCAAAGCTTTTTCTATTCACAGTTGAGACGTCATGCTTCATAATCTTGTTGTACCAACCATTATGTTGTACCATACATTGTTGTCATGTGAGAACTGAAGCTAATGTGACTCAATATCTTTGATGATTTCAATTTAATCTACTACTATGTCGACATATGACATTCTTGTTTTGTTTGCATATTGATTTTTTACTGCTCTCTCTTAGTTGTGCGGAACTTCCACATAATCCGACTACTAATGCTCTTCTGTTTATATTTTTGGTAGAACTTATTGTTAGTCCTTAATGTGAACCTCTATATGATCCAAATGCTGCTAACTTTCCATTCAAGCACAAAATTAAGGCGTTTGAGCAGATTTTTGCATGTTTTGGCAGCTGGCAAAATTTCGCGGCGTGTTTCCCTTATCCATTATCCGGAACCAAGTGAGCTTAAACAGAACAGCATAAACTTGAAGCAGATGATGGCTCAGAGATCGTCTGGTACTACATTGACCAATTCATCTCGTCGCTTTGCAACTCCTAGTCAAAGTACTAGAACACGGAGTATTATGCGATCAGGGAGTTCATCCAAATCTACCAAGAGAAAACACAGTGATGGCGGCCCTGCAAAATCTAATACCCAATCTGTTCAAGACTCTGGCAAAAGTGGTCGTAGTGCATTGACCTCTTCAGGTTCCTTCGATCACACTCAAGATCAAAAATCAAAGAAGAAGCGGAAAATTGATGGTTGAAGTGCTTCCTCTTAAGTGTTCTCTAATCGAATTCTTTTTGGTTAAAGAATCTTTTTCTAGTTGCTCTAGTACAATTGAGCGCTTTAACCATTCAACCATGAACTCGAACATCGCCTTATTTTCTCACTTATATTAATTTTAGAACAAATGTATGAGGTTTTTGTGCCATAGCTTGTGTGCCTTGTTAATCCCTCAATGATGGGACCAATATTTAATCAAGTATCAAATGTTTTATACCTTTGTTTTAAAATAGTTTTAATATATGTATTAGTTGTACTCTTTATTCAGTATTAGGGTGTATATACACATAGCAAATTACGATATTAGTTATACGTGGATAAAGATAGAAAATAGTCTCATCCTAACTAATACTCTCTTTTTTTTTTTTTTTTTTTTTTTTTACTTTTCATCCGGTGTCCGGTACTCACTAAATCCGGATTTGTGTCGAAAAGTTTCACATTAGAGGGTAAAGCATTGCCTAACAAAGGCGACTTTATACCCACAATCCTGATTTGCGTTGGGAAGTTCCACATTGGAGGGTAAAGTGGATCCTAACAAAGGCGACTTTGTACCCAAGGGGGCTTGAACTCAAGACCTTGAATAAGGATGAATGAGTACTTATCACTCTACCACAACCCTTATTAGTAGCCTAACTAAGCTAATGCTTCTTCCATCATTCATTAATTACCATCAAGAATGTTAAGAGGTGAATGAGATTCCTTCATTTCTAATCAGATATATCAAATTCAAACTCAACACATAAAACAATTTAAGAAGCACCATTCCTTTAATGACTTTTTTGGCATAAATTCAAATCAATTGAGCTATCTCAACACAAATATCAAATGTAAAACTTAAAAAAATATAACAAGATAATTGACTTGACTCAAATTAGTCCAACGCACTAATGTAAAAAAGAAAACAAAAATGATATAAGTACTACTATAGAAGCAAAGGTTAAAGGTATATAATAACTAATCGAATTATGATAAGATGATTGAGATTTATTCATTTTTATTTTAAAACATATATTCAAATTCTAAATATGAAATAAACTAGTTATATCGACCTTCAAAATAAGTCCTGAAATACGTAAATTCAAATTAATTTAATTAAATATAAACACCAAATTATAGATAAAAGTAATAAACAAAAGTTGTGCACACCACCTTGGACTTCTCTGCTGTCACTATTTATTCATATATATCATGTAGTAAAGCCGCCACACAAAGTTGATAAAACCCCAAATTCCAAGAACATGCTTACTTTGAAAAGAAATATGTCTATCAAACAACTAATTTCGATTCGCGTTATGTATATGATAAATTTAAAATAAATGTTTTTATCAAAATTTTTTTACTTTTAAAAAGCTCAAATTGTAAACATATGGTTACGGATAATAAAACTAAAATTTCATTTGTTTTACCACATCGATTGATTGTTAAAATATACTACACCTTTTATTTATAGTTTTATGTAACAAAATTTGATTTGTTATTTAATTTCTTTAAGTAGATTCTTGAAATCTGACTATATAAGATTAATTTTGTATTTGCATTTTAAATGTGCTATAAAATATGTGTGACGGTAAAACTTCTTTATAAAAAAAAAAAGATGAACGTTCAAAATTAAAATATTTATTATATAAATCAAATATATTATTCTCTTAAAAGTAATATATGGCATAAAACGAAATCGAAAAAGCAATACTTTTTAGAATAAAGTTCTGATTTTGCTACTATTTGCTTATACACGTTTGGTGGAAGTGTGGACAGTGCTTTATTGGGAAAAAGAAAAAAGAATATGCTATTGTTTGAGTTATAAAGTCGTGTCTGATATTCGTATTGAAAATGAAGATTTCAAAAAAAGTTTTTATTTATAAGGATTAAAATTCGAGACTTCTTATTAATATTGAAGAGATTCAAATCATGTCACCATTGTCAAGCTCGGGTGAATACAAGTTGAGGGAAAAAATTTATTCATACCGAGTATATATTAAACTAATATAATTTTTATTTCTTACGTAATATTATAAAGTAAAATAAATATTAATTAATTAAAATTAAGTAAAATAAATTGTAAATTTAAACAAATACAATATATACACCCGATATAGATAAGTTTTACCCTAATTAAGTTAATCATTATATTATAGTATATTGTATAACAAAAGGCTTAATTTGTGACGATAAATTAATAACAACTTATATTATTTCGAACACGCAAAATTGTTCCACTTCTCTATGTGTCAAATCATAAATTATTACAAGTAAATTTTACTTTATTTTAATGTGATCAATTAGGTTTTCCAAATATCTTAGACTTTTATTTAATATCCTATCTGATTATAGATTTTTATAATTATATTTTTAAATTTGAAAATATAAATTTTGGGTTTGTGTTTGAATATACTACTTGAAAAATAATTGAAGTATTTGTGAGTGAAAGTCCCGACAACATGCTAGGAAATTGAAAATATTTGAAGATCAAAATTTTGGAATATGATTAAATTTTAAAATCTAGTCAAATTTCATAGTTAAACAGATATTTAGAGATACATTTTTTAAAAAAAATTTAGTCGAAATTCATAGTTAACAGAAATTGGCAGACCGAATTTGCATAAATTGGTCAAATTTCATGGTCGAATATATATTTGAAGATCAAATTTCAAAATCTAGATAACAAATATTTAAAGACAGATGTTTTTCAAAATTAAGTTAAATTTCATGGTCAACATATACTTGAAGATCGATTTTTCAAAAACTGGTTAAATTTCATGGTCAAACAAATATTTGAAGAAAGATATTTAAAAGCTTATCAAATCTAATGGTCAAACAGATATTTGAAGATGAAATTTTGAAATCTTGTCGAATTTCATGATCAAACATATATTTGAAGATAGATTTTTAAAATTTGGTCAAATTTAATAATCAAACAAATATTTGAATATAACTTCTCAAAATATAATAAAAAATCGATGAATCAAATTCCAATAAAAATCTATGACAAAATGCTAGCTTACGGATAAAAATGCTTTATTTTCACTTGGAACAAACAAAAGGTGGGCCTATTGTTTGAAGTCCGTGCTAGCTAACTTGTTGGACTGGGCTCGGCCCACTACAAAAGCCCAGAATAGCTTTGTCCTGCTTTGCCCCAAATTCACTTGTGTTCCAATCCTTTATTAACATATTTTTATTTTTTAAAAAAAAAAATTTGATATGGTATATATTATCATAATAAAAGAGAAGAAGTTTTATTAGATAATAAGAAAACAAACAAAAAAATGTAGCATCCGTCAGGCAAAAAAATTGAAGTTGATACTTGAAAATATTAATTTTTAAGTTGTGTTTAGGTATGCATTTTACTTGATTTTTAAAAAACGTTTTGTGAGTAGAAATACTAAAAATAAAAAATATCCCTAACAAATAAGCCAATATTTTATAGTTTCAAAATATTAAAGACCAAAATTTTAAAATCTGATAAAATTTGATGGTCAAACAAATATTTTGAACATAATTTTTTTAAATTTGATTCAAATTCTATGATCAAACGCTAGATAAGAGTTGGTTAGAGTTGGAAGTGTTGACCTTTGACCCATTACTTAACTCATCTCAACACAAGTAACCTTCGAGCGAGTTAATTAAAGATAAATTTTTAAAAAATCTGATTCAAAATCTATGGTCAAACGCTAGCTAAGAGTTTATAAAAGTTGAGAGTGTTGACCTTTGACCCATCACACAGCTCTCTCCACCCAAATAACCTTTGAACGAGTTAGTCGAAAATAAAATTTTAAAATCTAATCTGAAATCTATAGTCAAACGCTAGCTAAGAGTTAATATTAATTAGGAGGATTGACCTTTGACCCATTACTTAGCTAATCTTACTCTAACAACCTTTGACGAATGAGTTAATAACCTATCCATACATCAATTTTGATCTGTTCAAATTTAATTTAATTTGCTCATCTCGCTCGTTAGACTCCACTAATTTTTAAAAAGATTTTAAATATGATATCCAAACGAAAGTCCATTATGTTTTGGGAGTGTGTTTGTGTTAATTATAAATGACAATGTTTAACTACCAACATTCTTGATAATTGACAACTTTTTTGTCTCTTCTCATAAGCATTAATCTACTTGTCCCTATGCTTCGAAGAATGTTGACATTTATAATGTCAAGGCAAATCTTATTTACTACTAAAGTCACCTATAAAGGATAGGCTATAAATAAATAATATTGGGTTGTATCCAAAAGAAAAAAATAAAGATAATAATTTAAAAGAATTATGTAATAAATATGTAAATGTTTACTCTTGATATATAACTTCACTAGGTTTTATTTAGTTGACCGTTAAAAAGACAATAATTAAAAGGGGAAAGGAAAATTTATGAAGATATTCCATGTTTGTTGGGATGTATTTGGTTATAAAATAAAGTTATGTCCTTGCTAATAAATATAACTTTTTAGTATAGTAATAAATGTTTAATTCTAATAAATAAAATCAGAATTCAATTTTTCATGAATAATATATTGCGTGTGACAAATAAAATGGAGTATATTAAAATACATGAAATATATTAGGTGATGTAGGTCGTTTAATTAAACGATGCGACATATAGAATATTTTAAAATAAAGAATTTAGCTTTAAAAATTGAATGTGTAGGTTGTTAGCGATTAGTCGCCTGAGGAATAAATGTGTCACGATGGTTACATTTTTATGCCTAACTATTAACGAGTGTCATGAATAGATCATTTTGATAGTTCGACATGTAAAAATAGACGAATCAGATTAATTAAGCGACGTAGGTGATTTAATCAAACGACATGTGACATATAAACCAAAAAAATTGACTTATAAAATCGGATGCAATATAGTTAGTGATAAACAACACGATATAAAAAACCCTAAATGGTTGTCATAGAATTGGAAGAAGCGGCAGAACTCTTCCACTTCACTGTAAACAGTAAAACAATACTGATGGCCGAAATTATCACTATTTATTTTCACTCGCTTCTAATTATTATGTCATTACCTTGATCTCGAACGAAATCTAATGATAGCATTCATTTCACCAACAAATTAGCTTCATTACATTTGTTAACCCTTCCTCCTTTATCCTCCTTCTCACCCAATTTCTTGAATTTTCGCGATGAGCTCATCTGATTCAAGAATTTCAATTGGCTAGTGCTATGAGCATCAATATCGCCAAATCCAGAGGTTTCTACAATAACAATTTCATCCTCCGATTATCAACGGTAAATTAATCATATTTTCTAATAGATCAATAACATTTTTGCGTATTTTTTTTTTTGAGAAATATGAAAGTGAAGTTTTTAAAGACCATACCAATCTCATAAAAACATGTCACGACTCACGATAATAACGTTTTCATCCCCTGATTATTAACAGTAACATAATTAAATTTCTGATAGTTTATTAACATTTTTTTTTTGAGAAATAACATTTTCATCCTCCGATTATTAACGGTAACATAATTAAATTTCTGATAGTTTATTAACATTTTTTTTTGAGAAATAACATTTTCATCCTCCGATTATTAATGGTAACATAGTCATATTTCTAATAGATCAATAACATATTAGCGTAATTTTTTTCCCGAGAAATATGAAAGTTGCATTTTTAAAGATCATACCAATCTCATAAAAACATGTCACCACTCACGATAATAACGTTTTCATCCTCTGATTATTAACGGTAACATAATTATATTTCTGATAGTTTAATAACATATATATTTTTTTGAGAAATAACATTTTCATCCTCCGAATATTAACGGTAACATAATCATATTTCTAGATCAATAACATATTAGCGTGAGTTTTTTCCTGAGAAATATGAAAGTGATATTTTTAAAGATCATACCAATATCATAAAAACATGTCACGACTCACGATAACAACGTTTTCATCCCCTTATTATTAACGGTAACATAATTATATTTCTGATAGTTTAATAACATATTTTTTTCCACAACAACATTTTCATCCTCTGATTATTAACGGTAACATAATCATATTTCTAATAGATCAATAACATATTTGTGTATTTTTTTTCCCCGAAAAATATGAAAGTGGTGTTTTTAAAAATCATACCAATATCATGAAAACACGCCACGACTCACGATAATAACGTTTTTATCCCCTGATTATTAACGGTAACATAATTATATTTCTGATAGTTCAATAACTTTTTTTTTCCCGAGAAATATGAAAGTGGTGTTTTTAATGAATATAAGGCAAAAATGAAGGACTTGTTATAAAAATTTACCCCAACATGTTTTCATTCGAAATTTTCGACCGTTTGGGCCCGTTATAAGGACAGTCATAACCGTTGATGTTTTTATTATTATTTTCCTTAAACTAAAACTTTCCCACTTTCATCTTCTTCAAAAACTCAACAAAAAATGCAAATTCTTGTCTGAAAAATCCATCCCACCCCCACCCCCACCCCCCACCCCTCAAATCAATGGGTTGTGCACCATCAAAGCTTTTCAAGAAAAAAAATTTGAGAAAAAATGGTGAAGATTACCCTGACCATGTTGTTTCTTTAACTTCAAGTACATATGGTGTGTTGAATCTTGAAAAAGATTCAAACTTTATGCGAAACCCGCCTTTATCGATTAAGGAATGTGTTAAAGAAATCAAGAAATCACCACCCCATGAAGAATCTCATGAAGTTATTAATGCTTGGGAGTTAATGGAAGATCTTGATGAAGAAGTAGTTGTAAAAAATTCCAAGATTAGTCCAAAATCTCGGGTTTTTCTTCGTGGATTTGGCGATATTGATGCTCGTAGCCCATTGAAGTTCTTGAATCAAATGAGCTCTCCGCGTAAATTCAAGAAATTGAGTGGAAAGGAGAATAGAGGAAGGGGTAATGAAACTAATTTGATTGATTTTAGCCCCAAAAATGTGTTGAAAGATAGTAAATTGATGCAGAGTTCATTGAAAATGTCACCAAGATTGAATTTTTCGAAGAAAGGGAGTTCGAATGAGGTGAAATGTGATAGTTTGAAGGTAGATTCTGTTTTGGTTTCGAGGAGGAGAAGGAGTTTAAGTCCTTTGTTTGATCCACAGCTCGTGGAAGCTTTCGAGAAAGAGATGTCTGAAGAAGAAGAACAGATCAAGAAAATGGTGTTTGCTACACCAATTACTCGAAAATCTAGGAATTCACAAGAAGCAGAGACAATGCTTGAGTTATTTGATAAAAAATGCCCACCAGAAGGTGAAAATGCAGTTGTAATCTATACAACTACATTGAGGGGTATTAGAAAGACCTTTGAGGATTGTAACACTGCTAGAGCTATACTCGAATCGAATGATGTTCGTGTGATTGAACGTGATATATCGATGGATTCGGGGTATAAGGAAGAACTAAGAGGACTAATGGGGAGAAAAGAGGTGAAAGTTCCTTTAGTGTTTGTAAAAGGGAGGTTAATTGGTGGAGCTGATGAAATGTTGAAGTTGGAAGAGGAGGGTAAATTGGGAATTTTACTTGACGGGATCCCGAGGGCAGCTGCCACGTGTGATGGCTGCGCGGGGATCCGGTTTGTGATGTGTATGGACTGCAATGGGAGTAGAAAATTGTTGGCTAAGGATGGAAAGAGTACTGTGAAATGTGGAGAGTGCAATGAGAATGGTTTGATTCAATGTCCATTTTGTTGTTAACTATGTAAAGTTAACCATTTTATGTTTGTTTTGGATTTTGTAGTAATCATTGAACTATGTTGTCTGTTTGATTTGAATGTTTTGTAATTTGAAATGGCAATGAATATATATTGTGTGATCATTTAGTGTTGATAGCTGTCCAATTAGTAAGTACCTATGTTGCTTGGATTCGTCTATGAAATGATTACTAGGAAGTACTCGATAGGATCATGTATTTTGACCAATTTACACGGAGTGTTTTACACTTTTGTTACTCTCTTTGAACATGAGTATGTTTAGTCAAATAATGAATCTATAAACCATTGTTAACTGTCCAAATCTTAGTGGACTGAGATAACAACAGATACTTTATGGAATTAGTCGAGGTGAACATAAATCGTTGTGGCATTGGTCATGTTTGTGAATGTAGTCAAATTAGTCTTTTTCAATGTGCAGATTGATGTTTGTTGTTTTAAGGAATTTAAGATGTCAAGCATGCTGCTGACTTTTTTGCTTTTTTAGCACAAAAAAAAAACTTACTTTGTCTTTGGGCTAGATAGTGACAACTCCTTGGTTGGTATGGGAATGGTTGGGCCAAGTGGTCTAGTGGCTTGGTTTAGTAACTTTCAAATAGAACTCCCCCCACCCCCACCCCCACACCCCACATAAAACTCTTGCATTAACGTATTTATAGAGTGATCTTAATATAGACTATCTCATTCTTTATTCCATTTTGTTCAACTCAAGAACCAGTAATACATATTTTTCAGAGTCACATATATCTTTCTTAGTCAAATTATTACACATAAGTGTCAAAAAGTCGTTATTTCTTTCTTAGTCAAATTATTACACATAAGTTAAAATAGTAAAAATATAAACGCGAAAAATACCATGTTCTACATATACTTGGATTGCTACCAACCAAATCACCAGTATTATTGGATTTCCTTAAAATTCTTATCTGTCACATAAATTGGTCCCAAAGATTCTTGGAGTTTATTAATAATAAAAAAAAATATCATAGTCACTAACTAGTGGATAGTGACCACACTGATATTATTATGTATTAAATGATGAAATCCCTTAATGGGCTTTATTGAGCAAGAAATAGTCAAATGGATCCCTTTACATTGATGGGCCAACATCAAGTTCAGCCCATTGATGTATTTTAGGGCCTAGGCCTTTAATTGTGGGCCTCTTTTCTCAAGTTTTTGGTCTCACTATTTTTAGTAGTTACATCAAATTAGTCTGTTTAGTTCTGTTTTGTTTGTGTAGTAAAGTAAAGTGGTTAGGGTTTACTATCAACAAGCCAAATAACACTTTAAGAACTGGGATAGAGTGATAAATGTTCTTTTATTCTAAGTTAGAATTCTGGTAAGCACTTAGTTGTCTTAGCTTTGTTAGGAAGGGTTATTCCCTATATATGAGATTTTCTGATGCATTTTCAAATTTAGTCGGATCTTAATGAAAATATCGAACGCGTAAGGAAAAAAAACTTTTATAAGCATTTTCAAATTTAGTCGGATCTTAAATTTTTGTTTGGTAATCCTAAAATTCCAAAAAAGCGATGTCAATCTCAGTGAAGTAATGAATATTGGTCACCGGGTTGTTTCAGATGAAACCACCAAATATAAGATCCGACAGAGTCAGTCAAACAATTTTCTAAAAATCAATGGATTATATAATACGATTAAAATTTTGAATTCATGTTTCGTGATCCCAAAATGATAAAAATAATAATGTTACACCCTGACGAAACAATGAGTATTGGTTACAATGTGTATTAGATTGACTCATCAAGTTTGGAGTCCAATAGAATCGATTAAACAAATTTCAAATAATCAATCGATTAACATACATCAAATACTTTTAAAAAATTCTAAATTCTTGTTTGTGATACTGAAATGTCAAACAATAATGCCAGTCACGACGAAATAATAAGTATAGATTACCACAATCAAATTTAAAGATAGAAAGATAAAAGAAAATTATATTAAAGAAAAGATGCATCTTTATACTTGAAAACGACCAATTTTATCTCTATATTTTGCATGTACATTTGGCTCCTTTAGGACAAAACTCATATTTAAATATTAGGCTAACGATGAGAGTCAATTCATTTAAAAAGTACCACTAAGGATAAATATAAATATTTTTAAAGTCGTAGAGGAAATTATATAAAATCCAACAAGTACAATTTATTTAAAGTAAAATGAGTCCTATTAGTTTAAACTCAAACCATTTAATATTAAGATTTTGAAATTTTATCCAAAAAACCAGCAAAAATTAGATAGCATTAAAAATCCTTTGTTGGCAAACTTGTAACTTGTAAGTACACAAAATCCAATTTAGTTTCCAATTTGAGAATTTCCTAACAAAGAGAATCATTAATTAATTTTTTAAAAGCCAACTGATTTTATTAATTTAATTATAAAGAGTATTACTACTATTTTGAATTAGAGCCGTCAATATGTGTTAGGTTTGTTGGGCTGACCTGGCCTAATTCGGAATTTAATAGGTTGAACTAAGATTTTTGGAGCACATTTAAGAAATTTTTTTTTTTTAGCCCAACCTGAATAAGCTTTCTGATTTGTGGGGCTTGAGAAATATCGATAGGGTTAGCCCGTGGGCCGATAAAAATTAATTAAAATATATAATACAATGTCAAAATTTAAAATTAAAGAGAGTTCGAACTCAAAACAATTATGTTAATATTTCTATTTAGATATTTATACTTTTACTTGAAAATAAACTTGATAAATATTATTAAGATAATTTTATTTGTGGATTTGATTAACAAGTAGTAACATTAACATCATGAAATATTGTTTTGTCGATATTTATGATAATATTTTTAAATTATAATTTATAATTTAATTTAATAATTATAAAGAAAATATAGTTTTAAAAAAAATGGACTAACCCGACAAGCCTGTAGCCCACGTACTTGTGGGTTGAGCCAACTGTTTTCTGAACCACGTCAAAAAACGGCTAGCTCGATCTGACCCAAAAAATATCAAAACATATATGAATTAGCTCGAATGGGGTGAACTATCCCATATTGAAAACTCTATTTCAAATCAACAATGTACCATATATTAGATAACAATAAATATACCATTTTGGGGGGAAAAAATCAGTACACTAAATCCATTTTCAAAACTTTATCCTATAATGTACCAACCATTTGTTAGGTTTAACTAAGCTGATTATAAAATCAATGACTAATTTTAGAATCCCAAGTAAGTAAATGAATTTAAGGTAAATTATTACTACTACTTTTTTTTTTTTAACAAGAATAATATTAATTTTCTAAAAATCAGTAATGTAATAATCCACTTTTAGAAAACTTTTAATTAAACCATTTTAGATTCCATTTAAGAATTTTCTAAAAAAGGTGGTCATGTTCACTGAATCTAATTAGCGAATAATCAGAAACAACATAATTATTAATTATGACAAAGCACAATAATCCTTTTTCCTATGTGACAATTTCCTAATTAGCTCAGTGTCAAAATCACTCTAAACACAACAACAACAATATTATTATTATTATTATTATTATTAATAATAATAATAATAATAATAATAATAATAATAATAATATTAATAGTAATAATAATAATGTTGATAGTGTAAAAAAAGTAAATTGTAAGTGTCTTTTATAATATCAAGTTATGTTTATCTATTATAGGAGATAACTAGAGGAGAGTAAAAATTTCACAGTTTAATGAAATTTGTTAGTAATAAATATTATTTAGACTTAGTTACTACTAAATAGTTGATTGGAAATTTAATTATTATTTTACGTCAATTTGAAATTAAAATTATAAATAAGGTTATATGGTCGGTCTTTGATGCGACCCCAAGATGATCTCATAATTTTACGAAATCTAAATGATGAAGTCAGTCTTTTTGAAAGATTTACTTATAAATAGTTCTTAATCATTAACTACTGTAATTGCATTTTTTTTTTGATGTTTTGAGCATAAATATTCAAAAGAAAAACACCCTTATGTTCATACATTAGATTAGTGATTTTGTATCTACGAAATATCTATAAAGAATTAATTTTGTATTCATTTATCATTTTACGTTAACTTAAGTTCATTTTACAAACTCATAAACTTCCGCACTTGAATTCTCCTCTGAATTGTATCCAACAAGGTATTATAATCGGTCTTTGATGCTCAGCTGTCACATTCGTCTTGTAGTTCTCACGAGAGTCGAGATGATAAGGTCAGTTTTTTTGGAGAGATATACTTATAATTACTTAACAACAAATGTTGTTCGAGTTTTGGACGTAAACTATTCCAAAATAAATAAGAAAATACACCTTTTTTTTTTTGTTCATACATTTGATTGGTATCGAATTCTTTATTAGTTTACGTCAATTTAAGTTTATTTCATAAACTCATAAACCTCAACCGTTAAATTCTCTTTTAAATTATAGCAAACAAGGAACTATGATCGGTCTTTGATGCTCGGCTGTCAATAACATCTTGTAGTTCTTACAAAAGTCGAGATAACGAGGTCGGATCATGATTTTTTCGATAAAAAGAGAGAGAAGAAGATACCCTTTGAAGCTACACGTGTGGTGGTAACTCTCACGTATTGATATCAGTTGACAACAGTCTCTGCCAGTTGCCAGTTGCCATTTTCTCTAACTTTATATATAAATCCTCTTTTGCCTTATTTTTCTCCTTTCTGTCTTCGCACACTGAAAAAAAAACATATACTGCTTTGCTTTAACTTAGATAGAAACGCCCAAAGCTGAGTTCGTGCAGCCATGGCTGGAAGAAAAAGAAGAAAAATGAAGTCGTAAGTCCTTTAAAGATTGAAACTTTATGAATCTTTATGTGTGTTTTCAAGTTTTTTTTCCCAGTTTTTTTGAGTTTAATTTGAGTGTAAAGACTTGAATTTTAATGAATTCTATATGGGTTTTTGATTTTGTTTATGTTTGATGTTTTTTGTTATGTGGATCCAGCTTTGATTTCACTGTTTGAGTTGAAAGGTGTGGTCTTTTTACAAGTGATTGAGTTTTAAAAAATTCTCAAACACCCCCACCCCCCCAAACCCCACCCCCAAAGTTTTAAAAGAGGTGGAAGAGAAATTGAGTTGAAATGAAATGAGTGGATTTAATTTATGTGATGTTTTTTTTTTTTGGTTTTGTTGTGTTTGAGGTGAATTTTGACAATTTTGGTGGATGCCCAAATTAGGGGTTTTATGAATTTATCACTTGATCTGTTTATCTGGGAGTTTAAGGATGTTTATATGTTAACCATTTTATACTTTCAATTCAATCTGTTGTACTAAAAATGTTCACTTTTTGCATAAGATATCTGTGACTTTTTTAATGTTAGGGAATGGGCATCATGTTGATGATGATGATTGATGACTTGTATAGCTGAATAAATGTTGCTATTGGGTACTTGTGTAATGATTTGTTGGTCTTAAGAGTTATTCTTACTCTGATCGAAACAGTTTATAACGGTTCTGTTTTCCTAGTGGGAGCATCACTGTTTATACAGATAGTCAAGTGTTTCGGTGTTGTTTAGACAGTTAATCAGCTTAATGTATGTTGAATTTATTGGATGATATAGGATATGTCGGCTTTGATGTTGTCCGTTGTGTGTTAGAAGTTACTCTAAAAGCAGTATTTTTCGGTGTCTGACAGTTAATCAGCTTAATGTATGTTGAATTTATTGGATGATATAGGATATGTCGGCTTTGATGTTGTCCGTTGTGTGTTAGAAGTTACTCTAAAAGCAGTATTTTTCGGTGTCTGACAGTTAATCAGCTTAATGTATGTTGAATTTATTGGATGATATAGGATATGTTGGCTTTGATGTTGTCCGTTGTGTGTTAGAAGTTACTCTAAAAGCAGTATTTTTCGGTGTCAATGATGAAAGCTACCTGTAACTACTTTAGGATTTTGTCGTCTTAAATGTTTCCCTTAGTGCGGGAGAAAAAAAAAGTAGAAATGTTTTTATTTTAATGCTGAAGGTCACCTGTAATTACCTAATTGAGGATATCTTCTTGTCGTCTTTGAGGTTTCCCTTTGCGCGGGAGAAAAAAAAAGCAGAATGTTTTGATTTTAATGCTCAAAGTCACCTGTAATTACCTGATTGGGGATATGTTTTTGTCGTCTTTGATGTTGTCCTTCGCGTGAGAGAAAAAAAAGGCAGAATGTTTTTGATTTAATGCTGGAAGTCACGTGTAATCTGATTATGGATATATGTCTTTGTCGTCTGATGTTGTCTGTTGCGTGTGGGAAGTTACTTAAAAACAGTATTTTTTGGATTCGGTGCTTAAAGCCACCAGTAACGGTGTCGCCTTTGATGTTGTCCTTTGCGTGCGAGAAAAAAAGCTGAATGCCTTGGGATTTTAATGCTGGAAGTGACGTGTAACCTGATTAAGGGTATGTCTTTGTCGTCTTTGATGTTGTCCGTTGCGTGTGAGAAGTTACTCAAAAGCGAAATTAGTTTACCGATATGTATCTTATTTAGGATTTGTCGTCTTTCATGTCGTCATTTGCGTGTGAGGAGTTACACTAAAAGCAGAATGCCTTGGGATTTTAATGCGGGAAGTCACGTGTAACCTGATTAAGGGTATGTCTTTGTCGTCTTTGATGTTGTCCGTTGCGTGTGAGAAGTTACTCAAAAGCGAAATTAGTTCACCGATACGTATCTGATTTAGGATTTGTCGTCTTTCATGTCATCATTTGCGTGTGAGGAGTTACCCTAAAAGCAGAATGTTTTGGATTTTAATGCGGAAAGCCAACTGTAGCTATTTTTATATTTGTGTATATTAGTAATTGCTAAGGCTCTTAAGGGAAATGCCTCATCTGGTGTGTTTACACGCGGTGACACATTTGGATTCTATTTTTGTTTCCCTCTTCTTCCTTTTGTAGTTATTGTTTCTTTTTTTCATAATGCTTCGTCATACTTTCTATAGTATTTCATAATTTCTTCACTTCCGTTATTTCTTTTTCAATCTGTTTTGATATGCTTTCCTTGAGCTGAGTTTCTATCGGAAACAGCCTCTTTGCCTTCCAAGGTAGGGGTAAGGTCTGCATACACTCCCTAGATCCCACTTGTGGGATTACAAGTGGGGTCACACTGGGTATGTTGTTATTGGGGCGAGAGTAGAAGTGGAGGTAATGTGTACTTTATATTTTGTGGATAACCTTAACTTTTAAGGTTTCGGTATCTGTTTTTACTTTCTTATTTCACTATCCATTTTGAAACTAAAGATGACTTTTGTATTTCTAGATTGGCTGCGACAGCTCCAAATAATGGTGCTGCTTCAAGTGAGGAGCGTGAAGAATCTGATGAGCAAAACTCATTGTTTTGTGTGCCGGTTGATATTCTAGAACAGATTCTCTGCCGGTTAAACTTGAAGGAAAATATCCTTGCTTCTGCTGTTTGCAAGCAATGGCTTGCTGCTGCCATTTCTGTAAGAGTTGCGAATAAACCACCTTGGCTTATGTTTTTCCCGAAATTCGGTGACTTGGTTGAATTCTATGACCCTTCAGTGAGGCAAACTTATTCTGTTGAGTTACCAGAGTTACGTGGCTCAAGGCTTTGTTATGCAAAGGATGGCTGGTTGCTGCTATACAAGCCCAGAACTTTGCGTGTGTTCTTCTTCAATCCTTATACGAAGGACGTGATCAATTTGCCAGGACTAGAATTAACATACCAGATAGTTGCTTTTTCGGCAGCTCCAACATCCCCTGACTGTATTGTTTTCACAGTTAAGCATGTCAGCCCCACTTTGGTTGCAATTAGCACATGTAAACCAGGGGCAACTGAATGGACAACTGCCAATTACCAAAACCGTTTGCCATTTGTTAGCAGCATTTGGAACAAGTTAGTTTTCTGCAATGGTCTCTTTTATTGTCTGAGTCTTACTGGCTGGTTGGGAGTCTATGATCCAGAAGAACATACTTGGCTTGTTCGTGTGGTTCCACCTCCGAGATGCCCCGAGAACTTTTTTGTCAAAAATTGGTGGAAAGGAAAATTCATGGCAGAGCACAATGGAGATATCTATGTGATATACACTTGCTCTACTGCAAATCCCGTGGTATATAAGTTGGACCAAATAAATAAAATTTGGGTGGAGATGCAAACTTTAGGTGGTTTGACTCTTTTTGCTAGTTTCCTTTCATCCCAAGCAAGGACAGACATTCTTGGTGTAATGAGAAATAGTATTTATTTCTCTAAGGTTCGTTTTTATGGAAGGCGCTGCATATCTTATTCTCTCGATAAAAACAGATACTACCCGCGAAAGCAGTGTTACGATTGGGGAGAACAAGATCCTTTCGAGAGCATTTGGATTGATGCACCGCCGGACCTTTCAGCCTTGACCTAAAAAAAATTGTGACAAAAGGTACTATTCTTTTCTGTTAGATTTTTACTTCTTCTAGTCATGAGGTTGAACATAAGAATTATCTTTGCTTGACTGAAATCATAAACTGTTTATAACAGCATGCATGTCCTAGAAAGTACGTGTTACGGATATGTACTCAATCTTTAAGGATGTTCGATGAAGTTGTTGATTTTAAGATTACTATGATAGCTAAGTGTATTTTTGTTGGTTTAAAGTCAATTTCTGTTTCATTAGTTGCTTTGACCCTCCAAAATTGTTGCTGCACCCGTATCGGATCGTCAATAAGTGCATAGATTATGGAGGATCCAATACACACCGGGAAGTACTTTTGAATAGTCTAAGCAATTTGGCCTACAAGATCTCTATCTTTTGAATGCTGAAACTTCACATCTTGCAAGTCACCTTAGGAAGTGTTTTTCTCGAGGATAAAGTGTTCCTGGCTTAACCAAATGACATCTCCTTTGGCAAAGTTCATAGTTTTAAAAGTATGAAACATTTTATCATAAGCTCCCCGGTATCTAACCGAGAAGTTCAAGGCAACATCGAGTTTATGATATTTAAATTGCTATAGCACTAGTTAATTGTATATCTCAATTAAAAGGATCCTAAAGCTTCGACTGATTGTGGATCCTTCTATTATGTCTTTCTTTCTTCCTCAACTTTGCAAATGCTAAACTATGAAGGCATATGTTTGGCATCTGTAGACTCTTAAATTAGGCAATGATAAGGATATAACGGCAGCATGTAAGTGTGTTTGTAGTTCAGATAAGGTAGTGACATGTTGGATTGATAGTCTCAGCTGAACATTATGGAAGGTTGTGTTTCAAAGACTAAGAGGCTCGGAGCCATGTGTTACTATGTGACATCGGATCCTTCATTTGCCCTGACGTACAATGTCAAATGGATGTGGAATAAGTATGGGTACCTAGTTCGAATTCTTCAAACTACCTAGTTCTTTTTTCTGAATGCGCTTTACTGCTTTCCTTATTAATGATATGTTTTCTTCACTGCGTATTTCCTTCTTCATAAACTACTTTGGTTTTCTGCGTACACTCTACACCGCATATGTTGTTGCATTGCAGATCGTCTTTTGGGACTACGCTGGGTTTGTTGTAGTTGTTGTATGTCTTTCGTCAACTATTTCTTCATATTCAAAATTTCTATATACTAACTTATGGCTAATCATTTCTTACAGGACCTCAAATACAAGGTCCCTCTTCAAACGGCTTCGTCGAGAGCTGCAGATGTAGTCAAGTCTTGCTGCGGAAAAAGTGAAACTGAACCGATGGTTCGGATGTATCACTAAATGTTGTTATAGAACTGGAAGGCATGATAAAGAACAGGGTTCTAATCATGTTATCTCTCAATTTATAGTACTTTATAAGTTGTCATTAAACAATTTCCTTCAGTGTAGATAACATTTTAGGGTAATGTTGTAGTTGAATTTGTTGAAGTTTAATTCAAGCTGACTAAATAAGAGCTTTAGGTACTTCTATGTTGTGCTTCTTATTATCTTTCTGAGATTGATTGTTTATGATCTGGTTGTTTATACCCTTCGGGGTCGTTTGGTATGCGGAATGAGATAAGCAAGGATATCCCATGCGATTAGTAATCGCTCCCGTTTTTAGTACAAATGGTGGGATTAGCTAATATCTCAAACCAAAACATGAGATTTTACTCCTCTTCCTCTATGCATGTGTTATTCTTACATCAGGTGATATATGTTGCTCGAATCCGAGACGCAGTAGATATTTTATGCAGGTATTGTTATGCAGGGTTTAGTAATGTTAGAAAATAGTATAAATTCTCACTCTTTTTGAATAAAAGATTTTAAAAAAATAAATTCTCCTTTTATACTTAAGTGGGCAGTCTTTTTTTTTTTTTTTGGCTGTTTTATTTTTTATTATTATACCTTATGAAAAATAAAATACTATTGATATATTGTAATAATTGTTTCTTTGATCAACTTGATATTTTAAATTTCGTCCCATCGATAATGCTATTTTTTGGGTCACCGAAGCTTTATTTAACAACGGGCTACTATTGCTGCTTCCAATTTTCAAGTACATTACAAATTTATAATATCCAATTTTATATTATGTAAAAATATTATATCAATATGTTGATTATCATATGCGTGGTTAAAATTTATAAAATTCAACTTGTAATATTAATAAAATATTTAAATTTGGATTCCAATGAAAACAAATAAAAATGGTAGGTATATAAAAAGAAATAGGAAACAAAAATAGTTAGGAAAACATAATATTTATGTGGAATCCGGTGTCTTCCAACAAAAAGAGTTGTCCTACTTGCCAAGGTAAGGACATGAACTTCGAGGTGATTGGTGCTACGTTTTCTCTAATCGGTGTTTCACCAATCTAACGTAAGTTCTAAGGACACAAGCTAAGGTTTTGCTTAGGGACCAGAAATGGTGTAGGCTCGGGTCGTGATGTCAGATCTCAGAATCAACATCATAACCCTCATGAGGACCTCCGTATTGAGTTGGGGAACCTTCACGTGTACCCACACCATTTTTTCTGCGCCCATTTTCTCATTTACATTTTTTTTTAGAAATCACTCAAAATCCTCCATTTTTCGTGTGCACTTACCCATGGATCTAGCGCCCATAGCACCCAAAAAGATTTTCTCAAATTTTTTTACAAGGACTTGAGTATTAAGTTTGGGAACCTTCATCATACTCACACCATTTTTTTCGCACCCATTTCCTCATTTACAGACTTTTTTTCAAGAATCACGCAAATTCATCAATTATTCGTGCGTTAAGAATCTGGCTTCCGGAGCACCCAAAAACTTTTTTCTCAAAAAACTTTACAAGGACCTCTGTATTGAGTTGGAGAACCTTCACGTATACACATCATTTTTTTCGCGTCCATCTTCGATCTTACAGGCCCTTTTTTATGAATAACGCAAATTCCTTAATTTTTTGTGTGTATTAGCCCATGGATCTAGCGCCCATAGCAACCAAAATTGTTTTCTCAAAAAAATTATGAGGACCTCAATATAAATTGGGAAACCTTCACGTATATCAACACATTTTATTCGCGCCCGTTTCTACATTTATAGGCCCTTTTTTAGGAATCACACAAATTCCTCAATTTTTCGTGTGTATTTATCCATGGATCTAGCGCCTAAAACTTTATTAGTACCTCCGTATTAACATTGGGAACCTTCACCTACACTCTCACCATTTTTTTCGCACTCATTTCCTCATTTACAGACCCTATTTTAAGGGTCGGCAAATTCATCAATTTTTCGTGCGTATTAGCCCATTGATCTGGCGCCGGAGCACCCAAATTTTTTTCACAAAAAATTTAGTAGAACCTCAACATTGAGTTGGTAAATCTTCACATATACTCACACCATTTTTTCGCGCCAATTTCCACATTTACAAGTCCTTTTTTTGGAATCGCGCAAATTCCTCAATTTTTCGTGTGTATTAGCCCATGAATTTGGCGCCCGGAGCACAAAATTTTACTTTTTTTGAAAAACTTTATAAGGACCTCTGTATTGAGTTGAAGAACTTTCACGTATACTCACACATTTTTTTACACTCATTTTCGCATTTACATTCCCTTTTTAGGAATCGTGCAAATTCCTCAATTTTTAGTATGTATTCATGGATGCGCCCGGAGCACCCAATTTTTTTCCACAAAAAACTCTATAAGGACCTCAATATTGAGTTAGGGAACCTTCACATATACGCACACCATTTTTTCTAGTCCATTTCCTCATTTAAAGAACCTTTTTAGAAATCACACAAATTCCTAATTATTATCCCATGGATCTGATGCTCGGAGCACCCAAATTTTTTTAATTAAAAAACTTTATAAGAACCTCCGTATTGAGTTTGGGAAACTTCACGTATACTCACACCATCTTTTCGCGTCCATTTCCTCATTTATAGGTTATAAGGGATCGGACAAATTCCTCAATTTTTCATGTGCATTAGCCTACGGATCTGGTGTCCGAAACATCTAATTTTTTTCTCAAAAAGCTTTATGAGGACCTTTGTATTAAATTGTGGTACGTTTATGTATACTCAAACCTTTTTTGCGTCTATTTTTTTATTTACAGGAATCGTGCAAATTCATAAATTTTTCATGTGTATTAGACCATGGATCTGACGCATATAGCACCTACATATTTTTTTCTTAAAAAACTTTATGAGGACCTCCATATTGAATTGGGGAACCTTCCCGTATACTAACAACATTTTTTTGCATCCATTTCCTAATTTACATGCCATTTTTTAGGAATCGCTTAAATTCCTAATTTTTCGTGTTTAATGGCCCATGGATCTGGCCCCCGAAGCGCCCAAAATTTTTTTCTCAAAAAGTGTTATGAGGTCCTCCATATTGAGTTGAGGAACCTTCACGTATACTAACACCATTTTTTTCACGCCCATTTCCTAATTTACAAGTCTTTTTTAGGAATCACGCAAATTTCACAATTTTTCGTGTATATTATTCAATGGATCTGGTACCCAGAGCTCTCAAATTTGTTTTCTCAAAAAACTTTAAGAGGACCTCCGTATTGAGTTGGTGAACCTTCTCGTATAGTCACACCTTTTTTTTTCGCGCTCATTTCCGCATTTACAAGCCTTTTTGTAGAAATCGCAAAAACTCCTCAATTTTTCGTGTGTATTAGCCCATGGATATGGCGTCAGAGCACCCAAAATGTTTTTCTCAAAAAACTTTATGAGGACCTCCGTATTGAGTTAGGGAACCTTCACGTATACTCATATTATTTTCTTCACGGATATTTTTGCATTTATAGATCCTTTTTTACGAATCACGTAAATTTCTCAATTTTTCGTGTGTATTAGCCTATGAATCTGGCGTCCAAAGTACCCAAATTTTTCTCTCAAAAAATATTATGAGGACATCCTTACTTAGTTAGGGAACATTCATATATACTCACACATTTTTTTCGCGCCATTTCAACATTTACAAGCTTTTTTTTAGGTTATGAGCAAATGCCTCAAATTTTTGTGTATATCAGCCGATGGATCTGGTGTTCGGAACACCAAAAGTTTTTTCTCAAAAAAATTTATGAAGACATTCGTATTGAATTGGGAAATCTTCATGTATACTCAAACCATTTTTTCGCGCTCATTTCTGCATTTACAGGACTTTTTAAGAAATCACGCAAATTTCTCACATTTTCGTGTGAGTATTAGCCTATGGATCTGGCGCTCGGAGCACCCAAAACTCTTTTTATCAAAACACTTTATGAAAATATCCGTATTGAGTTTGCGAACTTTCACGTATAGTCACACCATTTTTTTCGCGCTCATTTTCTTATTTACATGCTTTTTTCAGAAATTACGCAAATTTCTCATTTTTTCGTGTGTTTTAAGCCCATTGATCTGGCGCCCGGAGCACCTCAAATTTTTTTCTGCAAAAATTTTATGAGGACCTCCGTATTGAATTGGGAAATCTTCACGTATACTCACACTATTTTGCGCCCTCATTTTCGGATTTACATTCCTTTTTAGGAATGACACAAATTCCTCAATTTTCGTGTGTATAAGCCCATAGATCTGGTGCCCGAGCACCCAAAATTTCTTTCTCAAAAAACTTTATGAGGACCTCCATATTAATTGGGTAACCTTCATGCATACTCTTATCATTTTTTTCGCGCCCATTTCTGTATTTACAGGCTCTCTTTTAGGAATCACACAAATTTCTCAATGTTTCGTGTGTATTAATCCATTGATTTGGCGGCCAGAGTATCTAATTTTTTTTATCTAAAAAAACTTTATGAGGACCTCTGTATTGAGTTGGAGAACCTTTACGTATACTCACATTTTTTTCGCGTCCATTTTCTCATTTACATGTCCTTTTTAGGAATCACACAAATATCTCAATTTTTCGCATGTATGGCTCCATGAAGGGCGCCCAGAGCACCAAACTTTTTTTCTAAATTTTTTTTATGAGGACCTCCATATTGAGTTAAGAAATTTCACGCATATTCACATCATTTTTTTCGCGTCTATTTCCTCATTACATACCCCTTTTTAGGAATCACGCAAATTACTTAATTTTTCGTGTGTATTAGCCCCTTGATCTTGCGTTCTGAGTATTCTATTTTTTTTCTCAAAAAACTTTATGAGGACCTCCTATTGAGTTGTGGAACCTTCAAGTATATTCACATAATTTTTTCGCGCCCATTTCCTAATTTACATTTCCTTTTTAGAAATCACACAAAATTCTCAATTTTTCGTATGTATTGCCCCATGGAGTGCGCCTAGAGCACCAAAACTTTTTTCCTAAAAAAAACCCTATAAAACCACCATATCATTATGAAATTTCATGTATACTCATATCATTTTTCCGCGCCTATTTTCTTATTTACAGGCAACCTCACTTATACTCACACCATTTTTGCGCACCTATTTTCGCATTTGCCTATTGAGTTAGGGAACCTTCACGTATACTTACACTATTTTTTTCGCGTCCATTTCTGTATTAACCCATGGTTCTGGTGCCCAGAGCACCCAAAATATTTTTCTCAAAAAACTTTATGAGAACTTCCATATTGAATTGTGAAACTTTCACGTATACTCAAACTATTTTTTTTTCGCGCCCATTTCTGGATTATAGATTCTTTTTTAGGAATCCCAGAAATATCATAAATTTTTGTGTGTATTATCCAGTGGATATGCCGCCTGGAGAACCCTTGTTATTTTACTCAAAATATTTATGATGACATGTATATTGAGTTGGGGAACCTTCACATATACTCACACTATTTTTTTGTACCCATTTCTTGACTTATAGGCCTTTTTTTAGATATCGCGCAAATTCCTCAATTTTTCGTGTGTATTAGCCAATAGATCTGACGTTTGAAGCACGTAAAAGGTTTTTTCTCAAAAAACTTTATGAGGACCTGCGTATTGAGTTGAGGACCTTTACGTATACTATCAACATTTTTTGAGCGCATCCACATTTACAAGCCCTTTTTAGTAATCACACAAATTCCTCAATTTTTCGTGTGTATTAGCCCATGGATTTGGCGCCCGAAGCATCCAAAATATTTTTCTCAAAAAAATTATGAGGACTTCCGTATTGAGTGGGGGAACCTTCACGTATACTCACACTATTTTTTTCCCATTTCCGCATTTACAGGACCTTTATTATGAATCGCATTAAATCCACAATATTTCATGTCCAAAAGTACATAGATTTGGCGCCTAGAGCACCAAAATATTTTTCACAAAATACTTTATGTGGACCTCCGTATTGAGTTGGGAACCTTCACGTATAGTCACGAGATTTTTTTTATCTCTCATTTCCGCATTTATAAGCTTTTTTTTGGAATCGCTCAAATTTCTCAATTTTTCGTGTGTATTAGCCCATAGATATAGCACCCGAGCACCCAAATTTTTTTCTTAAAAAACTTTATCACCCAAACGAGTACATTTTAAAGTTCAAACGAGCTCCAAAGTAGGTAAACACAGATTTTGCTGATTTTTGTGACCCAAAATTCCAAAATTAAAATAGACGAAATTTTTTATGGACGTTCGTAAAGACGTTGACAATGTATTCAATTTGTTCCGCAGGGAAAAACGGGCACAGTTTCAAGTTCAAACAAGCCCAAAAATAGGTAAGCGTAGATTTTGCCAATTTTCGTCCGCTATAGTGCATTGAACATTTGTGATCCAAAATTCACGAGACAAAATGATCAAAACTTTTTATAGATGTCCGTAAAGATGTTGAAAATGTTTTCTATTCGTCCCGCAGGGCGGACAAACGCATTTTCAAGTTCAAACGAGCCCCAAAGAAGGTAAACAAATATTTTGTCGATTTTTGTGTGCTATAGTTAATGGAATTTTTGTGATCCATAATTGCCGAAGTGAAATGAATATTTTTTCATAGACGTCTGTTAAGAAATTGACAATGTATAAAGTTCATTCCGCGTGGAAAAAAGGTGCATTTTCAAGTTCAAACGACTCGCAAAACAGGTAAACACAGGTTTTGCTGATTTTCGTCTCCTATAGTCCCTGAAATTTTTGTGATCTGAAATTCCTAAAATAAAATGACCAAAATTTTTCATGGACGTCCGTAAAGATTTTGGCGATGTATCCTGTTCATCTCGTGGGAAAACGAGTACATTTTAAACTTCAAACGAGCGCCGAAGGTAAACGTAGAATTTACCAATTTTTATATGCTATAGTCCATGAAATTTTTGTGATCTAGAATTTTTGAAATGAAATAGATGAAATTTTTCATGGACGTCCGATAAGACGTTGGCAATGTATCTTGTTCGTACCGCAGAAAAAATAGATGCATTTTCAAGTTCAAACAAGCTCTAAAGCAGGTAAACGCAGATTTTATCGATTTTCATGTTCAGTAGTTCATGAAATTTTTGTGATCCGAAATTCTCAAAACGGAATGACAGAACTTTTCATGAATGTTAGTTAAGACGTTGTCAATGTATCCAGTTCATTCCGCGGCAAAAATAGACACATTTTCAAGTTCAAATGAGCCCCAAAATAGGTAAACATATATTTTGTTGATTTTCATGTGCTATAGTCTATTGAATTTAGTGATCCAGAATTCTTCCGACGAAATGGCCGAAAATTTTTCATAGATGTCTAGTAAGACGTTGGCAATGTATTCAATTCCTCCTGCAGAGAAAACTGTCGCATTTCCAAGTTCAAACAATCCAAAAAGCAGGTAAATGCGATTTTACGATTTTCGTATGCTATAGTCCATTGAATTTTTGAAATAAAATATCCGAAATTTTTCATCGACGTCCTTTAAGATGTTGGCAATGTATCAAGTTCAAACCGCGAGGAAAATATGCGCATTTTTTAAGTTCAAACAAGCTACAAAGAGGTAAATGCAAATTTTGTCGATTTTCATGTGCTATAGTCCTTGTAATTTTTTTGATCCGGAATTCCCAAAATTAAATTGTCGTAATTTCTCAGTGACGTCCTTTAAGGCGTTGGCAATGTATACAATTCGTCTTGCGAGGAAAATAGACGTATTTTCAAGTTCAAACGAGCTCCAAAGCAGGTAAATACAAATTTTGCCCATTTCCGTGTGCTATAGTTCACAAAATTTTGGTGATCCGAAATTTCCGAAATGAAATGACAATTTTTTTTATGGATATTCATTAAGACGTTTGGTAATGTATAAAGATCGTCTTGTGGGGAAAACAAACGCATTTTCAAGTTCAAACAAGCCCCAAAGCAGGTAAACACAGATTTTGTAAATTTTCGTGCGCTATAGTCTATGGATTTTTTGTGATTAGGATTTTTTCTGAAAGAAAATGGCCGAAATTTTTTCATGGACATCAGTTAAGACGTTGGAAATGCATATTGTTCATTCCGCAGGGAAAAGAGGGGTATTTTCAAGTTTAAACGAGCCCCAAATCAGGTAAACGGAGATTTAGCCGATTTTTATGTGCTACAGTCCATGGATTTTTTGTGATCTAGAATTTCCAGAATGAAATGACTAATATTTTTCATGGTCGTCCGTTAAGACATTGGTAATGTATTCAATTCGTCTCGCGAGAATAACTGGCGCATTTTCAAGTTCAAACAAGCTCTAAAGTAGGTAAACACATATTTTTCCCATTGTTGTGTGCTATAGTCATGGAATTTTTATGATCCGAAATTCTCGAGAAGAAATGACCGAATTTTTTTGTGGACGTCCATTAAAACGTTGTCAATGTATCCAGTTCGTCTCACGGGGAAAACGGATGCATTTTCAAGTTAAAACGAGCCCAAAGTCAGCAAACACAATTTTTTCTGAATTTTGTGTTCTATAGTCCATGGACTTTTTGTGATCCGGACTTCTTGAAACAAAATAGCCAAAATTTCTCTGGGACGTCCTTTAAGACGTTGCAATGTATAGAGTTCGTCCCTCGGTGAAAAAGAATGCATTTTCAAGTTCAAACGTTCCCCAAAGCAGGTAAATGCAGGTTTTTTCAATTTTTGTGTGCTATAGTCTATGGAATTTTTGTGATCCGGAATTCCCAAAACGAAATGATTGAATTTTTTCATGGACTTTCATTAAGATTTTGGCAATGTATTCAATTCATCTCGCTAGGAAAATGGGGAAATTTTCAAGTTCAAACGATATCCAAAGAAGGTAAATGCAGATTTTATTGATTTTCGTGTGCTATAGTCCATGGAATTATTCTGATACATATTTCCCACAATGAACTTGCCAATTTTTTTAGGGACGTCCGTTAAGACGCTTGCAATGTATCCAGTTCATCTCGCGTTGAAAACAAGTGAATTTTGAAGTTCAAACGAGCGCCAAAGCAGGTAAACGTATATTTTGTCGATTTTCCTGTGCTATAGTTCATAAAAAATTTTGATCCAGAATTCTCAAAATGAAATGGCAAAAGATTTTCATGGACGTCCATTAATATGTTGTCAATGTATCGAGTTTGTTTCTTAGGGAAAACGGGCACATTTTAAAGTTCAAACGAGCCCAAAGCAGGTAAATGGAGATTTTGCTAATTTTCATGTGCTTAAGTCCATGGAATTTTTGTGATCCAAAATTCCCAAAATATAATAGCAAAATGTTTTCATAAACGTTCTTAAAGATGTTGACAGTGTATACAGTTCATCCCGTGGGAAAAACTGGCTCATTTTTCAAGTTCAAACAAGCTTCAAAGCAGGTAAACGCAGATTTTACCGATTTCTGTCTACATAGTCCAAGAAATTTTATTATTCGGAATTCCTGAAACGAAATGGCTAAAGTTTTTTATCGATGTCTGTTGAGACGTTGGCAATGTACACGGATTCATCCCCATGGAAAATTGGCGCATTTTCAAGTTCAAATGATCCCCAAAGCAGGTAAACGTAGATTCTGCCGATTTTCATGTGTTATAGTCTATGAAATTTCTTTGATCTGAATTCCCAAAACGAAATGATAGAAATATTCATGGACGTCTGTTAAGACGTTGACAATGAATCTAGTTCATTCTGCTAGGTAATAAGACACATTTTCAAGTTCAAACGAGCCTCAATGTAGGTAAACGTAGATTTTATCGATTTTTGTGTGCATAGACCATGGAAATTTTATGATTCGGAATATTTGAAACGAAATGGCAGAAATATTTCACGGACGTCTGTTAAGACGTTGATATTAAATACAGTTCATCTCTCGAGGAAAATGGGCAAATTTTAAAGTTCAAACGAGATCCAAAGCAAGTAAACGAAGATTTTATCAATTTTCGTGTGCTATAGTCCATGAAATTTTTGTGATATAAAATTCTTGCAATGAAATGACAAAATTTTTTCAGGAACTTTTGAAATGTATCCAGTTCATATAGCGTTGAAACAGGTGTATTTTGAAGTTAAAATGAGTCCTAAAGCAGGTAAACGTAGATTTTGTCGATTTTAGTGTGCTATAATTCATGAAATTTTTTGATCTAGTATTTCCAAAATGAAACGGCAAAAACTTCTCATGGACGTCCGTTAAGATATTGACAATGTATCCAGTTTGTTCCATATGGAAAACGAGCGCATTTTAAAGTTCAAATGAGCCCCTCAGAAGGTAAATGCAAATTTTGCCAATTTTCATGTGCTATAGTCCATAAAATTTTTGTGATCCAAAATTTCTAAAACGAAATAGACGAAATTTTTTCATGGACGTTTGTTAAAACGTTAGAAATGTATATAGTTCGTTCCGTGGAAAAAACTGGCGCATTTTCAAGTTCAAACGAGCCCCAAAGCAGGTAAAGCAAATTTTATCGATTTATGTGTGCTATAGTCCATGAAATTTTTGTGATTCGAAATTCCCAAAATGAAATGGTTGAAATTTTTCATCGACGTTTGTTTAGACGTTCGCAATGTATACAGTTTGTCCCGCATGTAAAACAGGCGCATTTTCAAGTTCAAATGAGTCCCAAAGCAAGTAAACCTAATTTTTCAATTTTTTTTTGTGCTATATTCCATGAAATTTTTGTGATTCGGAATTGTCAAAACAAAATAATAAAAATTATTCATGGAAGTCCCTTAAGACGTTGACAATCTATCCAGTTCATCCCGTAGGGAAATAGGCGCATTTTCAAGTTTAAACGAGTCTAATACATGTAAACGTAGATTTTACCAATTTTTATATGCATAGTCCATGAAAATTTAGTAACTCAAAATGTCCGAAATTAGATGACCAAAGTATTTCATGGACGTCTTTTAAGACGTTGACAATGTATACAATTCATCCATCGAGGAAAATGGGCAAATTTTAAAGTTCAAATGAGATTTAAAGCAGCTAAGTACAGATTTAGTCAATTTTCGTGTGTTATGGTCCATTGAATTTTTGTGATACGGAATTTCCACAATAAAATGGTCAAATTTTTACAAGGACGTCCGTTAATACGTTCGAAATGTATCTAGTTCATCTCCCGTTGAAAATAGGTATATTTTGAAGTTCAAACGAGCCATAAAGCAGGTAAACGTAGATTTTGTCAATTTTAGTGTGCTATAGTTCATGAAATTTTTTGATCCGGAATTTTCAAAATGAAATGAAAAGAACTTTTCATAGACGTCCGTTAAGAAATTGACATGTATCCAGTTTGTTCCACAGGGAAAACGAGCCCCAAAGCAGGTAAACGCAGCTTTTGCCAATTTTCATGTGCTAAATTCCTTGGAATTTTTGTGATCCATAATTTCAAAAACGAAATAGCCAAAAAAAAATTATGGACGTCCGTTAAGACGTTGGCAATGTATACAGTTTGTCTCGTGAGGAAAACTAGCGCATTCTTAAGTTCAAACGAGTCCCAAATTAGGTAAATACAGATTTTACTGATTTTTTTGTGTTATAATCCATAAAATTTTTGTGATTCAAAATTCCCGGAACGAAATGGCTGAAATTTTTTCATCAGCGTCCGACGTTGGCAATGTATACAGCTCATCCGGCATGGAAAAACGGGTGCATTTTCAAGTTCAAATGAGCCTCAATGTAGGTAAACGAAGATGTTGACATTTTTCGTTTGCTATAATCCATAGAATTTTTGTGACCCAGAATTCCCGAAACGAAATGAAAGAAGTTATTCATGGACGTCCGTTAAGAAATTGAAAATGTATCCAATTCATCCCAAGGGGACAACAGACGCATTTTTAAGTTCAAACGAGCCCCAAAGATGATAAATGTAGATTATGTTGATTTTCGTGCGATTATAGTCCATGGAATATTTGTGATCCAGACTTTTTGAAATGAAATGGATGAAATTTTTCATGGACGTTCGTTAAGACGTTGACAATGTATACAGTTTGTCCCGGGAGAAAAATGAACGCTTTTTCAAGTTCAAACGAGCTCCAAAGTAGGTGAATGTAGATTTTATTAATTATCGTGTGTTATAGTCGATGAAATTTTTGTGATACGGAATTCCCGCAATGAAATGGCCAAATTTTTTTACGGACGTCTGTTAAGACGTTTGCAATGTATCCAGTTCATCTCACGTGGAAAATGGGTGATGATTCAAGTTCAAATAAGCCTCAAAGCTGGTAAACATATAGACATCCATTAAGACGTTAGCAATGTTAACAGTTCGTTTCGCGGGGATAATATGCGTATTTTTAAGTTCAAACGAGCTCCAAAGCAGATATACACAAATTTTATTGATTTTCGTGTGATATAGTCCGTGGAATATTTGTGATCCGAAATTTCCAAAATGAAATAGAAGAAATTATTCATGGACATGCGTTAAGACGTTGACAATGTATCCAATTATCTTGCGGAGAAAACAGGCACATTTTCAAGTTCAAACGAGCCCCAAAGCAGGTAAACGCAGAATTTACTAATTTCGTGTGCTATAGTCATGAAACTTTTGTGATCCAGATTTCCCAAAATCAAATGACGAAAATTCATCATGGGCAATCGTTTAGACGTTGTCAATGTATACAGTTCGTCCCGCGATGAATATGAGCGCATTTTCAAGTTCAAACGAGCCCTAAAGTTGATAAATGCAAATTATACCAATTTTTGAGTGCTTTAGTCCATGAAATTTTTTATGATCTGGAATTCACGAAATGAAAGGACAAAAGACGTTGACAATGATTCAAGTTCGTTCAGCGGGAAAAATATGTGCATTTTCAAACTCAAACGATTCCTATAGTAGGTAAACACAAAATTTCTGATTTGTATGTGCTATAGTCCATGAAATTTTTGTGATTCAGAATTTTTCGAAATTAAATTGCCAAAAATTTTCATGGACGTCCGTTAAAACGTAAGCAATGTATATAGTTTGTCTCGCGGGAAAACAAACACATTTCAAGTTCAAACGAGCCTAAAGCAGGTAAACATAAATTTTGTCGATTTTTGTGTGCTATAGTTTATGAATTTTTTGTGATCCGAGATTCTCAAAATGAAATAGCAAAAACTTTTCATAAACGTTTGTTAAGACGTTGGGAATGTATCCAGTTCGTTCAACATGGAAAACAGATGCATTTTAAAGTTCGAACGAGCCCCAAAGCAGGTAAACGCAGATTTTGCCAATTTTCATGTACGATAATCCATGAAATTTTTGTGATCTAGAATTCCTAAAATGAAATGGCCAAAATTTTTCAAGGGCGTCCTTTAAGACGTTGGCAATGTATGCAGTTCGTCTTTTGGGAAAATAGACGCATTTTCAAGTTCAAACGAGTTTCAAAGCAGGTAAACACAGATTTTCCGACTTTTGTGTGCGATGGAATTTTCGTGATCCGAAATTTCAGAAATGAAATGGCGGAAATTTTTCATAGACGTCTGTTAAGACGTTAGCACTGTATCCAGTTTGTTGCGCAGGAAAAATGTGCGTATCTTAAAGTTCAAACGAGCCTCAAAGTAGGTAAACACATATTTTATCAATTTTCGTGTGCTATAGTCCATAGAATTTTTGTGATATGAAATTTCCAAAATGAAATGACCAAAATTTTTCATAGACATCTGTTAAGACACTGGCAATGTATAGAATTCATCCCACACAGAAAATGGGCGTATTTTCAAGTTCATAATAGCCCCAAAGCAGGTAAAGAATATTATGACGATTTTTATGTGTTATAGTTCATGGATTTTTTTAATACAAAATAGCGAAACGAAATGGCCAAAAAATTTCAATGACGTCCATTAAGACGTTGGTTATTTATTCATATCGTCCCGCTGGGTAAACGGGTGCATTTTTAAGTTCATACAAGCTCTAAAGTAGGTAAATGCAAATTATGTCGATTTTCATGTGTTATATAGTCCATGAAATTTTTGTGATTCAGAATCTCGAAATAAAATGACCTAAATTTTTTATGGACGTCCATTAAAACGTTGACAATGTAAGCAATCTGTCCCGCGAAGAAAATGGGCACAGTTTCAAGTTCAAATGAGCCTCAAAGCTGGTAAACGCAAATTTTTCTGATTTTTCCGTGCTAAAGTCCATGGAATTTTTGTGATCCAGAAATTTCAAAATGAAATGGCCAAAAATTTTCATGGACGTCCGTTAAGACGTTGGCAATGTAAATAATTCATCCCGTGAAAAAAACAAACGCATTTTAAAGTTCAAAAGAGCCCCAAAGCATATAAATGTAGATTTGCCATTATATATGGACGTCCGTTAAGACGTTAGAAATGTATCCAGTTCACTCCATAGGAAAACAAGCGCATTTTCAAGTTCAAACGAACCTAAAAATAGGTAAACGTAGATTTTGTTGATTTTCGTTTCCTATAATCCATGAAATTTTGTGATCCGCAAATTCTAAAACGAAATAGAAAAAAATAATTCATGGACGTTTGTTAAGACGTTGAATATGTATACAATTCATCCGGCGAGAAAAATGGGCGCTTTTTCAAGTTCAAACGAGCTCCAAAGTAGGTAAATGCAGATTTTATCGATTTTCATGTGCTATAGTCCATGAAATATTTTTTATACGAAATTTCTGCAATGAAATGGCCAAATTTTTTTAGGGACGTTAGCTATATATCAAGTTAATCTCGAGTGGAAAACGAGTGTATTTTGAAGTTCAAACGAGCCCTGCAGCAGGTAAACATAGATTTTGTCGATTTTTGTGTGTTATGTTCATGAAATTTTTGTGATTTGAAATTCCCAAATTTAAATGGCAGAAACTTTTCATGGACGTCTGTTACGACATTGAAAATGTATTCAGTTCGTTCCACAGAGAAAAGGTGCGCATTTTAAAGTTTAAACGAGCCCAAAGCAGGTGAACGCAATTTTTTTCGATTTTCGTGTGCTATAGTCTATGTAATATTTTTGATACTGAATTGTCAAAACGTGCACGAAATTTTTCATGGACATATGTTAAGACATTAATAACATATACAATTTGTCCAGCAATCAAAATAGGCACAGTTTCAAGTTCATACGAGCCCCATAGCTGGTAAACGCATATTTTACTGATTTTCTAATTCTCTAGTCCATGGAAATTATGATTCGAATTCTCAAAACGAAATGGCTAAAATTTTTTATGAACGTTCGTTAAGACGTTGGTAATGTATGTAGTTCGACCCGCGAGGAAACAAACGCATTTTCAAGTTCAAACAAGCCCCAAAGTAGATAAACACAGATTTTACCAATTTTCATGTGCTATAGTCCATTGATTTTTTATGATCTGAAATTTCCGAAATGAAATAACTGAAATTAATCATGGACGTCCATTAAGACTTTGGCAATGTATCCAGTTCATCCCATGGGGAAAACAGATGCATTTTCAAGTCCAAACGAGCTCCAAATCAAGTAAACGTAGATTTTGTAAATTTTCGTGTGCTACAATCAATGGAATTTTTGTGGTCCGAAATTTTTGAAAATAAAATGACCAAAAATTTTCATGGACGCTGATAAAACGTTGGCAATGTATACTGTTTGTCCCGCTAGGAAAACGAGCGCATTTTCAAGTTCAAACGAACCCAAAGTAGGTAAACATAGATTTTACCAATTTTCCTGTGCTATAATCCATGAAATTTTTGTGATCCAGAATTTATGGTCAAAATTTTTTATGGACATTCGTTAAGACGTTAGCAATGTATACAGTTCATCCCGCGGGGAAAACGGGCACATTTTAAAGTTCAAACGAGCCCCAAAACAGGTAAACTTAGATTTTGCTGATTTTCTTCTGCTATTGTCCATGTAATATTTGTGATCCGGATCTCTCAATACAAAATGACCAAAAACTCTCATGGACGTCCGTTAAGATGTTGGCAATATATTAATTCGTCCCGCGGGGAAACAGGCGCACTTTAAAGTTTAAACGAGCCCCAAAGCAGGTAAACGCAGATTTTGTCGATTTTCATGTGCTATAATCCATGTAATTTTTGTGATTCGGAATTCACGAAACAAAATGGCTAAAAATTTTCATGGACGTTCATTAAGATGTTGGCAATGTTTACAGTTTGTGCTGCAGAGAAAATGGACGTATTTTAAAGTTCAAATGAGCCCCAAAGTAGGTAAACGTAGATCTTACCGATTTATGTGTTCTATAGTCCATGGATTTTTGTGATTCATAATTCTCAAAATAAAATGGCTAAAATTTTTTGTGTACGTCCGTTATGATGTTGGCAATGTATATAGTTCATTCAGCGAGGAAAACTGATGCATTTTCAAGTTCAAACGAACCCCCCCATAGTAAGTAAACGCAATTTTTATCGATTTTCATGTGCTATAGTCCATGAAATTTTTGTGATCTTCCAAAACGAAATGGCTAAAATTAATTATGGACGTACGTTTAGACGCTGAAAATGTATACGGTTTGTGCCGCAAGGAAAACAGACGCATTTTCAAGTTGAAACGAGTCGCAAAGCATGTAAAAGCAGATTTTACTGATTTTCATGTGCTATAGTCCATGGAATTTTTGTGATTCGAAATTTTCAAAATGAAAAGGTCGAAATTTTTCATGGACGTCCGTTAAGACGTGTGCAATGTATATAGTTTGTCCCGCAGTGAAAATTGACGCATTTTTCAGTTCAAACAAGTCTAAAAGCAGGTAAACGCAGATTTTATAGATTTTTGTGTGCTATAGTCCATAAAATTTTTGTGATTCAAAATTCCTACAATGTAATGATCGAAATTTTTTATAGACGTCCGTTAAGACGTTGGCAATGTATCCAATTCTTCTCCTAAAAAAATGAGCACATTTTTAAGTTTAAACGAGCCCCAAAGTAGGTAAACATAAAATTTTGCTAATTTCTTTGTGCTATTGTCCATGAAATTTTTGTGATCTGAAACTCCCGAAATGAAATGGCCAATATCTTTCATGAATGTCGGCTAACACGTTGGCAATTTATATAGTTCATCCCGTGGGAAAAACAGACGCATTTTCAATTTCATACTAGCCCCAAAGCATATTTATCGATTTTCGTGTGTTATAGTCCATAAAAATTTTGTGATCCAAACATTCCGTAACGAAATGGCCGAATTTTTTATGGTTGGTAATATATACAGTTCATCTCTCAAGTAAAATGAGCGCATTTTCAAATTCAAATGAGCACCAAAGCAGGTAAACACAAATTTTATCAATTTTCGTATGCTTGGAATATGTGTGTTTCGAAATTCCCGTGAGAAAAACAGATGCATTTTCAAGTTCAAATGAGCCCCAAAGTAGGTAAACGCAGATTTTATCAATTTTCGTGTGCCATAATCCATGGAATTTTTGTGAATAGAATTCCCGAAATAAAATGGCTGAAATTTTTCATGGACGTCTGTTAAGACGTTGGCAATGTATCTATTTCATCGCGCGGAAAAAATGGGCACATTTTCAAATTTAATCAAAGCCCAAAAGCTTGTAAATGCAGATTTTGTCGATTTTCATGTGTTAAAGCCCATGAAATTTTTGTGATCTGAAATTACCAAAACGATATGCTCAAAATTTTTATAGACGTCCATTAAGGCGTTGACAATGTATCCAGTTCGTTCTGCTTGGAAAACGGGTGCATTTTCAAGTTCGAACGAGCCCCAAAATAAGTAAGTGCAGATTTTATCGATTTTCGTGTGCTATAACACATTGATCTGACGCATATAGCACTCAAAAATTTCTTTTCATAAACTTTTATGAGGACCTCCATATTGATTTGGGACCCTTCACGTATAGTCACACCATTTTTTTCGCGCCCATCTCCTCATCTACATGCCCTTTTTTAAAGAATTGTGCGAATTTCTCCATTTTTCATGTGTATTAGCTCGTAAATCTGTTGCCTAGAGCACCCAAAAATTTCTTTTGAAAAACATATATGAGGACATCCGTACGGAGGTGGGGAACCTTCACGTGTATTCACACCATTTTTTGTGCTCATTTTCTCATTTAATGGCCCTTTTGAGAAATCACACAAAATCTTCAATTTTTCATTTGTATTAGCCATGGATTTTGTGCCCAGAACACCTTAAAAAAATTTCTCAAAAAACTTTATGAGGACCTCCGTATTAAGTTCGGAAACCTTCACGTATACTCACACAATTCCCCCCCCCCCCCCCCCCCCCCCCCCCGCCTATTTTCTCATTTACAGGCTTTTCTTTGGAACCACGCAAATTACTCAATATTTCGTATGTATTAGCCAATGGATCTGCCATCCAGATAAACCAATTTGTTTTCTCAAAAACCTTTATGAAGACCTCTGTATTGAGTTGAAGAACCTTCGCGTATATTCACACAAATTTTTTGGCTCCCATTTCCTCATTTACAGGCCTTGTTTAAGGAATCACGTAGATTCTTCAATTTTTCGTGTGTATTAGTCCATGGATCTGGCGTCCGGATCACCCATATTTTTTTTCCTCAAAATAATTCATAAGGTACTTCATATTGAGTTGGGAACCTTTACGTATCTTCACACATTTGTTTTGTATCCATTTACGCATTTACATGCCCTTTTTAAGAAAAGCTCAAATTACTCATTTTTTATGTTTATTAGACCATGGATATGGCGTCCGGAGCACCCAAATTTTATCTCAAAAACTTTATGAGGACTTGTGCATTGAGTTGGGGATCATCCACGTATACTTTCATTAATTTTTCCACCCATTTTCGCATTTACAGTACCTTTTTTAGGAATCGCGTAAATTACTCAATTTTTTGTGTATTAGCCTATGTCGTCCGGAGCACCCAAAATTTTGGTCTAAAAAACCAATATGAGGACCTCCGTATTGAATTGGGTAACCTTCACGTAAATTCACGTCAATTTTTTTGCATCTATTTCCGCATTTACATTCCCTTTTTTAAGAATCTCACAAATTTCTCAATTTTTCGTGTTGCGTCTAGGGTACCCAAATTTGTGTTCTCAAAAAACTTTATGAGGACCCACGGATATGTTGTCTGGAGCACCCACAATATTTTTGTCAAAAAACTTTACGAGGACCTACGTATTGAGTAAGGGAACCTTCACGTATACTCAAACCATTTTTTCGTGTCCATTTTCTCATTTACAGGATCTTTTTAAGAATCATGTAAATTTCTCAATTTTTCGTGTGTAATAGCTCATAGATTTGGCGTCCGAAGCACCTAAAATCTCTTTCTCTAAAAACTTTTTGAGGATCTCTGTATTGAGTTGGGGAACCTTCACGTATACTCACATCATTTATTTCGCGCTCATTTCAGCATTTATAGACCCTTTTTTAGAAATCAAGAAACTTTCTCAATTTTTTGTGTGTATTAGCCAATGGATTTTGCGCCTGGAGCACCTAAAAAATTTTCTCCATAAACCTTATGCGAACCTCTGTATTGAGTTGGAGAACCTTCACGTATACTCACACATCTTTTTTGCGCCCACATCCTCATTTACAAGCCCTTATTTTATGAATCACGCAAATTTCTCAAATTTTCTTGTGTATTAGCCCATGAATCTGGCGCTCGGATCACCCTAAAATATTTTCTCAAAAAACGTAATGAGGACCTTCGTTTCTTCAATAAAGGTCATTTTTAAGAATCGCACAAATTTTCAGCTTTTTGTGTACTAGCCCATTGATATGGCGCCCAGAGCATTCAAAAAAAAATTCTTAAAAAACTTTATAAGGACCTCTGTATTGAATTGGGGAACCATCACGTATACTCAACTTCGTGTTCATTTTGTCATTTAGCGGTAACTTTTTAAGAATCGTGCAAATTCCTTAATTTCGTGTGTACTATTAACCCATAGATTTAACGCCCGGAGCACCTAATTTTTTTTTCTAAAAAAACTTTATTGAGGATCTCTGTATTGAGTTGGGGAGTCTTCACGTATACTCACACCATTTTTTGCGCTCATTTCCGCATTTACAGGCCTTTTTTAGGAATCACGTAAATTCCTTAATTTTTTGTGGGTATAAGCCTATAAAGTTGGCGCACGGAGCACCCAAAAAGTTTTTCGAAAAACTTTACAAAGACCTCCGCATTTAGTTGGAGGACATTCATTATAATCACACTATTTTTTTCACGCTTATTTTCTCATTTACAAGCCCTTATTTAGGAATCACGCAAATTCCTTAATTTTTCGTGTGTATTAGCCCATGGATTTGGCACTCGAAGCACCAAAAAAAATTCTCAAAAAATTTTATGAGGACCTACATAATGAGTTGGGGAACTTTCATATATACTCACACGCATTTTTTTTTTTACCATTTCTCCATTATAGGCAATTTTTAGGAATCACACAAATTTCTCAATTTTTTAGGAATTATAGCCTATGGATATGGCGCCCAAATCATCCAAAAACAAATTTCAAAAAGCTTTATGAGGACCTCCGTATTGAGTTGGGGAACCTTCACTTATACTCACAACATTCTTTTCGCGTCCATTTTTCGCATCTACTACCCCTTTTTACGCATCAATTTCTCAATTTTTCGTGTTTATTAGCCCATAGATCTGACATCTGGAGCTTTCGAATTTTTCTTAATAAACTTTATGAATACCTCGATATTGAGCTGGGGAACTTTCACGTATACTCACTTCGCGCTCATTTCCACATTTATGGGCCTTTTTAGAAATCACACAAATTCCTCAATTTTTCGTGTGTATTAACGCATGGATCTGGCGCTTAGAGCATCCAAAGTTTTTTTCTCAAAAAACTTTATGTCGACCTCTGTATTAAGTTAGGGAACATTCACGAATACTCGCACCATTTTTTTAGCCCATTTTCGTATTTATAGGCTCATTTTATGGAATCGCGCAAATCTCTCAATGTTTTGTGTGTATTAGCTCATGAATCTGGCACCCGGAGTATCAAAATTGTTTTCTCAAAAAATTTTATAAAGACCTCTGTATTGAGTTGGGGTAACTTCATATAGTCACACCATATCTTTTGAGCCATTTTCACATTTGCAGGCCCTTGTTTAAGAATCGCGCAAATTCCTTAATTTTTCGTGTATATTAGCCTATGGATCTAGCTAGGGGTGGGCATTCGGTATTTCGGTTCGGTTTCGGTTTTTTTTTCCGGTTTTTTCGGTTTTCGGTTTTTGGAAAATGTGTACCGAATACCGAACCGAAATATTTCGGTTCGGTTCGGTTTTTACTGTTTCGGTTCGGTTTTTATTAATTCGGTTCGGTTTTTTATTTCGGTTTTTTAATGGGCCTGCTTAGTGGGCTTTTTCAAATTTTAAACTTTATAATTTTTTTGTTTGATTTTTCAACTTAATGGGCTAAAAAGTAAATATAGTGTAATATTTTTTTGTTTGATTTTTTAAAAGATTATTTAACATTAATAATTATTAATTAATATAATATAAATATAATATTAATTTAATATAATATTTCGGTTTAAACCGAAATACCGAATTCCAAAATGATACATACCGAAAACCGAACCGAAATACCGAAAAATACAAAAAAGTAAACCGAATACCGAACCGAAAACCGAAATACCAAAACCGAAATTTTTAAAAAATTCGGTTCGGTTTGGTGTTTCGGTTTTTCGGTGTTTATGCCCACCCCTAGATCTAGCGCTCAGAGCACCCAAAAAATTTTTCTCAAAAAACTTTATGAGGACCTCCGTATTGAGTTGGGAATTTTCATGTATACTCACACCATTTTTTCGTGTTCATTTCCTCATTTACAGACTCTTATTTAGGAATGGCGCAAATTTTTCAATTTTTCATGTGTATTATTATTAGCCTATGGATCTGGCTCCCGGAGCACCCAGATAATTTTTCTCAAAACACTTTATGAGGACATCCGTACTGAGTGGAGAAACCTTCATCTATATTCACACTATTTTCTTTTGCTCTCATTTCGTCATTTACGTACCCATTTTTAAGAATCATGCAAATTTCTCAATTTCTTGTATGTTAGTCCATGAATCTGACATCCAAAGCACCCAAAAAAAATTTCTCAAAAAACTTTTTGAGAACCTCCTTATTGAGTTGGAAAACCTTCACCCTATACTCACACCATTTCTTTTGCTCCCATTTGTGCATTTAGATGTCCTTTTTTAAGAATCGCACAAATTTCTCAATTTTTTGTGTATGAGATATTTTCAGCAAATAAAGATTTAAACAGAAATTAATAGGGGTAGATGTGTAATTTAGTATCTCAATAAATGTATAACTAATATCTACGTAACTTATCTTGCCTTCTGTCTTGCAAAACTTATACATAAATTTCCTCGAAACTTATACATAACTTCCCTCATAATATCTGTAGGTATTAATTAATTACGTAAGATTACAAAAAGCGCAGCCACACACAGTATAGAACTTAAATATGAATAACTTATATATAATATTTAAAATATCAACCAAATATGTTAAGTTATATTGACTTTTATACCTTGTGCAAAACTTAACTAATACTATAACAATAAAATGGCAACACATAAGTTTATCTAGTGTAAAATCGCAAGTTCCATAATATATCTCATGGATTTCGATTCTTTTTTTATTAGTATTATAATTATCACTATAATCACAATATAACTTAATTCACAAGACAAACGCGCCTTAAAGAGTACGGCTTAGTAATCATAAAGTTGGTGAAACTATATGACTAAGGAACACATTTTAATCACTATACGTTAACAAGTGAAATAGTCGAGGTGTGTGCAAACTTAACCAAAACAGCACGATTCAAATAAATAAAATAAACTCTAAGAGTAAAGATAAATATTAACTCCTACTGAAGTGAAAATAGGGAGCTCAGAGATGTGCAAAAACAAGAGACTTACTTTTAACAGAGAACAACAGAATTTGTCGAAGAGAGTAGAGATGAGAGTCAATTCTTTAAACAGGCTACAGATACATCAGTCAAATGGCTTTAATTGTCAAAGTGACAGCAAACATTGTGCTTTATAACATCAACGGCGTTCATTTACACCTAGTATGGGTTGTAACGGGGACGCCCTCGTCCACCACTGTCACCCCGCCTTCCGTCACTTGAACTGGCTCCACTACGTCCACCTCGTGATGTTGGAGGAGGAGAATGCATAACTCCTGGTTGTTGCCTGGATGGGAAAGAGAGATCAGAAATCGTACAACGAAAACAAGCTAAACACCATTGAAGCATATGTGAGAACAAGCACTTCTGGTGGAACCTAAACATCCTATTACTAATACTATGGTATTTAATGTTTCACTAGAGGTGCGCCCGTCTTCAGATAATATGGCATTAATGGTCTTCTATTTCGTGAATTTCAGCCACGACTCACAATAAATGGAGTTCAGAAAATGCAGAAAGAAGTTGTTTTGCTCCTGGACACTACTTTTCCTTTATATCATAAAATCAGATTGGACTTGTCCATTCATTATCACGCTTAGCGAAGCAGCTGCTATAGACAGGTTGTACTTACAGGACATATCCAATCCTTCCATCAGGTAAAAGCATCGGCATCATTGCCAAACCACCAGGTGCAGCTCCTCTTCCATAAACCATTGGCTGTGAAGTGAGGAGCAACGAGTGTTAGTAAAGCTGCAGATTCACAAATCTATCTAAACACAAGCTATACAAAAGGATGACAATAGAAGGCCTGTGATTTTCATCTATTTAGATTTAATCAAAACTGAAATCTTGAAATAGGTATTTCTTGGTCTCTGAAAAAACTTGAGCATATGTAATATTAACACATCGGAAACAGGTTATCTCCACAGTTTTTGCTTTACATATTGAACACAGTTGACAACATTGTGTAGATGATAAATCATCTTCATCATCATTAATAGAAGCCACACACAACCTGCCACAAAATAAACTAACAGACTCTAGCAACTGAATACTTTGCTTACAAGCTACAGATCAACAGGAAACTTATTTAAGATTATTCTTTTATAATGGGAAAATCATTGAGGGCTAGTAGCATGCAGTACAAAACTCAATGATAATGGGCCCATCCCTTTATACTTCTTCACTAGAATTCGCATAACCTACACATCACGTGCTGCGCTCTCCGCTATGCTAAAGCCAAGGGGATCAAATGTTTGAAATTATCCAAACAACAAATATCTTCTTTGCTTGTTCTTTGTTGGGATGGGTGGTGCAGGTATCCATTACTGAGTATTATGGTTCAACAACGTGACATTAAAGGTGATCAGAAGAAACAAAGTAGACCTAAAATCGCGTGGAGCAAAGTTGCCTCAAAACACTCTTTTTCCGAAGGTCAAGATTTAACATGTCCCAAAACCCCAATAACCGCTCAGATCAATGCAAACTAAGTTAAGAATACAACATAAGAAAAAGAACATGACATGCAAATGATACATATATAAACATTATTAACTCATTGGGATTAAAACTCCATTCGTACACTTCAACTATGCCTAGGTACTATTCCAGAGTCTTTCCTTTGGAAGACGTACATCTCCGTGTAGGGGAGAAGTAGTCAAAACTATGTATTTTTACAAGACAAATTATTTAGTATTAAAATGTAATGACCTAAATATAACGAAATTTATGCAAAGACCTAGAACATCAACAGCAAATACAAGCATTCACCATCAAAGACGTGAAAAAGGCTCTTACTTGGGCTACACCTGGACCACCAAATCCTGCACCAAAACCTGCACCTAGAGCACCATAAGGAGCTCCCATCATGCCATATCCAATACGAGGAGGGTAAGTTGGAAGGGTGGCTCCCTTTTGTGAGCTTGATCCTCCTGAAGATTTTTGATCTACCTGAGGCTTTGCAAGTGAACACTCCAGAATTTTCCCTGATCCAAAGAGACCAGCAATGCATCAGTGTCCCTATACATTTTGTTGTATGAAGTGACTCCAATCCAAATAAAGAAGTGGAAACGGATATACCATCTATCTCATATTTCTCAGTGTTCTTCAGGGCCCTCATAGCACTTGACCTATCAGCAAAGTGAACAAAGCCATATCTGCTCTGTTCTTGCCCTGGTTTAGCTGGAGGAAGAACTACTTTCGTAATTTTCCCATGATGTTCAAACAACTCTCTTAGCTTGTCTTGGTTAATGTGTTTGGGCAAGTTCTTCACATACACTGCCTTAACCTATAGAGTTCCAAAGGAGACAAAACATGATGCTTACATTATAATTCCACATCTTCAGACATTTGTCAATCAACCAAGCTTGGACCATATTGCAGTGTTTTACGCACCAAACAATAAACCATTCTTAAGGAAATATAGCTACTTGGTAGTACAGCAACTTAGGATAAGATACCCCAAATGAAATCCCTAAAGCAAAGAAGAATACATATATGCCCAAAAGCATTGTATTCTAATCAGTTGGAACTACGGCAATATTTTAGTCCTTTTAGTTATGGGGTTTGGGGGAAAGGGGAGCTTTGCAGGAGATGAAATGTTCACAGATATATTCCTAGTTGGAAAGAGACTTAACCAACATATAGCACAGAAGAATTATGTTGAACAGAAATCACCATATGTGTGAGTATCTTAAGAAAGCACTCTGCAGCATATTAGTCTGTATGCAGAGGAAAGATAAAATTTGCAAGAATTCTAGAAGTAGGAACCTGTGAAGAAGCAGTTTCAGCATTTTTGGGATCTGCCCAGCTAACAGTTGGTGCATTATCATCAAGCTTAAAATCTGAATTTGACATCTCTTGTCTTGAATACTCTGCACATGCATGATTGTAATATTCTATAAAAGCGAATCCACGATTTTTACCGGAATTCAAAGGATCCTGCATCATAGAAGTAGAAAAAAAATTAAAGCAACAAAATAATATTTTTTTTGCATATAGAGAGAGGGAACAGGGGGTTAATCTTCTTTCCATGAACAGGATATAATTGGAAGAGTAACTATCGTGGAGCAGCATATGTACACCTAATGACAATAAAGAACTGTACCAAAAGGAGAGAAAACAGACTAACTAAACACATGTCAAAAAAAAGCCACGTCCTACCTTCACTAACTCAATAGTAATAACCCCAGGCCCTACATTTGTTACAGCCGTCCTCATATCTTCCTCACCCCAGGTTCTAGGAACATTACCAATGAATAACTTATGTTTAGCTTGAGCTGGAGAACATTTGACCCTTTTTCCCTGATACAGAAACAGCTGTGTTAGAGAATCCAAAGAGTTGGAATCAAGAAAACAGAATTTCCGTTCACTTTCAGAAACACACATTAGGACTGAAAACTGTAAAATAAATGATTCGATTAAACTAGGCAAGATGAGAGACAACAAAAAAGTACAGAACCAGTTGAGAAAATTAGCATTTTGTTTACCTTCAGCTCAGTGTTGTTGAGCTCTTTAATAGCCTTGGATGCCAATTCCTTGTTTCTATAGGTAACAAATGCATATCCTTTGTTCTGAGTTGAGTCCTTCCCTTTCATTATTCTTACCTGGCATTTTCATGCATGTCATCCGTGTAAAATTAGGGATACCAATGAAGAACAGATAATGAACAAGAAAAGAATTTACCTCTGTAACTTCCCCAATTGTCACACAAAATTCCCTCACATCTGCCTCAGAAATATCATGAGTAATACCACCTATGTACACTTCTGAACCATGAGGAGGAAGGGCGAGGAGCTCAGCATGCTTTTTCTCCATATCCTCAGCATCTGCATCAACTTTCATTTTTACATCCTCTGACCCCTTTCCTTCACCAGCTCCATCACTTCCATTTTCCTCCTCTTCCTCCTCCTCTTCTTCTTCTTCCACCTCCTCTTCGACCTCCTCTTCTTCTTCCTCTTCCATTTCCACCTCTTCTTCTACCTCTTCATACTCAATCTCTTCCTCTTCTTCATTATCACCTTCAAAGTCAACATGCTCTTCAGTCTCAACAGGTTTCTCGGGTTCAGATTTAATAGCTGCAGCACTGGCCCTTGTTCTCGGCATCTTATATTTCTAGGAAGATAATCTGGCGCTGCAACTCTGATGGAACCACAGAAGCCGGAAGCATTTGCAAAAGAAAGAAGAAAAATGTGGACAGGCTGAACCAAAATGAAAGGCCAAGAGGATTTCCAGAGTAAAGAATATCTCAATTGAACTTGTTCCATGAGAAATGGCCAAGGAGTTCCAATGTCAAATTTCAGTAAAAGGCTGACTAAATTTTACCAATACAAACAAAGACAGGCAAGAGAAGAATACTGAATGACTATCAAGAGGGTAATATCTTCCATCAGGTGCAAAAACAATGAACCAATGAATTCCATAAAAGGTAGACACTGATTGATTTCTGAAGGAAAGTCAGCCTTTAGTTTAAACTATAATTAGGACCAATGCATTCATAACAATGGAACAAGGAAAAGAAAGAAAAATAAAAGAATACAAGGAAAGAGAAAAAGAGAGGAGAGGAGATTATGAAAGGCTTAATCTATCCCCAGGCAATAGCAGGGAAAATAGAATGCTTAATGGGATGTTCATCAAGGTTTAGATCCCACCAGACCCCTCCCCATAAAACATAATTCCAGTTCCAAAATACATGTCCCATTCTGTAAGTGAGACCTCCCTGCAGTAAATTAATGGATATACAGTGAATGTACTGATAGAGGAGCAACCTCGACTGCACTTTTTAGAAAACCATTGCTCAATATCAGAACAGTCCGCGAGTCGTTTTACTGGCCATTAGAGTTAAAACTTGACCTCAAGAAGCAGATTAATTCATAGCTAGCTTAAGCAGAAGTCTAATCGGTCTCTTAATGATGTTAGACTGTGAATATTAATTAGTACATAAATCTGATAGCTTACACCCACGAGCTTGAATAAACGGTTAAAAAGTGAGATCAACCATTGAAGGCAATAACTAAGAAATACACGTCACTGATGTCCTTTTTTGGGGGAGGGTGGTAGACAAATCCAAATATTCCATTGATGCATATGTCACTAAGTTGACTGTTGACACAATAAAAACCATTTGCAAAGTCGAGACCAGTTAAGAAATGTCAGCCAGCAATCACTGAGTTTCTTTCTCCAACTGTATTTTCTAATGGAAAGCACACAAGAGGAGCTCAAAGCACAGAACTACTTCTCCACTACATTAAACCTAAGCTTGTTTTTTAGGATGGATGCAGTAAACCAGAGTTTTTTAATTAGAAATCAAAACCATTTGCTCAAAATTCCAACGCTCAGAACATAATTATTATCTCCCAAGTTCAGTAGCATCGCAATCGTGCAGTCTTAACTACTTCACCAGCGATTTGTTTATTACTAAATTTCATAATATTTACTTTCTATATAATCCCTGTCCCAATTTATATGCTCCCTTTTCTTTTAAGTCAGCCCAAAAAGAATGACGCATTTCAATATTCAGTAACAATCTAACTTTAATGTACCTATTTTACCCTTAATAAAATGATTTATAGCTACACTAACATCTATAACTTATTTTAGACTCTTTTCTTAAACTGCCAAGTCAAACTACCTCACATTGGGACGGAGGTAGTAATAAACATTAGCCTTGCTTGAGCTCTAAAACTTAAGGTGAATTCTCAACTATTCAATACAGCAAATATTGAACATTTAAGACTCTGAGAAGCATTCTATGTTGGGAAAGGGACAGGAAAACTAGAACAAATAGAACCTTCTGGAGAAGTAGCCAGTTTTTCGCCTAAAATAGATAGATAGATGAGATGAAAGAGCATAAGGTGAGAACAATGCATCTGGATCATGCATTGCCTCTAAGTTAAGAACACTATTTTGTGGTCTTCGAAAATACATAATATAATAGTGATTTTGAAGTCCAAACTAGGTATATTTGTATGATGCAAAACATTGTCTAGTGCTTAATTGCCTGAAAATATTTTTTAACCAAAAGTAAAAAACTGACTTTCCTAATCTATGTGTGGATATCATTTTTCTACCCAACTATTTCAACGGTTAACTTAAAATCACTACTCTAACCAGCATTTCGACATTATTATATCAATCTTTTATAATTTATTTTCATCAAAATATGCAACTTGCTACAAGGATAATCATCCATGTTTAATAAATATGTTTTCTTTCCATACATCAGCTAAACACAGAACATTTTTCCGAAACATCACCTATTTCTTGGAAAATGTCTGCTGTCGTACCACTGCAGTTTTAGAACAATTAGTCTGTAAGAGTCTAAAAACAGAAATGTACCATATGGTGCAATGAATTCCCATCCTCCTACTACCTTCCTAGACCAATCCAAGAGCAGAATAGCTAGGTATAGCTTATTACAAATTCTAGTTCAAAGAAATTTCAAAATATTGAGCTTTATTTAATTCAAGAAGATTCTCCAACACAAATCAAGAATATTTCAGTGGTACTATACATCCTGGAAACCCAGTTCCGCACTCTTCCCAAACATGTACCTTTCAACAATGACAACAACCCACCATTAACCATTTCTTTTTAACAACGCACCTCAACTATTCCACAGAATGCCTCCCACCTCCCACCAGCAATATCATTTCAACCTGAAACCTCAGGGTGTTCAATCCACTTCATTAACCACCAAATGCCTAATGTCTCAATTTTCACCTATCAGCAAACTAACCCACATCTATGTTCTCCTTTTAGGTTTAAAAAAACCCCACATTATTGTGGTAGTCTCAATATCCTCTCTAACTCATTTAACCTCTAAAGCGGCAAAAATCAAAGCTTATTCAAGGAAACAAAACAACAACATAAATCCACAGGTCATTTCAAACAGATCCATGTACGTATACCCACAAAAATTCGATACCCAGTTGCATCGCAAAGAACAAAACAAATCTAATCCGGATAAACCCGCAAAAAGGGTTCCCGAAAATAGCAGAAAAATGCTGAATTGCATACAAACAACATAAAACATAATTTAACAAGAAGTACTGCAAAACAGAAGTAATTGTTACCCTGAGATGAAATTGAGAACCCTTTTTCCTTCTTCAACTATGGAAGCAAAAGCGAAAATGGACAGCTAATTTTAGTTTCTCTGAAAGTAAATTTCTGCTCCCTCTCGCTTTGTGGGGTATTATATAAACCCTAGATTGGTTAGGGTTTTAATTTGGGGATTTTTTTATGCTTTCTCTATATTCCTATTTAGTCCTTATATTTCTTTTGTCCTTTGCGTGCTAAGTAAATATCTATAAGGGTATTTATGTCATTTCATATATCTAGTGAGAACATGTGGTGACACAAGGATAATCTTTTTTATTTTCTTTTGTATATTGAAGGAAGAACAATTTTATTTTTTATATAAATATATATTATTGTTTCAAACACCCACCAAAATTTTACAAATATCAAATCCAAATATAATTTTTCTATATCCGAAATTAACATTTAAAGCAAAATTAACAATGTATGAAATTTCTCTTATTTTTAAAATGATCATAATGTTTTGCTTCAAACATTAAATGATACAAAATCGGTGGCATTTGAAAGAAAAACTCATCAACCAAAAATTTCTTATGTTATGGTTCACGTAATTCATTACGTACTAAAAGTTATGGTAGTAGACATTGTCTGCCTTCAAGAAAGGCACACATTGATTGCATATAATTTTTTTATCAAAAATTTTTGTTGGTGTTTGTGATGATTTAATAAATTATGTGTGTTAGTTCGAATGGATAATTATAGATATTTATAAGTTCAAATAAGGTACGTACCATTAAAATAGAGTTTTTCTATACCGAAACTAACATCTAAAGCCAAAATTATAAACGTTTGAAGTTTCTCTAATTTACAACTATACTAGTCTCTCGTAAAATGATCATAATGTTTTACTTCAAATATTAAATGATACAAAATCGGTGGCATTTGAAAGAAAACTCATCGACAAAAAAAATTCTAATGTCATGGCTCACCTATTTCATTACGTACTAAAAGATATGGTAGTAGATATTGTTTGCCTTCAAGAAATGCACACATTGATTGCATGTAGTTTTTGACATAATTTTTTTGTGGGTGTTTGTGATTATCTAATAAGTTATGTGTGTTAGTTCGAATGAGTAATTATAGGTAATTATAAGTTCAAATGAGGTACGGATCATGAAATAAATTTTTCTATATCCGAAACTAACATCTAAAGCTAAAATTATGAACGTTAGAAGTTTTCTCTTATTTACAACTACACTAATTTTTGGTAAAATGGTCATAATGTTTTACTACAAACATTAAACGATACAAAATCAGTGGAATTTGAAAGAATACTCATCGACCTAAAATTTCATATATCATGGCACACCTAATTCATTACGTACGAAAAGATATGGTATATACATTGTTTGCCTTCAAGAGAGGCACACATTGATTGCATGTAGTTTATTTACCAAAATTTTTTGTAGATGTTTGAAATGATTTAATAAATTATGCGTATTAGTTCGAATGGTAAATATAGGTATTTATTAGTTCAAATGAGGTACGGACCGTGACATAGAGTTTTCTCTATACCCGAAATTAATATATAAAGTCAAAATTATGAACATTCGAAGTTTTCTCTTATTTACAACTACATTATATGTCATGACTCACCCAATTCATTACGTACTAAAAGATATGGTAATAGACATTGTTTGCCTTTAAGAGAGGTACACATCAATTGCATGTAATTTTTTGACCAATTTTTTTTGTGGGTGTTTGTGATGATTTAATAAATTATGTGTGTTTGCTCGAATATGTAATTATAGATATTTATAAGTTCAAATGAGGTACGGGCCTTGAAATAAAGTTTTTTTATACCTAACATTAACATCTAAAGCCAAAATTATGAAAGTTTGCAGTTTCTATTATTTACAACTATACTAGTCTCTCATAAAATGATATTAGTGATTAATTCAAACATCAAATGATACAAAATCGATGGCATTTAAAAGAAAACTCATCGACCTAAAATTTCATATATCATGGCACACCAAATTCATTACGTATTAAAAGATATGGTAGTATACATTGTTTGCCTTAAAAAAAGGCACACATTGATTGTATGTAATTTTTTGTAGGTGTTTGCGATGATCTAATAAATTATGTGTGTTAATTCGAATGGATAATTATAGGTATTTATAAATTCAAATGAGTTATGGATCGTTAGATAGTTTTTTTTATACCCGAAATTAACATCTATAAGCTAAAATTATGGACGCTCGAAGTTTCTCTTATTTACAAATACACTAGTATTTGATAAAATGGTCATAATATTTTATTTCAAACATGAAAAGACACAAAATCAGAGACATTTGAAAGAAAACTCATCGAACTACAATTTCATATGTCATGACGCACCTAATTCATTACGAATAAAAGATATGGTAGTATACATTGTTTGTCTTTAAAGAGGCATATATTGATTGCATGTAGTTTTTTGACCAATTTTTTTGGGTGTTTGTGATAATTTAATAAATTATGTTTGTTAGTTTGAATGGGTAATTATAGGTATTTATAAGTTCAAATGAGGTACGGATCGTGAAATGGAGTTCTTCTATATCCAAAATTAAAATCTAAAGCCAAATTTATGAAAGTTTGAAGTTTTTTTTATTTATAACTACACTAGTCTCTGGTAAAATGATCCTAATGCTTTACTTCAAACATTAAATGATACAAAACCGGTGGCATTTGACGAGAGGCACAATGTCACCGATTTTGTATCATTTAATCTTTGAATTAAAGCATTATGATCATTTTACGAGAGACTAGTGTAGTTGTATATTAGAGAAACTTCGAACGTTCATAATTTTGATTTTTGATATTAGTTTTGGTGTAGAAAAACTCTATCTCGATTTGGTATTATGACCATTTTAGCTAGACTGTATTGTTTGCGGCTGTTTAATAATATTTTTATTGTTTTGTTTGATTGTATCGTACTGTATAGTAATTTATAAATTTTACTAAAATGTCCTCAATTATTCTAAGATAGGAGATTTGACTAGGATTAAATAATATATGGTAAAAGATAAAATAGTATTATGAAATATCAAGTAAGGATATAATTGGAAAAAGAAATTAAGTAACAATGAGAACACACCAAAATGGTTGTTTTATAAAATGAAGATTTTTATTGTTATGTAACAACGAAATTTAACAATACAATACATTTTAAATAACAACCGAAACAAACATAGTACATATGGTAACAATACAATACAGTATAATACCATATAATACAATACGATACGACACAATACAATAAACAGAGTGTTAATGTCACACCCATAACTTATCAAAAATGTGATTTTATAGAGACTGTTATTTTAATTAGGATTATTATTATTAGTCTCCTACTAGGTTATCCTTCGATTTCAGTTTTACTATGTTTTTTTTTTTTTAAATTTCTTTTGCTTCAATTATCGAATTACTTGTTGTCTGTTATAGTACTCTCTTTTCAATATGATATACTATGTTATTTTCTTTACATACTTCATTATTGATATGCATGACTTGAGTTGAGGATCTATCATAAACGATCTAACTATGTACACATTATTATCTTTCCTAGTCCTCACTTATAGAAACACAAGATATGTTGTTCACATGATGTCCTACATATCATGGGGCTTCTAATAGTAGATAGAATATGGTAGTTTAATACATATATTTGAAGCTAAAAGTGGGAATTCAAGAACATGAAGATCTCACCTTTAAATAGGTTTTTGTCTAATCAAGAACACCTGAGCAAGTCTCCCATTGCTTTCGCAAACCACATAACTCTGAAATGAACAAGTTTTCTAGAACTAGACATAGTTCATACTTACAAGTTACAACTTATGTATGTAACACAGCTAGTTTGATGTCAAGTTGACTAACTAGTGGAACCACAAATATTAGTGTTCAAAATACCAAATAACATAAGTTGAAGAAAAACAAGTTTACATCTAAGCACAGAGCTTAACTTCTGTTGATGAAACTACCTAAATAGAAGCTGAAAATCCAAAATTTTCAGAAGTACTTCAAACTACTTATAATACATTGAAACTCTGGAACAATGCAGCAGAAATAAGAGGATATATGTCCTCTTTTATAGCATCCAATCATCATTTCTCAGATAAACAAGTGCTTACTGTCACCATTTGCTAGTCTGCACACCTTGTCATAGCTATTAACATCTGTCACATATCGATGAATTTGTAGATTAGCAAGTATATAGCATCAAGAGACAAGCACTAGATACATATCGTAAAGTTTCTATAAACCTTAAGTCATAAGTAGAAGTTAAACAAGCAACATGAAATGCTTATACAATGTGTCGAAAATAAATGCAGTGTGGACATCATTGACGACTACATTGGTCATGAATATGTTTGACAGAGCAAGTATAAAAACAGCTATCGCATGATGATAGGAGTGTAAACAAAGTAGAACACTACCGTAAATATAGATATCATAACCTGAAAAGTCACACTAACCAAACTTCCCTTTGTTTTAATCCTTGAATTTCATATAGAAACAGGGACATCGTACACTCTACCCTCCCCAAACGCCATTTGTATAGAAACATTTTAGAGAAGTGAAAGAATGAAGATAAAATTGGCCGAGTTGGGAAGGACAATAATGTTTAACTCTACAATCTATTATTCAGTTCACTTAATTGACTACAACCCACTCATCTGTTGAATATCTATAGATTTTGAGGTTTCTGGTAGATGATAACCATAAAGTTTGCATATTCATAGTGTTATCATCAATTATAGAGTTATGAACTTTATCAAAGAACACCTTCCTTTCCCTTTTCAGTGATGAGTATGAAGACTATATGGTTCATTGACCTTAGGCAGTTCTACATTCCCAACTTACAAAATAACCTTGAAAAAATACGCAGAACAAGACACAAAGAAGGGCAAAACAACAATAACAAACCCAGTGTAATTCTACGAGTGGGGTTTGGGGAAGGTGGTGTGTATATAGTCTTACCTCTACCTTGTGAAGGTAGAGAGACTATTTGTGATAGACTCTCGGTTCAAGTATAACATATCAAACTCAAGTATGGAAGAAAATACAGTAATGTGAAATAATGCTAAAGATAAAGGAGAAGAACAGTAGCAAAACGACAAAAAAGACGTAAATTAAGCAAAGGAAATAACAAGTAATAAAATCATGGATTTGATTGCCGGTGAAAGTATGTATGGTTCAAATTGACATTCAAATGCATTAACGGATACAGGAGAAGCCAAGTGTATTTATCTGAATAACATAAGCAAGACATACCAAATGTATCACCAAAATTGGTCCAAATTTCTGCTTCAATAGACTGGATAGTGTCAGCTATACCAATTACTTCAACAAAAGTTGAAAGAGCATTAGGTGGATTTCCTTTCACAACTAACTCTTTTTCATCCGTGGATTTTCCAATGACTTTATCACCATCAGATTGCATAACCTGAACCACTGTTCGAACCTTCCGTCCTACATGCTCCTTGAGGAACTCAGCATTGACAAAGACGGCAGGATTTGATATGTCCATATCTACTAAACAAAAATAAAATAAAAGCTCAAAATTGAGATTCTGTTTCTTCATGCCATTGCATTGCCTGCCTCATGACATCCATTATTAACTTCCAATGAACAACAGAAATCAACTAAAATATATCAAAATTTTCATTTATATCTCAAATTCATTCGCTACACAAAATTTAGGATTTTGAGTGAGACATCACATCTACAAGCATTTCAATGACTAGCTACACCCATGAAGAAAATCAAATTCAGAACTCGGAAACGCTTAAAAACCTTTCTATCTCTTTCCAATATTAAGTTTCTGGTTCCAGAGCTCTAGTAAACAAATAGTAAACCTTATACACTTACACGAGCTCTTGCGATTAAAACTTTGAAAGACAACAAATCAGAAGCCTGTGAGTTAAAGTTTCTTAGACCATCGAAAATCAGACTACGACAATACTATTAACAGTTGCTAACATACAAACAATCACCTCCATCATCGAACATGCACAGTAAGCATCTAGCAAACAAAGATTAAATAATTCTAACCCGCTAAAACTTCTAACATCATATTTTACATCAACCATTAACTCAATAGGGTCCATTGTTTAAAGAATGACATAATTATCATTTGGGGATTCATAATTTACCATTGACTACATTTTTTCAAGGATTTAAATTTTTTTTGCAAAACACTTCCAAGAACCTTCATTTTTCAATAACCTATAATTACAAGGAAACTGCAAAACCAGTGACACAAATGAACAAAGTGTAACAACCCAGATCATTAAAAAAGGAAAAGATACATTTAACACAATTTTGTAGCAACTTGATACACTATTTAAGTGTAAATCAGGGAAATCTCTATACAGAAAATTATGGGTGGAAACTGGGAAACAAAAAAGCCATTATTAAAACAAAACTGAGGTGTTCAAAATCAAAAGAAGTAAACACACAAACTAGCCGAAGGGATTCAACATGTACATATTCTTTAACAGAAAATCGGACACTGAATTCATTCATGAAGATCAAATTAACACCAATTATGCAGAGAATATACACAAAAAAAAAAAAAAAAAAAAAAAAAAAAAAAAAAAAAAAAAAACTAACCTCAGCTATGGATGATTAACTGCGGAGAGTGATGACCTTGAATCAAATATTTGGGAAAATGGAGTTTTTTCTACTCTCAAATGGCGGCAAAACTTCCCGCGCAATTCATTTTATTGGGCTACGCTTTGCAGCCTCTGGCCCATGGACCATATAAATGTAGATTGTTGGGCCTAATTGAACGGTTTGTTCATCTTTTAATTTTTATTTACGTGGTTAACCAAACATATGCTAGTTAATTAGTCATTATAGTTCATAGCTATATAGTTTTAGTTAAATATAATCATCACTCGCGACTCACATTCAGTGATAATTACATGAGCAGAGATTTCCAGTTTGAATAATTCAAATTTTGTGTAATATAATTTGTGTATCTGTTTAAAGTTCAAATGTTTGTATTTGTATGAAATTCGCTATTATGAGTTTATACAAAAATAGCTCTATTATACAAACATATCCGTGAATCATACAAATTCACGCTCAAATATGAATTACTCATTTATTAATAAAAAAAAAAGAAAAATATGAAAACTTTTTTATTAATAAATTACTCATTTTCGAGATTTGTCGAAAAAAATAAAAATATAAAAAATGTTGAAAATGTTGAAATTGTTGAATGAAATGTTACTATATTTATTTGTGAAATTTTGGCGTTAATATTATATTTTTTTCATACTTTTCATACTTTATTAATCAATTACTCATTTTTGAGATTTATCGAAAAAATAAAAATTTTAAAAAAATATGGAAATGTTAGATTTAAGAATACTATATTTATTTGTGAATTTTTGGCGTTAATTTTATATTTTTTTCATATTTTTTCTATTTTTTATTAATCAATTATTCATTTTCGAATTTACCGAAAAATAAAAATTAAACAAAATTGTTAAAAATGGATCGGATAGTGTATTTAAAAGGAGTTGATTTATGGGTCAGATTAGGTGCTTATGAGTCCGAATATCTTTCCATTTTCATATAAATGCCATGTGCTAAGGTCAAAATGACATGACAATTCCATATGACATTTAAAGAAATGAAAAATGAGTTGAATATGTCCAACATGACAACTAACGCCCATAAGGGCATATTTGGACCAAAAGTTGGATGCCGAGGGCATGAGTGAACCAAACTTTAAACGGAGGGTATATCTAGACCTTTTCGAATAGTTTAAAAGCATATTTAACCCTTTTTATAGTGACTATTTGCGAAAATTCCTTAATTATATTATGAAGTGAAAATATGTGCGAAAAAAGTGTTGTTTTTTTTTGTCTTAGAGGGGGTAAAAATTGAAGTATTAATCTATAATCCCCACACTAAAATCAATTGATCATTTACCACTATAATAGATGAGGCAAAAGAAACAACATTATTGTATTGCCTCTATTGCATTTTCTAACGTATGTAAAGATATACAATGATATACATCACTCTGTAAGTACTTATACAAGCAATTTACAGCACCTTACAGACCTTTAGCTTCATATAAAGGGGCATTTGAAGCGACGAGTAGCTTACATGGGAAGGATAAGGAAGTTGTAGGACATACTTCCATACTAGAGCAACAAATGCAGATTCATTTCCAAGAAGCAGACCTTTAGCTTCATATAAACATCATATTGTTAAACTCATTGATGCTAGTGAGCCACTTTGACTGTCCAAAAGAGAGGCGCGAGGAACCTCCTGCAAGTATCCATCCTCTAAAAGGAAAACTCGTTCAGCCATTAAAACTGTTTCCAAGCGGTGAGCAATCACTAGTACCTGCATGTAAAGATCTAGACGATAATTAGAACTGCCCTGAAGGAAAGGTGTGTGCGCATGTGAAAGATATCGTCAATTATTCTTGGCAATAAAATGTGTCATCAATTAGCAAATCAAATCAAGATGCCTTAAGACACTTCTAGTGCCAACAAAGTCGGATTTCTCACATCTCAGGTACGTTTTCAACAGCACCCAGTGAAGGATGTTTGCCAGACAAGCCAAGAATTTAGTTCTTTCATTCGCGAGTAAAAAATTATGCAGAAGAAAATTAAATCAAACAGGGTGAGGTCTACGGGGTATCCACAGTTTTACTATGTGGTACATAATTCAATAATGATAAAGGTACAGAACATGTAAATCAGTAGCGGAACATGCATATAACTACCCCCTTCCAGCTGTATTGCGAGGTTCCCTATCTTGTGGAGACTGTTAACCTACGTCCTCATCACTCATCTAATGTGAGACTTACCCCACTTTACCAGAATAGGCATTTGCTTTTTTGTACTTCCTTTTTGGTAGGTAAGATTCGTATATATATCCGTTCCATATGCTTCATCATGGTTAACAGAGAATAATTACGATGAAGGACAGGAGAGGTTGAGGAGCTATGGTACTGAACTGTAAACAAAACTATAGAATTTTCTTTTACTTACAGTACGATTTTGCATCAGGTGCTGCAAAGCTTGTCTTACCAACAGCTCTGACTTGCTGTCTAATGCTGAAGTAGCTTCATCCAATATTAGAATAGATGGATCCTGATAAAGTGCCCGAGCAATAGCTATTCTGAGATGAAAATGAAAAGGATGAGAGAATTTCCTAGATCAAAACAGGTTAGCTATGCCTATTACATCCCCTATGTATACAATTGCAGCAAGTCTTTAGGGAACAAGAGCATTGGTATCAGGTTCCATAGCATTCCCAAAAGATGTATCCCTTGAGAAGGTAGAAAAAATCTCAATTCAGTAAAAAACTAAGGAGAGACTGAATTCAAACACACCCAGGATCCACAGGAATTATCCAATTAAAATTGATGAAAACAAAGAAGCTGAAGTACCCGAAAAGGGGACCCAAAATGAATTTGGAAAAATATTAATTTGTTGAGAAAATCAACTGAAGAGGGCAACCTACAGTCAATCCTGAGAATCAAGGACTAGTCAAGATTAGATCGACTTCTCTTCCTATCATTTTTGGATTGACACAACTTTCTTGGTGTGAGATTCTGTTACTCCCTTCGTTTGAGAAGACGTTCTCAAGAGGGGAAAGTTTTCTTTCTAAAAGAGTAAGGCATACTACTGATTGATTGTGTGTGAGAAATATATAAGAAAATTCATAAAATCAAAGGGTATTGGTGGGAAAAGTATCATACCTTTGCTTCTGCCCTCCACTGAAAATTGACCCCCTAGGTCCAACATTTGTCTCATAGCTAAGAGGCAGCGCTTCAATAAATTCTTCCGCACTTGCATTTCTGGCAGCAAGCTTCACCCTCTCCCTATCAATACCAGCCATTCTGTCCCTATATCCAATGTTCTCGGCAACACTTCCAGAAAATAATGTCTGATAGAATTTTTTAAAAATAGGAAAACAATTCAGCTGTGTAGTTCCTCTTTCCCACTTCAGTTGACCTTGCTAGCGTGAATTTAAGGAAGTGTTTACAACGTAGGAGCTAGCTCCAGATTATTACAGAATATCAGCCCAAAAGTGTGAAAAGCGGACAGTTGGTTCAACAAGATGCTATCTCTTTGCTAGAAAATCTACTTTTATTAAATAAAATGTTCCAATTAACTTCTAGTTAATAAAAGCAATGTCGCCCGACTTTCAGGAACAGGTATTTTAAATTGAAATGTAAAATATGAAGTCCAACTAATATATAGTAGTTCCACTCATCTTAGGAAGCTTTTATCTCTAATTGTATATGAGGCATGAGCACAAACATGGAAAAAGTTGAGGGAGTATTAGTTCGACTTTTTCGAGATAAGGAGCTTTTCCAAAACGGAAGTAAATTTAGTTGAGATAGACTCAAAACATAACAAGGTCGACCATAAGGACAGGTAGCATTATCCAAAAATAGATTCTCAATAGCTAATCAAGTAAGATTGTAGGAAATATTTTCACATAGTATTTATAAGCACATTTCACAAAGTATATTGCACATTTATCCGATGCTGGACTTTAGTGTTTTCACTATTACACATTTACATATCCAAATATTCTTAGTCTTTTGTATTTTTGGTGTAAACAAGATATGATGGATATAGAACTTTATGCAGACTTTATAAGTAATTTGTAATCTCCCGTAGGGTAGTTTGATATGCTCTGATGAGATTGTAAGTGACCTATGCTCATCATTTATTTGATGATGAGCCTTTTTTGAATACAGTTACCTTTATCTAAAAAAAATAATTCAACTTTCTATCATTTGATATCCAAGAAATAGACTGGAGCAAAATAATTAGGAACATAGGTAATCCTTACAAAGCCCAATTAGTTCCTGAGGAACATCCATCGGTAAAGAACCTGGAAGCACTCCCTTCGCTAAGAAGATTTTCTAAACTTCATGCGGTAACTTTTCTTAATGTTTCTCGGATACAAATAAGAAAAATGAAACAAATATTAAAGCAAAATAAAGGACTAAAACTTAAAAAGAGGAAACAGTCCCCACATTTGAAACACTGCAGTACAAAATCCAAAGTTGGGTCAAAAAGCCATGGGAAATTGTTGCTTTGGAGAATCTTTAGACGATTTGTCTAAAATTTCTCTCCGTCAACTAGATCCTTATAGTGTAAAAACCTCAGTTGTAGCAACAAACTAATCATCGAACCTCTATTGGCTCTAACAATAAATTTGAGTCTCCAATTCTTGCCATCCACAACGAGGATATCAATCATCTGCTTACCCCAGTAGGCCAGTACTGCCAGGTGATTCTGGTTAAAAATCATGTAGCTTAGCCCTCTAGAACATGGAAGTTTTTGATTGTATAGAACATGGTAGGTTTGAGGTGAAATGCTCCGCTCTATGGAATGTAACAGGAAGATCACGCAAAGAAGTAGAGTATAAACTAGTACCAGGTAATGAATCTCCATTCCCAACCCCCAACTCCACCAAACAGAATTACACATTAACAAAAGAAAATGGAGAAAACTTAAAAACAACTACTGTCTGCTATTCGAATGTGAAATGCATAAGCATCAAAAGTCCTGAACGCTACAACAACTAACCACTAATAAAGGATTAGAAGTATGTGGAAATAATTAAGGCAAAAGAATTCATCATATCATGGTTGTAAAGAGGGAAAGAGGCTTGGACTTACTGTATCTTGAGAGACCAAGCCAATGTTTCTCCTTAAACTCTCGACTCGTATGCCTCTAATATCCAAACCATCAATGAGAATGGAACCTGTCAGCGAGGAAGTAAACCTTGTCATGCTTCAGTAGAAGACAACTTTCATATTCATCATAGAGGATCAGGGCTAAAGAGAATGCTAGACTGTGGTTTTGTGGTAATAAAACTGCTAACCTTGTAAAGGATCATATAAGCGAAGAAGGAGTTTTACAAGAGTCGTTTTTCCTCCTCCTGATGGTCCACAGAGAGCAACTATTTCTCCAGATTTAATATGTAAGTCCGTGTTTTTCAATACAAGAGGTCCATTGTCTCCATATCTAAAAGAGACGTTAGAGTATTTTACTTCTCCAGCAACACAACCTAAGTCAACAGCATCTGGGTTCACATTTTCCTGTATATTTGTACATCATAGGTATTCAGGAACACTTGGTTGCACGATCCTAGTTGAAAGTAGTTAAAATAACAATATTAAATGCAAGGATGTTCAAAATAGAAGTAACCTATATTGAAAGAACTTAAGAAATTATATATTAGCGAAGATCAATCGATCATACCAAGTAGAAGATGAAAGAAGCAAAGTGTAAAATAACCACCTAATAAGATGGAGCTTTCTAAATTATAAGAAGATAATGAAAAATAGATAGAACTGAATTGGTAGCCACTGGAGAGCTATCCTTTTTTTCCTTCACCAATCATGACATGAATGTTATTTTGCTATTGTTATTGTCCTTTCAATCCTGCTTTGATTACACTACTTTTGAGCCATAGGTCTACTGGAAAGAGTTTCTCCACTGCACCATGGTAGGGATAAGGTCTGCCTACATCCTACCCTCCCCATAACCCACTTATGGGATCTCACTGGGTATGTTGTTGGGATGATGATATAAATAAAATATGATGATTATATGCTTGCAATAATGATATTAATGGAAGCAGTTGTAAGCAGTGTTGTCAAAGGTGAAGAGCTCTAAAAAGCGCTCTAGGTAGATTGTGGTTTAAGTGCAACAGCCGATTTAACTATAGGTTTCAGTGAAGAAGAAGGCACAATTGAAGAAAAAAATAGAAATATATACATAATTCAAGGAAAAGTAACAAATTCATACAAACTATTTTCCTTAACAACTACTCCCTTAGTTTTGATCTAAGTTTCTTATTTTCCTTTTAGTATATCTCAAATGGAATGCCTCTTTCTTTCTTTTTTATTATTCAGGTAAATGTATCTCATTCATAAACATGGCAAAAAATCTGACCGTGTATACACCAAAAGGTAAAGAATCTACAAAAAGACGTGATTCTGTACAAACTAAGACCCATAAACTGAAATGAAGGGAGTAATACACTAGTGCTTATTGTATTTGTTGTTTAGTACCCGCTTGATTCAAGATAGAACTGATGCACAATGAGGTGCACACCATAATGCCTTGCCTGCATTGAAACCTAATCGAGTTAAAGCGCCTTCCCTGAGCTTTTCAGGGCTAGCGCGCCTTAAATAAGCCTTACACAACACAGGTTGCAAGTATTTGACTCTTAAATCTGACAGCATGTGTTTTTTGGTTCCAGGTTCAACAATGCTATAGTAAATTATTTTGTATCGTTACTTAAGAGGAGACCTAGTTCTAGTTCTGCCGCTCTCTATCTTACATGCCATTACCAAAGTCATAGAAATCAACAAGTTATATACTTACCTCTGGTTCAAATGTTGTCAAACTAAATAGGCGCTGAATTGCTGGCTCTCCTTGTTTTAATTCATTGTATGCCTTTCCCACATCCTGCACAACTCTTAGATTCAGATTGATAGTTAAAATTGCTGCACATGCTAAACCATAATATCAACATGAAGCAGTATGAGAGAAGTCCAACCGAACAAGAAAAAAAAACAGTCAAAAGAGGAGAGGGTAACATAAAAGTGTAAGTCACTTCCAATATAAATGGGATCGAGAAGTTGATCAAATTCAGAAGCCTCTGTCTCGAGAAAAGCTTCTTCTATTAAGGGAAAGTTTTGAGTGATTTACAGTTTTATTCAAAACTTCCTATGGATGCCTTCTGATGTGACAACCTCCTGACTAACTTTGTTCCACGCCATTCAGTTCAAGTAACTAGATAATTTGGTACTATTAGATGAGCAATTCATAAGGTATTTATCTCATGATTAATTGTACTTGTAGGTTGTGCTGCTTGATTCTTATCCCAACGCCCAAAAACAAAGCCATGTATGGGGTCCAGACTCCCAGGTAACACCTACTGCTATATGCTTTCAATTTTTATAGAGTAAAATAACAACCTACTTTAATACGCTTCTTTCTTTCAAGTAATACCAGACTCGAAGCAATGTGTATTGCAACAGTTGAAGTGATACAAAAAAAATATAAAGTAGTCGTTCAAAAGTTGGTTTAAGGGAGACAACAACAACATACCCAGTGAAACCCCACAAGTGGGGTCAGGGAGGGTAGAATGTACTCAGACTTTACCTCTACTTTGTGGAGTTGGTTTAAGGGAAGAACATCACATAAAGTTCAAATCTCGATTCTTTGAAATTTGTCAAAGTTGATCAGGAAAATAATTAGTTTAGAAGTGTGTTGTGCACATGGGATGGAAGTAATATAACCTATTTATCTTGTTTCAGATATACGAAACAGATCAAATTTCAAACAAATGAACTTACAGAAACATAATCCGTCCAATAATTGAAACATAACCTGGATTGGGGAGATCAACAGAACCAGGGATGTCACAAAAGAAACCATGGCAGAGCAATCAATTGAACCTTTTGAAACAAGCAGCGTTCCAGCACTAAATGTGAGTAAGGCGCCAAAATATATTGCATGTACAAACTGAGGAATAAATGACTTCAACTTCTTCTTTCCCATAGTCGCAGATAGATCAGCAAAAGCAAGTGACTGGAACTTCTTTCTTTCACAGGACTCTGCATTATTTGCCTTCACGAAAAGAATTGATGGGAGGATCTGTAAAAAGTAGTAATTTTCCTTCAGTTACTGTCGAAAGCTTGATTCTTTGAATATAAGGAAAAGAGTAACATTAGAACAAAAAAGCTAGAAAAGAAGGTAGAAGGTAGAAGAAATTTCTCCATGTATTGGAATGTCCATGAGCATTTGACTGAAAAATTCATATTGGAATGAAATGGCCTCGAATAACACAATGGATATAGAGAATTCATATGGAAAAAACCAACTAGTTTTGGATCAAAGCTAGTTGATTGATTCATTATATGCTATCGTAACCAAAAACACTTACCTCATTCAGATAGGAAGAGAGAGAAGCAGCAGCAAGATGTGCCTTGTTTGATACATCACGAAGTTTTTCGCCCAAGTAACCAATCACAAAACCCATCAATGGGATCACCTTAAATAACACCCATCAAGATTCGATATAAACTCATCCAACATTCATAAATAATTCATAATAATAGAAGCAAAGAACTAATGCATCTTTAGTCACCAAGGCGGAAAGTAATGATAGAACAGGGTTGATGACCAACATCTGAACTGCCATTGCTGATAATTGAAGACTACTTGGAACAATAGTCTGTAAATAGCAAAGCACGAGATTTAGGAAGAGAAAAGAAAGAGTTTGTTGAAGACATAAAAGTAAAAGCATCAATTATCTAACAGCTTAAATTTTTAGTGAAACAATTCATATTGTTCAACATGGTACTAATAGCACTCATGACTCATGAGGTTTGAGTCCAATGAACTCTTCCAAAATAGTATTTCTATGAGCTTATCCAACAAAAGAATCACACAAGTGAGGGACATCTTACAAACATAAATAAGTATCTGAGATCAAATCTCATGGCCACTGAGGCCGAACCCCTTTGCCGGAAAATTATCCGACACAAATACAGCAAAACCAATTCTTTTTTGGTTATATATAAGGTGAATCCTCTTGACATAAGAGAAGGCTCTAATCTAGTGTAGCGTTAAGGGGGTTCAAAAATCGTTTTTTTTTAGATCATAGGTTCAAATCTTATATATGATATCCCACCCATCAAAACAAAATTTCACATGCATGATCCAAGAGAGTAATTGTGAAAGGGTACTTGCAAGCACTACAAATAAATATAAGTGCACCCTTATAACCGTTAAAACTTTTCGATTATGCAGTTCACACAGTTCAACAACAGAAAACATACAGAAAACACAGATGATCCATGAGCTTTGGTCGTCGGGAGTAACAACGCATCATTGTCTTAATGTGGTTCATTCAACATTATAAAAATACACAAAACTTGAGGCTTGACGGCTAGGTAGTAAGAAGCTATGCTGCTCGGACTCTTCAAAGATATTAATGGTTTTTGTAGCATCAGCTATGCATTTTCGGAGATCTAACACAGGTGCAGCAACATCTTTAGAGAGTTCGAGCAACATAGGTTACGAGATATCAAAGTATCATTTTCTCAACTCACATTCAAAAGAGAATAAACAGTATCAGCAACATCAGATGCTTCAGCAGTAATCCTATAAGCAACATCTCCAGCAGCAATCCCATTTTCTCCCTCAAAAAACCCTAAATCTCTCTGCAAAACCTTATGGAAAACACAAACCCTCATCTTATACACACAATTCAAAGCAGCTTCCCATAGAAACGCTTGCTGCAGATAATTACCAACGAGTCGAACGAAAACCAAACCTCCCAAAACCAAACACTCCTCTCTCAGCCTCACAACATCCAACGGATTCATGAGAGACGAGAATTTTCCCACTTTCGGAACAATTTTGGACAGAGAGTAAACAGATAAAACACTGCAGAGCCATCCACAGAGAATCGGTTTCCATTCCGAAAGGAGATAAGGTTTAAGAGGAGCTATAGAGGTGAACGGAGAAATGAACTTGCCGGAGTTCACAGCGGCGAGTGTAGATGATGATTTTACTGTTAAGGCAGAGGTGGAAATGGAGAAATTGAAGATGATGTTAGTAATTGGTTTGGTTACCTGGCGGGGGACTGTTAGTTTGTGGTGGCGAAGGAACGGCGAACGGCCGTGATACGGCGGTTTCAGGTGAATTAGGGACATTTCCCGGTGATTAATTTAGGTATTTGCGTTTTTGGTCCCTTAACATCCATACACTCTGATTTTGGTCCTTATAATATATACTTAATTAACTACATTGAACCTACAATTAAGAAATATACAATTATTGTCCTTCTAATTTGAGCATTGTCTTGTTTATCCTTCCGACTTCCATAATAGTAGTCGTAGTATTTGGTTTTTGTTGCTATATGTATTGTCTCATGTACTTTGATTATCGAATTATTTTATTATAGTTATTGTTCTTATTAATAATTTCTATAGTATTTTGTCATGATTTGTTTACTTTTGGATTTTTTTTTCAATCTGCTTTTATGTTTTTTCTTGAATCAGATCTCTCGAAAACAATCTCTCTACCTCTCATTTATGTTGTATTATAGTAAAAATATGTATTATTGTTTTATTTACGAGTAGTCGTTCTTAATCCCTTCGTTTAGATCCAAACTAGTCCCTTTGTACTTCTATCATTCTTTAACGTAGATACGACGACAACAACTAATCCTGCAAGTGGGGTTTGGAGAGGGGTGTGTATGTAGTGTTATTCAAATCTTATTAAGGTAGAGAGATCTAGAGTTTCCGATAAACTCTCAGCTCAAATAAAGCACATCAAAATATTAGAAGAGAACATTAGAAACAATAATTACTACGAAAACTGAAGCAAAGAAAACAACATACAATAATACGAAAAAAACAAAGCAAAGTGAAATTATCCTCTCTTTGATGAAATAAGTAAGTTCCATTGAGAAAAACATCATGAAGATGCACAAGTTACAAAACAGATCAAGTAATTTACATGACTTAAGTTGTTCATCAAGCTAAATAAGTTACACAAACATCTAGCTTATAGTTGGGAGTAGTTTGGAGTTGAAATACACCAAAAACACCAAAAAACAAAATACTTGCAGGGACATTCAGATCTTCTTCATGCTTACAGCATTCATATGCATCTTTAACTGTGTATGGCAAGATCTACGTGAGTCCGAAAACATAATAAAACACGTTTCAGAGGTCAACAACAACCATATAGTGCAGAAAGAGATGACTGATACTTCCTAAATCTTATAGACGCGTGTAACATCTGTTGACAAGTTGAATGCTTCTTTGTCCGGAGTCAAACATGCTTCATTGAAGGTTGTCCAGTGCTCTTTGAAAAGGCGAAACAGTAGTAGAAATTCATAAACTTAAGGCTTCATGTGCTTGCTCATGCACTAGTTCTCAAAAATGGTACTTCTAACCTATGTTGCTTGGACACTTCAAATGTATGTCTGATCTTCCAAAAGTAGTACAACATTTTTTGAGATCCAAGTCCAAGCAACATAGTGTCTCACAATCAGAACCTCTTTTAAACTGAATTGTACCGGTAACGAGATCTTGATTTGGGTTTGAAATTAAGAAATGACGCAACAACATGCGAAGAAGCTCTAGGAAACTTCAAGACCTCCTCGGATACCTCTTCTGGTATGTCATTATAGCTATCGCAAACAATTATCAGTTTTTCTAATACTTGTGCATTCTCAAGGAAAAATCTTATTAGCTCTATCTCTTTTTCTTCATTTTTGAAACCAGACAACTGTATCAACTTTAGATGAGACTTTAAGCACACAACGCTTTCACTAGGATCATGGAACTTCCAGTTTTCATCCCAACCATAATTCTCGTCAGAAAACAAATTAAGAACCTCTAAATTAGGAGAATGCTTGAGCAATAGCATCATGACTTCCATGCAAGATTCATCAATTGCCACTGCCAATTTTAAGCACTTAAGCTTATAAAACGTGAGCGGGAAGTTTCTTACTCCATGAAGTACACCATACAAACCCTGAATGGAACTTTGGCATAATTTCAAAGTTGAAGTAGAAACGACATTCTTGATCAGCTTATGCACAGACATACCAATTTCTTCTGTTACATCGTCTGAATCAAAAAAGAAGAGGTGAACAACTTCTATAGAGAAGAGATTCTCTAGAATTATATCCTTTGCTAATGGAGCGCCATATTTCAAGACCTTGAGATTCGGGCAAGAAATTTTAATGTTACAATTGACGAAACTTACTCTGTTATCCACAAAGTTCTTTATAGACACATAAACCAGAGACGTCGAAGCAATATCAACCATAGTCATAGTTCCAAAATTACAACTATCCAATATCAGTTTTTCTAGTCTTGAGAACAAGCAACTAGTCAAATGCTCGTTTGATAACTCAACTTCTTCAAGATGAAGATATTTAAGCTGATGAAATCCGAAACAATTAGGCAACTTAAGTACAGACCCATCCATCCGTATTTTCAAAACTCGCAAAGATTCACAAATCACAACACAATATGGCAACTCAAATGGCTCAGCAGGACAAAAAGCTAACACAAGTTCTTGAACATTTCGAGTTGTCACAACACGAACCCATCGAAAAATATCCCCTTTATAGAAAATATTCCCACAACAAAGCTTAAAGCAAACAATGCTATCCCCAACCCCACATTGGTTAATAAACACCCAATTAATAAAATCTTTGAACTTCCCCGCCATAACCAAATCCCAAGGTCGATTAATCCGTTCATGACCAAAACGATTAATATCAAATTTCAAGTAAGGCATTGTCCTCCATATATAGTTCCATCTTTTCGACAAAATGCTTAACTGAACCACGTCGAAAATGTAAATTGATGAAAGTATATTGTACAGTATATCATCTGGCAAATAGCTAATTCTATCAATTCCTTCACTTGTACTGGATGCAGCTAAATACTTAGGGGTTTTCAATGATTTTTGCATCAAATTTTCCATTTTTTGAAGGATTAAAAAGCATAAAACAGTAGTGATTTCAGATGAACAGTGAGATTACCTCGATTCCGCAATTTGTCAGTGGAATGAGAACGATAGCGAGCTTCCATCAACCATCTTTGGGGTTTTACACCAATTTGTTCAACTAAATACTAAACCCACACCCCCCCTTCCAATTGGGAGAAAATGTCCTAAATGGTCCGAATTATTGGATTAGGTCTAAAATAGTTTCTTTAACTATATATATCGGATTTTATTTTTTAAGTATTCTAAATTTTTATAAGATTTGATTTATTAAATATATAGTTATCGAATTTAGTTTTTTAAGTATTCAAAATCTTATCAGATTTGGTTAATTAACTAAATTTATAGAGTGAAATGTAATATATAAATGACATAAAAATCGTTATCGAAGAAAAAATTATTTGACTCTTGGAATTCGATTATTATCATGTAATTTGGATGGAGAGAGTACTAGTTTTAACATTCATAAGTCAGGAATAAGTTGGCGTTTGGTCGTATTTCATTGTGAAATTTGAAATAAAAATTGTTTTTGAAGAGAAACAAATGATATTTGAAAATTAGAGTTGTGTTTGGTCAACAACATATTCAGTGTAATCTCACGAAAGTGAGGTCTAAAAAGGATAAAATATTAGCAGATCTTATAACTATCTTTACGGTAGAGATATTGTTTCTGATAGACCACCGACTGAAGAAAAATACAAACCAAATTATGTAGCATAGAGGAAGAAATACGAAAATAGAGAAAAATCGGCGAAGTACTATATATAATCTATCAAATCATTTTAAACAATAGCAATAATAAGATAAAACAAGAATAGAGATGTAAAAAATCGTAAGTAATAACCAAACTCAAAAGACCAAAAACTAGAAGAGTAAAACCACAACTAATAGTATAGAAGAATAACTAATATTATAGAAGAATAAGTGAAACAATCGTTCAACTATCTACCTAACTTTCTACCCTAATCTTTGTTCTTAATAACATCATGTCTAAAATCATATACCCGATAAGCTAAAGTTGCGACATATTTTGTCTAATCATTATTTTACCAATACTTCTCCAACCTAACTTAACCTCTGTTAAAACCGTTCATAGTCAAAACTCTCACACCTCTACCATTAGCAACTTTTCTTACCTTTTTAATTCAAAGATAAATAAATAATAATCAATTTAGTATGGCTCGACATGACAAGTTCAACAGTTCTTTAAATAATACTCTCTCTCTCTAATTATTTATCTATTTTTAAATTGACATACATATTAAGAAAATAATAATTAACATAGCGAATTTATTATTTTACCCCTATTAATTATGAAGTGGATGAATTAAAAACTTGAGATTTTCAAAAAGTTTTACATTTTACAAAGTAATTTATTGAGGTATAATAGAAAAAAAAATTATACTTTCTTGATTTGTCAAAATTGACAAGTAATTAGAGATAGCTAAAAAAGAAAATGTGGACAAGTAATTAGGGACAGAGTATCCTTTGTTTAATTTTACTTATCCAATATTTCAAAAATAGATTTTTGTTTTTATTTGTCACTTTTAACATATCAAGAAAATACAATTATTTTTCTCATGTTTATTCTTAGCATTAATTATCTATTTCCCAAAATGTTTTTCTAAGACTATACTAAATATCAACTAATAAGGATAGTTAATAAAATAATCATGTTAATTATTATTTTTTAATGGGTGTGATATGTTCACATAGGACAAATAAAAATAAGAAGTGGGAGTAATTAACAACCTAATGACTAGTGTTGACTGTTGAGCCTTGACCTTCTTGCCTAAATAATGTCTTCAATTACAATGGCTTCCAACAAAAAATTTATCGTGTGATTTGGAGCTATCGCATAAAAGTGAAATTTTATCTTATGTGCACCAAAGATTAGCGGCCGCGTAAAAAAAAAGATAACTCTGTTCTACCACATTTGTGTATTTTTAACTTCAGCCTTTGATTCAGAAGCAGAAACCATAGTTATTGGTTGAAAAACCATTAATCAAGACTTGCTTTCCACAAGCCAATCTTTGAGTATACACCAAGCACTCATCACTCTTCTTGTCAATGTTCCTGATAGACCCTCGGCTCAAGTAAAGCTACAATAATAATACGAAAAACAAAGGTGAAATAAGTAAGTTTCATTGAGAAAAACATCACTAAGATGCAGAAGTTACAAAGGGATCACGTAATTTACATGGCTCAAGTTGTTCATCAAAGCTAAATAAGTTACACAAACATCTAGCTTATAGCTGAGAGTAGTTTCGAGTTGAAATACCATCAAAGCATCTAGTATTCCGTTCTATTCAAACACACCAAAAAATACTTGCAGGGACATATTCCAGATCTTCTTCATGCTTCCACCATTCACGCACGAGTCCAAAAACATAATAAAACACGTTTCAGAGGTCAACAACAATCATATAGTGCAGAAAGAGATGACTGATACTTCCTAAATCTTGTAGACGCGTGTAACATCTGTTGACAAGTTGAATGCTTCTTTGTCCGGAGTCAAACAAGCTTCATTGAAGGCTGTCTAGTGCTCTTTGAAAACACGAAACAGTAGTAGAAATTCATAAACTTAAGGCTTCATGTGCTTGCTCATGCAACAGTTCTCAAAAATGGTACTTCTAACCTATGTTTCTTGGACATTTCAAATGTATGTCGGATCTTCCAAAAGTAGTACAACATTTTTGGAGAGTCCAAGTCCAAGCAACATAGCGTCTCACAATCAGAACCTCTTTTAAACTGAATTGTACCGGTAACGAGATCTTGATTTGGGTTTGAAATTAAGAAATGTGACAACAACATGTGAAGAAGCTCTAGGAAAGTTGGAAACCTCCTCTATTGCCTCTTCTGATATGCCACTACAGCTATCCCAAACAATTATCATTTCTTCTAATACTTGTGCATTCTTAAGGAAAAACCTTAGTAGCTCTATCTCTTTATCTTCATTTTTGAAACCAGCCAACTGAATCAACTTTAGATGAGACTCCAGGCACACAACGCTTTCACTAGGATCATGGAACTTCCAGTTTTCATCCCAACCGTAATTCTCATCAGAAAACAAATTAAGAACCTCTAAGTTAGGAGAATGTTTGAGCAATAGCATCATGATTTCCATGCAAGATTCGTCAATTGCCACTGCCAATTTCAAGGACTTGAGCTTATAAAACGTGACCGGGAAGTTTCTTACTCCATGAAATACACTATATAAACCAACAACAGAACCTTTGCATAATTTCAAAGCTGATGTAGAAGCGACATTCTTGAACATCTTATGCAGACACATGCCAATTTCCTTTATTACATCATCTGAATAAAAAAATAAGATGTGAACAACTTCTATAGACAAGAGGTTCTCTATGATCATATCCTTTGCCAATGGAGCACCATATTTCAAGACCTTGAGATTCGGGCAAGAAATCCTGACGTTACAATTTTTGTAAGCTTCTACATTGTTGACATAGTTCAGTAGAGACACATAAACCAGAGACGTCGAAACAATATCAAGCATAGTCATATTTCCAAAAGTACAACTATCCAATATCAGTTTCTCTAGTCTTGAGAACAAGCAACTCGTCAAATGCTCATTCGATAATTCAACTTTTTCAAGATGAAGAAATTTGAGATGATAAAATCCGAAATGATTAGACAACTTAAGCACAGACCCATCAAGCCGTAATTTCAAAACTCGCAAGGATTCACAAGTCACAACACAATATGGCAACTCAAATGGCTCAGCAGGACAAAAATCTAACACAAGTTCTTGAACATTTCGACTTGTCACAACACGAATCCATCGAAAAATAGCCCTTTTACCAAAAATATCTCCACAACAAAGCTTAAAACAAACAAGGCTATCCCCACATTGGTTAATCAACACCCAATTGATAAAATCTTTGAATTTCTCAGCCATCCCCATATCCCAAGGCATATTAATCTTTTCACAACCAAAGCTATTAATATCAAAATTCAAGTAAGGCATTGTCCTCCATATATAGTTCCATTTTTTCGACAAAATGCTTAGCTGAACAACATCAAATATGTAGAGATATGAAAGTATATTGTGCAGTATCTCATCCGGCAAATAGCTTATTCTATCAATTCCTTCACTTGTACTGTTAATAAATACAGCTAAAAAATTGGGGGGTTCCAGTGATTTTTGCATCAAATCATCCATTTTTTGAAGGATTTAAAAGCAGAAAACAGTACTGATTTCAAGTGTATAGTGAGATTACCTCGCATCCGCAGATTTATCAGTCAATTGAGAGTGAATAGAGAGCTCGATCAGCCATTTTTAGGGTTTTCTGACCTTTTTTATGTCTTATGACAACGGGGGTTGTGATTGAGGTTCGAGTTAGAGAGCGTTTAATTTTTAAATAGTAATATATCTAAGTGAGCATATATATATGTTTAAAATATATTATTATTAAATAATATAAGGATAAAAGATATTTCATAAATTTTTGTATAATAATAATTATTTCGATCAGAATTGAAATATTTATTGGACCGTTTTTCCAAAAGTTTTAACTATATTTTTGACTTATATCATTTGTGTAAGTCATAAATTGAAAGTCAATATAAATAGATTCTTAATTACGTTCTTATCAACTATTTGTTGAGAATTTTATTTCTGCGGATAACTATAAGTAAGATTTTTTTATATAAAAAACTAGAAATTGAGACTTTGCTCAATCATTTTAGGTATTTGGTCTTGAGAGAAATTTGTTAACGTTGATAGTAAATTTGAGTTTTATATTTTCTTAATAAAAATAAAATTTATATATGCTAGTAGCTAGGAATGTTTTGTCTTATTGTCCTTATTAGTATTGTAGAATGAGTTTTGGTTTCTTGTTTTTCTATATATGTAACTATTTATTATTGTTCGTATAGTTCGATTGTAAGACTGTTATGTTATATTTTTTTTTATTGCGATTTTTACTAAGACACACCTCTGAAGTCTATCGTCCACACACTCCACTTTATAAGATTATATTAAGAATATTAGTATTGTTGTTTAAAATATATATGTGAAAAAGATTAATTATGTGGTTTATTGGTTCATAATTCATTAAAATAAAATTTTAATTAATTAAAAACTAAATATATTTAATCAGATTCACAAATATATCTTTATAAATAGAAAATTAAAATAGATTTAGGAATATAAAACTCAAATAATTCATTGAGATTTTAAACATATCTCAAATTAAATGTATACACCTATCAAAATGACTCAAAATTGTCCTCATAAACATTATCCAATAACAAAATTATAAATTATCTCTTCACTATAAAACATTAAAACCTAAAACATAAATAAACATTAGCAAATTCTTTATATATATGAATTTGATGAATATTAAAACAAAAATTTAAAAAGGGTTCAAAACTATATCTTATAAATAAAAAAAGTGCTAAATTAATTTGATCTCTCCCTGAGCTTTTTGGTAATGGCAAAAATAGCCCCAGCAACAGCAACAACAATTCCAGAGATAATCATAGTCGTCTTGAAATTTTGTATTGCATCCTTTCTATCTTTTTCATTTTTCATTTTGTCCAATTTTTCCTTTGTCTGCGTTAAAACAATAATAACATATTCAGTATAAATTATAATCTTCATAAATGATTTTTGAAAAAGATAATATGTATATAAAACTTACTCGCAAAACGTTTTATTGACGAAAAGAAAATGAAAATATATACTATGGTTTATTTTTCTCATACATAAAAAATTATTCTTGTGTCAATTTTTTTTTTTAATTCAATGGGATGCTAGCAGAATGAGTTAATATTCTCAATATCACTTTATATTTCCTAATTGTAAATTACTCCTATATCTTAATTATATCTGATCACTGGTTATGGTGAGACAGATAAGATTTCTTCATTCTTAATAAGATATTTCAGATTCGAGCAAATTAACCACTATTATGATAAAAATGTTTGTTATTTCGAAGATCATTAACGAGAAATATTTACGAATGAAGAGGACATACAACATCATCAAACTTCGATCAATTATTGAAAATTATAAATATTTATCTAAGACCACGATTAGACATATCTAGAGGGGAAACAAATCAATATATAGGCTTAAATTTCTGTAGTAACGCGTTTAAGGATATGAAATTTCTTCCCCTAACAGATTTAAGTCTGAACGATTTTAATATCTCGATTAGTTTATTTTTTCAAAAAAAAAAATTTAGAAATGATTTACCTCTTTTTCAAGTGAGGAAGCAACTTGTGATGATACTGAATCAACTTGTAATTCCTTATTGGTTTGTGGATTCAATTCTTTTTCAGCATCCACTGCTGGAAAACTTTCAACTCCACTTGCCATATTTTGCTTTTTTAATCCAAAAAAAAAAAAAATTGTAAATATTTTAATATTTTACTCTCTTTTGTTGTTTTACTTCACTTTGTTTATGTAATTATAATATATGAATTATGAGATTTTGGTTGCAAAAGTAAGGATTAAAAAGAATAGGTTTACCTAACACATGGATGACATTCCTTGAAATGATGCTACCATATATAGAGGATCTCAACTACTTATTATTCTTTGCTACAAAATGTATATTATATTTTACTAGAAAATAAAAACTTGATTTATCATTAACTTTGAACATTCAACAAATGACATTTTTATCATTTTCTTTTTTTTAACCGTTCGAAAACAATCTCTCTACCAAGGAGAATTTAGGTTGTGCACACACCATACTCTCTATACCAAACAGTAATAGGATTACACGATTGTGTACACATCACCCTTCACAAGCTCCACTTATAGAATTACATTGACTATGTTGTTGCAAGTTATTACTACTAACAAGTTTTATAAATTAAAAACTTTTTATATCAATGATACAATATATTTTTTTGGCTTTTATTGTATCTTAAAAAACTTGTCTATTCACTTTTACATGCCACATTTGAACTTGATACATCTATTAATTGATTATTATTTTTTATACATCTATTAATTGATGTTTAGTATTAGGTGTGAAAATAATTTAGTTAACGTTAAGCATTAAAAAGAATTCTTGATATATTAAAAGTAATAAGTAAAAGTAAGCTGTTTTTGTAATGGACAAGTAAAAATAAATCGATGGAGTATTTCATGATGAAAAAATAGCACAAACAACCTTCATTTTTTAAAAATAAGTGTTTTTGAAAGAAAAGAGAAAAAAAAAACTTACAATATTTTAGAAGTTTGATCGAACATGCTATAATTAGGTAGAAATCTTTTGAAAAAAACTAACAAATATCCAAGATTACAAGATGGTATGTGAAGAAATCAGAGCCTTTAGATACATCAATAAGACAATAGTTACACAAGAAGAGGGACAAAACTATATAGTTGAGAGTACATACAATGTATACTATATATTATCTTGTCAAGAACTTCCCTTTTCTAGTTGATCATTTCCTTTTTGGCTCACAATGTTGATACTCATAAATAGCTAGTCAAAGATTCAAAAATTTGATTGACATATTAGTCTTATACTTCAGTTCTTGGCCCCGAAACCACGAGGGCTAGGCCTAGCTGATCCCGAGTCTGCAAATTGCTTCCTTGGTTCTGACCTTCGCTTCCTTCTTGCAGTACCGGGAGGAGCCTGGAGAAAGAAGGGAACAAGATGACCATTCGAATCCATCAGCTCAAGTTAGAGCTAATGAACAACAAGATAACTCATAACAGAAGTGTGAATCAAAGAATACATGACAAACATGCACTTTTCGGGTACAAGTCCAATTAAAAAAAAAAAGCATAGTAGAATAGGCTTCTCCATCTCATACAATAGAAATGTGTATTAGATCGAACAGATGTATTAGCATATCCTCGAACAAGTGGAATTTACAATCTTGAAGGCATATTGGAAGAGAAAAGAAATACTATGTGAGAACTCTTTTTTTCCCCGATAATTGTGGTGTTCGGGGCTAGTTTGTGTGCACTGCGACTAATATGTAAGAAGAAATGATTACAGCATAGTAAGGAGGTAAGGAGCTCAAAATTGGAACTGACTACTATATCCACATATTCTAATTTGATAAAAAGTAATTCAGCCAAAAATTTAGACAAGATAAGCACCTGCTGTTCAGATTTTAGTGCCTCCTCTAGATTACTCAGAGCAGGAATCGAACCACCTTCCATAACGCCCATCAAATTCTTCATACGTACACGCATTTGAAAAAGTTGAGCAACAAGTTGACTCACCTATAAATTGCAATCAAGTTATGTAGGTGCATGCGCGGAGTACCGAACGTTTCTCCGACAAAGAATTTATGTTTCATGGCATATTAGCATCAGTACTCCACACAGATTTTTACCTGTTGCTCAGTTTTCCCAGACTCCTGAGCGATACGTTTCCTTCTAGCAGGAGATTCTGCTAACAATTCTGGTTGCTCCCTCTCCTCTGAGAAAAAAGATGAAAGACAATGATATGAATTGAGCTAGCAGCACTAGTACTCCTTCCTTTTAAATTTGATTCTGGTTTTCAACTAAAGATACGTAGATATCTAAGATACGTAGAATGTATCAAAATGTCTTTAATCTAGTAGTCTTAAACATGTCACGTGGAAAGTTAGAATAACAGAGTTGCCAAAAAAAGAAAGAGACATTCTTTTTAAAACGGACTAAAAAGGAAAGTAAGACAAATAAATTGAAACAGAGAAAGTATATATATTTAGGTTAAATGAAGTAACATGCGTCTTTAGAAACCTTGAAGTAAGATAAATAACCTGGTGTCATGACATCTATCATTGACTCCATTATCTTTAAGCTCTTCTCTGCCTCTCGAATTTGTGCAGGAGTAACCTGTTTATGCATGAACAAGAAGGGATTCGGTCCCATTTCATCTCATAAATAAAAACAAAGGAATAGAGCTGATACAAGGTTTGATTGTTTGATCTTTCTTTTTCTTTTGAGAATTGATAACATAGTTTGATTGTTTGATTGTTTGATCTGAAATTGGTCGTTACATTTGAAGCAAGTTAAAGTATGTATGGTAGCTATTAGAACATGAATAGCACCATACAATATTTACGACATGGAAAGGAGGATTTAATAAGAATCAGGTATTTTACCTTTCCCATGCCAGGCATCATACCAATAACGCGGGACATGGTACCCATCCGAGCAACTGCCCGAGTTTGCTTCAGGAAGTCGTTGAAATCAAATTTTGCACTCATGATCTTCTTCTGCAAATCTTCAGCATCTTCTTGACGCATCTAAAATCATTTATGAGGAGTCAAATGAAACTACTTGAACCAAAGTTAAAAAAAATAAAAATAGGAACATCAATACTTGTTTGCCACTTACAACTTCTTGGGCTTTCTCAACAAATGATAGAACATCTCCCATCCCTAAAATACGTCCAGCCATGCGGTCAGGATAGAAAGGTTCAAGGTCCTCCATACGTTCACCCCTTCCTACGAGCTTAATTGGCTTTCCTGATACCTGTGGTAGTGAACATATAATTGTGATGCAAAATCTTAGTTCATTTAATGAAAAAACTGACTGTTAAAGAGCAATCAGTGAATTTTTTTTTGTCTATAACGTATGATTCGTGTACAATCTCTACCCCACAAAAGGTAGGAGTAACATCTGCTTACATCCTACCCTCCCCATTACACACCTGTGGGACTACACTGGGTTGTTGTTGTGTTGTAACTTGTGATCCATATTAGCAACATTTGACACAACCACTTAAACAGATATCATCAATTGCCTATTGGCTTCAAATCTATTCCATTCAGTTTAAACCTTGACAAAAGTAAATTTCTTCCAAGATAATACTCAGAAGACATGTTGAACATAGAGGAAATCTGAAGTTTATGGTCCAACCACTTTACGTTTTAGTTTTTGTTTCGCCGCATGATCCCTCCAAGGAAAAAAAGCTTTTGGATATTTATAATCATCTACTTCCATCATTAACTCTCCTTCATCTTTGCTGTTCTAAGTTCAAAAGTAGAAATGTTGACTTTGCTAATCAAGAGAAGTTAAAGCAAAGTAAACTGCAAGGCTGAACTTAGAACAAGGAAAAAACGAATGTATGTGTCGTGTAGTAATAAGACCCCACCTCCTTGACACTTAAAGCTGCTCCACCCCTAGAATCTCCGTCTAGCTTCGTCAAGATGGCACCAGTAATTCCAATTTCGAGATTGAATGTTGTGACCAAAGCTACAATTTCATCAATGTGAACGATAAGAGAGAAAACAAATCGGAATTTTCTGTTTTCAACATGAAATGATTGGTAAAGGGCAGAAATTATGTCCTTCTGTCAGTAATAACTCAATGAAAGTGAACTACTATGATTTCTGTTTTGAGATGTTACAGAATTTTAATGCACTATCTAGTAACAAATTTCAAGAGTTCAGATTCATTTAACAACTCAGATATGGAATGCCTTTCTCCATTAACCTCAAAAAACCAATTCAGTTTTTTTTTCTGACTAAAAAAGTTTCAAGTAAATGAAACTAATTCCTTAAACTCCATATCAACCAAGCATGTAGCGTGAATAGAGGGAGTATAAAAATAGTTAAACAGCTTCAGATTATCAAAGATGACATCCATATTTATGTGATGAAGTTCCAAAAAATAACTTCTATTCCTACAAGACAAGCACAAGAAAGAAATTAACTGTCAGATACAGCTGTGCCATAAGTCTCCAAGCTTCGATGAAAAGCAATATAACTTTCTCTTGAGAAAAATGCTCAGTGGAAACATTACACAAACAACAGATAGTTTGCTCTCTCTGTGAGAAGCAGACCTCAGATAACAGTATGGCCTGGGTTGTTAAGGAAAGTTTTTCGTATCAGACGTTTAGTCCTTGGAGCAAGAAAATGCAAAAGAGTGGTAAGTCAAAAGTATGCATGATAAGACACACTTCTTTGGCTATGCATGATAAGATACACTTCTTTGGATATGCATGATAAGATACACTTCTTTGGCTATGCATAATAAGATACACTTCTTTGGCAATATGTGAATGTCCACGGTTAAGAAAAAAGAGATGTTCCTCAATGAGATCAATTACAGAGCATAAATATTAGTGAGACCTTGCTGTAGATCAAAGTATAAAGGAAGCCACACAGAACGAAAATATGTAAAAAGTGATATGACCATGCTAGTCAAAAGCCATTTTTCACAAGAAGCAAAATGTCTGTGGCACGTAATAGATCATTTGCATGTTTTATGAGTGTAGAAGTACCTGCAGCTTCTTGGCCAGTCATTGCATCCACAACAAGTAAAACCTCTGTGGGGTTCAGTACCCGTTTCACGTCTTTTAATTCATCCATCATAGTTTTATCTATCTACAAGAACTAAGAGAAAGGTTTAAATACAAACTACTAGAAAAAGTTATAGTGGAATTCAAAAACTAAGATGATATGACCTGAAGTCTTCCAGCTGTATCCATTATGACTACATCTACATTCTTCTTTTTGGCCTCTTGTAATCCTTGTCGGGCTATTTCTGCAGGTTTTACATCTGTTCCTGCTGCATAAACAGGCACATCAACCTGTTCCCCCACTTATCAGTGAACATGAGAATGGATAAAGTTGTGTTTAGATATTCTGTGTACTCGTAAAGAAGATATATAGGTAAAGATTGTTAATGTGTAGAAGAACAGAAAGAAGCATCTAAAATAAAATGAAATACATTCTTATTGTTGCTAATGTGACATGGCATACCTGTTTACCCAAAATAACAAGTTGGTCAATAGCAGCAGGTCTGTACACGTCTCCAGCAATCAGCATGCAACTCTTACCCTGCAGACCATGCCACCAGTGCCCACCAATGGTTTGACAATAGAATGAGAAAAAGGGAAAATGCTAATATTAGAAGGCACTTGCAGAAATGCAGGTTCTACGACCATATATGTAAATTGCAATAGAATGAGCAAGAGAGAGGGAGTGAGAGACAGTAAAGGAAGGTCAGGAAAGGGAGAAGGTGAAGTTTGGAAGTGCACCTGCTTCTTTAGATATAAAGCTAACTTTGCACTAACAGTTGTCTTCCCAACACCTTGTAGACCGGCCAATAGTATTACGGTGGGTTTAGATTTAGCAAAAACCAGTTCAGAAACCTCTCCACCCATCAGTTTCACAAGCTCGTCACGTACAGTCTACACCAACCAAATGAGACAAAGAAAATGTTCAGATCGAGCTGATAGCCAATTGTGCAAGCAATTAACAACAGAAGGGTGACCCTCTGTTATCAACGTACAAATGTGTATTGTTCAGAGTCATCAGTTCGAAAATACATACTTTAACTAGTTGCTGATCTGGTTTTACACCTCGAATCAAACCAGTGCCAACGGCTTCTTCACTAACAGACTGAACAAACCTTCTGACAACAGGGAGACTAACCTGCCGATTAAAGTTAAATAAGCGGCGAAATTTTATGTATAGAGATTAGTTGTTGAAATAGAGAGCAACATACATCAGCTTCTAAAAGAGCCCTCCTGATGTCTCTCATAGGTTCCACGATGTTTTCCTTGGTCAAAACCTCTGAGGCACAAGGAATTCAAACAACAGCCACTTCATCATTATATATAACCACATATTTAGTAACAAGGGCAACGAGAACTTCAACCTCTAAAATTTGAAAGATTGAGGATATAGAAAATATGATTAGAAGTTTGGATTTGGACAAGGCAGACAAGTCACATTTTTAACAGTAAAATACTCTCCAATTAGTGTATTCCTACAAATTTATAGTATCCAGCAATAATGTATGGAACTAAAAAGGAGAAGTATATCCCTGTTATAGAAATCCAATGACCCATAGGCCATAGTTGTTAATATGTTCTACTCTTTGCATTTAAAATCTTATAGTAGCAAGGCCCCCTCCCTTTCCATATACTTCATTGGAGTTTAACAATCAATTATACATCTTCCCGGTTTCTTCTCTTGAAGTATAATTCATTATACCCCATCTGGCACCTCCTCGAATGGATCAATATTACCATTTACGACAACTCATCATACACCCTGAAAATGAAATCAGTCATGTCTAAACACGCGGGGTTTAAGTCTAGACATTAAGCTTCATGCTCCAACTTATATAGCTTCCATCTCCACATCACCCCGTCCTGACAGCTCACATTTCCACTAAAAAATTCTCATAGCAGAAGGTTAGGTCAACTACTTACCACTTCAAGAATCAATTGGCTTGGGCATAAAATACTGGGATTTCCTGTCCCACTCTATCTCCAAAGCCTCAACATCCATAAAGGAACTCCTCACTGATACATTTTCAGCTCTGATGGATAATGAGACGTAATTCCTAATTAAGGATCGATTCCAGGTTGGGTTTATTTTGTATTTCAGCATGTTAAAATCTTGGATAATGAGACGTAATTCCTAATTAAGGATCGATTCCAGGTTGTGTTTATTTTGTATTTCAGCATGTTAAAATCTTGGGAAATGAGACTTAATTCCTATTTAAGGGTCGATTCCAGGTTTTTATATTTTTTTTGCAAGTCTTGCTGAACTCATTCACCAAGACTGGTATGACCCTTGAATGACTACATGCCACATTTTGAAGAAGCTTTAGTTCACTCCTATCTTATCTCACAGCCTTTACTTAGCAAAGGCATTTACTTTAACTGAAATTGTGATGACAGCAAATAAACACCTATGATGTACTAATGAATTATCTTAAGATATTATCCTGAATATGAAAAAACAAGAAGACATTGTTCTTGAAGTCATATTTTTGAACTATCGTCCCTATCCAAGGTATCGATTTTCAGTTCCCTTTCAAAACTGTCCAGATATGACACCCGGGCCTAACTCCAAAAACTAGCTCATGACGGGAGGATTGCCCAATCCATATAAACTTATTTGGGACTGTAACCCACTTTAATACCTCATGCCTAACTAGAGCATGGACCGGGAGTCCAAACAGGTATGAACCTAGCTAAGTAGCTATGATAGCATATAAAGATACGACACTTAGGCCTAACTCAACCTCAAAGGTTAGCTCATGAAAGAGGATCGTCCAAGTCCACATAACAGACCACCGGTCCATTCCCAACCAACCAACATGCGACTCTAACACACTCTAACATATACCTACTCGAGATTAACAATTTAAGCTCCCATACTTCAAATTTTCACATAAAACTAGCTCATTTTTAAATTTAAAAAAGAGTATTTTTTTGCTTTTACCTTCTCCTTTGAGCTTGTTCCAAGCATTTTCAAGTCCACTAGTGAGCTGTCCAAACATCTCAGCTCTAATAACTCCACTCATTTCCCTTCTTATAGTAACCACATTCTTGGAATTGATCACCCTCCATGTAACCCTCTACATAAAAATTCAATCTTTAACCAAAAACTACAAAAAAAAAAAAAAAACTAACCAAAATCCAAAAGGGTCTTACAGTAAATGAATTTCTTGAAGAAAATGAAAGAGAATGAGTAGAACCAATCCAAGAAGAAGAAGAAGAATTACAAGTGGGGTTAAGTTTAGAAGTTGAAAGGGTTGCTTTAGAAAGTGGAAAGAAATGGTGAGAAGCCATAGTTGAAGAGAATGAAGCAGTGGCTTCCATGGTGGATTAAAGAACAAACAATCAAAAGAAGAAGTAAAAATTGAAGCTTTTTTCTTCTTTCTTTTAAGCTTTATCCATTAGAAAAAACAAAAATGTAATCTATGGTCTATCTACTAGGGGATTTTTTACAGTATTCTGTGCATCGCAGGGCTATCGTAATATCCTACTCCATCAACTTATTTTATATATTTTTAATAAGTTTCTTATTTACTTCGCTTTATCTAATGACCAGTGATAGAGTCGGGATAATTTTTATTAAGTGATGTCAAAATATAACGTAAAAAAATAGATACTACTCTCAAAGATCAACCATACAATCTCAAACAATGTTTGCAGTGTAATTTTCGGACGAAAACCCCCTTGCCCTAGGATAGCTCCGCTCCTGCTAATGAGTGGGTTCAAATTGCGAGGAAGGATTTTTTATTGAAATTGACGTAAGTAAACAATAAGATATTATAAGTGATAGAATAATTGACAATTGTAATAGTGTATAATTTTTTTTATTAGAACTCATTAGAGTATTTATCACGACTCAAATTCATGTTTGTCTTGTGAGTTTTGCCCAAGCTACCTCATAAATGTATCCTTTAATATAATTGTAGGACAAATTTTAGCGAAAACTAAATCTATGAGGATGGCACGACTGGGATTGCTTTGAAGAAGAAATTCCATTGAGCCATTAGACGACTTACTCTCAAATCTCAATCCTACGCGAACCAGAAGTCTTATACCACATCTGAAGATATAAATGCTCTCGTTGAAAAGTAGAACTCGCTCTCTTTCTTGATATCCAAAGGAGAGCAAAGCTTCAACACCGACTATCCTTCTATTTTATCAGGAGAAACGAGCTCATGAACACATCTCGCCTCAACGGTCCATCGTGTATGCATGCACGTTTTTAGACTCGATAATAACATAGCTTGAAAAAATGTTTCATGAAATTCGTTAAGCTGAAACAGATAATACGTGTCATGAGCTTGACTTATTCCGTTTATATAAAAATGCATTAAAGCAATCATTCACCCCTTTTTTGTCTAAAATAAATGACCAAACATCTCCACCTTCACAAAAACACCAAATTCTTGTCACTTTTCCATACTAACAAATCCACCATTTTCACCAAAGCTTCAAGCTTTACTACTATTACTGCTACTCCATGGAATACCCATTTGAGAAATCTCTCAAAACATGGTCAGTACAAAGAAGCACTCATTCTTTACCGTCAAATGCTTCAATCTGGAGCTACCCCAAACGCCTTCACTTTCCCTTTTGCTCTCAAATCTTCAGCTTCACTCTCCCTTCCCATTACCGGAAAACAACTTCATTGTCATGTAATCAAGTTGGGTTGTGAATTTGAGCCTTTTGTTCAAACTGCATTGATATCTATGTATTGTAGATGTAACTTGACTGAGTTTGCACAGGAAATGTTTGATGAAATGCCTCAAAGAAATCTTACTGTTTGTTACAATGCTTTGATTTCTGGGTATGTTCAGAATGGTAATTTCTTGAATGGGTTTTGGTTGTTTAGTGAAATGAGGTTGAGAGGAGTGTTGTTTAATGCGGTTACTGTTTTGGGATTGGTTCCAGGTTGTACTGCTTCGCGGTATCTGTGGTTGGGGATGTCGTTGCATTGTTTGAATGTTAAGTATGGATTGGTGAATGATTTGGCTGTTGCAAATTGCTTGTTGACAATGTATGTGCGTTGTGCGTCTATGGAGTTAGCGAGGAAGTTGTTTGATCATATACCAGAAAAGGGGTTGATCACTTGGAATGCGATGATATCTGGATACGCGCAAAATGGGTTGGCTGGTGAAGTGTTGGAGCTTTATCATGAGATGGAATTGTTGCAGGTGAATCCTGATGCAGTGACATTTGTTGGAGTTTTGTCAGCTTGTGCTAATCTTGGTGCTCAAAAGATTGGTTTCGAGGTGGAAGAGAAAATAAGGTCTAGTTGTATGAGGTGGAATGTATTCTTGAAGAATGCTCTAATAAATATGTATGCTAGATGTGGTAATTTGGCGAAAGCACGGATTGTATTTGATGAGATGCCAGAGAAAAGCTTGGTCTCCTGGACAGCCATAATAGGTGGTTATGGAATACATGGGCTTGGAAACATTGCTGTGGAGCTTTTTGATAAGATGATCGAAAGTGGCATTCAACCTGATGGAACGGTGTTTGTTAGTATTCTGTCTGCATGTAGTCATGCAGGGTTGACTGAAAAGGGGTTAAATTATCTTGATCTGATGAAGAGGGAGTATGGGTTGAAGCCATGCTCAGAGCACTACTCTTGTGTTGTGGATCTATTAGGTCGTGCTGGTCGACTTGAGGAAGCTCGGAAACTTATTGAATTGATGGAAGATGAGCCTGATGGTGCTGTATGGGGTGCCCTTTTGGGTGCTTGCAAGATCCACAAAAATGTTGAACTTGCAGAATTAGCTTTTAACAAGGTTGTTGAGCTTGAACCAACAAACGTAGGCTATTACGTGCTACTTTCAAATATCTACACAGAGGCAAATAATTCAGAAGGTATATTAAGAGTTAGATTGATGATGAGAGACCGAAAGCTCAAAAAGGATCCAGGTTATAGCTATTTTGAGTGTAAAGGGAAAACTTACCTCTTCGTGGCTGGCGATAGAAGTCATCCTCAAACAAAAGAGATCTACAAATTGTTGAACAGATTGGAGGATACTGAAAGTGAGTATGCAGGAGCAAACAAAAATGGTCAAGAGGTAACAAATCAAGAACCTTCTTATATTATTGGTGTGCATAGTGAACGTTTGGCAATTGCATTTGCTCTCCTGAACACTGAAATAGGAACTGACATTCTTGTTATAAAGAACTTAAGAATATGCAATGACTGTCACTCATTTGTAAAGCGAGTCAGCAAAACTGTAGACCGGTTATTCGTGGTCAGAGATGCCACTCGTTTCCACCATTTTAGAAATGGTACATGTTCTTGCAATGATTATTGGTGACTGGTGAGACTGGACAAATGATAACAAGAAGTTAGCAGTGAAGCTCATTATAAAGATGGAACACAGTCATGTATGCTCTCCGAATCTTGAAGCCTGTGGCAACATTGTGCAACTCTGTTTTCATCAAGTCCTCGGGACCTAACTGAACACAACCTACACCCCATGCAATGGATCATATCGATGGTTGAACCTCTTCCGAGCTGACCTATGTAGTCCATATAAGAAGGAGCATGCATTCACCAGAAGTTGAAAAGTTGAGTGACCATGAGATATGAATTGTCAAATGTCTTTCAAAAGTTTGCATCACAAGAAAATAAGGTCAAACAAGGGAGCACTTTTTGACAACAGATGTATTTGGATGTTTGATGGAGGCTTCTCCTTCCTTGAGCACAAATTTTAGGGGCAAGCATGTTGAGACCTTTCAAGGAGGGGCAGAAATTTGGTTAACTTCTAGATCAACCATTTTGATGTACTGGAGCTGAATTCGAAAAGAAACAGTTACATGTTAGGCTAAAATAAACAGTTATATTGACTATGATATATGTTCTCTTCTCTTTTTTGCAATGCTAGTGCCTCAACTTTCAATTCTATCCTTATATGTGTGTAAGCACCAACTCTTAAATATTGTCGCGCAGCATTCATTCTACTGAATGACACTCCACACTAACACACATGATTCTTCATCGTCTCACGGAAAAAAAAAGATGAAGAAAAAGAAGTATTATGTGACAGAAGCACTGTCTACAATCATGAAGAAAACTAGCCATCTTACAGACAAGAATGCAAAATAATGAGAATTCATTCACTTATATAATCTGTTTTCCCAGCATAAAATTGATGGATCCAATATAAGTTGCTACTCTGAATCCAAGGATTCTAATGTATAATGATAGATTGTCAGATTAAGTATCATCGCGGATGTAATAATCATTATCTCAAGCTACAAACTTTAAGGACTGTGTCTGTTCCAGAGACACAATTATCTTCGACAAATGGAATTGTCTTCCAAACTGTTAATTTCATAGGATTATTATCGCAATCACCTGTGGTAATCACAAAACATGTTTAGAACTCTTCTTTATCGACATTCTCAACTTCATGGGAAAAAAGAACTTTTCTTACCATTTGTTTTGACATCCTTTTCGGTGCAAATGGCAACATAATGAGAACTAGCAAACTCCAAGAGCATAAATTGCCAATTACTTGTAAGGTTCTCTGTATTGTCAAGAGAATCCACTACTATCTCACTTGCCTGAAAGAAAAGTATGTGTATCAACAAAAATATCCAGTGTAACGTTGAGATAAAAATATGATATCTTCTATACGTTAGCTAGTTATTGCTCGAGAAAAAAAGTACAGAGGAAATGCTCTGTTTGGACCAGGCTTAAGAGTGCATTTATTTCTCAAATGGTTTAACCTGACTACTTTTTTTTCCATAAAAACATGGCTAAACCCATAGAAAGATGCACCTAAGACGAATACAACATAGACCCCTCTGAAGTAGACGTCAAAGTTAAATAAAAAGCAACTGTTGTGGCATACCTCAGCACTTGAATTCTGAGACGGATGAAAGTGTTCTCCAATAGAGCTCCCAAGACGAATGGTAAACGTCTTGAAAGGTGCACCTGAGAAACCCTTCCCAAGTGCTTTAACATACGCCTCCTGCGAACGATATATTTCTTCAGAGAACTTACATAATAGATAATACAAGGGAATAATGTTCCTCCTTCACATTTACAAAGCACACAAGCAGTGAATTGACCGTCTTTATTGATAAAGCAGTGAAGACAACATGTTCCAAGAAAGTGGATCAGATATGACGCGTAAAGCCAAATTCTGGATCAGTTATGACTCTCCAGTCACTATAAGTAAAACATCAGTCCATTCCCCAACCAACATGGGTCTCTAACCCACTAACACCCTACCCCCCTTCACGCCCAGGCCCAACTGTAGCATGGACCGGGAGTCCAGATAGGGATGTAGCTAGCTCTATAAAGATACGACACATGGACCTAACTCAACCCCAATAACTAGCTCATGAGAGGAGGATTTCCTAAGTTCAAATTCCCAAACAATGTGGGACTCTAACCCACTCCAATATTTATAATGCCTCATGTATGTAATGTACATACATACAGATGAATGAATTTGACCTTGAGTTCTCGTGGCTGGCAGTGCTTTCTTTGGCCTTGCAATGCTGGCATTGGCAACAATGCATAGCATCCACTACTGGGCGTTGAGGTTGATGTTTGGCGTGCATTGATGGATTACTAAATTAAATGCATTTCAAGTCTTAAATCATGAGTTATACAATCTTAATTTCTTAAGCTGTCTTATTGCAAATGACTGTAATAATTAAGCATGATTCAACCGTAAACATGTAGATATCATCACAAACTTGAAACAATTATAAAGGCCCTAAAGGTAAATTTACCTTCAGCGTCCATAACTTTATAAACTCCTGCTGCTGGATATAGGGATCTCCAATAGCAGTTAACACTTCAAGCTCATGTTTGGAGAAGTATCTTCTAGCTAAAGTCAATATGTTGTGCTTCGTTGTTCTTTCTTTTTCCTCCACGTCCACACCGATCTATAAAAAGAAGAAGTGATTTACCAGTTACCTGAATATACACACAAACTGACTTGAGGACAAGAATGTTTACAGGAGAATTTATTGTCACACCACAGGCTATCAGAGACGACGTATGTGTGATGTTGAAATGCAATGCGGGAGGCTCCCAATTGTAACTGCCTGGCCAATCTACCTATTGACATACTCATATAAAGTTAATTGTACCCAACTATAACAAACCAGAACGAAAACATGAACAAACCAATAGAAATACATTGAATCACGAACCTCTGGTTTCCCGTGAATGTTATTCCTAAACTTGATGGATTTGGGTGTCAGTGAAGAATTTATCTGATCTAGCAAAAACCAATGCCTTCATGAGCCATCAGACATTTAAAATCTCTTACTCTATTATGATAACTAATGATAGAGCAAATTACTATACAGAACTAAAAATCTCAGTCGAACGTTGATGACTTATAAACTAATAGAGTTCAGAATCTGACACTGAAATGAAACAATTGGAAAGACATCATTTACTTTACAATTTCTTTGAATTCAACATTAGCAGCTAACAAACACATTTGCATTTATACGTCAATACTCCGTAATCACAAAAAATAAATCGTAGCCATGAGAAAAGCTGAATAGTTACAATTGTGGAAGACAGGCTGAATCTCTAACCCAACCAAATGATACATCCTTTAACCAGATATTTTAATGGCAACAAGATGAACTAAGATGCAAAACGCTGTTCGCTCTCCCATCATCTATATTTTGATCCGAATACTTCATAATGACCGCATTATTTGTCGGGTGTTTACACCAACCCAATGAATACATGACATATGTCTTAACACATACCGTACTTGTCGGATTACACTGGTATGTTGTTGTTGTACACATACACTCTTATCACTACACCATAGCTAATTAGTAAACATCTTCATCTTAATTTATGACGTAACCCTGATGAATTGGCATGATTTGGGAAAACACCATGTGCCGATAAGTTTTTACATTATTTGCCTACATCGCTGATAAAGAGACAACTACAACATACCTAGTGTAAACCGCGAAGTGAGGTCTGATGAGGGTGATAGACCCTCGGCTCAAGGAAAAAGAAATAGCGTAAGTAGATATTGCTTATAAAAAGAACATAACTAAAACAACTGCAGACAGTAAGTATAGAGAGTAATGCACATAACCTTCTAAGTAGTAATACTAATTAGTTTTCTCTTCTTGCCAATAATCAATTCTTCTTAAACAACCACATGCCAAAGCAAAACCAATTCAACACTAAAAACTCAACTAACATATCTTACATCTAGCAATGGTAGCTCTGACGAGTGCACGAGCAAGCAGAGCACTTTTCCTCGGCTCATCTCTTCGAAAACTCAAAACCTTTTCAATCTCACATGGGGATAGAATCTCCATATATTTGTTCATAAGGGATTCACCCTTCACCTCATTGGGTATCACATACCAAAGATGTATCTCCCTAAGAACAATGCATTTAACAAAACAATTAGAAAAATAGAGAGTTAATGGTCAAAAACACGCCTGAAATATCACCATTTTTCGAGTTTCAAACCTTAACTATTAAGTAGGGGAGTTTCCTACCTAAACTATCATCAAATATTTATCGACACACCTCTACTATATGTTGTTCCTTTTCTTACCTGAAAAACATCACCATCATAGGAAACAGAAACAACTGATAATTAGGAGTGTTTCCATAAATATTTGGTAATGATATGATAGTTTAGGTATAAAACTCAAAAATCCGTATACTTTAGGCATGTCTTTAACCCTTCACTCAAAAAAAAAAAATCCATTCTTTGCATAACAATTAAACAATTCTCTTTATATACATCTTACAGCAAAAAACTTAACATAGAGAAAATTAAAGAATTGAACCTTACTTTGGAGATGGGAGTGAAATAGGACTTAAAGGGGGCAGAGAACTGAACAATTTCCCATCAATACAACAATGGATCCTCATTCTTGAAAACCCACAAAGCATTTAAATTTTCTGCAAAATGAAAAAAAAATTGAGTCTTTATGAGTAAAAAGCTAAAAATATACTGATTTAGTAATTTAAAAGAGATAAAAAATGAAAACCCATATGCATACAAAGTCAAATTAATCAAAAAGTTTGAAGAATTTGAAGGATTTTGGAATCCACCCTTACAGTTATAGTGATGATATAGAAAAAAAACCGGTTTTTCTTCAAGAATGTGAACCGGGTTTTATTTTGGGAATGAATTGTATTGATTGAAAATGTAATTTTTTTTAAAATGGAATTAGTACTCAGGTTAGCTTGGTTGCACCTCGACAATATCTACTACGTCAAATATATGTAATTGATAACTTTATTTTTCAGGAAGGCTTGAGAATATCACCTAGTTTTTGTTTGGTTGAGATTCGAACCAGATACGATTTTCTAAAAAAAATCAAAAAGTTAATGTAAAGAACACTTAAATTATCATTATTTCACGAGTTTTATGTTTTAACTATCCATTACTCTTTCTCTACCTAAACTATCAGTCACTTAGTATTTGAAACACACCTCGATGCTAAATTGATCCTAATATTGACAATATCGAGATATGTTTTAATATAAAGAGAATGATAATTAAGATATGACATAGCACACGCGAAAAGGCTAATAGGTGATAGTTTATGTATGATTTTCTACCTATATTATATTTGTTTGGATATTTTTAAAAGAAGAATTAAATTTCGAAAAATAATGATACTTTTTCAACAACCACAAAAAAAATCAAGCAACCAAATTTGGATTAATTTTGTATACTATATTAGGATTAAACTCACTCAATTGAAAAAACTAATATGAAATGCAAATTATTATTTTTTTATTTTTCATTTGGTGTTCAATATTCGCTTAAAAGTCATAGTCCTTTATTTTTCATTTGGTGTTCAATATTTGCTTAAAAGCCATATAATCCATGTTTATACTGAATACCATGCTCTTTATCAAAAACGACTTCAGTTCTTAGACTCAAACCCAAAAAGGACTTCATTTCTTGAATTCAAACCCAAAAGCGACTTTAGTTCTTAGATTCAAACCCAAAAGGGACTTCAGTTCTTGAATTCAAACCCAAAGCGCGACTTTAGTTCTTAACCCGACGTTGGTTAAGGATGAAGGAGTGCATGTAGAAAGCACTAGTGATCACTTGATTATGTCAAAATGAAGAAAATCATATTGAAATTGGAAACCACAACAATATTCATTCTACAAAAAAAAAGAACACATAAATTACATTCATCCTGCTAGTTTCCCCAGCCAAACATGCCTAAAAGGAAAGGTGACAGAATTCCTGTTTGAACTACTAAGAAAGTAACCAATATCCAAGCACAAACATAACTGGATAATACATTTGTCGTTTTCTTTTTTTTTTTCCAAACATAAATCACAACCATTTAACTTCTTGATGAGGTAGCAACAATGGCCTGTTAAGGCGAGACGTGTTCATCGCCAAGCTTCCACCCTTTCTGTTGTCGAATTCAACCTATCGATGATTCTGACTCCTTTGCCCTTCTCTAAACTCCCAGATATGTGACCTATTGGCCATTCAATCACTTTCTTTGATCCTTTCAGACTAGAACTACTCGAATGCACGCTTTTAGTCCTTCGGATTTTTGGTTGACTTCTTCCACTTGTAGAATTGATGTTACCAGATCCAAGCTCATCATCCTTTGTGCTGTCTGGTAGGTTTGAGATTTCACTGAGACAATCAACGAATGCGTCTTTCTCTACAGTACATGGTAATCCATGGGATTTATTGTCAACTATTATCTCTCTGAGGGTAGAATTAGCAGCGTCACTTGAGGGTCGTCCTTTGGATATAAGGATATCCTCCTCGATCTCGTTAGACTTCTGAACTATTGGCTGTGAAGCACTATGATGTCCATTTTCATCAAATGGCTCCAATTCTGGTGCAGGACCAGCTTCTACGACAGTTTCTTCTCGGTCTTTCAAAGTTCGGAGAATTAGAGTTTTGAGAAAGTTCATAACTTGAACTGCATACATCAAAGCAGTCAAAGGATCTGCCATCTGCAGGCGAAAGAAGTTGCACCATTTGTTAATCAAGAAAACACTCGCCGCATTCTAATGATTGAACCATTGTATTAGTTTCATTGACACGTTTAGGTTGCTGTCTATGAAATGGAAATTGCACTCTTAATATACGAAATATCACAACCACGAGACTTTCCTAACAATTTGTAACCCCCCAAACGCACACCCAAAACTAAGAAAACGAGAAGAGACGTTATAGGGGCAACAATATGATTCCTTCATGTTTCTTTTAAATTGCATGAAAGTTTTGACTTACCTGTGTCATATTTGGAGCAAACACCATAGCGATATTACGTGCATTCATTTTGTTAAAACTTTCCAGTTGAGCAACATCAGCCATCAAGTTAATAGCCCAATCTAATAGAGCAGCTTCAGTTGGAGGAAGAAGTCTCACGAGCCGCACACACTCTTCTTCCGATTGAGCACGCATAATTTCCTCTGGCGAGAGAGAATCCAAAACTCCTGTTGGCAATTCTCTGAACCAAGCCTATAAAAGTACCATCACTTTACGTCAATTACCACATACAGACAACATGAAAAATCAAAACAATCATGAAATGCATAGGGATAACAAAAATCGATGTCTCGGAACTAATAAAACCACCTCCTACCCCTGCCCAAACAGGAAGAGGAGAGAGAACTCTTTGAACTTGATCAGAACATAACAATGTACTTTCTTCATCAATGAAGAAGATAAGAAACTTTAATATCAAGTTCAAATGCAATTTAGATAAAGTATACTTCCTCCAAAATGAGACATTTCGTCAGCTGATATGAAAAGATATTGATCACTTGCAATCCAGGTAAACAATTTCCTCTCAACAATTACCTAAAAATGTCAAAATGAAATCTATGTTGCCCTGACTCTTCAAAAATATCGTCAAGTGTGTGTCAGATCCCCAAAAATTAGTGCATTTTTGGAGATCTGACACCAGACCGACAGCATTTTTGGAGAGTCTGAGCAACATAGAATGAAACATATTCTGAGAGCAAGGTGCGGAATATTACCTTTATAAGACCTGCTAGGCAATGGACGTCAATGTTATCTGGAATAATTCCCCTATTTAGCTGCTCCCTGACAAATTCTTCTTGGCCATTTTCGGCATTGATCCTGAAGATCCCTTCAGCCTGCAAGTGAATAACTAATTTTCATCATTGAAAAGTTTTACTTACGAAACTTCTAGAGATAACACATATCAGTGATAGATGCCTGTCAAACATTTAATTGATCAAAATGAGGGAGATTAAAGAGTTGGTGAATCCACACCTGCAAGCCACCTTGAACGTATAAGCGCCCTTGCATCATCAGAAGGATTGTGGGGACACTATTTCCTCGAGAGTCAAATGAAAGCTGCATGCAATCTGTCGAAACTCCAAAGACTCTAGTACTGCAAAAAAACAACACCAATATCAATTAGAACAGCGTGACACTTTTTTCTTAGGCAACAATCTGAACAAGTTGTTCTACACCATATAAAAACTCGTAAAAAGGATAGGATCAGAAGTTACTAGAATACAAAAGAATTACACAAAAGTAATATGCCATCACAAAACATGTGATATATGATATGGCTTTTCAGTACTAGGTCGGTATCAACTTTAACAATTCTGAAACAAAAGTATTGGAACGAAACAGGCACATACGAAGTTGAAAGATATAGAGGACTCATATCGCCTTACCCCAATAGTTTGGGACTGTAACATAGTTATTATTGTAACAATTATGAAGCAACAGCTTGTTTGCCGAACAAAGAGAACCAACTTTTTCTTTTCTTTTCTTTTCTTCAGTTTTCATTTTCTTTTACTATGTTGAAGGATGACATATTCCCACAGTGACTCGAGGACATATGAAACTAGAAGGTAAATTAAAAGGCCTATACTTCATTTTCTTCAAATTTTGCTCATCTATCCCGGGATTTCCTAAGCAACTACCATTTCAAAATGTTCAAAGAAGTTTCTTAATTAGAAGAGTAATTATACTAAGCTTTCACTAAGTTTCTCTGCACCCTTTTCTGAACCATTTTCACACACACCATATATATTGCCATCACGTGATAAAATTTCTACATTACTTAATAAGCAATATGCTTTTAAATTCCCCAACCAAATAAAAATAGTCAATTTTTGGTAAGTGTAGTCATCATGAAGAAAGGAAAATCTGAACTTGAAGCAAAAGAACATGTTACTTTCGATCTAATTATAGTCTAGTAAGGAAGACAAGGACACACCAATTACTCATCAATTCACAGATATATTAATCAACAATTCGTGCATTCCACTGCATAAATTATTAGCTTTCTCCGAATAATTTAAACCACAATTATATGTTCTTCTCCTTATTCCATAAGTATTTGCTGTACAAGGCTGTCAAAAGCCTAAACAACTAACAAGATAACTAAAAGAAACCAACAGCCCTTTTTCAGCTCACCATAAAGAGAAAAGAACAAAAAGATAAAACTTGAATAATAATAACAATAATAATGAATTAAGGAATTTCACAAAATCCTACTACTCCGTCCGACCCAAAATATATAGTTGTTGTTTATGCTTCTCGAGATTCAAACTACATGAACTATAACCAATATTTTAAGATGTATTTCTTCACCATATTGATATGAGAAAAGTTGCAACTTATATTAGGTTTCGAATATCAAATTAAACTAATTCAGTGTAGGTCCAAAGATTGATCAAAGCTGACTCTCGAAAAGCAAAACATGACAACTAGCTTAGGACAGCGAAAATATTCGAACATTAAATGTCATCAGAACACAACAAAACTAGAAACACATACAAGGGAAAAAAACAAAAGAATAATAATAGTTATAAAGTAACACCAAGCACATATCCTAACTCATGAATGATTTAGAACAAACAACAACAATTACGTCTCAATTCCAATCAAGTTAGAGTCGACTATATGAATCTCTATTTAGAAAACCCTGCGAATTCACAAACAAAGTAGTTTAAAAGAAAAGAAAAAGATCAAACCTGGCACTTGGGGGTCTTCTAGGTACTTCAGGTTCAAACTCAACAGGAAGTCCAAGAAATCCATTAAACCTATCAAAAGTGACATGAGCAACATGTCTGACATTACTAGGCCAACTAATCTCCATTGATGAATTAGCAGAACTAGAACTAAAACCAGAACAAGATGAAGAAAGCAGCTCTTCAACACCAACACCACTAATAATATCAAAATTGCTCTTACAAGCAACCAAAGATTTCCTAAAACCAGTTAAACAAAGTGTTAACAAAGACAGCTGATCTCCCCCTTCTTCTCTTTCTCTCCTTTTTCTCTCTCTTTTTCTACCAGAAATACTAACTCCTCTTACTTCTACCTCACTATTATCCCCCCCTCTGTATACATCTACAACAGAATACAAATTGGGTCCACTAACTACACTCTCTTGGTGAGACCCATCATTACCTCTAGCAACTAAACATGGTAGTATACTAATGGAGCTTGAAGCTGAAGGTAACTCATGTTGGGGTTGTATAATATCAGTCATTTTCAAGAAACCCACAATAAAAAAAAGATTGGATTTTTAATGGTACAACAAATCAAGAAAAGCTCCTACACTTATAATTTCAGTCATTTTCAAGAAACCCACAAAAAAAGAATCCCTTTTTTATTTAAAGATTGTTTTTTTTTTTGGTGGGTTTTAATGGTAGAACAAATCAAGAAAATCTCCTACCTTATAATATCAATCATTTTCAAGAAACCCACAAAAAAAAAATCCTTTTTTTATTTAAAGATTGGGTTTTTCTTGGTGGGTTATAATGGTAGAACAAATCAAGAAAAGCTACTACCTTATAATATCAATCATTTTCAAGAAACCCAAAAAAAAAAAATCTTTTTTTTATCTAAAGATTGAATTTTTATATAAAGATTGGATTTTTCTTGGTGGGTTTTAATTGTATAACAAGAAGCAAGAAAAGTTTGGTGAAAAAATTTACAACAACTTGAGTAAAACCCCTCTTTATGATAAGTTTGGTAGATTAGTAGAGATGGGGTTTGAGTAGAGTTGGATTCAAGCAAAGGTTGGTTTTTGGAAGGTGAGATATTAATATCATCATCACTTTCAATACATTCTCATTTTTCTTCTCCCTATTTTATGGAAACACTTCAATTCTTTATATGAAAAAAAAAACTCAATAGGGGAGTAGGGAGAATATAGTATAGTTTGAGGAGAAAAAAGAGAAAGAAACTATACTATAGAAAGAAGGGGATTAGTTTATAATAGAGCTTCTTGTTTTGGAATCAAAATGGGGAATAGAAGAAGACTAGCTTAGTTGGATTTGGCTCCTCTACCATGGCACTTACTGTATATAATGCGTTTAGTTAAGGTGTGTCTCGAAATTTTAGTTATAATATAAGAGATAACTGTATTTTATTCCTAAATGATATGATAATAAATAAAAGTTATGACGGAGTAATAAGTATATCTACATTTTTATTTTAGTAAGAAATTTTAATTTGAATTTGGTCGTATAGTCACTTTTATTAGAAGGTATTTATAATTTTCTTTTGCAGAATAGAATATTAAATAAGAGTAGTAGTAAAGTAGTAAATAATTCAATATTTTTAGTCAAAAGTCTTAATATGATCATGGAGCCACTTTTATTGGAATGTGTTTATACAAATTGATATGATAATTAAAAAAAATTGTGATGGAATAGTAAGTAAACTTTTATTTTTAATTAAAAATCTCAAATACAAGTCTGATTATGAAGTCATTTTTATTAGGAGATGTTTAAATTTCGTAGGATACTGAATTGATATAATAACAAATAAGAGTCGTCATATAGTGATAAGTTATCCTATATTTTACGTCAAAAATATTAAATCTGAACCTGATAATAGAGTCATTTATTGTTAAAAGGTGTTTATACTAATTGATATGATCGTAAATAAAAGTTACGATGGAATCATAAATAGATTAGCTTTTAGGTAAAAAACTTAAATATTTGAATTTATCATGAAATCACTTTTATTAGAAGACGCTCATATTATTTTTATATACTATGCTAATTGATATGATAGTATATACTAGAAGTTATGATGGAGTAGTAGAAGTCTTAAATTGAACTTTGGTCATGAAACCTCTTTTGTTAGAAGGTTTTTATACTAATTGATATGATAGAAAATAAGATTTGTGATAAAATAGTAAATAATTCTTTATTTTTAGTTTAATATCTTGAATTCAACTTTGGTCATGGAGTCACTTTTATCCATAAAAAAAATTAGGATATTAATTGATACAATAATAAATAAGAATCACGATAAAATAATAAGTGATTCTTTAATTTCTATCAAAAATCTCAAACTTCAATCTATGAATCACTTTTTTTGTTAGAAGATATTTATAAATTTCTACAAGAAACCAATTGATATAATAATAGATAAAAAGTCATCATGAAATAGCAAGTAATTTTTTGTTTTTAGTCAACAACTTTGAATCAAATTTAAATTTGATCATAGTGACTCTTTTGTCATAAGGTGTTTATAAAATTTGGATATTAATCAATCTAATAAGAAATGAAAGTTGTGTTAAAGTGGTAAATAATCTTTTATTTTAATCAAATATATTGCATTCAAATTTGTCACAAAATCAGTTTTTTTGTTAGAAGATGTTTATAAGTTCTATAAGATACTAATTGATATAAAAAGAGCTAAGAGTCTTAAGAAGTAAGCGAGTTTTTATTTTTGGTCAAAATCAAATTTGATCATAAAGTTATTTTTATTGAAAAATATTTTATAAATTTATATAAGATACTAGTTGATGATAATAAATAGGGAAAATGTACAAGTACCCCCTTAATCTATGTTTGAAATCTCAGAGACACACTTATACTATACTAAGGTCCTATTATCCCTGAACTTATTTTATAAATAAATTTTTACCCTTTTCGGTATACTTGGCACTAACTAGAAAAAAAATGTCAACACACACTGAGCCCACAAAATTTCGAGCATAGATTGAGGGGGTACTTATACATTTTTTCTAATAAATAAAAATTTCGATGGAATAACAGATAATTCTTTATTTTAGACAAAAATCTTGAATTTAAATATGATAATAAAGTCGCTTTTGTCATAAAATATATTACTTCCGATGTAAAAGTATTTGCAAATTCAAATTACATTAAACATCCATATTAGTATTAAATATTTGGTGGAAAATAAATTTAAAATATAAGATATATTTTACCATTTTCTAATACTCCCTCTTTCCAAGTAATGTATAGGGAATGGAGTATGTGAATTTTTTATTTTTTTTATTTTTTTTGGTAATAATGTGAATTAAAATATTTAATTGATTGTCAACTTAAGTATAGCTTTTCTAAATATTTTAACATAAAATAAAAAATGAATTTTTTTATGAAAGTTACTCTTCAATCCGTCCCAAAATATTTGGAGATTTAACTCATGAACTTTAATAATCAATTTAAGATATATATTACACTATAATAATATGAAAAAATTGTAATTTAAATTATTATTTTTGTAATTTTGTATGTATAAATTTTAATTTTAAAATATAAATAAAATATAAATCATTTCAGTTTTAAACATTAGACAAACTGATTCTTTAGAAGCAAAACGTAACAAATCATACTATCAATATAATTTATTTTTGCTTTGAAAATTAGTTAAAATGGACCATCTAAAGCAAAACGTAACAAATCATATTACTAATATAATTCATTTTAGCTTTAAAGACTATATAAATTGATGGAAACTCTAGAAGCAAAATGTAACAAATCATATTATTAATATAATTCTTCTTACTTTGAAGATTAGTCAAAATTGACTCTCAAAAACATAGTGTAACAAATCATATTACCAATATAATTTATCTTAATTTTAAAAATTAATCAAATTAACTATCTAAAACCAAAATGTAACAAATTATATTAACGACATATGTTATTTTAACTTCAAAATTTAGAGTGTGTTTGGTATGAAGGAAAACATTTTCTGAAAAATATTTTCCAATTTTCTCATGTTTGGTTGGGACAAAAGTTTTGGAAAATATTTTCTAAATCAACTCATTTTCCTCAAAATTAAGAAAAATGACTTCCCTTCAAAAATTAAGGAAAACATTTTCCAAAACTCTCCTTCAATATCAAATTACATTTTTTTTTCGAAAAACATCAATTTTAAAAAAATATTTTCAATTTTAAAATTTTATTTTTTCACCCGATCCCTGACCCACCCCCTACCCACCCCCTCCCAAAAAATTAATTTTGCTTTTTAAATATATTTTCAACTTCAATTTTTACTTTTAAACTCCTACACCCCACCCCACTCCACCCCCGCCAGCCCTCTACCCACCTACCAGCCCCCCCACACCCAACCTCCAACCCCCAAAAAAATTAATTTTATTTTTGAAAAATATTATCAACTTTAAATTTTATTTTTTCACTTCTACCCCCTCCCCCCCACCCCAACCTAAAAAAATTATTTATAAAAAATATTGTCAATTTCATAATTATTTTCTACTCTAATAAAAAAAAAGATGTCTCTCAAAAATATTTTTCATTCATAAATTAAAAACTAAAAATCATTTTCGAAAAATATTTTCTACTCACCAACCAAACATGAAAAAATAAATCTAAAATTTACTTGTTTTCCAGAAAAACATTTTCTAGGAAAATATTTTCCATGGAGAACATTTTCCTTACCAAACACACCCTTAGTCAAATCAACTCACTAAAACCAAAACTTGACTAATCACATGACCTAATCAAAGGGACTCATAGTATAATGATGAAAAATTAATATTCCTAATCCAATAATTATATGACCTAATCATGTATAGATCTTATCTACTCTTTAACACTTTTAATTTATTTCTTTTGCAGGTCATATTAATATCTTTTGTTGAATTATCAATTGTTTATTTATTATTTTGGTATAAATGAAACCTTTATTTTAATGTACATGACAACTTGTATTGTGTAGGAAGGTACCTGGTTCTGTTAAAAGTAGTTGGAGATCCAAAGAAGAACAATATTTTAATGTCTTAACACATGAGGGCCGAATCGTAATGACAGAATCAAGATTTTCAGTTATAAAATTAAAAATATATTTAAAAAAAGAAGAATTAATATTTATTCTATATTTGTAAAAATTAAACATAAACTTTGATAAGACATCTCTTACATTTTGTCAATACTCTAATGAAACTCTCACTCAAGCATGCTTATCCTTTTTTCTTTTCTTTTATTATTCGATGTATAATTTAGATTCTGATTGACTTGAATTCGTATTGAGATTTTTTATTTGAAGAAAATAATTTTTTATTCAAAATGAATAAATTTTAAAAATTTAAATATGAGACATCTGATGAAGAATAAAAGAATATTTATCACTTAGATGTGACCTTTTGTTTTGGGAATTTTAAATTGGAGAATGATTTAGCTTACCAAAAAAACTTGTAACTTTCAATTGTGTCATCAAGAAAATGTTTCAAATTCAAGAATATGACAATTGATCTTAACAAAGTCATATTGCAGTTAAATCAACCAATGTACTTGTATTTTTTTCTCTGTTTTTGAAAAGAATGAGTACAACTTCACTAGTTCAAACTATTTAATATTCGAAAATTACTGCTTCGATTAATTAAATTTTTATTCATTTATAACTTGTCTAAGGTCTAAGGGGCTGAAAAATATTTTTCGATTAGATTTTCTTTTATTTTTAGAGATCAAAGTTCAAACTTAATACAATTAAAGATGAAGAAAATTCATTTGTATATATCACACCTTAATAATTTACCTAGTTTGTAATAAATATAGATAGCTTAATAAATTATACTTGTCTTGTATCTATTATTTACCTTTATGGACATAAAAAGAGAGAGATTTAAAAGATAGTTAAAATATGATAGATCTTTTGATAAGAAATTGAACCTTATTACTTCTCTTGTTTTGTAAAACTATATGCTCGTAGCCGCTATTTTTTTGATGGACACAAAGTAAACTTCACTATTGTAAAAAAACCTATAGACCTAAAGAAAATCATATCGTACTTAATATGTCTCATACGATGAGCTCCATCGAGAAAATATGTAGTTTTGGTGTTTCATTTTACTACTATGAGCTCCATCGAGAAAATATGTAGTTCTGGTGCTTCATTTTACTACTATAAGTTACTCTTTCTGTTTATTTTTATTTATTATGTTACACTTTTCGAAAGTCAATTTAATTAATTTTTAAAGTTAAATTAGATTAAGTTAATTCAATATTTTAAAGAAATAGATATCAAAAACTATACGAAAAATACTATAAATTGTAATTTTTGCATATCATGATAAAATATACATCGTAAAATATTAATCAAAATTCTTATAATTTGACTCTAAAAAAATAAAATCAAAATAATTACTTGTGAACGGAGGGAGTATTAATTATCATTAAAAAATTGCAGGATTTCCTAGAAATAGGAATAAAGGAACTATAACAAAATAAGTAGGAAGTGTCGATAATACCCCTCACCATTCATATGAAATGACTTAATTGTCCCCATTCAGCCCAAAAATAATTTTCCTTTATTTATTTCTTACTTATAACTATACTCCCGTCCACTTTAAATTATCATAGTTTTCTTTTTTAGAGTCAAACGATAAGAACTTTGACTAACATTTTACTATGTATTTTTTTGCATTATATTGATATGTAAAAAATTAAAACTTATAGTATTTTTCATATAATTTTTGGATATCTAAATTTTTTGTCTAAAATATCAAATTAATGTAATCTAATTTAACATTGAAAAAATGGATTTGAAAAATACTTCAACTTTGGCCGGAATTGTTGTACGATACCAAACTTTATGAAGGACCTTTTACCCCCTTGCACTTTTTAAAAGTGTATTTTAAATAGGGGTGTGCGAAAATCGAACCGACCGATAATTCGAACCGAAAAAAATGTTAATGGGTAATTGGGTTATTGGGTTTTTAATAAAAAGTTATTGGGTTATTGATTCAATATCGGGTTTTACTATTGGATTATTGAAATCGATAACCAAATAAGATGGTAATAATTTACTATTTTACCGTTCCTAATGATTAAATATTAATAATTTAATATATAACTAGACACTATAACTATATCAAATTATTAATATTCTATCTACTTCACAGTAGTCCGCTTTACTAGTTTTTATTGTTTACTAAAAAACTAAAAACTAATGTAAGGATTCGCAATTGTAGCTTTTAAGTTTTAGTTTTAGTCTTGTTGGACTATTTGATTTTATTTAGTTTGTAATTGTAGGTTGTAGCATTTGCAAGTTTGTAAAGGTCCGTAATTTGATTAACACAAAAAATCTCATACTGTGTTTTGGCGGTGACATGTAATTATAACTTTCATACTATATTTAGATAAGTAAAAAGTCATATAATATTTTACGGATATTTTCTTATTGGTAAACCAAAAATCGAACCGATAACTATCATAAATCGATAAATCGAATCGATAATACATAAAACCAAACCGAACCGAACCGACCGATGCACACCGTAATTTTAAAGGTATATATGTGCCAACGTGGACACATTACTATTTAAAATGATACAATATTTATGATGTCCACGTGAACACATATATACCTTAAAAATACTCTATTAAATAGTACAGAGATAAAAGATCGTTCATAATGTTCGATAATTGAATTTATTCCAGACATTTTTCCCTAATTAAAAGTGGACAAAAAAAAATTAATAAATTTTAAAAGTACTAAAAGGGACCACTTTTTTTAACTCACAAACACAAAAAATTAGGTGACTGTCTAATTATGTCTATATAAAGCTTTGCACTCGTGGTAGACATAATTAATGGCCTTAATTCGTGATTAAATTAGGTGAATTTGTCTAATTATATATTCAATCATTGATTACATCAAAATAGTAAATCTTTTGCTACCTCAAATTTAAAGAACAATGAAAATAATTTATTTCACGAATTATCTAATGATTTCATAAACTTCAATTAATGTAATTTATGGTCAAAATATGGTCTAACTTTATTATATTTAGTGGCAATAGTAAATGTGAATATTTATAGCTAACATTTTATATAAATGTCTTTAAAAGCTTTAACGATTGGAGAGTCGAAATGTAATTACAATGATAATAACTTAATTATCGTTAAATATTTTTAAATAAATATTACTGTTAATTGTAACTTATGATGTTTTTCTTTGTTTTTTGTTCTCATTGATACTTGATACTCGTATTAAGCGACTAAATTAAATTTGCATGGTAAGACTTAAGAAAATTGATAACTTTTAACTTGATTGTTTTTTTATATTCAGAACGTTGAACTCGAAACCTTTGAAATCGATTTGTTAACTTAGCAAATTTTTAAAATTAATTTATTAAAAAAAAAAAAAAGCTTATAGGCTCTATGTTTATACTAAATTCAAAGAGACAAAGACAGAAAAACATGGAAAAAGATACATAAAAAGATGATACAACGGAAGAAAACCTTTTTTTTTGTTTTAGAAATAAAACAATAATTTGCACTTTTTATGTTAACAATATTCACTATTCAAATATTCAAATTCATCATATTGGTGGACCCCCCAAAAAATAAAATGATTTTTATGTTTTATTTTACACGTCATCATTTTTTATTATTAAAAAAAAAAGTTCATAACGTAGATTGAGAATTCTGAAATCTCGTAGAAAATGATTTAAAACAATAATATGATCATGTGAACTTAGTATTGTTTAGGTATGGTTTCACAAAAATTACAACAAATTGTAGATATGAGCTTATGATTAAAAAATAGAACGAGTTCTATATTCAAAATTTAGAAATTGAATCCATAAAGATAAAATTTTATATCTGTCTTAAGGTTACGGATTCAAATTTCACCAAAAGTAAAAAAATATTAGTCTATTTCTTTCTATTTTTGTGCAAACTTTTAACATTTTAGTCACTCGATACCTGTGCTGGTAGACACAAACGAATCTAAACACCACGATATTAAAAAAAATAAAATGTATTATTTCCAAAAGGATTATTAACGGTCATTTTGGCCCAATGACCAATTGTATAAATTTTCTTTTGGACCAAAAGAACCTCTTTATTATCCAACAAAATATTGCCTTTTAATTCTTTTAATCCACTTTTTATTTTATTTTTGCAACGGGCCGTAAACTGTAAAGTTATATAATATTAGGGTCATTTTTGTCATTTTTGTTTCTTTTTAGACTACTACTTTTTTTTTTTTTTTGTAATCATACACAATATATTATCTATAAATTAAAATTATATTTTAAACATTATGTTCAGTCAAACAGAATCATATATAACAGAAACACAAATGAACTAATTACTACGATTTATCTTTTGTATTAATAATGATTAATTTTCAATTAAAAGTTAACCTATGTTATGACTCATGGTGATAATCCAAGAAATTACCCCTAATACTCTATTGGAGTCGAAATTATAATTATAAAAATAGAACTTTACATTATATGACAAAATATGACTCATAATCATCACTTTTATATAAAAATAATTTTGAAAATATAGCACCTTAAGTTAAATTTAATATATATATATATATAAAATATAAAAATTTAAATTTACATATAAACTAAAAATTTAAAAGATTTGGATAAGACTTAATTTAGGCCCAAGCAATTTTATTAGGCCCACTAGCCCAATTTAACAGCCCACTTACCTATTGACCTGTTAAAATCCCAAACTAAATTAGTCCTTCCGTCTTGATTTATGTGATATTTTCTGCATTTCGAAATTCAAATGAGTCTATCTTTGATCGTAAATTTGTTATATATCTTTTAAATATTTTGAATTGTCAATTAATATGACTTATAATATTGTTTACGTAGTTTACAAATATATAAATTTCATTTGAAAAAAAATTAAAGATTCCGTGCGTAAATTTTCAGTCAAATTTAAATTTGAAAAATGAAAAGTGTAATATAAATTGAGACAGAAGAGTATTAATAAACGACTTGTGATAGATTAAACTTGTGAAAAAAAGTTCATCTACTTGAAATAAAAAGTTGACTTTGACAACACTCTCGAGACTTAAACCAAGAAAAATAAGAATTACTTTCAATAAAAAGTTGTCTTGACAACATTCCAGACTTAAGTATGAAATTGTTTAATTAGACGTTTAAGATTTGAATCTTAAAGAATAAAGTCGTTTTTAATTAAGAAAAAGAAGAAGATTTTACTATCGAGGTGAGATAAATAAAAAGTTGACTTCACAACATTCTCAAGACTTGTTTAATCAGAAATTTCAGATTTGAATCATGAGAATAAAGTTGTCTTTGATAAGAAAAATTTTACTATCGAGGTGAGCTTTTTAGGGCACAAATTTGAATAAGTCAAGTGTGTTTCAAAACGAATATCGAACAACTAGTGAAGAAAAAAAAAGTATGAAACTCGATTGGTTACGACAAATATTTTTTTTTAGATATAAATTTCACTTATTCTTTCATAACAAATCCAGAAACAATCAAAGAATGATGAGATAATTGTAGTTCCTTTATTCTTAATTAGAGATTGGATTACACTTTATCAGCTTTCTTACCATGTCTTTCAATTGGAATGAATTTAGATTAATCAGCTTAGCAAATTTCATTGTAGCATATGAATTATGATAAGTTTAGTGTGATCCCTCTATTCGAATTTATTTGTTAAATTTAGACTTGACATATATGTTAAGAAAACAACGTTAATATAGTGAATCTATCATTTTATATCTATTAATTAACATGATCCAAATATATCTATTCACTACATTTTTTAAAGACATTAACTCAATATAAATAAATTGAGGGTATAATAAAAAAAAATTGTACTTCTTTAATTTGTCAAAAGTAGCAAATAGAAGTAGAAATTAAAAAAAATATATATATATAACAAGTAAAAATAAACGAAAGAAGGAATTTTATGAAGTAGACATGCTTTATTCGAATCTTCTAATAGAATTTTGTGTCTTATTTTTTTCCCTCTCCTTTGAATATTGTTCAATTTGTCCAAGTTATGATATCATGTTAGGCAAAAACACTAATTAGTCAACTATTTTCCTTTTTATAATTGTGAATTATTGAAGACTTTAAAATATAACGTTTTAAATAATATTAAAATATTACAATTTAAAAGTGGAAAACTTCTATTGGAGACTTTAAAATTCAACGTTTTAAATAATACTAAAATATTACAATTCAGAAACGAAAAACTTCTATAGGAGACTTTAAACACAATGTTTAAAATAACATTAAAATATTACAACTCATCAACGGAAAAGGGAGGGGTTCACTTAAATATTATAGTGACACTATCTTGTGGGTCCAATGTTGATTGATTTTTTTTTTCTAAGCTAGTGCCACTTAGGCCGAAAAGAGGTAGAAAATTACTTATAAAATAAGTTTAGGGGGGGTAATAGGACCTTAGTATAGTATAAGTGTGTCTCTGAGATTTCGGGCATAGATTGAGGGGATACTTGTGCATTATTCCAATATTATATTTCAAACCCATGACATATGTTTAACTTATACATAAACGTATTACACTGTTGTCACTGGACCGAAATCCTAGCTAAATCATCTAGTTCTATATAGATTTTAGGGCAAAAGATTATGTCCTACCAATATGGATTATGATGGATAAACATGATTTTTTTATATTTTTTACTGTAGATCTCGAATTCTAGTTTCTATATGAAAAGTTTTATATTAGAAAGAACTTCCTCTTAAGCCTTGCGATATACGTTTGAAATAATTAGAATCTAATACACTTTATCGCTATGCACCTTTCAAACATATTTTTCTTACTCCGACTAGCGCGATTTCTTTCCCCGACCGATTTGAATTCCATTTCATTTTTGATTTTAAGTTACTGGCTCTGAATAACTAGCTCTACAATAAACTCAATTGTTCCATAATTTGCTCCTTCAGACGGAAAGTATAGATAGAAAGATAGAATAGGAGCCGCAAAATTAAATTTATTGTACTTCAATAAAAATATTATAACTATAAGTAAAATAACAATCATTCAACCGATAGCTGGGGAAATTTTTTTTATCCTTTTGTGGAAGCAAATATTCCTTTTCATTTCAACCATTTACTTTGACAATTGGCAAGTAGTGCCGTCCTTGTTTACTTATTTTCCCAAAATTCTCTTTGTTTTTTTTTCTTATCTTTTAATTTTAATAATAAAAATGTGTCCTCCACTCTTCAACTCTCTTCATTCTTTTTTGTTTTTATATAACTATTTTTTTAAAAATAATTTTGACTAATTTTTAATCACATAAACTGATAAATATTCCAACTGTCTAATTATTATAATTTATAATATATACTTTATAATCCTTTTAACTTTTTTAGTTTCATGGGTACCCACCATTTTCAGCCGTCTAATATATTAAAGGGTTGGTGATTAGTCAATTTTTTGCTAGTTGATTTAGAGTTAATTAAGTTAAAATTATTCTTGATTATTCAATTATGTAATGGTTAAAATTATTTTTTTTGTTGGTTATAAAGGAATATATTGGTTGTAACTAATCCAGTATGCCTTTTTAAGTAATGGATTAATGGCTAAAATATAGCATGAGTTATTGCTATTCTATTTTTAATAAAGTAATCTTTTTTTTAATTTTTAAAATTTTATAAATGTTTGTAACTATTGCTATTTGATAGAACCAACTCTAGATTTCTACCATCTATTTACCTAATTAATTAAGGTATAATAATTTTTTAAAAAGTGATATACTTATAAAATTGATGTGACACATTTCGTTTTTCGAGAGTCAAACAATTAAAATTAGATCGAAAATTTGCACATGAAATCTTTATTTTTTTTTGAAATAAATTTATATATTTATAAACTACGTAAAAAAGATACTACAAGTCACAATAATTGTCAATTCAAAATATTTATAAGGTATACAAAAAATTTACAGTCAAAGATAAACCTGTTAGAATCTCAAAGTCCGAAATGTGTCACATAAATTGGGATAAAGAGAGTAATTCTTTACGTTAATGATATAATTGGACATAATTTCTATAACAAAAAATCCCGAATCTCCAACGGAAACTTCCATCGAGATATTTTTAGTTTTGTATTGATAAGATGTGATAAGCGTTTAAGTACGAACGCATAAAATTCAAATTCTGACTGGTTCTTCTTAATTTATATAGGCTATATAAGTTTCATATGCACTAACTGCTATTATTGATTAGTCAAAAGTGCATATATAGAGACAAACATTTAAGGACAAATAAATTAAACCACCACAATTATATAGCCACTCTTCCAATTTTTAAAAGTCAAAAGTTGGCCCTCTTTTGATAATTTCTCCACACTACAAAAAGCCAATTGCCACCCAAACTTTTTTCATTGCAAAAATATTCAAGAAATTAACTTCTTTCTCATTTTCTTGTACACAAAAAATGCTAGGCAAGAAGTTTGGTTCAATGAAGAAATTAGCCAAAAAGGCTAAGGTTATTAGATCACCTAGTGCTAATTCTATTTATAACCATGATCAATCACAACATCTTGAATATTTACTTGTTAAGGATGATCATGATCAAGATCAAGATTATCAAGGGGTTAGTCCAACAAGTGCTAAATCATCAAAAAAGATGGGAACATTTGCAGTGTATGTAGGGGAAGAAAGAGAACGATTCGCGGTGCCAACGAGCTATCTTTCACATCCATTGTTCAAGATTTTGTTGGAGAAGACATATAATGAGTTTGGTTTTGAGCAAACAAATGGACTTGTGGTGCCATGTAGTGTTGCTGCATTTCAAGAAGTGGTCAATGCTGTGGAGTGTTGCAATGGGAAGTTTGATTTTAGTGGTTTGGTTGAGGAATTTCTATAATTAGATCGTCGATATTAATCAAGGTCTTATATATATGGCTTTGATTCAGAAGAATCAAATTAGTAGGGTAAGAATATTGTTACTTCTTTTTTTACCACTTTTCTAGCGTGAGGATACAATAATAACTACGTATAATATTTCAGTCTCGAACAAGTTGAAATCAATTACTTTTCTAACTAGAGTGAAAAAATAGCATTTGGTGAAATAGATTTAAGGATTAAATCATATCTTAAGGAGGTAATTTACAATTTAAAGTCTTGGTTACTTTTGTACCAAAGAGATAGTGTAAATTATTACACTTTTAATATCCTAGGTAATTAAGCTTCCTTTTGTTTTTTTTCCTATGAGGAGAAATCAATTGAGAGAAGTCAATCTTGTTGTTTATATTTCTCTTTAAAAATTAATGTCAACTAGCTAAATTGTAAATTTTAAGTGACAAGATCAATTGAAAGAGAGATTTAGTTGTTAATTATTTACTTTTTGCCCTTTCAAATACATTAAGAACACTTTGAGAATGTTCATCTTATGAGCTCGTTCAAACAGTCAGTCTCAAAGTTAGATTAAAGAAGATAGTTATGATAAGTTGACATTCAACTTAAATATGTACATCTCTATCATTTTAATCTCTCTCCTCACCTTGTTTTTCTTGTCATTTCACATTGTCGAAAGTTTTTTTTGTTTTTTCGTTTTTGTTTTAGGTTCGATCGGTGTAAACATGATTTTAATTAATCTTTATCCTTTCTTGAGAGATTTCAGATGCTCCTTATCCTAAACATGATTTTAATTAATCTTTTATCCTTTCTTGAGAGATTTCAGATGCTCCTTATCCTAAGCCCCAGACATCCAATTACCTTTGGAATCTCAGCCGCTTGCTTTTGCGCTATTATTACTAACTACATTTCTTTTCCTATGCAATTCCCGACTAGTTATAATTTTTCTAAAGACCGGAATAAGAGGTTTCAACATTTTCCATTAGAAATGGAATGTAGTTAGTCATAGTTATCAAGTCAAAAGGGTTTCTAAATAGTCAAATGAATTATTGGTAGTTTGATTATCATCAAGAGGTGCAAGCATGTTATACAATTATTTAATTTTGACTTAGTCAAAAATTAGATACTGAACATAGTGGTAACCACATTAACAAAAAAAAAAAAAAGTACTAATTGGCTGCATGTTGGTTGAAGTTAGCAGCATTTTAGTAGTTAGGTGATAAATTAGAGCCATAAATGACTCATGGAATGTTTTTAAAATTGTAATTTTCGAAAGAGTTTATGTTATCTACACTGTCAGTATATCAATCACATAAAGTTTCACCTAATTGGAGAATAGAAGAGTAACCTGCTATAATCAGTTAAATTTTGACATGACGATGTAAAATTTCTAAACGTCAACGGCTCACATACTTCAACTTGGAGTTGATAAACTCAGCATTCTAAAAACAAGCAGAAAAAGAACAAGAACTTGAAACTTTGATGTCAAAAACAAACAACTTACTGCATTTTCATTGAACATGATCAGTGGGAAAAGATAATGTTTGTTTTAGTAATATAATAACTAGCAGTCAACAAGGATTTTTTTCATTTCACCAATGAGCTCCTGTATGTGTTCTCTAGTATGCAAGGGGAAGGGATAAACACATGCACAATCCAACTGTCCGTCCCTAATTGTGTCGAATATGGCAATAGAAGGGCCTACCCCATGCACGGATGCACACCCGATGAAGTCTTCTAATCCGATTTCTTGATGTACTGTGCTGGAGGTATCGATCACAGTGTCTTCAAACACGGAGATCAGAGAAGTCCTAAGTGAAGAGGATGGAGTTAAGCCGGGATTGTCAATGGCCCTGCACATGAGGAAATTCAGGTCTCCCATGTCTGTGAAATGCTTGTTATTGTTCTTAGCGTTGATAAAAGATGTGTAACTTCTCTTTGCTAGCTCCCATAAGTCATCTCCTCCCTTAACGTCATGCGTGTTGAGGATGGCAGAATGATAAAACCCTGCATAACATGGGTCATCATTTTAATGTGCTCTGTTCAGTAAACATCTTTACAATGCAATAATTGAAATGACCAAAATAACAGAAGCAGACGTTCTGAAATCTAAATCAGCGGGAACATCTGCCTGAACCAGCTCAAAATGGGCATTTCCAACCAGTTTTGAGTTTAGAAGTCGGAGTTTAAGACTCGGGAAAGGCTGACGGGATACAACAATACAAATGAAAAGAAAAAGGTGAACAGTAGATAGTGTAATCAAATTTAAGAACAATCACATGGTACCAAAGGATGGTGTACTTGCTGTTGTTAAAAGGGCTAATAGGATGTTTCCAACAGACTAAGGGTAATTTGAGCTCTTCCAAGTACATAGATTATGTGCAATGAACTTGCAAGTCACATATAGCAACTCTGTTATTTATCTTAAAAGGAATTGTTGCATACTAATACAAGACTCCCGATTGAGTGTGGGTAAGAATTTATAGATTGACAGGTTCTCCCTCCCTTACTTAATAGGCTGAGGTTTTCTATTTAGTCTATAAGAATTACTATCAAAGCAATGCTTGAGCCAGAAAATCAAAGAGGGGGTTCGAGAGACATGTGATGGCTTTGACCTCAAGAGGTGTGCTAGCCTTGATCAATTGGGAGTAGTTACCTGGACCCAAGAGTGTACTAGCCTTGACCAACTGGTAGAACATCAGTAGCGGTACCATCTATGACAAATTGGGTCCAAAAAGAAGAAAAAAAAGATCGGATACCAGTAGACAGTAGTAACCAATGGGGTTAGATGGGTGTCAAGAGTGGTGGCCTAGGTACAAGAAATGTAAAGACCTGATACAAGTTAGTTTTTACCATGAATGCATTAACGAACCTGGAAAATCAGGGCTAAGCACTGGATCAAGAATTGAACGGCAGTTAATAAGGGTTACAATTGCATACTTCTCCCATTGATTCTCCTTTAGGCCTTTTGAGGAATGAGCTGCAATTAATCCAGCAGCAGCCAACAGTCCACACAGTTTTATACCTCTCGTTTTACAGCCCTGCCAAAATTCAGATTTTGTTACTAGTTACTACCTCCTAATGCTCTAAAGTGCAAACAATGTACATTTAGATAGGGAATCGTAACCTGTTGCTCAAACTCTTCAAAAATGTTTGCCAGGTGCATATTGGATAAAATAGTGTAATTTTGGAAGATTTGACATTGGCGAGCACCATTTTTGTAGTGTTGCACATACTTATCATAGACAGTTACATACAACTAACTTCTAAAATAATGTGATTCTGCACTGTCGACGTATAAAATTTAAACCATTAATCAGGCTACAAACCTGATCTCAATTGAGCCAAATTGGATCTTTTGAATTAACAATATTAGTTTATACCATTCTCAGTGGACAGAGTTATTTGATACACATGCAGATAGAAGGTACTGAAGTAACCACTAGTCGACCCGAACACTACAATTATTTTTTAGAAAAATTTAGGTAATACCATTACTCACAATCAGGCCAAATTCTAGTCATGTGAAAGATGTAGCATGCAAATTGGCCAATTCACAATTCGAATGTGATTAAAGTTGTCCATCATGTGAAGAGAATAGTACATCTGCATTCAATGAGGGCCAACCTAACAAGAAAATTGGGCCAAGGAAGTTTTTAGAGTAGCTTTGCCTAGTTTCTAAAGAAAATGAAAAAAAGATAGTCAACCTAACTTTACAATTCGAAAATGACATATAAAATCTAATTTTTTTTTTATGACGATGATATTCAAGTCAGTTCGCAAACGTTATCTATTAGATACCTGCAATTTGTCATCTACAGAGAGACCAAATAACTTAATCGATCAAAACTTAGGCACATGAGAAAAAGTTTGAATCATCTAATATATTTTGTCTCCACTTAAATTTAAACCATAATATCTTTTTTCATATTTTCAATATAACACTAAGGATATTATTATTAATATATGATTAAGTGAGAAAAATATATATTTTCAAATAATACTAAGGAAACTATAATTAATTATGATTAAGGGCAAAAAATACATCGAGAAAATGACAAAAATGATGCTTGAATTTAGATAGGTTTAATATAGTACTTCCTTAAATATAGTATTTTAAAAATTTTAAATTCTTTAAGTTTGTAAAACATCAGTTTTTGTCTCTATCAATTATCAAATATAATATTTAACACTCTGACAATTAAATTCATTGAAAGAGAAAATGGAATATCACTATCTTGCTCTTAAATAAGGAAGCTAAAGAAAAACGCTAATAGTCTGTTTCAATTTACTTATCTGATTTTAATTTAAAATATAATTTTAAAAAATCGACTTTCACCATCTTAAACTAAAGATACATGGAATGTATCAAAATAATTTTTAATCTTATAGGTTTAAACATATCATGAAAAAATAAAATTAATGAAATGTCAACAAAAAAAGAGAGGAAAGAGTCGTTCTTATTTGAAACGACTAAAAAGGACATTAAAACAAACAAATTAAAACGAGAAAATATGTGATATCTTCTTATCTAACCAAGCCTTAATAAACAAAATTACCTCAGTATATAAAATTAATCAACATGTACACAAGCTAATATGACACTACTATTATATAAAGAAAAAGAAATTTACTAAATATATGGGGTATATACGAGCCAAAAGTTTAAAACTATCACGGACTTAACGAGTGACTATGTGATTTCTTCTCATTTAATCAAGTCTCGATGAACAAAACCATAAGTAATATGAAATTAATCGAGCTATGCAAAAGATAAAAAGAAATTTACTAAAATGTTAAAAACTTACATCAAGAATGTGATCAGTCTCTTCTTTATTCAACTGTAAATTCACAACTTGTGATCCTCTCGTTGATTTCGAATCCATAAACTTCAAATTACAAAATCTCAATGAATTCAAACCGTACCCCACCATATCAATCCCACGCGCCCAAAATGCCTTACTCGCTTTACCAGCTGGAATATACTCTTCAATCCCTAAACCAACCTCCACCTTTTTCAATAATTCCAATTCTGTCCCTTCTTCATCTTCCTTCTCACAACTCACCAGCTTCAATAACTTCTTCAGCACCGCCAACGCCGCCGCCCGATCACACACCGATGTATGAATCCTCAACGCGAACACCGATTTCTCATTTTCTAATTGATAAATGCTGGCGAAGAAAATATCCGTGTAGGAATCTGATGAAGTGCCGGTGTTTATCCATGAGTTGTGGTTAATTTCGTGTTCGAGGATGAGATGAAAATCGGAGACGGAGGTGAGATCGGAGTTTTCGAGGCGTCGGAGAATCTGAACCGTTGATGAGAGATCGAACGGCTGGATTTGAAGATGAGAAGTGGAGGGAATGATGTAAGAGTAGGAATTTGTGCTTGATTCGTAAAGGAGTTGAGATTTGAGAATAGGATTGGAATTTTGGAGTTTGTGAAGGGCATTTTGGAGAAGTGAAATGTCTGGTGGTTTTGATAAGAGTAGAGCTAACACTGTTATACCTGTACCTCCGGGAACCGCCTTGCACCAGCTGTGCTCGGTGCTTCCGGCCGGCCGGCTTTTCAACTCAGACGACGGAGCTGCGGCGGCGCTTCCTTGCTCAGCCATGACTGAGAGATTAGCTAAATGGGAATGAAAAAGGACTATAAAATGGACAAATGAAGCCTAACCACTAATTTATACATTTTTTTTTTACTGATAAAACCAATGATTAAGAAAAGTTTGATTACTCTTTCATTTGTTTTGCAAAATAAATTATCTCGAGATTATAATTTTTACATGGAAAAAAAGATGAATATATCTTCGAATGATTGTAAGTGATATATAAATATTCTCCGTCATATTTTTGGAATATTTATGTCCCAGTCGTCCAAAAACTAGAATATATATACTCTTTATATTAACGGACATATTTATGTCATAATTTTATCTATTGATCCGATATTTATCAACAGATAAGATTGCGCGCCACGTGTCCTTATTTAGTCTGCCATTAAAGTGAAGGACATATATGCTTTAGTTGGGACGGCAGGGACACCAATGTCCTAAAATTATGACGAAGAGTATCCGCATATCATTTACGATAATTTAAGAGTATATTTATCTTTTTTTCTTTTTTAAATTCATTTATATATCATAGCAATGAGATATAATGATGTTAAGCTTGATGGGAAATTTTGAAAAAATAACTTAATATTAATGTAATTTTAAAATATCTCATTTTAACGAATGTTAATGGGTAAGAAAGAAGAAAGGTTGACAACTATAAACTTTGGACTCATTTACCAACCAAAGCAATGAGATATGATGATGTTAAGCTTGATGGGAAATTTTGAAAAAATTATCATAATATCAATTTAATTTTAAAATATCTCATTTTATCGAATGTTAATGAGTAATAAAGAAGAAAGGTTGACAACTATAAACTTTGGACTCATTTACCAACCAAAGCAATGAGATATGATGATGTCAAATTTGATGATTTTTTTTTAAAATGATGAGAAAAATTTATATCGTCAATATAAATATACTTTTAGTATTTGGTTGGTCACTAGTGATTGAAAAAATGTGGTTTTATCTGGGATCGAATTCTGATGACATGGGTCATCAAGTGTCCTATACTTTTAATAAGGCCACCATTACTTATATTTAGTTTCTATTAGTCTTTTAAAATAGATATACTGATAAATATGATATACATATATTTACATGATTTATTTTAGGGCAAAAGATCAAATATATCTTTGTACTATTGGAAATAGTTTAAATATACCCTTTTGATTATATTTTGACACAAATTTGCTCTCAATTTTAACGAAAAACATGTGACAAGCTCAAAATAAAATAACGTATCTCGAATTTCAAATAGTTTATTCTTTTAGAAACTCATTTCCTCCGCTTTGAATTCTTTTCTTTGCATCTTCTTCATAAGAAACTAATAATTTATCGTATTCAAAAATTAATATGATTTTTCTTTCTTTCGAATTGAGGTTTTTCTATTAAAAAATTTTTTATCATGCTTAACCTCTTCTAAAAAGTGTCAATATTAATCAAAGAAAATACACCTTTGAGATAAGTTCTAAGAATTTTCAACATCCAAAAATCGATGACTCCCTACGCTAATTAATTTTCTTGTACTTTTATAATAGTAAGAAGATGTGGGTACAATGATTAATTTTATAGAAATAAATTTGAAGATTTTTAATTTGTGAGGGGACAATGTAGCACAATGATGTTGTTTGATATACATATTTTATTATTTCTGGTACAAGAAATTTAAAATTAGATTTATGAATGGAAAAATGAAAATAAGAGTTTAAAACGGAGGGAATGAGTTGGGATGAGTTATACAAATGAGTTTCTAAGCAAATTGAGAGTTTATTTATTTGCTTGTCGTTACTTATTCATTTATCTTTAATTGATGTGTATATTGCGTGAAATTCTATATTAATTATTGATTAATATTAAATTTTACATGTCACATAAATATTAATAAAATATGTTATTTAACTAGTATTTTTAAATATATATATATTTTTGAAAATGATGGATATTATTTTATTAAAGATCTTGAATTTAAAGGTTTTTGTTCAATCTTTAATGTCACAAAATGACTGGATTGAAGCTATAATTTTTATTTTTTCTCAACTATATGGTAGTATTAAAATATAGATGACGTATACAAATTGAATTATTGAGGTGAAGAAAATCTCTTATTTTCGCAATGTTACAAAAAATAAGGTCTCTTATTTCAAAAAAAAAATTATGAAAAAACTAATTATTCATGTGTATGTCTTTAGTATTGGAATATTTAAAAGAAAAAAAAAACTTTACTAAATATGTATATTTGATCAATTTATTTATAGAAATCGTAAAAACTAAATAACCCTAATCATAACCTAAACCCAGCCTCAGAATTCTAGATCCGCCTCCGCAAGTCAATAGGTAATCATCTTCCTCCATCATCATTATTTCTCACTTTTAGTTTTGGATCTGATTTTTCATATCAAACATTTTATTTTTTTAGTGCCCATTTCTTTAAAAAAAAAATAAAAAAAATTGATCAGTTTTCTTGGATGTTGTATATTTCTCTCTCTTTTTTTTTTTCTTTTTGTATTTGCATTTGGTTGTTAATTATCTATAGTTGAGATTTGGTTTATTCCATGATTTTTGAATTGATAAGAATGAAATATGATGTAATGTGCAATTATAAATGTCTTAACCACATGAGAATAATTGATTTTAGTAGATATTTACATCAATTTAAATTTAAATTTGAAGATTCATCTCAGTATGACTGCTAAAGAATCATGAAATGACTACTATTTGAAGACTTTGTGTAACGTTGTTATGATTGGTGATACAATGTCATTTTGATTGTGTGATTTTCTTCTAAAATAAGTGAACATGAAACACGGATTTTGGTCATTATTTTGTATTGGAGTAATTGTATTTTATAATAATAATAATCATTACAATACCTGTATATCAGCTAAACTATGATGGAGGTGAAGATTACTTTATAACTCTCTAGTGATCGATCCTTCTGATGGACATTACTTTATAACTCTCTGGTGATCGATCCTTCTGATGCACATTACTTTATAACTCTCTGGTGATCGATCCTTCTGGTGGACGTTACTTTATAACTCTCTGGTGATCGATCCTTCTGGTGGACGTAAACTAAGATGGAGGTGAAGTTTATTGAGTTTGAGGAAGGATGGGATTATATGGAGAAGGGAATCACTAAATTGAAGAAAATTTTAGAAGAAGAAGAAGAGCTTTCTTTCGATTCTGAAGAGTATATGATGCTCTATACAACTGTATTTAACATGTGTACACAGTATAAGCCGTCGCCAAATAATGATGATAATGATTACTCACAACAATTGTATGACAAGTACAGACAAGTATTTGTAGAATATATCAATTCTACTGTTCTGCCCTCTTTACGAGACAGGCACGATGAGTTCATATTGAGGGAGATTGTCAAAAGATGGACGAATCACAAAGTTATGATTAAGTGGCTCTCACGCTTCTTCCATTACCTAGAACGATTTTTTATTGCCCGAAGATCTATACCTGGACTTAACAAAGTTGGTCTGATGTGTTTTCGTGATCTGGTTTATGAGGAGTTGAAAGGTAAAGCTACAAATGCAGTTATTGTGTTGATTGAGCGAGAACGTGAAGGTGAGAAGATTGACAGAAGTTTATTGAAGAATGTGGTTGATATATTCGTTGCAATTGGGATGGGGAATATGGAGTGTTACGTGAATGATTTTGAATATGCAATGCTTGAACGTACTGCAGGTTATTATTCTCGAAAAGCTTCAAGTTGGATTGTGGAAGATTCGTGTCCTGATTATATGTTGAAGGCAGAGGAGTGCTTGAAGAAAGAAAAAGAAAGAGTATCTCATTATCTCCATGTTGTTAGTGAAATGAAACTTTTAGAGAAAGTGCGATATGAATTGTTGGTTGTATATGCAAATCAGTTACTTGAGAAGGAGCATTCTGGATTCGGAGTATTGCTTAGAGATGATAAGTTAGATGATTTATCTCGAATGTATAGGCTATTCCACAGAATCGACAAGGGATTGGAACCTATTTCAAATATTTTTAAGCAGCACGTCGTTGCTGAAGGCATGGTCTTAGTGCAACAGGCTGAAGATGCGACAAATAGCAAGTCTGAAACTCCATTCCTTGTTAGAAAGTTGATTGAGCTTTACGATAAGTATATGGCTTATGTTACAAGCTGTTTTGCGAATGACTCTCTGTTTCATAAGGCTCTCAAGGAGGGATTTGAGGTGTTTTGTAACAAAATTGTATCGGGTTGTTCAAGTGCAGAGCTCCTTGCTTCGTATTGTGATAATATTCTTAAGAAAGGTGGAAGTGAAAAACTTAGTGATGATGCTATCGAGGAGACGTTGGATAAGGTGGTAAAGCTTCTCGCGTACATTAATGACAAAGACCTTTTTGGGGAGTTCTGCAGGAAGAAGCTTTCTCGTCGATTACTCTTTGATAGAAGTGCGAATGATGAACACGAAAGGCTTATATTAACAAAGCTAAAGCAACAGTATGGTGGACAGTTTACATCAAAGATGGAGGGAATGGTAACAGACTTGACGTTAGCTAAGGAAAATCAGAACAATTTTCAAGAATATCTCAGCAACAACGCGAGTACTGGAATTGATTTAACTGTCACAGTTCTTACAAGTGGGTTCTGGCCTAGTTATAAATCTTGTAATTTGAGTCTCCCTGCGGAGATGGCTAAGTGTGTACAAGTCTTCAACGAATTCTATCTGACAAAAACGACACACAGGAAATTGACATGGATTTATTCATTGGGTACGTGTAACGTCATTGGGAAGTTTGATTCAAAAACCATTGAATTGATTCTGGGAACATATCAGGCTGCTGTTCTGTTATTGTTTAATTCGTCAGATAGATTGAGTTACTCGGAAATCAAAAGTCAGTTAAATTTGGCTGATGATGACTTGATCAGATTGCTTCAATCTCTTTCATGTGCTAAGTATAAAATTCTGATTAAGGAGCCTAGCAATACAACTGTTTTGTCATCTGATCATTTCGAGTTCAACTCCAAGTTCACTGACAGGATGAGACGGATTAGGGTACCGTTACCTCCTGTGGATGAAAGGAAAAAGGTAGTCGAGGATGTAGGCAAAGATAGACGTTATGCAATTGATGCTTGTATAGTGCGTATTATGAAGAGTCGGAAAGTTCTTCCTCATCAACAACTAATAGCTGAGTGTGTTGAGCAGTTGAGCTCAATGTTTAAGCCTGACTTGAAAGCAATCAAAAAGCAGATGGAAGGTCTCATCAATAGAGATTACTTGGAAAGAGACCAAGAGAACCCAAATTTGTTCAAGTATTTAGCCTGAACCAATAATCTAGTTAGTTAGTTTAATTAGGTGATTCTGCTCCTTTCTTCATACTGTTATCAACTTGTATCAAAATTACTTGTAGAATTTATTGATGGTTACATACATAATTTGATACCATATTTCTCATTTGCACAACTATTCCAACACATACATTACCTGTTACATTCGCGATGATTAAAGTCTAAAATGCCACAGAGTGGAAGTGCCATCCAGCCCTTTGTTATTGAAATAAGTTGTGAACTCTTTAATCGTTGTTTCCCTGTACTTTGGAGGATTCTGTTCCGATATCAGCTCCTTTATAGGTCCATACAGCCTATGTGTTGTCACACAATTCGTCATGAAGAAGCATGCCAACGATATCCTTGGACCAACTTTATTTGCCAGTACTTTATGATCAACACTTTTGAACTTGTCATTCGTTATAAGCTGAAAATGATCATATGTTATAAGACAATGATGTTTCTGATATAGGTATATGCTAAATGTAACACTACTTGCCTGTAGAATATCTCCTATATTGACCACGAGTGCTCCGGGAGTAGGGGGAACATCTACCCAATGGTTCTGATGTAAGACTTGAAGACCGCCTATGTTGTCTTGGAGAAGCACGGTGAGGAAGTCGTTGTCAGCATGTTTACTGGTGCCTAGAGTTAGTTCTGGTTGTGGGCATGCTGGATAATAATGGCCTAACGCCATAAGCCCCTCGGCACAACCCATATCCTTGAGGTGATTTGGTTCGAGTCCAATAGCTTCAGACAGTATTTCAAATAGAGTATCACCTAATTTCATCACTTGGTTTGTGTACTCAAGGAGAACATCCCTATCATAAATGCACATTTAGTCAAACCTCTCTATAACGACGTCATTTGTCTGAATATGAATGTTATTGAAAATATTGTTACAGAGAACATATAATATAACATAACATGAAAAATATAAATGTTGTTAAATGAAGGTAGGATTATAGAGTAAAATTTACGATACCTGCAGACAGAAGGTAATTCTTCAGGTTTTGGAGGTATAGGAGCTGTGGTAGCAGTAAAAGTGTCTCTCCAGTTGGTTACTGGTGCTCCAAACAGGTCAAAATTGCTGTTGAATGTAAACACTTTTGTCAAATCTCGCGTATACCACTGTTTCTTCTCCTCGGTATCTTGTTCAAAGAACCTGATAACACCGTCTTTCATTTCCTCTAGAACATGACTAGGAATCCCATGATTGATCACTTGAAAGAATCCCCAAGTCTCGGATGCTTCACCGACTTCCTGGACTATATTCTTGCGTTTGATCGGATCTTCCTTGATACCATCAAGATCAATTATTGGAAAACTGAACTTCTTGTTGGTGTGAGTTGTTGAATCTTCAATCTTTGATGGTTGAACAAACATTCTTGGTACTTTGGTGATACCTGTATCGATTAGTCCCTTAACACCGGCTTTCGTCTCATCAAAAGCTTGTAGTTCAGCCTTCCTGTCATACTTTGATTCACTTGGAACCTGAACTTCATTTGTGTTGATCACCTCCATTTTTTTCTTAGCTGATATTTAAAGTAAAATATGCCTCAGATGTATTGAAATCTTGTAAATGTTAAGATATATACAAATTTATTTGCACATCAACTAAGTATTAGTCAAAATGTAAGAGATAAATCAACAAATAATGCAACTAAGAAGATTGACAGTTTTAACAAAGTCAAGATACATCTTTTATTCAGCTTCAAGACAAATCTGTCATCGTCGTCAGCTGGAAAAGAAGACCAGTTCAAAGTTCTGGTTCACAAGGCAATGGAGAAAGAGTACACGCATCATCGGTATTACTGGTATCATTGCTTTAATATAGTAAGATACCATACTGATTATTCATTTCAAAAAGCTTGCTGGATATCTCTTTCATTTCCCTGACATTATTCCGCCTGTGTGAGCTTGCTTACATTGCTGGTCTCAATCTCGGAAAAAAGTGGATGATCGTGGTAAATTGACCGCCACTGTAAAACTGGTCACTTCATGATGAAACCTCACATTACAGAATATACTTTTAAGATTACACATAGTTTCACATAAATAATTGTATTTAGTCTAAAGCCTAAAATGCAGTAAAGCAGAAGTTCCATCCATCCCTTTGTTAGTGAAATAAGTTGAGTATTCCCTAATTGTCGTTTCCCTGTACTTTGGAGGATTGTGTTCAGATATCAACTCCTCTATAGGTCCATACAGTTTCTGTGTTGGTAGTAAACCTGTCGTGAAGAAGCACGCCATTGATACCCTTGGACCAATTTTATTTGCTAGTACTCTATGTTCAACACTTGTGAATTTGTCATTCGATATAAGCTGAAAATGATTTGAGTAAAAAAACATATCAACCTACATAACATAAGTAATAAGAGACAAGTATGTTTCTGATACAGGTATGCTAAAAATGTAACACTACTTGCCTGTAGCATATCTCCTATATTGATTACGAGAGCTCCGGGAGTAGGGGGAACATCTACCCAATGGTTCTGATGTAAGACTTGAAGACCGCCTATGTTGTCTTGGAGAAGCACGGTGAGGAAGTCGCTGTCAGCATGTTTACTGGTGCCTGAAGTGATTTCGGGTTGTGGACATGCTGGATAATAATGACCTAAAGCAAAAAGGCCCTTGATACAATCCATATCCTTGAGGTGGTTTGGTTCTAGGCCAATAGCCTCGGACAGTAGTTCGAATAGAGTGTCACCTAATTCCATCACTTGGTTTGTGTACTCAAGGAGAATATCGCTATGACAGATGCAGAATAACTAATAAGCAAATAAAAACATAATACAGTCATCAAACCTCTCTATAACAACATCGTTTGACTAAATATTCTTGGTTGCAATAGCGAAATGTTGTTATAGAGAACATACTCCCTCTGTCGCAATGCATTTGACACACTTTCCTTTTTAGTCCGTCCCAAAAAGAATGTCGCCTTTATATAGTTATATAGCCAACTCAACTTACTTTGGATTGAGTCGTAGTTATTGCTGTTGTTATCGTTGTAATGCCAAGAAAGTAACTATGAGATTCATTATAAACTGAAGATTACAATGCATAAATAGTGATTATTTATACTAATATGTGTTACAATATAACATCTATTTTACTTTGAATAAGCAGCATGAAGAGACAAATGAAAAGATAGTTTAAAGTCGAAAATGTTGCAGAGCAGAAGTCCCATCAAGTCCCTTTGCAGTAAAATAGGCAGCATATTCCTGAATTGTTGTTTCTCTGTATTTTGACGGATTTTCTTCTGATAACAACTCCTTAATAGGACCATAAAGTTTTGTCGATGCTAGGAAAAATGTGGAGAAGAAGCATGCTATCGATATCCTTGGACCAACACGATTTGCCAGTACACGATGTTCAACACTTTTAAACTTGTCATTTGATATTAACTGTACATTTTCATGATCAGAAACAACATTAGTATTGCACACTGACATTTATGTCAAGGTAGGCTGCTTACATTACACCCTCTTTGGGCGTGGCCCTTCCCTGAACCTTGCATATACGTAGAATGTTTCATGTACTATACAAGTTGTCGCAGTGATGGACCTAGCTAACCACTTGCTGTTAGTTCATTTGAACATACTTCTTTCGACATAATCACACAACATATGTGTGTGTGTGTGAAATTAGAGATAGTGAATATTATGAAATAGTGACTCTCTATGATCTATGAAGCCTCTAACATGTGACATTAACTGTATAGGTGTCGGGACAAGGCTCCGACATACCTTAAAATCATCTATGTACATCATATGAACATGACAAGGCCCTGCAGAAGCATGAGAGTGATTCGCGAGCTCAAAGTATAGCCAACGAGCTACTCATTTTCAATATTCAACTTGCATGAATTTTAATGATCACTACTCATTTTCAATACAGACAGGAGAGAAGACATACCTGCAGAAGATCTGCGATATTTACAACAAGAGCACCAGGGGTAGGAGGGACGTCAACCCAATGATTTCGATGAAGAACTTGCAACCCTCCTATATGGTCTTGAAGAAGCAAAGTCAAGAATCCGTCATCAGCATGTTTACTAGCACCTAATGTAAGTTCTGGTTCTGGACAAGCTGGATAATAGTGACATACAATGGAAAGTCCTTCACCACAATCCATGTCATTCAGATAGTTTCTATTGAGCCCAAGTGCTTCTGCTAATAGTTCAAACAAAGAACGCCCGAGTTTCTTCACTTCCTCAGAGTACTTAACAATGATATTCCTATACCACATCATAAAGAAAACACAAAACAGTATCAGTATCCGAATCAGGAATTCTAACGCATCGTTATACTTTTTCAACGAAGAGGATTCAATCGAACCCCTTTTAGACCATACCTACAGATTGGAGGCAATTCTTCAGGATTAGGAGCCATAATGCAGAAAAAAGTATCCCTCCAGTTTGTTGCTGGTGCACTATACAAATCAAAGTTACTATTGTAAACTACTCTTTTAGTATACTCTCGCGTATACCATTGTTTCTTTACATCAGTATCTTGTTCATGAAAACTACAAACACCTCGTATCATTTCTTCCATAACATCACATGGAATGCCATGATTGATCACTTGGAAGAAACCCCATGTCTCTGATGCATCGCGGACTTTCTCAATGACTTCTTTTCGATTGATTTGATCATGACGACTATCAATGTATTGGAGGTCTATAACTGGAAATATGAACTGTCCTGTTGTGGAATTTGAGTATGTATCTGGAGGTGAAATGAATATATGAGGGACTTTACTTACTCCTGCATCAACAAGTCCTTTGACACCAGATTTTGTGTCATCAAAGGCTTTTAACTTACTTTTTCTATCATGTTTTGATTCATTTGTATCCATTTTCTTGATATCTCTTGTTCTATTATTCATATCAAGATTTTGAGACTATCTTTTTGTACAAAAGTGATGTCTCGGTCAGCTTATGTCCACCTACGAGAGGTAGATGTTATCTCCCACCAGAACAGACATCAAGTATCTTTATATACGAATATTTAAATAGACGTAAAGAAATCACCTATTTTTAAACCTGAAACTTCATGGTTCTCAATTCAGGGCCACGAGTGCAAGATTTTGAAACTTTTGTTTAATAATTAGATGGATAATACAAGATTCCAAATTTGTAGCCCTAAGTGAGTCATCCATTGTTGACTTTGAAAAATGCAATAAATAAACAAACAATAAATCCAATCAATGCAAGTTGTGACTTATGGATCACTCATTGTCACATTTAGAATTTTATGTCAAAATGTAGTGAAAATACAAAAGCCTTTATTGATAGACCAAAAAAAAAAAAATCAAACTAAAATTGGGAAAATTGTGCCACACATTGAAACCATATTAAATGCTATAGCTATTGTTTAGGAAAATTCTGATTCACAAGTCACAACTATAGTTTCACTCAATCTTGATATTCGTCTGATTTTTATAATTCGGCTAATTTGTATTATTCAATTTCTAATTGTATAAATTTAGAATTTTGTATATGTTTATCCTAGCTATTTGTATATAATTTATGAAAAATCATAGTAAATCACCTTGTTTGTGTACTGGCAAGCGAAATATACAAATAAAGTTCATAAAAATTCCTAAATATATGAATATATAATTTGTATATACTTACCTTATTTGTATATTCGCAAGCAAAATATACAAACGGGCAGAAATATACAACATTCTTCATAGCAAACAAATTTATAGCTATAGAACGCAATTATCAAAACTATACATCCAAAGTCTTATTATATTTATTTATGAAAGTAATTTCTGATAATATCCATCATGAAGTCATAATACAAATTAGAAAAAATAAAATCAATGTAGCAAATATATTCAGTCCAAAATTGTCCTTTTTCTATTATTTTGGTTGTACCAACTAGCAAACATTTGTCACTAACAAAAAATGGAACTTCATAATAGTGGCTATTTGTTAAAGACATAGGCAAAAAGTGGCTTGTTCATTCTATTTTTATAGGTAAAAATTTGCAAGAATGACCTTTCAATTAATGTTCTTGAACTTTTGACCCCGATTGTTCCATTGATAAAGTATTACGTTGGAAACAAGTTTTGACATAAGTGTAATTTCTTGTATACACTTAGGTCATAGGGAAAGTATTATGTGATCGCCCATGGATATACTTACAGAAAAACTAGAATTCTATTGGTAATGTCAATATAATGCCTATGGCAAGGCCCCGAGGGGCTGGGCGGCTCGAGTCGGAATCATGATCAAACATGATGCTTATTTAGTTATCTTAGTTTAACAATAAAGTTGACATAATGGTAAGCGTTTCATCCTAACAAATGGTATTAAAGTCCATGTCATGGATTCGATTCCCAAGAAGCAGGTGTTTGTCCGTCGAAAGGACAAAAATTAAAAATCAACCAATGGTCAAAAGTGTAACTTTTTTCGTGGGATTGGGCCGATGTAGGACTGTTAATGAGTCCAATACCCAATTTATGGGCCTAAACCCACTCATATTTTTTTCTCTCAGCCCTAAATTTCAAATTTCACCCGTCTTCTTCGGCCAGTCGACACCGTACTCGCCGGAATCTCTCACGGCGGCGATCTCTTACTCCGGAGGATTTAAAGTCGTAAGTCTCTTCATTTATATCTTCAATTCACGAATTTTCTTCCGTTAGTGTTCATGAGCCATAAACGTTACTTTATTTTATGTTTGATTTGGTGAAATGTGACTTTTGAATTGGATCTATGTGCTGCTTGAAAAGCCTCAGGTTTAATTTTTCCTAGCTCTGTGTGAATATTTACGTAGCTTTGCTTCGGCTACCTGCAGAAATGATAATTTAAAATCAAAAGGAAAATATCATAATTTTGGCCTATTCAACTGTTAGAGCGATTCCTTTTTAAAAAAAATTGTAAAACTTTCATCTTTTGTCTGCTGTGATTTTGGTTCTTCGTTTTAATCTTTGCTTCTTGCTGGAATTTTTTTATTTTTTCTGAATCTTCGATATGTTTTCGAAACTGAATTTGGGGTTTTTTGTTGGGTCTAAAGCCACTGTTGAGCTGCCCTTGTGTGTTAGCAGTTAGTACATTATCTGGAATCGATTGTTTTCGTCTTTGCAGTCTTTTCTTTGGAAATTAAAATGTCATGTTTGTGGTTTTTAAGTTATTATTGAAGATGACTTCTGGCCTGTTATCCATCGTTGGTGCGTTGTGTTGCGTTTATAATACTCTGATGATTTCGGCAATCTAAAGTCATATATTCTCCCTGATTTTAGTTATATCACTGTAAAGCTTCAGCCTTCATTCCAACTTGTTAATTTTAGGAACTTTTATTAGTGTCCGTTCGTAAACTAAATCAATGAAAGTTTTAGTTTTTGAGGAATTTATGTGTTTGTGTCTATTGATAAAATAGGGTGATTGGAGTGTATTTTTCGTTTCTATTATACGAGCTGAATGTCGGATTTTATTTTCAAGGCAGGAGTGAGTGTAAAGCACAAGCTTTACCAAGTGGTTGAAGTGGTAATTATCTGTGTTCTTCTGCATTTGCACAACACGCGTATGAAATTCTGATCAAGCTAACATCATTTGCAATTCATTGCTTGGAAAGTGATATCTTAAGCATGAAGCTCATAGCACGGTTAAGACCCATCCAAACCTGTACAGCTCTACGTGAAATTATAGGGCCTCTGCAGTCTCGTTCATTTCAACCTGATTTTGTTCCCAGAGATCCTAATGCCAAGCCCATAAGGTACAAATATCCTGCTGCCTATGATCCATATGGCCCGAGACCCCCACCATCAGACAAGATAGTTCAGCTTGCTGAACGTATTGCTGCTTTAGCCCCAGAAGAACGTAGACAAATTGGTCCTTTACTCAGGGAGATACTAAGGCACCCTACTTTGAAACAAATTTCAGTAGAAGGCATGGATTTGGGTGCAATGGGAGGAGCAGGTGGTGGACCGGCAAAGGCTGAGGAGAAGAAGGTAGAGAAAACAGCATTTGACGTCAAGTTGGAGAAATTTGATGCAGCTGCAAAAATCAAGGTGATCAAAGAGGTTAGATCCTTCACGAGTCTAGGTCTGAAGGAAGCCAAGGACCTTGTCGAAAAGGTTCCTGCTATACTTAAGCAAGGAGTAACCAAAGAGGAAGCTAATGAAATCATAGAAAAGATCAAAGCTGTTGGAGGAGTCGCGGTTATGGAGTAATAATCTCTGTTGGATTTAGCAGGTTCCTTTATCCTGCCATACTTCTCTTCACAACGGAACATGTCTCTTTGTTGGATTTCGTTTCTTGGGTTAGGACGATCACGTTTTGTTTAGTAGGTTCTGTGCTTTTTTTACAGCTTTGAACCCATTACACCATATAGGCATGGTGATTACAATATTTTGTATCTGATCTTGCTGCTAGATTATTAAGAATTCGAAATAATTCCGTGGAATTAGTCCAGGTGACATTGCCCATAACAGTCCAACACTAGTATCTGTCTTTCAATGTTTTTTTCTCAGACTTGCTTATTAGTCACTTTGTACATCACCTTAACATTATAGTGTCAAAAAAGAAAAGAAGTATATTGTTGGTTCAAAAAAGTTAAAACTCATTATAAGAATTTTTTTTTATGACCATGGAAATCCGTAGTCGCTACCCTTTGGGTGCGCACAGGGTAAAATCTATGCTTCTATGCAATTGCTCGCAAATAGAGGTAACATGCACTGGCAACCTTGTGCGACGAGCTCGACCCATAAGGCAAATCCCTTGCTTTCACTGGCAAGGGGTTTCGAATTTGAGACCTCCAATATGGAAGTTCCAAGCTCAAACCACTGGACCACCCCGAAGGATAACTCATTATAAGACTTACGTTATCTTCTTTCTCATATCTATCCACTGTCCACAATTCAAAGGAAGTCATCACTATTTATCGGTGATGAATTCTTCCTTACAATGAATAGGAAGATAATGGGTAGTAAATTGGGTAAATGAAGAACTGATTATGCAAGTTACTAATAATTAATGACCACAAAAATGTAATGTTCACCAGTAGTAATCATCTAGATTGGTCTATGCTCAGTTAAATAAAAACAAGCTATCTTATCAGCATAATTGTATTGATTCACATGGCTCTTTATCATAAAATATGTACATTATTGGCTAAATGTCAGTATCAAGCTTTATTTTTAAACTTATAACTCTAAAATTAGCAATTTAATTATAATAATTAGATGTTAGTTAGAGATCTAATGCCTAATTAGTAAACAAATGCAACAAGATTAGACAACAAATCTTCGTGATTCCATTAACAACTCAACATACATGTTCAAAAATCGATGAGAAAAGACTTATTTATGCCTTGTAGATCAGAATAGTAGAAGAAAAGTATAATCGGAAAAAGTTTTGCTAGCTCAAGATCATTAACGAAGATCAAAAAATTCAACTAAAGAAGAGAGCTAGAAAGGTTAAGGACGAGTTTGGAAGACTTAGCTATGTACAAAATCATCTTGTATTTATACTTAGCTATGGGTGGTTCTAGATACAACGAGATCTAAACTACTTTATGATTTATTGTAAATTTTGATTCTCTAGAACATCTACGAGAAAACTTTGTATCTTCTACTCTTGATATTTCTACAAAATGTTTATCTTAGATACTACACTAGGCTATTCTAGAAACTTTACCAGAACAATCTATGATATTGTACAAAAATTCAACTTCAACTTTTTCTTAATAGATTGACTCATCTATGACATTTATGCTGGAGATATGAACATAAATGCACACATAATATAATTCCATAAAATTTTATGCATGTGAATATTTTAAAAATTCTATATTGGCCTAAACTTAAATTAAATTAAAAAAAGGAAACTTTCATATATAGCCACTTAAAAATAATTAATTACTCTCCATAGCTATAGTTTGATAATTACAATTTGTAGGTACATGTTATATGGAGGAGAGAGGCGAGCGAGACTGGGAGAGAGAGGAGAGAGGAGAGAGGCGAGAGAGGGGCAAAAGAGTGGGAGAAAGGTTAATTGTATATGTATATTGATTAGATGATTGTATATTATACATATGTATTTGTATATATGGCAAGAGAGATTGGGAGATAGAGAAGAGAGGCGAGCGAGACTGGGAGAGGGAGGAGAGAGGCGAGCGAGATCGAGAGAGGGAGGAGAGAGGCGAGTGAGATCGAGAGAGGGCAGAGAGTGGGAGAGAGGTGAATTGTATATGTAGATAATTGTATATTATACATATACTTTTGTATATAAGGCACACGAGATTGGCAGAGGGGGGAGAGAAGCGAGCGAGATTGGGAGAGGGATGAGAGAGGCGACCAAAAAGGGCATACAGTGGGAGAGAGGTGAATTATATATGTATATAGGTTAAATAATTGTATATTATACATATGTATTTGTATATTCAGGCGAATTAGACATATACAAACATGACTAATCATACAAATTCGAAGTCAGCTCACGTAATTAATGTATAATGTTAGACGCGAGTGGTAATTATAGCAAACTATATCTATGATGAGTAATTAAATAGCATAAATTTGCTTTGTTGCGTAATTTTCCCTAAAACAAGATGTCCAGGTATTTGCATAATTGCACTGAAGCTTCATGATAGGACAAAGCTACAAACTGAAATTATTATTATTTCATTCATATCACATGGAATATTATGAACTAGCAGAAGCATTATTTTTAAACTCAGTTCTAATCTTCAAACATTAGCAATTTTTAGTACTTAATTAATAATTAGGTTAGTTAGAGAACATCTAATTTTGGAAACAATCCAATGATATATATATATATATATGCAAATTAATTTGTATATATATATATGTATCTTTAACTTTTATAAGGTATTCATTCAATACCTCTAAGTTAAGATAAAACTTAAAATCTCAGATTTAGACAAAAGCATAAGAAAAATGGGAGTGATGAAGATCAACACAAATGAAGAAAAGTATGAAAGAATGGCTGAACTACAAGCCTTTGATAAGACGAAAGCCGGTGTTAAGGGACTAGTCGATGCAGGTATAACCAAAGTACCACGAATGTTTGTACAACCATCAAAGATTGAAGATTCGAGAAGTCAAAACAACAACAAGTTCATCGAGTTTCCAATAATTGATCTTGATGGCATCAAGGAAGATCCGATCAAACAAAAGAACATAGTCCAACAAGTTGGTCATGCATCCGAGAGTTGGGGTTTCTTTCAAGTGATCAATCATGGGATTCCGAGTCATGTTATGGAGGCAATGAAAGACGGTGTTACCAGGTTCTTTGAGCAAGATACTGATGTGAAGAAGCAATGGTATACGCGAGACTTGACAAAAGAGTTTACATTTAACAGCAATTTTGATCTGTTTAAAGCACCGGTAACCAACTGGAGGGACACTTTTCGTGCCACTGAAGCTCCTATACCTCCAAAACCCGAAGAACTCCCTTCTGTCTGCAGGTATTATGGTCTTAAGTTTTTCATGTTCAGAGAAACAACGTTGTTATAGAGAGGTTTGAATATTGTATTGTGTTTTGATTTGCTTATTGTGCATTTGTGATAGGGATATTCTCCTCGAGTACACGAACCAAGTGATGAAATTAGGTGAAACTCTATTTGAACTAGTGTCCGAGGCTATTGGTCTCGAACCAAACCACCTCAAGGATATGGGTTGTGCAGAGGGGCTTCTTGCTTTAGGCCAATATTACCCAGCATGTCCACAACCCGAACTTACTCTAGGCACCAGTAAACATGCTGACAACGACTTCCTCACCGTGCTTCTCCAAGACAACATAGGCGGTCTTCAAGTCTTACATCAGAACCATTGGGTAGATGTTCCCCCAACTCCCGGAGCACTCGTGGTCAATATAGGAGATCTTCTACAGGCAAGTAGTGTTACATTTAGAGTATTATTAGAAACATTATTGTTTTATAACATATGATAATGTTGACTCGATCATTTTCAGCTTATAACGAATGACAAGTTCAAAAGTGTTGATCATAGAGTACTGGCAAATAAAGTTGGTCCAAGGATATCGTTGGCATGCTTCTTCATGACGAATTGTGTGACAACACATAGGCTGTATGGACCTATAAAGGAGCTGATATCAGAACAGAATCCTCCGAACTACAGGGAAACAACGATTAAGGAGTTCACAACTTATTTCAATAACAAAGGGCTGGATGGCACTTCCACTCTGCTGCATTTTAGACTATAATCATCGCGATTTAACAGGTAATGTATGTGTTGGAATAGTTGTGGAAATGAGAGATATGGTATCAAATATTTATGTATGTTCATTATGTAACCATCAATAAATTCTACAAGTAATTTTGATATAAGTTGATAACAGTATGAAGAAATTAAAGGAGCAGAATCACCTAGTAAACAACAAATTAAACTAAGACTAAAAATTGTATTCATATATGAAATAAGACGAACAAATTCTAACGAGGCATAATTAAATAAATATCAAAAATAACAAATCCTAAATAGTAACTGGTTTAGGCTAAATACTTGAACAAATTTGGGTTCTCTTGGTCTCTTTCCAAGTAATCTCTAGTGATGAGATCTTCCATCTGCTTTTTAATTGCTTTCAAGTCAGGCTTAAACATTGAGCTCAACTGCTCCACACACTCTGCTACTAGTTGTTGATGAGGAAGAACTTTCCGACTCTTCATAATACGAACTATACAAGCATCAATTGCATAACGTCTATCTTTGCCTACATCCTCGACTACCTTTTTCCTTTCATCCACAGGAGGTAACGGTACCCTAATCCGTCTCATCCTGTCAGTGAACTTGGAGTTGAACTCGAAATGATCAGATGACAAAACAGTTGTATTACTAGGCTCCTTAATCAGAATCTTATACTTAGCACATGAAAGAGATTGAAGCAATCTGATCAAGTCATCATCAGCCAAATTTAACTGACTTTTGATTTCCGAGTAACTCAATCTATCTGACGAATTAAACAATAACAGAACAGCAGCCTGATATGTTCCCAGAATCAATTCAATGGTTTTTGAATCAAACTTCCCAATGACGTTACACGTACCCAATGAATAAATCCATGTCAATTTCCTGTGTGTCGTTTTTGTCAGATAGAATTCGTTGAAGACTTGTACACACTTAGCCATTTCGACAGGAAGACTCAAATCACAAGATTTATAACTAGGCCAGAACCCACTTGTAAGAACTGTGACAGTTAAATCAATTCCAGTACTCGCGTTGTTGCTGAGATATTCTTGAAAATTGTTCTGATTTTCCTTAGCTAACGTCAAGTCTGTTACCATTCCCTCCATCTTTGATGTAAACTGTCCACCACACTGTTGCTTTAGCTTTGTTAATATAAGCCTTTCGTGTTCATCATTCGCACTTTTATCAAAGAGCAATCTACGAGAAAGCTTCTTCCTGCAAAACTCCCCAAAAAGGTCTTTGTCATCAATGTACGCGAGAAGCTTTACCACCTTATCCAACGTCTCCTCGATAGCATCATCACTGAGTTTCTCACTTCCACCTTTCTTAAGAATATTATCACAATACGAAGCAAGGAGCTCTGCACTTGAACAACCGGATACAATCTTGTTACAAAACACCTCAAATCCCTCCTTGAGAGCCTTATGAAACAGAGAGTTATTAGCAAAACAGCTCGTAACATAAGCCATATACTTATCGTAAAGCTCAATCAACTTCCTAACAAAGAACGGAGTTTCAGACTTTCTATTTGTCGTATCATCAGCCTGTTGCACTAAGAACATCCCTTCAGCAACGACGTGCTGCTTAAACATAACTGAAACAGGTACCAATCCCTTGTCGATTTTGTAGAATAGCCTATACATTCGAGATAAATCATCTACCTTATCATCTCTAAGCAATACTCGGATTCCAGAATGCTCCTTCTCGAGTAACTGATTCGTATATACAACCAACAATTCATATTGCACTTTCTCTAAAAGTTTCGTCTCACTAACAACATGGAGATAATTCGATACTCTTTCTTTCTCTTTCTTCAAACACTCCTCTGCCTTCAACATATAATCAGGACACGAATCTTCCAAAATCCAACTTGAAGCTTTACGAGAATAATAACCTGCAGTATCTTCAAGCATTGCATATTCAAAATCATTCTCGTAACACTCCATATTCCCCATCCCAATTGCAACGAATATATCAACCACATTCTTCAATAAACTTCTGTCAATCTTCTCCCCCTCACGTTCTCGTTCAATCAACACAATAACTACGTCTCTAGCTTTACCTTTCAATTCCTCATAAACCATATCACGAAAACACATCAATCCAACTTCCTTAAGTCCAGGTAGAGATTTTCGACCAATGAAATATCGTTCCAGATATTGGAAGAAACGTGAGAGCCACCTAATCATAATTTTGTGATTCGTCCATCTTTTGGCAATCTCCTTCAATATGAACTCATCGTGCCTGTCTCGTAAACAGGGCAGAACAGTAGAATTGATATATTCTATAAACACTTGCTTGTAGTTTTCATATAAGTGTTGTGAGTGATTATTATTATATGGCGGCGGCCTATTCTGTGTACACATGTTAAATACAGTTGAATAGAGTAACATATACTCTTCAGAATCGAAAGAAAGCTTTTCTTCATCTTGTAAAATTTTCTTCAACTTTGTGATTCCCTTTTCCATTAATTCCCATCCTTCCTCAAACTCAATAATCTTCACCTCATTCATTGCCGGAGATATTGCCGGAGAGCTTAATCACAGTCGCCGGACAGTTTGTAAGTGAAAAAGTTGTTGAATTTGACTTTTAATTTCTGTATATTGAAGACATTAAGCAATGTGTGTATTTATAATAGTAAGAAACCAAATTAAACTAGGATTGGAAAATCTATTCATATAGGAATTAGGACAAACAAATATTAAATACGCATAAATTAAAATAAATAACAAAAATAACAAATTCTAAATAAATTTGGATTTCTATTCCAATTTTGAATTGTTTTTCTTTTTCCTTGAGGTGATAATCTTTGTAAGTTAAAAAAGAAAAAAAACTTAATGATATTTTTTTCATCTCTACAAATATCACTACCTCCGTTCCATATTATAAGTCAATCTCATTCTAAAAATAGTTAGATCACAATATAAGTCATTTTATAAAATTTATTCATATTGATTAATTAATTAATCTTGAAAATATATTTATTTTGACTAACCTCAGAAATCTACAGCTAATTAAATAAGGGCATAGGGGTAAAATTACCTTGTTTGTTAATGTAAGTGCAAATGAAAAAGATGACTTATAATATGAAACGGAGAGAGTAATAGACAAAGTTACGGGTTATATTTGTGGGATATCTCATCTTATTTCGTCACTTTGGGATTATTTTATGAAAATACTTATCTAATTACGTAATATTTTTATAAAATATTGATTTATTATATAGTTCGAAATAGTCACATATTGTCTTGCTAATTAATAATTGAGTAATTTTTACATATAGTAAACATAAAAATCATATTTATGCTATATTTCGTTCCAGAACAAACATAAATATGTATATTTTGCTATAAATATACAAAAAAAAATTAATTGTATAATTCGCTATACATATACAAAGAAAGCAGTTGTATAATTTGTTTTACATATACAAAAGAAAGCAATTGTATACAAAATGTCAATTGTATAATCTGTGTATGTATAAAACGAGAAAGGGAGAAAAAAAGAAATTGGGCAGGGAAATATTTGTTTTGTATAATTATAAGTGTATAGGATGAAGATATGTATTTGCATGTGTATATACAATTTTCTCTCACTTTATACAAACAGAAACACAATTTATACATTTCATCTCCTTTTGCATAAGCGAGAGAGGCGAGGGTGGCGAGCGAGATCTGGGAGAGGGGAACAAAAATATATGTATATATACAATTTCCTCTCGCTTTATACAAAACAAAAATATTTTATACATTTGTATTTGTATAAAAGCGAGAGGCGATTGAGACTGCCACCAAACGAGAGTGACGAGCGAGGTTCCACCAAGGAGAGAGACAAAAATAGCAATAGTTTGCTATAGGGTATATTAAATCAAAGTATATTTATAAGATTTAATTTAAATTAATAGTTTGCTATTATATACAATGTTCCCTTAATAATTTCGTATTGAATTTCAAATAAGATAAATACACTATTTCTTCAGATTTCAAGACAAATGCATGTGTCAAAGATATTAGATACATTTATCTTTGGTACTATATACATTATGAAATACAAAAGATTCATAGTCAGATACATGTATCAAATATACTATATACATGTATCTTTGATATCAAATACATTTTAAGGCGAGCCAGAGAGTTAGTGTATCCTAGATACACGTGAATCACACTTGGTTATAGTGAATCTGAAACAACTTACATCTAATTTGACCCAACATATATCATAGATACATGTATCTGAGTGCGTCAAACATATATCTAGTAAAGTAAATGTGGTACGAAAGTTAATTTCAAAAAACGAAGTGAAGACACGTAATAAAACCCTAAACTAGGTAGGACACGTAATACTCACGATGCAAATAAAATAATCCAAAAAACTATAATTTCAGAATAATGTAGCTTTTTCGTATAAACTCATGTCCCGCGAAAAAAAACTTACTAGTTATAAGAGCAAGTAGAGGCAAAAGTACAAAGGACCCATAATAATCCAATTATTGGGCTTAACAAAAGCCCACTTAAGAGCTTACAAATTTGAAAAATTAGCCACAAATATAAAATTCAGACAATCATAATTCATATCCACCGTCCGATCGAATCCCCTTTCAAATCAACGGCCAGATCTATCCCCACACGCGCCTCTCTCAAATTTCAAAATTCTTCTTCTTCTTCCTCCCGCTTCCATTTTCAGATCTTCTCAAAACCCAAACGGCTACTCTCTTTCTCTCTCTACCGGTCACTGAAAACCCACAAAAAAACACGCACAAACACCTCAAACACACAGTAGCTCGCACAAATATCATTACAAACAGAGAAGAATTAGTTCGGTTCGTCATTTTTCTCTTTCAACGCTTAGAAACACTTAAAACACACAGTGGCTCAGTCAAGTACACCTAATAGAAGCATCGGTTCACCCTGTGTTCAACGATTGAAGATGTCGAATAAGGAGAAAGGTGTAAATGTTCAGGTTTTGCTTCGTTGCAGGTAACTTGTGAAAAAAAATTAAAACTTTGTGATTTTGTGATTAGGGTTTTTTAATTTACGGTGTTTGGTAATTGGGTTTTCGATTTTCTTGATGTTTTGTTGTTTTTTGGGTTGATTTTCAGGCCGTTTAGTAATGATGAGTTGAGGAGTAATGCTCCGCAAGTGGTGACTTGCAATGAGTTTCAGAGAGAGGTTGCTGTTTCACAGAACATTGCTGGAAAACACATAGATAGAATTTTTACTTTCGATAAGGTAATGTTTCGATTGTTTGATTATTATTATGTTTTTGCTGAGCTGGTTAAGTACATGGACTAGAACTAGTTTTTTAGAAATTGAACATAAACTTCAAAGTAGGAACTTAGTGTGGTTGCTGATGTGAATAAGCATTTTAGTTTAGTTCGGACCTATTATGTTGCTGCAGAAAAGGAAAGAAAGTTTAGTTTTTGCTTCATTAAGGCATTTCAGAAAAAAGAGAGGATACTTAGTTTTTCATAGTTGGGTATGGAAATTCATTTGATGTTGTTATGAAATGTCATGTCGTTCACAGTGCTAAAATGTATAGATGTGATACTTTTATGTAATTCAGAAAGTATTACTTATATATTGTTATGCTTGCTCTATTGTTGAAGTACAGGTTTTTGGCCCCTCTGCACAACAAAGGGACCTCTATGATCAAGCAATTATCCCCATTGTCAATGAAGTTTTAGAGGGGTTCAATTGTACAATTTTTGCTTATGGGCAAACTGGTACCGGGAAGACATACACTATGGAAGGTGAATGCAAGAGGTCCAAGGTACTGAATATAGCAGGCTTTGAGCTTTTGTTCACTTTAAAAGCTTGTTTATGTTTCTTATTTTTGATTGTATGACATTGCAGAGTGGGCCTAACCGAGAGCTTCCACAAGGAGCAGGTGTTATACCTAGAGCCGTCAAGCAAATTTTTGATACATTAGAGAGTCAAAATGCAGAATACAGTGTGAAAGTTACATTCTTAGAGTTGTATAATGAAGAAATCACTGACTTGTTAGCCCCTGAGGATTTGTGTAAAGTCGCTTTAGAAGACAGACAGAAGAAACAATTGCCACTCATGGAAGATGGGAAAGGTGGAGTTCTAGTTAGAGGGCTTGAAGAAGAAATTGTGACAAGTGCCAGTGAAATATTCACCTTAATTGAAAGGGGTTCATCAAAACGCCGGACTGCAGAAACCTTGCTCAATAAGCAATCAAGGTATACTTTTTTTGCTCATATTGATAGTCATTATATTATCATTTGCGTACAAGATGACAGAAGTAATAGTTTTGTTTCAGTCGGTCACATTCTCTTTTTTCCATCACAATACACATCAAGGAAGCAACCCCTGAAGGCGAAGAACTAATAAAATGTGGCAAGTTGAATTTAGTTGATTTGGCTGGTTCAGAGAATATTTCTCGCTCTGGGGCTAGGGAGGTAACACATTTTCCTTGTCCATCAATCAACTCATTAGAAATTGATTTCTTGATCTCATTTAATCAAACAGATACAATTGAATTATTTTTCTTCTTTCTGTAAGGCACCTTTATTTTTGTTCTTTCTGTAAGGCACCTCACTCTTAGTTTTTTCGTCTTTTTCTTTTCTCATTTGGAGGTAGTTGATCTTTCATACCTCACGTTCTATCTTTCTGTTGTATAGCTCATAGTGAAATAGTAAATCATTCTGTTCTTCTAAATACTTCACAATTTTAATTCCTAGGGTCGTGCAAGGGAAGCTGGAGAAATAAACAAAAGTCTACTCACACTTGGACGAGTGATTAATGCCCTTGTTGAGCATCTTGGGCATATTCCTTACAGGTATCTATGGTTTTTGGTGGTTCTTTATCCATTTTTGGATCTGTATACTTATTATGCCATTTTATGATGCTAATCCAGGGATAGCAAACTTACACGTTTGCTGCGTGATTCATTGGGAGGAAGAACGAAAACATGTATCATTGCCACAGTGTCACCTGCTGTGCACTGTCTTGAGGAGACTCTGAGCACACTAGATTATGCTCACAGGGCAAAAAACATAAGGAATAAGCCTGAGGTAAATTTGGAAAAAAGCAAAATGATTTCCACGGCAGAATCACCTTGTGCTGCTCTCTCACTCTTTCAATATAGAAATTCTTTGTCTACTGTTCATTTCACTTTGTATTCAAATAACAACAGCTTTCCATCTTGTGTTTGTATGCAATCTATGATCTTTGCCATAGCATTATATGATCTTTGTAGTGTTTTATACTGCGACATGTGAGCATCCCTCGTATTTCTGTCTGGAGCAAGTACTGAAGCTTGTATAAGTTTCGAAGTACCATACACCAACGGTGGTTAGACTATATTCCTTTTGGAGTGGAAAGACATTGAGTTCGGTTAATCAAGTTATTTAATATGCTGATCTCCAACAACAAAATGTTCCAGATTTATACCAGCCAGAAAGAGCTACGAGCCATTGGGGAATATGAATAACTTAGCTGACATTTTTAAAAGCAAATTTGTTACTGGTAGTGAATCTAGTCACTTTGGCTTCTTAGTTGAATTCTACTCATTAGACTTAATTTATCGACATTTGTTGTGTGTGCAATACTTGATGCATTATCTAATGCACTCTGTTTTCCAGATAACTTCATAAGATTAAAATAAATTGAACTGTAATAATTGTTTTAGTTCCTCTTTGCTTTAATATCTTATTCCCTTTGATGTTAATCTGTAGGTGAATCAAAAAATGATGAAATCGACCCTCATCAAGGATTTGTATGGAGAAATTGAGCGGCTTAAAGGAGGTCATTGCTTTATAATTAGACTGAGATATTTTAAAGGCTTCTTTCCACAAGTTCAGAGCAACATTTTACTGATTCCCCTTTGTTCCAACTGCTGATATTTTAAAGGCTTCTTTCCACAAGTTCAGAGCAACATTTTACTGATTCCCCTTTGTTTCAACTGCTTTCTTCCAGAGGTGTATGCTGCTCGTGAGAAGAATGGTGTTTATATACCAAAAGAACGATATTATCAAGAGGAGAGCGAGAGAAAAGTAGGCACTTTTGCTTTGTCCTTTTCTTTATTCCCTTCCTTTAACTTTTCAAGGAATGAGTAATAAAAATATTTAGTCTGTCTAGTATGCCCTCTATCGTCAAATTTTATCTTGATGAGATTCAACAGTTCATCTGCTTATACAGCTCTGTTCCCTTTATTTCTATATTTTACTTTACAAATTTATTCAGGAACAATCTCTCTACCTCCAAGAGGTAGGAGTAAGGTTTACGTACTCTCCTCCCTAGACACCACCTGGGATTTAACTGGATATATTGTTGTTGTTGTATTAGGATTTATTCAGTTTGTTTATTGCAAGAGTCTTCTGATATAGAATCTGTTACTGTTTCTATTTTTAGGCAATGTCAGATCAAATTGAACAAATGGGAGTTAGCATAGAAAACCAACAGAAGGTCTGTACTTGACTGACTCCCGTAGTTGAATATTTCTTCTATATCCCACTTATTATGTGATAAGTAACTTTTGTTTTGGTCTGTGATAAACCAGAAACTCGAGGAGTTACAAAGTAGACATGATTGTCAGGTTCAACAGTGCTCAGATTTGACTTGTAAACTTGATGCAACACAGGTGATTAGCAGCCTTTTATTCCTTCGTCGTGTTTTGCAACCTTTGGGAAGTTCTTATAGTTGAGGGTTCTTGCAGAAACAATTGAACCAAACAAGCAAATTGCTAGCCTACACTGAGGAACAGTTGAGACAAAATCTATACACTCTCAAGGAGCGGGATTTTATCATCTCTGAACAAAAAAAAGCTGGTATAGCTATCTGACCATTCATTTTAAAGTGTGCTTTCTCATTCAGTATTAACTTTGAAATCTGATATTTTCAGAAAGTGCCCTGGCTCACCAAGCATGTGTTTTACGGGCTGACTTAGAGAAATCAATTCAAGAGAATGCTTCCTTGTTTCAAAAAATTGGTAAGTAATTTAATCGCTTCTGCTGCATGATTTGTCAGGAGTATTCACTTCATCCTATCTGTTTTATTTTTTCCAGCTAGAGAGGATAAACTGAGTACTGATAATCGGTCAGTGGTAGACAACTATCAAGCTGAGCTTGCAAAGCAACTTGGTAGTCTTTCCAGCACTGTGGCAACATCAGTGTCTCGACAAAATGAACACCTCCACCACGTCGAGAAAATCTGTCATAATTTTCTCGAATCACATGAGAAGGTTATTACTGGATTCCAGTGGCTCTTCTCTCCTATCATTTTCTGCCTTTCCCTTCTATTTCTTTGGCTTGTTCTGCTAGTGATTTCTGTGCTTTTCTTTGGTTCTCTCTAGTTGTTTTTAACCTTCAATGTCATAACTTTTCTTGTAGGCTGCCTTAGACTTGACGAATAAAATTAATTCTTCAAAGGCCTTGTACATATCTCACTTTGAGGATATGCAAAATGTAGTGAAGCTGCATAAAGCCACTTCTAATGCTGCTCTGGAGGAAATTTCGGCTTTGGCTTCTTCTAATTCAATTTCCACTATAGAAGTATGACATGAAAGTTTTGCTTTCAGCTTCTGATGTATTTGGATTTCTGTCCGTGTAAAATAATAGATGTATTTGTGGTTTGAATATCTTTTCTCTATTCCTCTCCTTGTTGCAGTTTTTAGATGCAGAGTCTGTTGAAGCAAATTTAATTTTTGATGAACTTCAGAGCACTCTGTCAACCCACCAAGGAGAAATGGCACATTTTGCTAGAGAGCTTCGTCAGGTTTCCTTATGAACTTTATTTGTAAATTTTGATTGATAATCAACACTTGTTACATCCAGAGATTTGGTTGTTTAAGTTCATTTGAGGATATAGTTCTGCATTGTTCATCATTGTTTTTTTTTCCAATTATGTAGAGATTTAATGACAGTACAGAGCATTTGACAAATATCTCTGAGATCATACAAGGATTTTTTGACAAACTTTTAGAAGAATCAAAAAGACTTGAAAGACATTCAACAACAGCTGATGAGATTCAAACGAAGTCTATTGCTGAATTCGAGAAGGCATATGAGGTATGGCTTATAGACTTGATACAACAATGTTGTTGTTCCTCTAATTTTGATGTCTGTGTTTGTCTACTTTAGGAGCAATCAAGATCAGATGCAGAAAAGCTTATTGCTGAGGTGACTTCCTTGGTCTCCAATCACATGCGTCGCCAAAAAGAACTGGTTTGTTTTCATACTCTAAGATCTCCAATCTTATGTAATATACATATGATCTTTCTTCTATTCCCTTTCTCAAGGTCTACCTGACAGGTTGGTGCAAGGCTTGGTGATCTTCGAGAAACTGTTTCGGGAAATAAGACATTCTTGGATGGGCATGTATCCTCTATGGAAGGTATTACAACCGATACAAAAAGAAAATGGCAGGACTTTTATACGCAAGCAGAAGGTGAGACCAAAGAAAATGCTGATTTCTCAGCTGCTAAACATTGCCGAATGGAGTTACTCATGCAGAAGTGGTAAGTATCTGAGTTTGCACCTTATATATGTGATTTTTAAAATTCTGCTAAGTTTCAGTAGTTGTTATTAGGTTAACTCAACTCTGATCTGAATTTGTTGGCCTTTTTCAACGAATAGTTGTTTCTCCTTTACTCTATTCATTTTAAATATTTTTGCTTCTACTTTTTCCGTAAGCAATTTTGTGTGGCTTTTCTATCCAGTGTAAGCACAACTGAAACAACTGTGAAACGGTGGCAAAGTACTCATGAATTGGCAAAAGACATGGGCAATCAACATGATTCAACAATGCATTCAGTTGTCAGGTAAACTTTCCATGTTACTTGGTATTATATTCTTCTTGAAGAGAGAAGATAAACACACTGGTTACTTCTAATAAATGAAAGATGTATATTACCTTATATTTTGTAAATGTATAAGAATTCAACTCCTCAGTCTGAAAAGTAAATTATCTAAAGCTATACTAAACATTTTATTTCGTTTATTTATGACAAGAAAACTACTTTCCTTTGCAAACAGATAAATAGAAATCAACATCAGGTCTAATATTCCTACCACCATCTAATTAAATTGTTGATGGGGATTGGGGAGGTTTCCAAATTTTTGTTCAATTTTCAGTTCCTTTTGTTGCCTATTAACACTGTTGGTTAAAGAAACTATTTTGGGAAATGTGATGTCTTTTCATCTTTTGTTCATTTGTGCGTATTTCCAAGTGTTCAGATGAACTTATAATACGCTTGTTTCCAATTTACTGAGGCAACTTCATTGGAGCTGGGAAATGAGAGTGTTTTCATGGATGTTATGTATTATTTTGTACTGGTGAAAGAGAACTTGCATTGTCAGCAATAATGGATCTCGGAAGGGTTATAACAAACAACAGGACATGAGCCTGCAGAAATATAATATATATTGACTATGTTGTTGGTTATTTGAAAAACAAATATGAGCTTATTACTTTTGTTTGAAGAGAAACTTGAGCACTGCATCCAACATCATTATGACGTCCTTTTTTCCCCCCTGTTACAGGAACATATGTGATAGCAATGAGCAACATGTAATTGAATTTGATTCCACAAGGGAAGCTGCTGAAGAAGCTGTGAAAAGGACTAGTGAAGATATCATTAAGTCTATTGACGGTAAGTTTTTAAAAATTTGTCTAGTATGTTCTGATTTTGGGTTGTCGCTTTTGAGTTTTTTTTTTTTAAAAAAGAACAAAAGGTATGCATTCAGTTCAATACTAAAGAAACTCTTCTATAGATAGGCAATAAGTTAGACATTTTGGAAGTAAATTGTGCTCATACAAGCAACAATTCTAACATGGTAAAATGACGTAGTACATTTCATCGTAGATTATCTAGTTTCGTCTGTCATGATTAGTTCATATTTTGGTTTGGGTGCTGCTGCCAATATGTTGTTTCAATTTTTTAAGTAGTAATTTTTCGAGGAAAGTAACTTATACAATGGTGTTTTTTATGGTTGGCGTGATCTGATGACTATTGGGTGCTGTTTTGTAATGTTTCCTCTGGTTTCATTCTTATCCAGGCTTATCAGGGGAAGAGAGAGGATCTATATCTGGCATTTTGGATACTGCCAGTGCACACTCGGAGACCCTTGATGAACTTAAGAAAGATCATTGCACACAGTCTACCTCCATTGAACAGAAGGCCCTTGAAACATTTCAGCAGAAGTTTATGGTATGCTGATCAATAATCTTACTACACTTAAAATGTTCAGGATCTACCCTGGACATATTTAGCTTCTCAGAATTTCACTTTGTTATGACTTTTTTGCTGTTGGTTAGAAGTTAAGACTATGCTGTCATATACCATTTTCCGCATAACTAGTGCAATTCTGTTGGCCGAATAAGAAAAATAAATCCCTACATAATACTAGTTAAGAAAAGACGTACTGTGTACTTGTGCTGAACTTTTATTACTTTTCTGACTGATGTTCAGGATTATGAGCCAACTGGAACAACACCAATTAGGTCTGAACCAGATGTACCAAGCAAGGGAACAATTGAGTCATTGCGAGCCATGCCAATGGAGACTCTACTAGAGGAGTTCCGAGAGAGCAATTCATTCGAGTCATTCCAAGTAAAGGAACTAAAGCCATCACTTATACCACGATCTCCGCTCTCACTGATTAACAATTAGCAGATTGGTCTCATCGTTCCCTCGTGCATATGATCGATCACTTAATCTGTATCGGTATTTTCCTTGTATACTGAGTGAATACTGCAAACTGCAGTATATATTGTAAGTTGATTGATTCAGTCTTAAACAATAAATCCCACCTTGGGATTTAGAAAAATGGCTGTAAATGAGTTTACTCTTTGTGCATTTATTTAGTAAAAGATGGTGCTCTCTATGTATTGTGAAAGTGTTATATTCCTTGAAGAGTTGATAATTCAACCGCCAAAAATTACAAATCGTTTTCTTTCCTCATTTAATTTGTCGGTTCGGTTTGACTTTAAGGTTTGACTTGTACATCCTAGTCTTCACGAAAGCAACTAGTATTGCTATTATTACAAAGATGGTGCTCTCTATGTATTGTGAAAGTGTTATATTCCTTGAAGAGTTGATAATTCAACCGCCAAAAATCACAAATCGTTTTTTTTACTCATTTGATTTGTCAGTTCGATTTGATTTTACAGTTTAACTTGTACTTGACGAAAGCAACTAGTATTGCTATATGGGATCAACTAGTGCAGTTTGACTTATACACCCCTAAGTCATGTATTTGTGTTTCATGACCCCAAAATATAACACACAAAACATAACCAAATTCTTGGATTCAAAAGCAATGGCTATTTTCAGGCAAATTAGAGTCCATCAACTCTATATATGAACTAGATTTCAAGAAACAATAACCATTGATGCCAAATTCCTAATGTTCAAATCCAAAACCCCAAAGATTTTTCCTTCCAAATATGCAACACTTTGTTATTCTTCAGCTCCCTCTATAGCTGAGGCCAAAACTCATCATCATCATCACCAACTAGTTCTTGAACAAACACCAATTTCACAATTTTCTCATTATTTTGATCCAAGATTCTATCTTTCTCAACTTATAAAGTGTAAAAATCTTGATCAAGTAAAACAAGTTCATGCTTCAATAACAACTAATGGATTTCTTGAAAATCAAATTGTTGCTAATAAACTTCTATACATATATTGTATGCATAAGTCTTTAGATGATTCATATGCTTTGTTTTGTAGATTTAGTGAGAAAAATGCTGTTTCTTGGAGTGTTATGGTTGGTGGGTATGCTAAAGCTGGAGACTTTATGAACTGTTTTAGGATTTTTAAGGAGTATTTAAGATCTGGGGTTAGACCTGATACTTATACTTTGCCTTTTGTGATAAGGATTTGTAGAGATTCAATGGATCTGCAAATGGGTAGATTGATTCATAATGTTGTTTACAAATGTGGGTTGCTGTTAGATAACTTTGTTGTTGCAGCACTTGTTGATATGTATTCGAAATGTAAGGTAATTGGGGATGCAAAGCAACTGTTTGATGGAATGCCTAAGAGGGATGTTGTGACTTGGACGGTTATGATTGGGGCGTGTACGGAGTGTGGGGATGCGACTGAGGCTTTAGTTTTGTTTGATCAAATGAGGGAGGAAGGAGTTGTTCCGGATAAAGTCGTTTTGGTAAATGTAGTTAATGCTTGTGCAAAGATAGGGGCAATGCATAAGGCTAAGTTAGTACATGAATATATAGTGATGAACAAGTTTTCGTTCGATGTTATCTTGGGGACAGCGATGGTTGACATGTATGCTAAATGTGGATCGATTGATGTTGCAAGGGAAGTGTTTGATGGTTTGAGAGAAAAGAATGTTATAACTTGGAGTGCGATGATAGCAGCTTATGGTTATCATGGCCTAGGAAACAAAGCTGTTGATATGTTCCCTATGATGTTAAGGACGGGGACATTGCCCAACAAGATCACATTTGTTTCTCTTTTGTACGCGTGTAGTCATAGCGGGCTGGTTGAAGAAGGTAAACATCTTTTCAATTCTATGCAGAAAGACTACTGTGTGAAGCCTGATATCAAACATTTTACTTGTATGGTGGACCTCTTGGGCCGCGCTGGGAAAATTGACGAGTCATTAAAGTTAATAGAGGATATGGCTGTTGAAAAAGATGAAGGACTTTGGGGGGCATTACTTGGAGCCTGTAGAATTCATGGCTGTGTAGAGCTTGCCGAAATGGCAGCAAAATCGTTGATTGAACTGCAACCTGAAAACGCAGGGCACTACGTTTTGCTATCAAATATTTATGCTAAAGCAGGTAAATGGCAGGACATGGCCAAGATTAGGGAGTTAATGAGCCATCAGAGATTGAAGAAAGTTCCCGGTTGGACATGGATTGAAGTTGATAACAAGATTCATCGATTCAGCGTTGGAGACCACACACATCCTCAATCGAAAGAGATCTACGAGAAGTTGAAGTATCTGCTCAAGGAACTAGAGATTTCTGGTTATGTTCCAGATACAAACTTTGTGTTGCATGATGTTGATGAGGAACTTAAGCTTGGAAACCTATTCTCTCATAGTGAAAAGTTGGCTATTGCATTTGGACTCATAAGCACACCTGAACAATCCATTATTAGAATTATGAAGAACCTTAGAGTATGTGGTGACTGCCACACATTCTGTAAGTTTGTTTCTCAGGTTACAAGTAGGGTGATCATTGTCCGCGATGCAAATCGGTTTCACCACTTCAAAGAAGGTGCCTGTTCTTGCAAAGATTACTGGTGATTGGTGATTAGCTTTAGTTCCAGTCTTATGAGGTGAATGGTATGCCTGTAATGCTGCCAGATGTGTGTCGAATAGTGCATTTTTTCAGAGAATCCAACGCGGGTGCAGCAATATTTTTTGGAGATTCCGAGCAACATAGAATGAGAGGGGGATGAAGAAAGTGGACTAAACAGACTCACATTTCTCTATCGAAAAGAATCATATTGAAAACACCCCTAACCAACCCCTTCTTTCGTAGATCATGTGTATTGTAAGTGATCTGAGCCTGCCTGCAACGAGCCTCTTGTCGAGGCAAATGAAGTTGGTGAGCCGTATGATGGACCAGTTTGGACAGGACTCCACTGTTAGGTAGTATCCTCTTGATTTTGGGTAGACATTTTCACTCTATTTTATTCGATACGCTTATTGAAAAGAATATCTTTTTATATACCTAAGACATGGATCTATATGAACCAATGGATCTTTCATCACATATTGGTAACTGTAATTCAAAAAAATAATTCCAAGAGAAAAAAAAACACTTCTTTGTCTGAGAAAACTATGTGCTGAATTCGTATTTTGTGACACTGAAATGGAGAAAAAATAGTCGTCATTAATGAAAATGCAATGAGTATTGTTCAACAGGCATGTGAGGAGCCCGACTGGACAAGTTTGGGGGCCAATAAAGTCAATCTACATCTACTAATTTCTGAAAAATCAGTGGACTAACAAACACGAAAAACTCTTAAAGTACTACATGAGCAACTAATTAAACCCCAATTTCACATTTTTCTAATTAAGATTCTATCTTTCTTAACTTACTAAGTTTCTAAGGTAGAACATCAATAAACCGAGGTATTTCAAAATTCAATGTTTAAATTCTGGATCTGTCGCCTTAAAACCTCATGGGTTTCTCCAATTCATTGAACTATACATTAAAAAAAATGTATATATTGTAAAAGAGGTTAAGGAATATTTTACTTTATGGGACATTAAGTGAAAGCTGCAAAAGCTAAATCTTATAATTACTATAGTTCACCATATACATTGTGCCTTCTTATTGTAACCAATTAATTTTTGTGGCCACTACAAGAATTAAGACAAACATCTTTTCATTTCAAAGACAAATTGCCTAATCCAACTATGGCAAAAGAACAACTTGTTCACACACATACACACACTAAAGAAATATACGATTCATCGATATCCTACAAGTCGTTATATGGTATCTGTTATTGATAAGAAAACGAACCTTAAGCCTAACTCAATTTGCACTTTTTATGGGTATTTGAATTCAACGAGATATGTTGCACTTTTTTTTTTTTTGCTGAATAATGAAAGGGAATAAAATCTTGGGCAAATTACATAAATCACATACTTTTAAGGTAAAATTACAATTTATCCCTTAGAAGTTTATAATTACAAAAATCTCTCAAAGGGATACATTAATGGAGGGTCCGGATACATTAATGGCCAAAAAATCAAAGCACTGATATATTAAAAAGAGGACCGAATACATGGGCTGATACATTAAAAAGAGGGTCGAATACATTAATAGAGTGTCAGATACATTAATGGAGGGTCCGGATACATTAATGGCCAAAAGATCAAAGCGCTGATACATTAGAAAGAGGACCTGATACATGCGCTGATACATTAAAAAGAGGGTCGGATACATTAATGACATTTTTGACTTAAGAGAAAAATGAGGGATTTTGGAAATTTGTGAAACTTATAGGGGATAATGATAATAATAAGTAAAATAAAAGATGGAATTTCTGTAATTATTCCTAAAATCTTCTTTTTGTTATTGTTACTATATATATTTTTAAAGTTAGAGCCTTTTTTTTTCAAGAATATGATTATTACATAATGTTGACATGGGAACTAAAAATTTATTTATTAATTTTTTTAAAATTAGGTATTTATGGATAAGGGAAATTAGTGCAACATAAAAGTTTTGATGTAGAAGTTGCAACAATTTTGGAGGTGCACATGTATTGCCAAATTTCCAATACCAAATGCAAATCTTACACTTGGGTTCTTTTTGAGGTATCACCAAATTGTGTTAAAATTGTACTTAGACTTTTCCAAAGTTGTGAAAACTTGTAGGAAAAACCTTAGTGGAAGTGCATGTAGGAAGCTTATCATCAAGTTTTCTTGTGTTTTGATGAAAGAATGCTTAAGTCGGGGCGGATTCAGAATCTGAACATCATTATAGATTTGAGTTTGAGATTCTTCCATTCATACATACTATTTGTATTTATTTAGTAAATTTTTTAAACGTGTATGTGGTTTTAGTTAAAGTTATTCATGAGTTGTCTATTTTCATTTACATGCTATCAGGTCGAAAACATTCTATGCTTGAAAAATTGTCACTTTTGATGCAAAAAATACATCAGTATAGTGTCACATATTTCGAACTTAAACAAATAAGATATTGACAAGATTTATGAATTCCGAAAATTAAATATTTCAATAATTTTTTAATCTTCTGCTATTTTTCAATTATAAGTCTTGAAAATGAATATTTTTGAATTTTTCCTTGATTTACCAATGTTGGCCTCCCATGTTATATGTTGTTCACACTCCAAAGGTATTATTTTGTGTAATTTTACCTAATGAGCTAGCTTTGTGAGTTTGATTAATTAATGTTTAAAGATTATGGTAAAATAAATTTCACAATTTTTACTTTTTCTCAAGGGAAAAAGGTCTGCAAAATACTTCAACTTTGGTTGAAATTGCTGTTACGATACCAAACTTTATGGAGGACCTTTAACGCCCCTGCACTATTTAATAATGTATTTTAAAAGGTATTATATGTGCCCAAGTGCAGTGGCGTAGCCACATAGAGGAAAGGGTGTCCAATTGGACACCCTTCGTCCGAAAAAAATAGCATATATATAAGTAAAATGATATAGAAAATGATTAAATAACATATTTTGGACACCCTTAACATAACAAGCTGCTATTTCTGGACACCCTTTAACAAATTCCTGGCTCCGCCACTGCCCAAGTGGACACGTGAGCATATATTTACCTTTAAAATACACTATTAAATAGTACAGGGAGTAAAATGTCTTTTCCCGAGTTCAATATTGTTACACTAATTTCATCAAAGTTCGAATATATTTCAGATATTTTTTCCGTTTTTTTGTATGCCATTCACACATATTTGGCAATGGAATCCACTAAGAAATTCGAAGGTGGAAAAACTATTAACTGCAAATGTTGCAAGACATATTTATGCAAATGAAAAGTAGAAAGTTAATTTTTTTTTGCCAAATTCATCAAAAATGTAATGTGTAATGCACTTTGTTGTTGTTATGCATATATATTCATCACCTATTCATCTATCCATTATATTTCATTTTCAATAATTACTGTGGTCCTATCCATTTTATTTTGGAACTCAAATATCATGATTACATATTATTTAAAAGGATAACTTTCACATATAGTAAACATAAAATTTATATTTGTATGTTATAGCAAAGTTTGCATAATTGCGCTCTATTACAAACTTATATATGTATAATTTGCTATACATATACAATTGAAGTGAATTGTATAAAAAGAGAAAGAGAAAAAGAATTGTATAAAACGAGAAAGCGAGAAAAATTGAATTGTATAAAACGAGAAAGAGAGAAATTATATAAAATTTGAATTTGTATAAAACGAGAAAGAGAGAAAGGCAAAAAGAGACTTGTGCAGAGAATATACAATTGAATCGAATTGTATAAAACAAGAAAGAGAGAAATTATATACAATTTGAATTTGTATAAAACGAGAAAGGCAAAAGAGACTTGGCAGAAAAATATTTGTATTGTATAATTATAAGTGTATAGGACAAAGATATATGTATTTGCATGTGTTTATACAGTTTTCTCGCTTTATACAATTAGAAACACAATTTATACAATTCAACTGTATAAAACGAGATAAGCGAGTGAGAGAGGGAGAGTGGCGAGCGAGAATATGAGCGAGAGAGGGACTGATAAACAGTTTGCTATGAAACACAAATAAATAAAAGAGTAACTACTATATTTATTTTATATTATTAGTTTGTCATTCTATATAATTATTCCTATTTAAAATTCGAGTTACGTTAAACTATAGGCGGAAAAACTATTGAGCCTTCAGGTGAGGTGAGAAAAACTAAACATTACATATTATTTGATGTCTTGTGTGAGGTATCACTATTCTAGTTGTGTTTTATCTCCGTCTATACTCAAGTTTATAAGTACATAGCTAATCGAGAACATAATCATACCATTGAAAATCACAAATTTTCTATGTACGTTTTTGTTGGAACGTCGATGAAAATATGGATATTAATTGAAAGTCCATCAAAAATATTCCTGACAAGGCAATTTTATTTCATCGAAAATTGCTTCTTTTTTTTTAGTATTGATCAATTTATTCATCGAAAGGGATGAATCCACACGATTTTTATTTCATTGTGCTTAAATTTTACATTTTACTTGTTTTTATCATATATTCCACACAAATGGTCTTTTCAACTATATGTTAAATAATTTGTGAACTAAATAAAATATTATTTTCGCTATGGGTTATGATTTCGAGTGGCCTATAAAAAAATTGTAGTCCGTCAAAATTCTTCTTAAAGGCGGAATAGTAATTTTAAACTTATGAGCGTTCTGAATTCTAAAAGAGATAATTTATTCCATAAATTATTTTTATATATATAAGTGGAACTTTAATATAAATATACTAACGTTTATGCTAAAATTGCTATGGGTTAGGTTTCATTTTTCTCGATCTTTCACATTGCCTAACTTGTATTTATTTTTATTTTAATGTTTTTGGAGGGAGAAGGTAGGTAAAATTTTAACATATATTGGTATGTGGCAATTGTAAAATCTTGAAAGGTAGTGTCGGTGCTAGGATTTTAACAAGGGACTTCAAAATCTAAAGAAGTAAATATACGATAATTGAAGGAGTTCGACATCTACTATATAAACATGAAAAAAATTTAAATCATATATAAATTGTAATATTTTCGCCAAAAGAAATTCGAATGAACATTTGAATGTATGTCTGCTCCGCCCCTGCTGAAAAGGCCACGTAAGGCAAAGCAAACAATTTATATTTGATTAATTTTCGTCAACCAATGGTTCCTTCTCTAGTTTTCTATACGTTAGACTAGACTGTTTAAATACAATACTTATAACATAAGGCTATCTTTTAAGTGTGTGATAATCTTTATGTGTAATCGATGCATATAAAATAAGATTATTTTTTACCAAGAGTCTTATATATACCGTATTTGTAAAGTATTACATCAGGCTTAATACGTTAAATTACTTTATCATGTAAATTAACTTTACTTTGGTAATATAAAAATTCTATACAAGCATCGGGTGCATAGATTAACTTTTCTTCTATAAAAAATTACACCTTATATACAAAAATTAAAATTATATTTTATATTTATATAGTAAATATTGAATTTCTTCAATTTTGACGTCTATTTATTTTTTGACAATTTTAAATCCCCTCCCTTCATTTCATTCTTTTTCTATATTGTCGTTCGAATGAAGACACCTGATCGATCTGACTTTTCCATATGCTTCCTCTGGCTCTTCTCTTTTACGAGCTTGAATTTTTGTATAATTTTAATCGTCGTGATAAAAAATGAATAAATATTTTTTTTAAAAAATGTATATTAATACACATATTAAAATGAAAGTCAAATTAAATCTCGTAAAATGAAAATTTTGATTGACTAAATTTTGAGAAAGAATGAGAAGTCTCGTGTAAGAAAAATACGGCTAATACAATTGAAGTTTATCTTTAAGAAATATATTTACATCCATTTTATTTTAATTAAAGAAAAAGAAAATATTAAAATCAACCGTTTTTTTATCCACTCATCATAGTTGGTTTTTGTCTATAAATAATCCAACATTTTTTCATTTCTTCTTCATTATTCTTCAATATATCTTTCTCCAAAATCACAAAAAAAAATGGAATTATTTATGAAAAACTCTTCTCTTTGGAGTTTAGAAATTTATTTATTTTGCTTATTTATAGTTTTATCAAACATCAATAGGGTGTTTGCTTCTCATAATATATTTTTGGACTTGCAATCTTCAAGTGCTATTAGTGTCAAGAATGTTCATAGAACTCGTTTTCATTTTCAACCTCCTAAACATTGGATTAATGGTATGTTCATCTTTCGTTTTTTTATTTTATATAACATACGCTAAATTTAACGTTGGCAATGGTTTTGTTACTTAAATTCGAATATGAATATATGACTTTGCTTATGTCGATATATATAGTAATAAAAGCTTGTGTATAAATACATGTTAAAATACATAATTATGTGGTTCATTTGTGTTAATTAGTTTTTTCTTATTCAGCATTCGATATTCTTTTTGAAATTTAATTTATTTAAATTTGTGTTAAAATGTTTCACTTCTGAAGGTAAAACTATTCCTGATCAATTATAACTAACTCGATTCTCAAAATTTAAATTCGAAATTAGATTAATTATTATGGCAAGACAACTACAAGGCTAAGGTTTTGGATAAGAATGTGCAAAAGAGAAAAAGAAACATGAAATATATGAAAACCTAAGATTTTGGCCATGTAATTAAGGTGATAATTAATTTGTTGGAAGCACCCTTTATATTCCCCATGGCATTTTCTTCTCCCTTATATTTTTCCTTCTAAATCATAATAATAATAATTATTATTATTTTTATTATTATTATTATTATTATTATTATTATTATTATTATTATTATTATTAACATATAGTGACATTAGATACTCCTATATTGTGTACATTAATATGTAGGTGTTATACTAATTAAAACTTGCCAAACATATTGTCACTTATAAATTTTTGTACTTACACTTATCATTCTACATGATATATATTTTTTTTATAATCACGATAAATCTCATGACATATTTCAGATCATAATTTTTCAAACACCTTTTTTCTTTGTTTTTTAAATTATGTATCAAATCAGATTACGTCACATAAATTAAAACGATTCATTAATTTTACAGAGAAAACTAATTAGTTTCTGTGTTTTCACCTTTCATTTATTAATTACTACTTAGTATTTGATTATTTCTCAATTATTGATTAAAAATTATGTAATGCATTCTATTGTCTTCACTAATCATTTCTTTTTCTATAATTCTTTGTTCTTAATATGTCTCTTTCCATTGGATGCCTTTCAAATATACAAAGACCCTAATGGTGAGTTATATTAATTTTTTTTTAAATTTATTCTTCCTAAATATACTATATATATATACACACACAAAAATCACCAATAACTTTATCATATTATTGACTTTCATTTTATTTTTCAACAGCACCAATGTATTATAATGGAATATATCATTTATTCTATCAATACAATCCAAAAGGATCAGTATGGGGCAATATTATTTGGGCTCATTCAGTCTCAAAAGACTTAATAAATTGGATCCATTTAGAACCAGCAATTTATCCATCCAAAAAATTTGACAAATATGGTACTTGGTCTGGATCAGCAACTATTCTACCTAATAACAAACCTCTAATCTTATACACCGGAGTAGTAGATTCCTATAATAATCAAGTTCAGAACTATGCTATCCCGGCTAACTTATCTGATCCATTTCTTCGTAAATGGATCAAGCCCAATAACAACCCGTTGATCATCCCTGACGATAGTATCAACAAAACCAAATTTCGCGATCCAACAACAGCTTGGATGGGCCAAGATGGGCTTTGGAGGATTGTGATAGGAAGTATGAGAAAACATAGAGGGATGGCATTATTGTATAGAAGTAGAGATTTTATGAGATGGATCAAAGCCCAACATCCACTTCATTCATCTACTAATACTGGAAATTGGGAATGTCCTGATTTTTTTCCAGTATCACTAAATAATACTAATGGTTTAGATGTATCTTATCGCGGAGAAAATGTTAAATATGTCCTTAAAATTAGCCTTGATGTTACTAGGTTTGATTATTACACTATTGGCATGTATGATATCAAAATAGATAGGTACATTCCGAATAACAATTCTATTGATGGTTGGAAGGGATTGAGACTCGATTATGGGAATTTCTATGCATCTAAATCATTTTATGATCCTACTAAGAATCGAAGAATCGTGTGGGGTTGGACAAATGAATCAGATGTTTTACCTGACGATGAAATTAGAAAAGGATGGGCTGGAATTCAAGCTATTCCGCGAAAAATATGGCTAGACCTTAGTGGTAAACAATTAGTTCAATGGCCTATTGAAGAATTAGAAACCTTAAGAAAACAAAAGATCCAATTGAACAACAAGAAGTTGAGCAAGGGAGAAAAGCTTGAAGTTAAAGGAATCTCAGCATCACAGGTTTTAACTTTTCCTTATTAAACTATAGTCTTTTAATCTAGTTCTTATGTATACAATGTATAATCAATGTATAATTATTATATCAATAGCATATGATCGATCGATATATATAATAGATTGATTATACATTTGTTATATATATATATATATATATATATATATATATATATATATATATATATATATATATATATCGGAGATAATTATAAATTATTGCAACTGAACGAGTGAAGTATTTTTGGTGAGTCGGCTAAAAATATTGAAATCCCTTGCATAAATTGTCCTTTTACATACTAAGGCTAAATAAAGTTGTGCAGTACTAGCTCCGTCTCATCTTGCATTTCTTTGATTGTAGGCTGATGTTGAAGTGTTATTCTCATTTTCAAGTTTGAACAAGGCCGAACAATTTGATCCTAGATGGGCTGACCTATATGCCCAAGACGTTTGTGCCATTAAGGGTTCGACTATCCAAGGTGGGCTTGGACCATTTGGGCTTGCGACATTAGCTTCTAAAAACTTGGAAGAATACACACCTGTTTTCTTCCGAGTGTTCAAGGCTCAAAAGAATTACAAGGTTCTCATGTGCTCAGATGCTAGAAGGTTTGTTTCTTCAATCCAACTAGTTGTAATGATCTAAGTTAACCAAATTTTACTTCTCAACTTAACTATTGATATAAGTTTACTCAGTATAGGTGCAAGTAAACAAGAATTATAATGACCCGACTTTGATATCATGATAAGAAATACATCTACTTATCGATCGCTCGTTAGTTTCATTAAAAAACTCTAACCATGTTTAGTTGTTTTTATTAATGAGCAAGATCTACCATGAGACAAAATGAAGGAATGTACAAGCCCTCATTTGCTGGATATGTTGATGTAGATTTAGTAGACATGAAGAAGTTATCTCTTAGGAGTTTGGTAAGTTTTTGCTTTCACATATTTCTTACTTATAATTTGTTTGATCAAATTTTTAAAATTCGATTATTTTGAAGAGTAATGATTTGTGTTTTGACTAATCAGTTTGTATCATATGTATATTTTTTTAGATTGATAACTCAGTAGTGGAGAGTTTTGGTGCCGGTGGCAAAACATGCATAACATCAAGGGTGTATCCAACATTAGCGATTTATGATAATGCACATTTATTTGTCTTTAACAATGGCTCTGAGATGATTACAATTGAGACTCTGAATGCTTGGAGCATGGATGTATCTAAGATGAACTAAACAATTTTTTTAAAAATGGAATTATGTCTACAACTATATATGTCTAAAGAGACAAAAATTGTATCAAATTTAAGAGTAGATGATGTCCTCAAGAATCCTCTATAATTGTCTCTAATTTATTTTGGAATTTAGAAGGCAAAGAGTGTATATATGGACTTTTCTAGTACCATATATATACTAAGAAATAAATTTGTTAGCTTTCCTTTTTGTTTTGTAACATAATCAAATGTGTGGTCTTATGTAGAACTAATATTTGGTAATATTAGGCAAGTTGTTATGTGACTTATTTTATTCAAAATATAATAAGAAGTTCAAAGAGAAGAGTACAAGTAAGCAGAGGTGAATCAGAATTTGAAGAGTCTGGTTACATTAATATTATCTTAATTTAAATATTAGAAAAAATATTAATAACGATTAGCAAATAATGTCACTTACCGTTATAGATCCGCCTCTTACTAATTTTATTGAGACATCAAATCCCTCTTTACTAATTCTATTGAGGCACCAAATTCCTATTAACAAGCATGTAAAATATGAGAAGACGAAAGAACTAAATAACAAAAATAATTTTTAGCGATATTAAATATAGACATTAATAGAGTGCTAAAGTCTTTATCGGCATTAGTTAAGTGTCATTAGAACCAATGTCGCTAACAACTTTAGGGACATATACAAAGAGTGTCAATTCCCACTAAAAATACATATTTAGCGGCAATTAAGAATTAACTGCCGCTAATGATTATTTTTGTTATAGTGTATATAACACATTTTATGATAATATTACAAATAAAAATAATCGAATACTTAATTAATGACGAACTATAAAAGCAAGGAAGGAAGAGGAGTGATGAGCCTCCCAAAAAAAATTCACAAATGAATAAAGATGGCTAAAATAGAGTAACTTGACGAAGTTGATACTTCCATTCATAATCAAATCTGTTCGAAAACACTTGATAGTTAATTTTTAACTTTAAGAGATGCATGATATCGTTTCTTATTATTTTTTAGATCTTTCAGTCATACGAATATAGTATATACGATCAAATTTCACGTCATATATAAACAATGAGGAACAAACTTATAATTTTCAAGGTAACAAGAAATCATGTTTTTTTTACGCCTTCGTGGATACTACTTCCTCAATCGTAACTAATAACAACATTTTAAGTGGCAACTCTACAAACTCGTCACAACTGGTGATTATAGTTACTCGCCACTAAACATTATTTGTAATCATAACTTCTTTTCTTTTTTCATTTTTTAGGTCAAATTTACCCCTTTTATCTTATTTTTGTAAATTGAAAAATCCCAAATTTTGCAATATTTTTCGAATTCCTTTTTTTTTTAACACACTCAAAAGTCAAAACATTAAAAAATGAAATAGCAAATTAAATGGCAAAAGACTTGTTCTAACAATAAAAAATAGTAAAACAGACTCATGAAAGGTAACAATAACCAACAAATCATCCAAAATTTTAGATAAATATTATCCAAACAAATAAAAAATAATTATCCAATCCATTTATTATTTATTTATTTTTATTAAAAAAAAAACTAAATTAACTCTCCATCTTTCAATCAAAAACAAACTCTACTCATTATTTTTCACTATAAATACTCTTCATAATTATCATTTATTCTTCATTCCCATGTTTCTTTCTCCCTATCCCAATAAAAAATTTTAAAAAAATTATTTAGATTAAATATTACTGTCTGTCAAAGCCCAATTATTGAAAAAAACTAAAATTTAAAAAAAAAAACTATGGATCGTTGGGCTTTGCCAGTTATCTTAGTTTGTTTTTTTGTAGTTTTATTATCCAATAATATTGTTTTTGCTTCTCATCAAGTTTTTATTCACTTACAATCTCAAAATGCTGTAAATGTTCAAACTGTTCATAGAACTGGTTATCATTTTCAGCCAGAAAAACATTGGATCAATGGTATGTATACGCGATTTTTCTTCTTTATATATATATATATATAATAAAAAAAATTGGGTTATATCGAACATGTTGTGTAAATTTAGTATAATACATTATTAATCACGTATGTTATATTAATATGTCAATTGATGCATGACATGTATTAGCACGACTTTTTCGTGTTTTTCATGTTATTTAATCTTTACTAATTTTTTTTTTTTTTTTGGATCAATGGTATGCATACGCGTTTTTTTTTGCGATTTTTCTTCTTTATATACGTGTTTAAAAAAAATTAAATTCTATCGAACATGTTGTATTTAATCTAGATTCAATACTAGTGATTTGACACTTATAAATAATCGAGCACTTACCATCTAAACAACTAAATTTAGATATGTTATTAATCACGTCTCTTATATTAAGATGTCAATAGATACATGACATGTATTAGTATGACTTTTTTGTGTTATTCATGTTATTTAATCTTTACTAATCTTTTTTTTTTTTTGGATGATCTCTCTTGATGATGCCTTCAAAACATACAATAGATCCCAATGGTAAGTTAACTATATTGTATATTTTTTTATTATATAATATAATATAATATCAGAGAATAATTTTTTTTTTTTCATATTTTAAACAGCACCCATGTATTTCAACGGAGTGTATCATCTTTTCTACCAATACAACCCAAATGGTTCAGTATGGGGCAACATTGTTTGGGCTCATTCAGTTTCAAAGGACTTAATCAATTGGATCAATTTAGAACCAGCAATTTACCCATCCAAGCCATTTGACCAATTCGGTACCTGGTCCGGATCAGCAACGGTTCTACCTGGTAACAAGCCAGTCATCTTGTACACTGGAATAATAGATGCCAACCAAACCCAAGTTCAGAACTACGCTGTTCCAGCTAACTTATCTGATCCATATCTCCGTGAATGGATCAAGCCAGATAACAACCCATTAATTATAGCCGATGCTAGTATCAACAAGACGAAATTCCGTGACCCAACCACAGCTTGGATGGGTAAAGATGGACATTGGAGAATCGTGATCGGAAGTTTGAGGAAGCATAGCAGGGGTTTAGCTATAATGTATAGAAGCAAAGATTTTATGAAATGGGTTAAGGCTAAACACCCACTTCACTCAACTAACGGTACTGGAAATTGGGAATGTCCTGATTTTTTCCCTGTTTCATTGAAAGGTACTAATGGGTTAGATCAATATGGTGAAGAACACAAGTATGTGCTTAAGAACAGTATGGATCTAACACGATTTGAGTATTATACGCTTGGAAAATACGATACTAAAAAAGATAGGTACGTACCGGATGTTGGTTCGATTGATAGTTGGAAGGGATTGAGACTTGATTATGGTAATTTCTATGCATCAAAATCATTTTATGATCCAAGCAAAAACCGTAGGGTTATTTGGGGTTGGTCTAATGAATCAGATATATTCCCTGAAGATGATAATGCAAAAGGATGGGCTGGAATTCAATTGATCCCACGTAAAGTATGGCTTGATCCAAATGGAAAACAATTGGTTCAATGGCCTGTTGAAGAATTAGAAACCCTAAGAACACAAAAGGTTCAATTGAGCAACAAGAAGTTGAACAATGGTGAAAAGATTGAAGTTACAGGAATCACACCCGCACAGGTATATTTATTTATTACTCCAAAAAAAAAAATGACCTAGTTTTACTTGTGATGACTTAGAACGAGTTTAAGAAATAGAAATTGGTTCTAAATTAATTTTATGTCAAATGTACAAAATATGTCTTTTAATCTTGTGGTTGTGGTCTTAAACATATTATGTGGGAAAAAAGAAAATAGGTCATTCTTTTTTAAACAGACTAAAAAGAAAATAAGAACATTTGTCCTTTTTTAAACAAATTCTTTTTTAAACAGGCTAAATGACCATTTGTCCCTTGTAAGTTTCTAATAACCAAAATCTCTCAAAAATATACAAAAACACGGATACATAATAGGGCTGATACAATAAAAAGGTGGCGGATACATTATATATTTTTTTGTCATATTTTTGTATCCGCCTCATTTTTTATCACATTTTTGTATCCGTATCATTTTTTGTCACATTTTTGTATCCGCCTCATTTTTATATTTTTGTATCCCTCTCATTTTTTATCACATTTTTATATCTGCTTCATTTTTTATCATATTTTTATATCCGCTTCATTTTTTTGACTTAAAAATGAGAAATTTTAGATATTTTTATAACTAATAGGGGATAAGAGTAATAAATGAACTTAAAAGAGAAATTTTGTTATTTTTCCATTATTATTTAATGATAATGTTCAAAATTTTAACTTTATATAAAATATGACAGGCTGATGTTGAAGTGACATTCTCTTTCACAAGTTTGGATAAAGCAGAGTCTTTTGATCCTAAATGGAATGATATGTATGCACAAGATGTTTGTGGACTCAAGGGTGCAGATGTTCAAGGTGGGCTTGGGCCATTTGGTCTTGCTACATTAGCTACTGAAAACTTGGAAGAAAACACACCTGTTTTCTTCCGAGTTTTCAAAGCACAACAAAACTACAAGGTTCTATTGTGCTCTGACGCTAAAAGGTACATATTGAATTTTAACTTGTTGGTAACGTTTTCGATAGTATAATATTGAGATATTAATAAATTGACAAATATTTTGTTTTATGTTTGATAGGTCAACTCTTAAGTTCAATGAAACAATGTACAAAGTTTCATTTGCTGGATTTGTTGATGTTGATTTGGCTGACAAGAAATTGTCACTCAGAAGCTTGGTAACTTTTCTTTCATCGTTCATAAAATATCTAAACGAATATTTGAATCTAACTATTGAAACTCTTTTTTTTTTTTTTTGTAGATTGATAATTCAGTTATAGAAACTTTTGGTGCTGGTGGAAAGACATGTATAACATCGAGGGTTTATCCAACATTGGCAATTAACGAGAAGGCACATTTATTCGCGTTCAACAACGGAACGGAGCCAATTACAATTGAGAGTTTGGATGCATGGAGTATGGGCAAAGCTAAGATACAATATTGAAAAAAAGAATAAGGAGAAAGGAACTATGGTAAAGGGGGGAAATATGAGATTTTGATGGACATATAAGAGTTTGTTATTTTGATATTTCAACTCTATTTTTTGTTTATCAAATTAGATATCCCTCGAATCAGAAAAAACATGTATATAGATTTATCCTCTATTTTCAATTTATGACAATAATGCAATGTTTTTTATTTAAAAATTGTTGTTTTCTTATATTATTTTGTTCAATCGCGTATTTATCTTATTGATATCTTTAGATATGAAGAATGAAGTAACTCGATTATTAAAGAGAATGTGAAGGGCCTTTTAGAAAAGAAATCGCAAAGTTAAATAACTTCATAAAAAGCCAACACAGAACTTTAACTCTTAAAGCAATTTAAGAATACTAAAACAACAATACGAACCAAAACATTTGAATAGTATATACCTTTCAATGTCTTTCGTTTGAGTTTAGAACGAAAAACTATTTTTGGTTTGGAAGAAAAAAAAGTGTGTTAAAAATTGAGACCGTATAAAATGAAATGAATATTTATCAAACTAACTATTTTTTGAAATACTCGTTTGTCAATGGGGTCCACCTATACCAATAGCTCAGAGTGCGATTTGCATGAAATCTATTTTGCAACTTCAAACTAGTAAGTCAGATTCCACAAATCCGTAGCTAGAAAAAGAAATTGTTTTTTTTTTGTTTTTTCTGGAAAGTATTTTCTTATATATTCAATTTTGTATTGAACAACAAAGTTAAGAAATATTGTCAAAGTATTTTCTCCATAACATAGACCATGAGAGAGGTTCAATTTATCTAACAATTTGCATTTGAGATTTGCACAAATATCAGAATCAAGTGGATCAAAAACTAAAATAAATTGTAAAAAATAACAAGTTCAAATGGACCAAAAAAAAATTTATTTGATAAAAACAGTATACAACAAAGTGTTATACATGTCATTCTACTAGTCAAATCTCTTAAAATCATGGAGCCACCATGGTCATCTAAGAATGTCAAGAAGATAGATTGTTTCGAGCTATACTTGATATTCATGTCGACTAGCTTAGCTGACGAAGACTTGAACTGTGGAGTACTGTAAATGTTCAACAAAACAGAAGAAGAACAATGAGCAAGCAACGATTCTGGAAAGACATAAAAACCTGCAAAACATGGTCAAAACTGAATGAATTGAGTTTAGCATAACCTGTACAATACATGATTAACAAAGAAACAAGAATTGGTCATCTCCAATTTTAGATCAAGAAAGCAAATAATTCAAAAAAGAATGAAAGAAAAATAAAAGGAAATAATTGGAACAAGTTTGGTAAGTCAGAATACATTAGCATAATATTGGAGCTCACAGAGTCATTTGCTGACTCTTGCATATATAGTAATTTCCTCCTCCTTACCATTGACAAGCAAGAAATAAATATGAACAAAATACTATGAAAAAATAAAGAAATCGAGCAACAAAAAAAGAGAAACCAACTTAGTGATGAACACAAAACATGGATATGTTGCATAAGACTAACTCTGTGATGAATGAACACAAATCATGGATATGTTGCTCAAGACTAAACATATTGCCTCAACTGTGTCGGAACAAAGAAGCAAAATGATGTGGAAACAAAGGTTTTTGAATTGAGTTGGCGAAGTCAGAATATCAATAAGCCTCAGAAGTTTTAGCTCATTGGGAATAAACCCCTGGCACATCTAATAGACTCATCATTCTTGCCATAAAATTGAATTACCAAAGTGTAATACTACATCACCTTAAAACACACACACAATACACCAGGAAGAAAGAAAAGAGTGGAAACAAAAACATTATGAATACACAATATCAAAAGTGAAAGGTCAGAATATCAATAAGCGGTTAGTGTAAACATTCAACAGGGACTTCTCCCTTCACACAGTAGATATTCATCATTCCCACAACTGCTAAAATAACTAAAAATGTCAAAAGAACCAAATTATATATTTGAAAGGATCAGCCTACTCCATGTAAATCAAAAACATAAAAGAGTAAATCACAAAGGCAAGTCAGAATATCAATAAGCCTCGATGATTGAGCTCATAGAGGAATTCACCCCTCGCACATCTAATTGTTTTTCATCATGCTTGCCATAACAAAGGGTAAGTATACATCAACCTCAATTAGAATCACTCAAAGTGACTTTGGTTCTATAATTCCATAAGAAAAAAGAAGAATCAACAAGGGATGTGACACCAGAGTATGGGCTATAACCTGATGTGTAACTACAGTTAATGTCTAAATCAGAAAATAATGAAGCAAATTTGGAGATCACAAAATTCATAAGTCTCATTTATTTCTGCTATTACAAGTACTTAAGAAGGCAAGTCAGAATATCAATAAGCCTCGATGATTGAGATCATAGAGGAATACACCACTCACACATCTAATAGTTTATCATCATTCTTGCCATAGCAAAGTTATGTTATGAATATATACTATAAACAGCATATAAATTAAAGAGATTCAAAGCAACTATTTGTTGGAACAAAAGATAGCAACTTTCATTTTCCACTGCGACAAATTATTCACACACACAAATGCACAATAAAGACTACAAATTTCGAAAGCTGAAATTCTGTCTTAGAACAAACAGAAAGTACTACATTAAGGCAAGTCAGAATATCAATAAGCCTCGATGGTTGAGCTCACAGAGGAATTCACCACTCGCACATCTAATTGTTTTTCATCATTCTTGACATTAAAAACAACAATTTTAAAAGTAGAACTGGAAAACCAATGTACACACCACAACAACAAAAGCTCTAAAGAAACAAATAAGCTTTACAATCTCGTATGATTAAGATAGAAATTGGCACAATGATCATATAAGGTGGCACCTTTCTCATTTCAAAACAATTCAAATTCTTATCTGAGTTCTCAGAATAAAAATTCAAAGGACTTCTCTTTTTCCTAACTTGAAAAGAAAGTAGTTCTTCAAGGCAAGTCAGAATATCAATATGCCTCGATGTTTAAGCTCATAGAGGAATTCACCCCTCGCACATCTAATTGTTTCCAATCATTCTTGCCATACAAAAAGAAATTTACTTAAAAAAAAACTTGCTTGCAATATAATCTACACACTGCTTCAACAAGAGATATTCCAAGAGTATCTGTTTCAATAACACCAAAGATATTATACTTCGAAATACCAAAACAAATCAACTAGAACATTCCATATTAACCATAGTGACAACCATTTGCAACCAGACAAATGGTATAACCTGATTTAACACAACAATCTACAAAAGTAGATCATAAAGGCAATTCAGAATATCAATAAGCCTCGATGATTGAGCTCATAGAGGAATTCACCACTCACACATCTAATTTTGTTTTCATCACTCTCGCCATAACAAGATGCAAATTTACTAAAACAAAATAAATATAATGTACACCCCACCTCAACTAGAGCCATTCTAAGCATCTTTGATTCTATAATCCCAATTGGGAAAAACAAAACCAAAGAAAGGGATATATGACTCCTAAAATTAGGCAAGGCAAAAGGAGACTCACTAAAGGAAAACCCTAAAGTGAATCTCCGGCATATAACACTCTTCATATATACAATTGTACATACAAAAGAGTGTGTATATACAATTAATATAGCGCAGCTATGACTCAAAACGCTTCCATGGAGCATAATGGAAGGCGATCTTAAGGGCGGCGCAAAATAAATCAAACTAAACTATACAAAGTTCCAATCGTACAAAAATGTTGCAACATAATCCAAAAATCACATCTTTTAGAGAAATCGATACATACCCAATCGCATTTTGGTTAATCTACGCATCATATATCTTCACATACTAAAAAATCAAATTTTTAGGGAAACCAATACACACTCAACTGCATTTTGGACAATCAAAGCAACTTAAAAGCAAAATATACAGAATTCATGTAAAAAAATTGGGTTTATAAAATAGTTTTGAGTTTACCAGTCACTATAATCAACTGAAACAGAAAAAACACAGCTGACTAAGTTGAGAATGGCAAATAATTATAGGGTATTATAACTTCCACTGTAGCAAACTAAATTGCATAAGAGGTTTCAATTATTAACCCATTAAAATATGAAATCAAAAGAGGAAAAACACCATAACAAAGAAGAAATTCAATCCAATCCAATCCAATAAGCGATAGAGACTCACAATGATTCAGCTACAATGGGGGTTGATCCCCAATTTATTGAAGTGAAAAATGGAGATTTATAGACTAAGCAATTAGGGTTTTAGCATAGGATTAATGGGCCAAAGAGTAAATGGGCTTGAATAGTGCTGGTTGGGCCGAAGAGATATGTATAGGCCCAAATTGAAGATTCATTTCTTGCACAAAAAAAAAATATATATTTTAATTAAGAGAAAAAAGATTCAAATGTGTTATCGAACTTTGAGAAAAAGATTCGTCTATATCAACTGTTAAAAGTTTGGTTTATTTATGTCATTTTTCTTTTTTATAAAAGATTCATCCATGTCATTATTTTGTTACCTAAAAACAGTTCTAATTTTGCAAAATTATCTTTTACACGTGATATGGATGACATTCATTAAATCATTTTTTAAAAAGAAAAAAAATTTAAATATGTTATCAAAACTTTTTTTAAAAAGATTCATCGAAGACTTTCTAATTTTCCAATTTGTTATTGAAAGGTATCTAATTATTTCAAACATAGCTTGTTTCAAAAAATTATTATGGGGTTAACTTTATTCCATGTTTACATTGAGATGATAGTTAATCTTTAGATGATTTTATTTCATTATTTATACTAAAATTGTATAATTAGTATCTTGTTGTAAAATATGCCACGTGGGCCCCAACTATTGGAATAGTTGCATCACTAGTAATTGTGTGCAAACTAATTATGCATGCCATGTAGCACCTTCCATTAGGAGTATCTCATCACTTGGCCAATTAGGAGGCCAAGTTATACATTTGTACATTAGTTCATGGCTATAAATAGTCACTATATGAAATGAATATATAGACACCAATTACATTACTTTCTATCATTTTCACTTGTTTTCCTTTTGATTTACTAATATTAAGTTACTTAGTAGTTATTTTATATCACGTTATTAGCACGATTCTCTGTCAGTTCAAGTAAAGATTTTAAAAGCCTCGAAGGTATAAATTTTTTTTTCTTAAATAATGTCTAATCTCTTTAAACTTGAATTTCTTGCTTTAGACATATCGGGAAAAAGCTATCTATCATGGGTACTCGATGCAGAATTCATCTTAATGCGATGGGTCTAGCAGACACCATCCAAGAAAATAATCAAGCATCGAATCAAAACCGTGCTAAGGCGATAATATTTCTCCGTAATCACCTTGATGAGGGTTTGAAAATGAAATATCTCACTGTTAAGGATCCTCTGGTGTTGTGGAACAATTTAAAAGATAGATATGACCACCTGAAGTTGGTCGTCCTTCCACAGGCAGGTTATGACTGGATCCATTTGAGACTTCAAGATTTTAAATCTATTAGTGAGTATAACTCTTCCATGTTTATAATTATCTCACAATTACAATTATGCGGAGAAAATATCACTCACCATGATATGCTGGAGAAAACGTTTTCCACTTTTTCTGCCTCGAGTATGCTCCTGCAGCAACAATACCGAGAAATGAGATTTAAAAAATATTCAGAATTAATTTCACATCTCCTTATTGCTGAACAACATAATGACTTACTAATGAAAAACCATGAAAGTCGACCTACTGGTTCTATGCCATTTCCTGAAGTAAATACGGTAAATTTTTACCAATCTAGGCGTGAAAAGGTCGTGGCCCCAGTCGTGGCCGTGGCCGTGGTCGAGGAAGAAATTTTAATCATGGTGATCGTCTTGCACTAAATAATAACCTTCAACACCAGCAGTGTAAAAAGAAGAAAGAAAACCATGACGTGGTGCAGAAGAAAAATTCAGACAACAAATATTATCGATGTGGAGGAAAAGAGCATTGGTCACGTACCTGTCGTACGCCAAGGCACCTGGTTGAGCTATATCAAGCTTCTCTGAAGGAGGTGAAAAATAACGCAGAAGCCAACTTTATCTCAGAAGATACTATTGAACCCATGCATCTAGATGTAGCGAATTTCTTTGAGAATCCCGAAGGAAAGATAGGTCACCTGATAGGTGATGGGTCTGTAATAATATAAATATATTTCATTTATGTCGTTTGTATGAACTAGTATGAATATGTTTTCCTAGACTTGTAAATAACTAAAAGGTTGTGTAATATTTTTGTTTAGTAATAATATTATAATGTTTACCGTTTATATCTTTTATCTTGAAGAGTATATGGATACCTCAATGATCAATCATGAAGATATTTGTGTAATTGATAGTGGAACAACGCACGCCATATTCAAAGATGAGAAATACTTCTCCTACTTGCTTAGAAGAAAAGCAAACGTTACTACAATTTCTGGTAATTCAAACTTAATAGAAGGCTCCGGAAGAGCTACTATATTTCTGCCTAAGGGGACAAAACTTATCATAGAAGATGCATTGTTCTCTTCTAAATCCTCAAGAAACCTGTTAAGTTTTAAAGATATTCGCCGAAAATGGATATCATGTTGAGACAATAAATGAAATGAATGTTGAATACCTTGGTATTACCAAGATTGTCTCAGACCAGAAATATGTGTTGGAGAAATTATCAACTTTATCTTCTGGCATGTATTATGCAAAAATAAGTACAATTGAAGCACATTATATCGTAAACCAGAAGTTTACTGACTTAAAAACTTTTGTGCTTTGGCATGACCGAATAGGTCATCCTGGATCAATAATGATGAGACGAATCATTGAAAACTCAAATGGACATCCATTAAAGAACCTGAAGTTTCTTACAAATGATGAGTTTTCATGTGCTGCTTGTTGTCAAGGCAAATTGATTACTAGGCCATCACCAATGAAGATTAACATTGAATCCCCTCAATTTTTAGAACGAATACATGGGGATATTTGTGGACCTATTCACCCATCTAGTGGGTTGTTTAGATATTTTATGATCCTAATAGACGCATCTTCAAGATGGTCTCATGTGTGCCTCTTATCATCTCGCAACCTGGCGTTTGCAAAATTATTGGCACAAATGATACGATTAAGATCGCAATTTCCAGATTATCCTATTAAGGCAATTCGCCTTGATAATGCTGGCGAATTCACATGCCAAGCTTTTGATGCTTATTGCGTATCAGTAGGGATAAAAGTTGAGCATCCTGTAGCTCATGTTCATACTCAAAATGGCCTTGCTGAGTCATTTATTAAGCGCTTACAATTGATAGCAAGACCTCTACTTATGAAAAGTGAGTTGCCTACTACTGTTTGGGGTCATGCTATCTTACATGCAGCATCACTTATTCATCTCAGACCGACTCATTATAATAAATACTCCCTATTACAATTAGTATTTGGTCATGAATCAAATATTGCTCATCTTCGAATTTTTGGATGTGCTGTATATGTGCCAGTAGCACCACCTCAGCGCACTAAGATGGGCCCTCAAAGAAGGTTAGGCATATATGTTGGGTTCGATTCACCCTCCATAATTCGCTACCTTGAGCCATTGACGGGAGATTTATTCACTGCAAGATTTGCAGATTGTCGATTTGATGAAACAAATTTTCCGCAATTAGGGGAAGAGAAAAAGAAACTCAAAAGTGAAATTGCATGGAAAATTTCATCATTATCTCATTTTGATCCACGCTCCCCTATCTATGAACATGAGGTCCAGAAGATCATCCATTTGCAAAACATAGCAAATCAAATGCCAGACGCATTTACTGATTTAAAAAGGTAACAAAGTCACATATTCCTGCAGTAAATGTGTCTATCCGAATTGACGTCCCAAAAGGACCATCTACAAGTGTCATGGCTTCTGAATCACAAATACGCCTGAAGCGTGGTAGACCATTGGGTTCAAAGGATAAAAATCCTAGAAAAAGAAGTACAAAAAATGACACTACAAAAGAATCTCACGAAGAGACTCAAAATCTTATTAATCATGATATTCCTGAAGATATCAGTGAACCCGAGACTCAGGTAAATGAAGAACTTTCAATAAGTTCTACAGGAGATGGGATAAATTTAGATCGATCAAAAATCATAGTGGATAATGTTTTCGCATATGATGTTGCACTTAACATTATGCAAGACAATGAGGATCATGAACCTCTATCTGTCGAAGAATGTCGACAAAGATGTGATTGGCCAAAATGGCAAGAGGCAATTCAATCAGAATTGAATTCACTTGCTAAACGTGAGGTTTTTGGACCAGTAGTCCAAATGCCTAGTGATGTTAAATCAATTATAAATAGGTCTTTATACGAAAAAGAAATGAGAGAAATGAGATTGTAAGATACAAGGCACGCCTTGTTGCACAAGGATTTTCTCAACGACCCGGTGTCGACTATGAAAAAACATATTCACCAGTTATGGATGCAATAACTTTTCGATATCTCATCAGTTTTGCTGTACATGAAAATCTTGAAATACATCTAATGGATGTGGTTACAGCTTACATTTACGGTTCACTTGATAATGAAATTTATATGAAAGTTCCGGAAGGACTTAAAATGCCTGAAGCATATAGTTCAAAATCTCGAAAAATATGTTCAATCAGATTACAAAAGTCATTATATGGCTTAAAACAATCAGGGCGCATGTGGTATAATCGCCTTATTGAGTACTTGATAAAACAAGATTATATAAACAATGCCATTTGTCCTTGTATTTTTATTAAGAAAATAACATCAGGGTTTGTTATTCTTGCTGTTTATGTTGATGACATAAATCTCATTGGAACTCCAGAAGAAGTCCAAACGGCAATTATCTAAAGAAAGAATTTGAGATGAAAGACCTTGGAAAGACAAAAATTTGTCTTGGACTACAAATAGAACATTTAGTAGACGGGGTTTTCATCCATCAATCTGCCTATACTAAGAAAATCTTGAAACGATTTTACATGGACAAAGCACATCCATTAAGTACTCCAATGGTTGTCCGATCACTTGAAGTGAGTAAGGATCCATTCCGACCTCAAGAAGACAATGAGGAACCTCTTGGTCCAGAAGTACCTTATCTTAGTGCAATTGGGGCACTTATGTATCTTGCTAATGCTACAAGACCTGACATAGCATTTTCTGTTAATTTCTTAGCAAGATACAGTTCTTCCCCTACACGAAGACATTGAAATGGAGTTAAACATATATTGCGATATCTAAGGGGAACTAGTGATATGGTCTGTTTTATACTAACAAAGATAGTGCAGATCTTGTTGGTCATGCAGATGCAGGTTATTTATCTGACCCACATAAAGCTCGATCACAAACAGGCTATCTGTTCACATACGGAGGTACTGCTATATCATGGAGATCTACGAAGCAATCTATTGTCGCTACTTCTTCAAATCATGCTGAAATAATAGTCATTCATGAAGCAAGTAGAGAATGTGTATGGTTAAGATCAGTAACATATTTTATCAAAGAAATATGTGATTTAAAGTGTGACGTCAAGATACCCACAGTGCTCTTTAAAGACAATGCTGCATGCATAACTAAATTAAGAGGAGGCTTCATAAAAGGAGATAGGACGAAACAAATTTCACCAAAATTATTCTTCACACATGATCTCCAGAAGAATGGTGATATTGATGTGCAACAAATCCGTTCAAGTGATAATCCAGCACATCTATTTACCAAATCTTTACTAGCCTCAACTCTTGAGAAGATGGTTCACAAAATTGAAATGCGAAGACTTAACCATATAAATCGTGGTTTTGTCAGGAGAGTAAAATACGCGCTGCACTCTTTTTTTCTTAGTCTAGGTTTTGTCCCACTGGGTTTTCCTAGAAAGGTTTTTAATGAGACAGCATGTAATGCGTATTATGTATGTCTATGTACTTTTATTTTACATAAACATCCAAGGAGGAGTGTTGTAAAATATGCCATGTGGGCCCCAACTATTAGAATAGTTGCATCACTAGTAATTGTGTGCAAACAAATTATGCATGCCATGTAGAACCTTCCTATTAGGAGTATCTCATCACTTGGCCAATTAGGAGGCCAAGTTATACATTTGTACATTAGTTCATGGCTATAAATAGCCACTATATGAAATGAATATATAGATACCAAATACATTACTTTCTATCATTTTCACTTGTTTTCCTTTTGATTTACTAATATTAAGTTACTTAGCAGTTATTTTATATCATATCATACATTAAATGTCGGACATCTTTATTTACCTCATCATCAAGTTAGGCTCGTTCCAAGTAAATTTCTTACTTGGAAGTTTGAGTTGAGCTCTGCAAATACTAACTTTAGACCTCAGAGTTAAATCTAAAAATTTCAAAAATCTCAATTTCATCTTTATAAATTTCGACTATACTTAGAACAACGTCCTGAAAACAGTTGTTTATGCAATTCGTTTTATCAAGTATATATCCATAATGAAATAAAGCTTTATAACTGACAGAATTGTGAAGATAAAAAGAGTATAAATTTATCCAACAATCAGCCTGCATAAACCAAAATTAAGAGAACTTAACTATCTCGAAAAGCTGGCAAACTCAAAATGAAGGTGGTTTCGAAACCAAAAGTGCTCAACTACAAAGTGTTCAGAAATCAAATGTAAATAGATATCGAAAGCTGCATTTTTCGACAACAATATTTTCCTCCAACTTGCAACATGCTGCAGAAAAGAAAGAGTCTTCACAGCCTCCTTCCCCTTCTACCACCCTTTCTGCGAGTACTATCGGTGGGAATTGGCGTAACATCCTCTGCAAAATATATAGGAAGAATTACTTGCATAACAATGATACAACAGATTATATGGAGCATATTACGAGAACTTTGCCATGATACGATACTAATGCAAGAGAGAAAGCTTATGTACCTATACGTCCAATTTTCATGCCAGAACGAGCCAAAGCTCTAAGAGCGGACTGGGCACCAGGACCAGGAGTCTTGGTCTTGTTGCCTCCTGTAGCTCGGAGCTTAATGTGAAGAGCATTAATTCCAAGTTCCTGTAAATCAAAAGTTAATAAATAACATTTTAAAAGATTAAAATGTGATGACGAGACCTAGTGACATCAGAATAAATGGATAAAGATGGAAGGATCCGAGCTTGAGTCTTAAATAAACATAGTGTTGCTATATTTAGACTCTGAATAAATGGCATAGCATGGAATCCATTAACAATAGAATCCATTAACAATACTTCTGACCCACCATTCAAAAACCTTGACGCTTGAATAGAATCTGAAGTACACATATTTTCCATAGTTCAAGCAACACCAGCCATTATGTAATTGTTAGTGATAAAGTGTCTGAAAATTGAAGGACTTCAGAATGGAATATTCTAGAACAAAGCCCTAATAGATCCAAACAGGTGACATAAAATCTATTGGTCTCTACAAATATGTTCGATGGGATAGCACTTATTCCAATCGATTATACATAAATTTTGTTATTATTAAGCAAAAGTGATATGTATCGGGCATATGGAACCCAAAAACAATCTTACGGACCATCTACATCTTAGCAAGAAACATAGATAGGAGTAAAGGCCATCATGTACATTATAAGATCTTTTAATGTCTAGTCGGCTGAAATTATTAGCTTTAGCACACATTCAGAAAACTCTTCTACTAGAAGGGAGGCATCAGAAGATCCAAAAGGTCTTAAATTTCGTAACTGCTAAATTTTGTCTTCAAATCAACACTCTACACTTCAAGAAGAGCTATCTAATTTGGCACCTACATTAATGGTCAATGAAGGAAGGGAACATCAATCCCTGCACCAACATGGAATGCAACATCCAGTGGAATTTAGTACAGTGACACTTTTTTCACAGATAAAATCTAATAATTGGTCTCTGTAAATCAGCCAGTACCATCTAGGCAAAAAGTCCTCATTTTCTGCGTTCATACATAAATGGTTTAAATTGATATAGACCTGAACTAGACCAACTTTATATCTGATGAGCTTAACTAACAATTAAGTAGGATTAAAGAAATCGACTTTATCAGAACCAAACAAGACACTACCTTGCATCGCTGTGACACATCCTGAGCTGCAAGCATAGCAGCATATGGAGAAGACTCGTCTCTGTCAGCCTTCACCTTCATTCCACCTGCAATCATGATGTATAACAATTTGAGATGAAAGCCTTCTCCATACCAATACTACATCAACAACTAAGGCTAAACTCGACACTAGATGGAATTCTAACCTCTACCCATTTTCCTCCTTCCTAGAACCATTATATTCTAATATCAATAATTTGTTGCCTCAAACATATTAAGAATTCCCTAAAACTATAGATACTCTACATTTTCTACCACTTACATTCATCTATATTGAAAAAGTAAATATATGTCTAGCCAATAGGGAAAATAACAAAAGGATTAGCACCCTGGAAGAAACGCATCTACATTTATACATAAACCAATGTTCGCATCGAAAGCAACAATTATACTACTACCAGCTAATCAATAACTACAAGGATGCACTCAAAAAGTATAAAACAATTGTTACAATAAGGCATACCAGTAATGCGAACCATAGTTTCTCTTCCAGACAAATCAGTAACGTGCTGCATTCATCATATAAACTAAGATTCAGTAAAACATACAAATCACAAAGCCAAATCTACATTTCTACATCAAATTTTCAAAAACCATAACACACTCACAATGAATGTATCATTGAACGATGCAAAAATGTGTGCAACACCAAACACCAATTCACCTTCCCTCGTTGCTGGTCCAAGTGTAACAGTCTCTTCCTTAGGCTCCCTGGTCTTTCTCCTCGACTACAAACAAACAATTTCATCCAACATACAGTTATTCAATTGAAATTATCAAATCAAACCGACATAAACAGCAAAAATGAAATCGAAATTTCAACAAGAGAAATAGTACCATGGTTTCGGCTGAGCTTGATAGTGATAAATTTCAGAGATACTCAGCAGCTTGAAGAAACCCTAATTTGCAGTGGAAGCTTACAAAAATGGCTGCCGCTGTTTATATATTAGGGTTTGGGGATGAGCTTTTTTCTGATAATATCTATAATTACCCCTATTGTTTTGTTTTGACTATAAGTGGACCCTCTAGTTTGGGTGAAAGTTTATTTCTACCCCTCTTATTGTTTTATTGGTATGTTTTATCCTCCGTTAATCGTTATACGAATCGATTATTTTTACTCTCATCGATAATAAGATCAACAAATATATCCCTTGATGACTTCCTCCAATCGGGTACAAGTATCAAATTTCAAATGGATCACTGATACCTAAGTTTTTGTTATTTTTCTTCTGGAACTCAAGGTAGAATTTTTTCACAGTCGGAGTTTGTATGAAATTAATAAGTACATGACACACGTGTTTTGTGTATATACATACTTATTATTAAGGCTAAATATATAAACATATTCCTAAACTTATTGGGTTTTTCCTATCGGGTACATCGACTATGCTACTTTCCTATTGAACCATTGAACCACCCATAATTTGTTTCTTTTAAACACTGTTGGTCGATGTGGAACCAGATTTTGTGAGAGATATTGATAGAGGATACATATGTAGTTCCATAACTCATTAGTCCAGTTGATAGCGAAATTGTTTGAGAATAGTTGTGTTTTATTTCAAGTCATTTGAGCAAATTAGAGAACAAATGAGACTAACACACAGTTTGTCTTCATTCCTTCAATCAAAATCATTGCAATACGAATACAATTGAAGGTATTTACAATAGAAAAATCGATAAAAATCAACCAACAATGTTTAAAGGAACAAATTATGGGATGTTCAATGATTTAATAGGCAAATGACGTAATTGAGGTACCTGAAGGAAAAAACTCAACAAGTTTAGAAACCTATTTATGAGTTCGGCCTATTATTAAATTATAATTGATTGATAAACATTCTCATTTTCAATCATGAAAAAATTGTATGGATTGATGTCATTGTAAATAAACATTAAGGATGGGAATAAGATTTTTTGTGAATAATATATCTTGGTTTTGTTATTACCTTAAAATAAACTAAACTTTGTTATTTTCATTTATTAAATATACTTTTTTTTTCTATTACAATTTATGCGATATAATTTGAATTAACTAAGAAATAAACTAGGGTTTTGATTTATAATATATCATAGTGTACCATCTTTATATTATAATTTTGTTAAAATATGTAATCTTCAACATATCATATCATAATATGTGTATTACTATAAAAGTTGAGAGAAATTCAAAATGTAATGTTAATTATTCTAAAATGTAGAAATATGTCATTAATTCATTAAATGTTTTTTTAACATATGTAAGTATGTAACAAAGATTGTGCTGCTTTGAGCCCAACTTTTGCTTCCTTTTTTTTTTTCCCTTCAAATAATTATAGTTTTCAGATAAATTTATGTGTATATCAATTAATTTTATGAGATATTTAAACAAATAAAAAAATCGAAAAAAAAACAAGATTAGAAAATAAGTTGTAAAAATGGGAAAAAATTATTGACAGCTGTGGGATTTGAAACCACGCCCTTTCGGACCAGAGCCTAAATCTGGCGCCTTAGACCACTCGGCCAAACTGTCTTGTGTGCATCATTTTGAATAATATATTTATAATTTAATTATTCTTAAAATATTGTTTTCAATTCACGCACTAATCATAATTCTTAAAAAAATCCAACAATAATAACGACATGAGTTGAAATTAAACGAAGAAATAAAAATACATATAGCCAACTATAACATGTTTAAAATGTGTAATTCATGTTGTTACTAGTTACTAATTAAAAAAAAAATGAACAATGGCATAGTCACATATACCCAATCGAACACCCTTCGTCGAAAAATTATATCACGTCTATAGAATATTGTACAAAGTACATAGGTCGATTATTCTTTTTCATACATATGTATTAAATCTTGGACACGTATGCTTAACGAAATTTCTAACATTGATAGATGAGGAGTTATCATCTTCATAATCAAAGAGTCTGGATATTCTATATATAATAATAACTATGCTTATAACAAAGCAAAATGACAAATTATTTTTTGTATGAATATAAGTTACAAAATGAGAATTTGTTCTAATCAAATGGATCTATACGAAGGTCATGTTCACTTGCCATCACCATTCCAGTGCACAAACATGTAGGACACATTACCTAGACAAAAAATATCATAATATGAAAATAAAATCCATTAGCATATATACGATACGATAAGGAAAAGCTGTCGTAATATGTGATGAGAGATGCATGCGCGTATTTGTGACAGGATATTTATCATACGGAAAGATATGTCACGAAACTGTGACATGCATCTTCTTAGAGGAACTCATTTCGTAGGTAGCAAAACTAGCAAGGATAGGAAGAAGGGGTTCAACGAACCTTGTTGTGGAGGATGTTATTCCAACTACGAGGAAAGGCCTCATTTTGGCCATGTAATGTGGACGAATATGACTGTTCTATTCTTCGGTCACACAATTTTGCAATGCTCGAGTATGGGACGGATTGTGACAGACACAAAATGATATAAAATGACCGTTGAGTGCATGAAGTTGGGAGATGATCGTGTTTCATACCTTTCCAGTCCCGGAGCAATTTGCACATCTTTTAAGAGTTGGTGCACGCAATGATTGATAAGAACCATTCACTGAAATTGGTTCAGTATAAAGGCATTTACCGCTTGCTGAACAGCGTGCACATGCCAAGTACCCTATACCAAATCAAATGACCATGAAATGAGATTATGGTCACGTTTGACGATTAATCTAGTACCATGAACTCAAATAATCAAAAAAAGATACCAACTATTGGTCGAGAGTTCAATAGTGTAGACATTGTGACAATGATATGTAATAAATATCACAAGGACATACCACTTCCATAGCAATATTTGCACTTTTTCTTCTCTTGTTGGACTGCATTGTTAGCTTCTATTAGCATGAGGGCTGAGATGACTCCCACTGCCCCGCCTGAAAAGGACGCCACTATGGGGTCGACCTGGCTGAGAAGAAGAGAAAAAGAAGTCGGTACCCAAATTCACAACGACGTAAGTGGTCTTTTGTTTCTATTTTGTGATGCTCCTTTTTTTTGGAAGGTAAAGATCAATGCAGTGAACAAATTTGCACAATTTAACGATGTTTGTAAGGATAATTCAACGACCTTTTCTACATACCTCAATTGCATAGGCAAATGCATGTTCCGTATGAAATCTTCGTATGAGGTGCCTCCTAGACCTAATTTCAGCTCAAGCTGCAATGTCAAAGAGTTACAGTAGTCCAAAGACTTCATCATTCAAGAATAGGGAAATAAATAGTACCGTTATGCATAATGCAGAACCAGAATAAGGATAAGGAAATAATTGAGTTCATGAGCTTACTACTGGGGCAAGTAATCCACCGAAGACCATAATCCCAGCTATAAATGAAAAACTTGTAAGATAAAGCTGCTTCAGTGTCTTTGGAGTCTGATACAAACAAAAAACGCACCAAGTAAAGGATAAGTATCAGAAAATGCTGATCGACTAACAAAACAAAATATGTCAGTTTCATATATATAGGTCAGTTAGACAAGCTTCTAGACATCTCAACTCAAAAGTGTTGTAGCGGTGACGAAGCTTGCCAAGCTTTACATGTATTGTATATTAACTTGAGGTCGTTGTAGGAACTCATAAATTTGAATCCCCGATCCGCTATGTTTGTCAAGTTGCATACTTTGACAAACCAAAACATGAACAAATGACTTTCCCGAAACAGAGATTTTTGTTTTTAACTGGATGTATAAAACCTCCTAAGACCAATTGAATCCCTAGTATACTTCAGTTGTTTACAAGGGGACTCGGCAAATTACCATGTTAGGAAGAAACGGTATCGTTGATGGGATATCTGGCATCTCATTTTCATCTTCACCGGTCTCACCTCTAGTGTTAGAGTTCTTTAACCTTTGTTGTATTCTTAGCCGACGTACCTGAAAAATTAATCCGGATTTTAAGAAGCTATTTGAGAATACAATCCTTGGGAAATAATAAGTTGTTCCTTTAAGTCCCCTTAGAGAATGTTAGAACTTGAGAAAACTCACCTCTTCCATAAGGAGGAAGATTTTGTTGCGCCTGCTCCTAATGTTATCTTGGATTTCTTGAAACTGCATCTGACCAAAATCTTGAACGGTCTCGGGTCCTTCAATGATGCAGAAATTACTGTAACAAACATGGACCAACATTAGTTAACTTCAAACGAACACAACCTTATAGATTTTGAGTCCAAAAACAGCAAGCAATATACAATCAATCAAAGCTTATATGAGTCTAACACGAGCTTATATTGTCTTGGATTTCTTCAAACTGCATCAGACCAAAATCTCGAATGGTCACTGGTCCGTAAGTGATGTAGAAATCATCATACAAACATGGACCAACATTAGTTAACTTACAAAATACAAGCTTATAGATTAGGAGTCCAAAAATAGCAATCAATATAAACTCAACAAACCACTCCTCAATATTAAGGAAGTTGGTCTTAAATATATGAATCTTGTGTATCCGTTCTGCTCTACGCGTGTCCCAACATCCAAACGAGTTAAGTTATGCAGACAATTTATACTAGTTAGAAACTATTCTTGTGCTGACCTTCAACCTACAACAAGTCTACAACCCTACTCAATGACCTTGACTTGAGACAGGCTATACTCTACAAAGTTCCCAATTCCCGTACAACAGAGTCATCAGTCCAAAAACATCATTCTAAAGAACTTCATTGTAGCAAAAATACTTCATAATGATCTCCTTCACCTCATCAAACTTAACTATCACAACTTGCAACTTGAGTAAAACAATGCCATTCAGTAAAGGTAAAAGTTCCAGGACCAAATCTCCAATAAGAACCAAAAAATATGTTAACCAAACATATATACAGTTCCCGTTATCCCGTATCACTATTTCAGCCATATACATGGTCATGTTCTACTGTCAAAGGAGGATTAATCTGCCTCAAACCCAAATGAGTCGAGAAATTCGAGAACTCATCATAGTTAGTAACTACTTTTTTGCTGGCCTTCAACCTATAACACTCCCCATTTACACAAACTAAAGACAGCTATGCTACCAAGTTCACATACAGCCTGAGTAATGAATCCCGAAAACATCATTCTAGAAAAGCTATATGTAGCAAACTACTTCATAATGATCTTTTTCAAATCACCTACCTTAACCTTCAGAACTTCAAGCAAAACCACGAAAAAAGAAAGAAAAAATCCTTGAAACCAAATAGTAAAGTTACAAACTTTTTAAATATGGATACAGTAAGAAAATCAATATACATGGACATATTAAACTTTCAAAAGAGTATTTTGTCATGACTTCTTCACCCCTGTTTTCTTTATTCGACCTGCTTTGAAATTTTTTTGAGCCGAGGATCTACTGGAAACAACCTCTCTACCTCCCAAGGTAGGGATAAGGAGTGAGTACACTCTACCCTCCTAGACTCCCACTTGTGGGTTTACACCGGTATGTTGTTATTGTTGTTGTTGTTTTAAAGCCTCCCAGCAAGAGGTTAAAGAATTCACCTTTCCCAAACTCAACAAACAAAAAACTTACCCAATATCTCAAACCAAACATAATTGTCAAGAGCGAATCAGCACTAAAATACCAAATTAAAGTAAAGGGAAATACTGAAGAATTAACAAGAAATTTGATAACCCAACCTTGGATTATTATCTCCAAAAGGAAGTTACTAGATGGTAAAGTTACAAACTTTATCAACATATATACAGTTCTAATATCAATATTTCATCATGGTAATATCAAACTGTCAAATGAGGATTATTCTACCTTAAACTCCAAGGAATAGGAATAAATAGCAGAAAAGGGATTGATATTGGTACAATCTGATCCATTATCAGAGAGCAATCCTAACCCGGACGGATCATTCCACTTTATTATACTTCAAAAAGTCAATTTTTTCCTTTTTCTCGAGCCGACTTCATACATTCTTTTACTTATAGCAGATAAAATTTCCAATTTCTAAATCTTGCTACACCAAAGAATTTACCTTTACCAAACCCAACAACAACATACCTAGTGTAATTCCACAAAAGTAGTGTCTCGGGTGCTTAGAGTGTACGCAGACCTTTCGCCTACCTCAGAGGTAGAGAGTTGTTCTTAAGTTACAAACTTTATCAACATATATACAGTTCTAACATCAATATTTCATCCATATACGTGATAATATTAAATTGTCAAAAGAGGATTATTCAACCTTAAAATCCAAAAGACAAAAAATTCCAATTTCTAAAGCTTGTGAGACCAAAGATTTCACCTTTACCAAACTCAACAACAACATACCTAGTGTAATCCCACAAAGTGGTCATCTAGGGAGCATAGAGTGTACGCAGACCTTACCCCTCCTCAGACGTGGAGACTAGAGAGATTGTTCTAAACTTACAAACTTTATCAACATATATACAGTTCTAACATCAATATTTCATCCATATACGTGATACTATTAAATTGTCAAATAAGGATTATTCAACCTTAAAATCCAAAAGACAAAAAAATTCCAATTTCTAAAGCTTGTGACACCAAAGATTTCACCTTCACCAAACTCAACAACAACATACGCAATGTAATCCCACAAAGTGATGGTCTAGGGAGAGTGTACGCAGACCTTACAGCTCCTCAGACGTAGAGAGGTTGTTCTAAACTTACAAACTTTATCAACATATATACAGTTCTAACATCAATATTTCCTCCATATACATAGTAATACTAAACTCTCAAATAAGGATTAATCTACCTTAAAACTCAAAAAAGACAAAATTCCCAATTCCTAAATCTTGAAAAACCAAAGAATTCACCTTTATCAAACTCAAAAACTAAAAACTACCCAAACATAATCATTAAGAGCAAATCAGCACCAAAAATACCAAACTCAAAAAAAACTTGAGAACCAACAAGAAAATTTTGAAAAACCCAACCTTGTATTATTATCACCAGAAGACTCAAACCCATCCTTCGATGAAGAAGAACAAACAAACTGAGTTCTTGATGTGTATTTCAATAAAGATTGGTTCTTTGAAGTTGAACTGAAAGAAGAGCTAAACAAAACATGGGGTTTTGAGGAATGAAGCTTAGAAGTATGTATTAATGGATGAGAACAAAAAAAGATAGAAGCCATCTTCACCCTTTTGAGAAACAAAATTTAAAGCATAAGAGCAAAAGGAAAAGATTATATTGAGAATCAAAGTTCTTTATAAGAGGATGATGCTAAACTTGCTTTATGTAAAGATTGGGCACATAAACTCATTTTTAGTATGATAATGACATAAATTTTAATGATATGAGTTGTGGTGAAATAATTAAGATTTTTTCAATTTTTAACAATATGAGTTATGGTTCAACAATTCAGTTTTTTTCATTCTTGATAAAGATAAAGAAAATTTGTAGGGAAAATGCACAAGTACTCCATAGAATATGATCGAAATATTAAAGACACACTTTAATTAAATTAAAGTTTTATGGATTTATCTTTTTGTAATTTTATGCATTTTTTTGGCTACGTGACATTCAAATATCTCTCACACGTCTTAATTGCATGAAGCCACGTAAAACAAAGATGCACAAAATTATAAAAAAAATTAAATTCAGGGATAATAGGACCTTAGTTTAGTTAAATCGTGTCTCTGAAATTTCGGTCATAGTTTAAGGGGTGTTTTATCTTTAATGTATAGTATTTTTCGATGTGATTTTAAATTTAGTTGGATTTAAACGTGATTGTCAACATCTAGTGGAAAATAAAAAAAAAGAATGAAGAAGTGAAGTTTCATATAGTCGAATTTAACTTAGAGATTGGATTATTGTTATTGTATTGTAGTCCAATTAACTGTTTTTTTTTTTCGTTTTGATTTATTTGAAATTATTAGAATTGACATAAAAAAAAATTAAAAAAAAAAAAAGGAAAGTCTTGAAATTTATCGTCTAAAATAAACATTCGTTCATTTCATCAAGAATGGAGGAAAAATGTAAAATTATGTTATTTCTAATTATAAAATAATATCAAATACTAAAAAGCTAATAGAATTGTTTGGAAGAATTTGAATTCTACAATTATCATGACTCATATAAAGCATTACTTATAACATAAAAAAATTGTATAAAAAATATTTATAGTTAATTATCTATGACAAGTGCAATTAATAACATTTATGACATTATTTTTGCATTTTTGGCGATTCTAAAAGTTTGGTACATTCTATTTTTATACTACAAACTTTTATTAGGAATTTGAAGTGAACTTTGATACGATGTTTTCACTATCAAACTAATTAGGAATATGTTTGGTACGCAAAAAAATATTATGTTAAAAAATGTTTTATAGGAAAGATGAGTGAGTGTTTTACTTATATTTTTGTATTCGATACGTAACTTAAAAAAAAATTATTTCTTAAATATTAATATATAACTTAGATAAATACTATTAAACAAGAATAGAAAAGGTAGGGATATGATAGATCCGTCAGTCCCTCTAAACAGAAGTCTTAGATTTGAGTTCTCGATATGATTTTTTTTTTTAAAAAAAAAGAGACCGTGGCGAATTTATGTATTAAAAATGTCTAGTGTGTGTCGAACACTAGACGGGAAACTAAATCTTTCACAACGTATATCCATATTAGTGAATGTCCGAGAAACCAAATCTTTGACAACGTATATCCACATTAGTAAATATCCAATGTGTGTGTCGGACACCAGACGGGAAACCAAATCTTAAATCTTGTTAACCACATGCATTGTCTATGTATGACACTCAAGAGTCTTTCACTTGTAATAAAGTTTTCATTGAGTTTTAAAAAGTGAAATGTTCTTTATACATAAAAAAGAGTGTTGAAACAAAGAAGTTTTGTGAATATACAAAAAATTGTTCCAACTTTCAAACACTAGCTATCTCAACAGACTTCTGAAGGGCACCTAAGAGGCTTCTCATGATTCTTGGCTCTCCGGGAGGCGCCTTATCTCTCGAGGGTCCATTTCGTATGGCTCGAAATATTGGAGGTGAGGTATCAGTAGCAGGGAAAACCATACAGTCTATATATGCAAGAACTTCAGTTTGAGCATCATCAACTGAAATGAAACAAACTCTGGCTCCGCGAGGAATTTTATCAACCTGTATACAAAAAGTTAATTAACTTGTATAACATTGTGTATACAACACGAACAACTTCGAGTGTTTAGTCTGTGAATGCATACATTTTCCATAAGAATGACTAGTAGTTTCGTTTGCATAAGTCAAAAGACAGGAAATAGAAAACAGGATCTGCCCGACAATTGATGTTTACTTCTTTATATTTTGACCATCGATTGATTGGTTATAATGTTCACGAGGTTGTATACAGTCCGATGTTCAATGATATGACTGCATTGCTTGAATGTAACAGTATATCGAGCTTAGAAATGAGGACGAGTTACCTTTAGAGGCACGGGTAGTGGCAACATAGCTCCTTGACAAAGGCTGTTAGCCCACTGCAAGTCACAAAACAAAGCATCGTTGACATTAACATACTAAGTGTGTAAGCATTAAACGACAACAACTATGCCTCAATCCCAAATAAGTTGGAGTCGTTTATATGAATACTCACTAATCCAGTTTATAGACAAAGATACTAGTAGAAACGACGTCTTTCTTTTCTATGTTAACACTTGAACAGAGAATTTGCATGTTAAATGATGCACACATAGTCCAAACATGAACAAATGTCATCTGCAAATGCACAAAGTCCACGAACACGAATATGGAACTTTGTTATGACTTCATTTCAATTCTCCATCGTTCTGTTCTTGGTCTCGAGGTGATGTATGCAGAAATGAGATTCTCTAAGAGAACAAATGTGTTAACAGTAAACTAGTCCTTTCACTATAAAACTTGCTGCTAAATGAATCAAAATGTGACTAATGTATCTCTTGTTTGGATATTATAGCTTGATACGCTATAGCCTCGAGTCCTTAAGTGGTTATTGTATACTCTTTATAAAGCCCCATAAACTAGAGGAGTTCATATCTCGTATAGCGGAGTTCCAGTTTTGGGAGCCTTAGCTAGTTCTCTAAGTTAAATCACCATGACTAATAAGCCATTCTCTTGAACCCCTAGGTCTTCGGGGTTAACCATATGATAATTCAAATTCCGAGACCTCTGGTTAAAGGTGAAAGAATCTTTACCATTCCCACACCTCTTGGTGGTAAACAAAAGTTCACTTTTCTTAATCTATAGTTTCAAAGGGAAGAGCCACTAGGGATTCTAGAACTAGTCTAGCACATTCTTTCTTACCACTTATAATTAGATAGACTAAAAATACTTATTGCAATCAAATGAAATTTATACAAACAAAAGCAAAGACATTTCAACATAAAGGTTGTCCGGTGCACAAATCATTCCGTGTTAGTAGGGTCCAGGGAAGGGCGATGTAGACAGTCTACCCTAAAACAAGCATTAGTGTATGCTTCCATAGCTCAAACCTATAACCTACGCAGTAACAACTTTACCGTTGCTCCAAAGCTCCTTCAACATGAAAAACAAACTCACAATCAAAAGCAATACCTGAAAAAGTAGAGTTTCAAATCTTGCAAGATCAGTATCTTTTGGCAATTTCATTGTTCCCAAAGAAACCCCATCTTCATAATCTTGATCATTAGGTCCATCCCCTCCACTTGCTTTCACCACAGCACTCAAATTATGGTAACTTGAAAACTTACTGAGGTTAAACAACCTATTGTTAATGTTGGTGATGAACAAAGTTGAAGGAGGAATAGACCTACAAGGACAAATTTGCACTTGAGAATTATGTGTTATGTGAAAAAATTGTTTGGTTGTTAAGGAAGACATGGCTAATTCTCTACACTTCTTTTTTTTTTGTTGTTTAGTTTTGTTATTTGTTTGCTGTTTGAAGTGGTTATTTTGTGAACATGTTGATGAGATAGATAGGATAAGGGATTTTTGCAAATCAGTGGTGGACAGTCTACAATAAAGAAAAATAACAAAAGGAACTAGTGAAAGCTTAATGCATTAGATTTTTTTTTCTTTTATAAATCTCATAGTCTATGACAATCCGTTGTCATTAGCCAATACTGGTAAAATCTTTGACGTTGGTTCAATCCTTCCTCAGATCCTACACATAGCGAGAGCTTAAATCTTTGAGGGGACAATCCACAACGATATCACGTCACTAATCTGTATTGGAGTTTAAAGAGTCGTTTGACAGATTTCCATAATTTAATATTTAGAAATACATGATATGAAAAATGCACCAAATAAATTAATGCTAATACAAAGAGTTAATGCATTCATTATTTTTCCTAATACACTAAACGACCCCTAAAAGTGATCTTAAAATTTTATATACAAGCAATATTGTTGCAAACAAGAGTTTAGCTCACTCTGAATCCAAATATAAAAACATGGAAAATGGGATTATTTAAAAGGACGAGGAAGATAAAATAAATTATGAATTAAACAAGTTTATTTTGCCTGTCAGATATAAAGAAATTAATTTGAAGCTATTTTTTCAGTTTTTTTTCCTCTCTCTTTGGTGCTGTACAACATCCACAAGTATCTAACTAAAAGTTCATACAACCACCAAGCTGCAGCAACAAGACCAATTCTCAAAGACCCTTTTTTGCAAACTGAATGCAACAACTTCAATTCATGCTCTCACGTCGAGAGCAGATCGTGCTGAAGTCCGTCTTCATATTGTTGTAACATTACTATGAAGAGTGTGCTTCAAGCTTGGGAAGAAGACTTCGCCATGCATCTGCTATGCCATTAGATAGCCGTGCTTGTCCCTTAGCAAATTCATGGAAAGCAAGTCCCATATCCGATGTCTTCTGTTCTTGAAATCGGACAATCTCTTCGTTCATAAGCCTTACTATCGTATCAAATCTTCTCGATGTTTCTTCCCCTTCAGCCTTAAGCTGTATTCCAGAGAAACACAATGTAAGTACCTGCCTGGGCAATTCCACGACTAGCCAACTGAAAAAAAAAAAAAAAGTTAAACACACTAACCATTTCATACTCGCGCTCAGCCTCAGCCAACTTCTCTGATCGTGTCAGCTTGAGTTTATTTCTGCAATAAAAAGGCAAGAGACGAATTTTACTTCAGAACAAAGACTCTGAGATGCTCCACAAATGACTAAGCAAGATTATTAATAGGAGTGCATATTTCCCTGTTTTAGATAAGCAACAAGCACATGTTTCGACTCTTTACTTTGCAGATTTACATGATATGAAAGATGAAAAAGAAGTCGTCGTTTATAATGGTAACTTTTCACCTACGAGATGCATATTACATATGCAAGAACAACGTCAAGTACTTTTTCAAGACAAGGAGGACACTACATCAAATAAAATTGCAAAAAGTGACTTCAATTCACTCTTCAGTGAATCAAATTCTTAAAGTAATTTCTTCACTCTTCACTAAATCAAATACACACTTGGCACCATCTAATCTTGAACCGAATAGTTACAGTTCAACACGTGATGCTAAAAGGCCTTCCATTGATGTCCCATCTATGTAAGTTTGTATAAAAAAATATACTGTTTGTCATCATTGTGAGAAATACAGGAGAAATATATTATTGAATCGTGTATCTACATTATTACATTGAGACCCTATTTATATAGACACTACATTGGAATCCTTTTCCAACTAGGACTCCTATTCTAATTAAGATTGTGTATACTTATCTCTATTCTAACAATAATAATACTATCCAACAGTATATACCAATGACAGAGTAAAAAAAGTACCTATATGGCTATTCTCACGCAAGAAAGAGGAGAGAGGCCGAGGTCGGGAGGAGGGGTGGAAATAAGAGGGACCCATGTAAACCTACGCAAATCAAGGAGCCAATATGATGGCTAATATACCCAATCATAACATTGAGCTCAATGTAGGTGAAATCAGCAATTAAGTTGTATTTATATACAACATGCAGGACAATGATAAACTAATTAATACAGCAAATTCTCATACTGCAAAATTTTTTGTAGCCGATTAAAAATTTTTTGTAACCTCTCCAGTAGAACAAGACCTAGACAGTATTTACATCAACATCAAACCACGTCTCACACTAAACATGCCTGGATGATAAGAGTAGCAGATTAGACCATACTAACAGTAAAACAGAATGAAGCCTTGTTTATCAGATTTAAGATATCATAGTGCATATTTAACCCTCCCCATAAAAAAAAAAAATTTAAAAAAAACCTCCCCATACACCTAGAATGCAGTAGGGTCATAGGCCAGTTCAGTGTATAAATATGACATAGTTGAAGGAAAAGCTTGCAACAATTCAATAGAACAACCACCAAATGCAAATCAAGATCAGATTTAAGAAACCACCAAAGAAACAAAACAGGGGGAAGAGCAGTACAGGTGTTAAGACATACAAATCAATTTCCTTAAACTTAATTGTTTCAGCCAGTTCACACTGTTTCTTGAACGCAGTTGCTCTCTCTGCTATCGTAGCCTGTTCAAAGTTAGCACGGATATTAGTGTAGGAGAGCAACAGAACACTAGGTTACTCTTAGCAAAGAAAAAGCTGAAAGTACAAATACAGATGCAACAGTTATTTATCTTTGAGGATGCAGTATTTGTCAAATGTACTCAAGTCCTGAAGCAAGGCTCAAGGCAGGCTTGGCGCTTCACCTTGTTTAAGTTGAACCTTATTGCCTTAAAAGGCATGCCCGAGTCCTGAAGCTCAGCTCAAACCAGGGTTGGAAAATGATCTATTACTGTTACCCAAATGTTACATATGGATATACTAAATGATCAAGAACAGAAAATTATATATTTTGTATGAAAAATAATTGATCTTAGATCTTAAGAAAATACTTAAAATTGCACCATTGCATATTAATTAAAAATTGTGATGGCATTTGAACGTAGTTGATATAGATTTACTTCAAATAATGTACATGATAACAATTATTGCAGTTTCTCTACCCAATAATTACAAGTTGTCTTTATATTATTTTTTCTTGTGTGTATTCAACTTCATCATGTGCTTATAATTAACTTCATCATGTGCTTTCTTCACTAATGCACCCACGTTTTTGTCTTTTAGACTTTGATGACGAACTGAAAATTTCCATCCACTTGTTGGGTAAATAACACTGCTTCTTTACTTTTTTTTTATTGGTAATTAACACCTTTTTCTTACAAGCAAAGAGACTGCTCACCTTAATAGATTGCACTGCTCGAACATAATCCTTCAAAGGTTCTTCAAAGTTCATTAAAAGGTGGTGGGCCTGAGTGACAGAGCATTGCCTGTTATCATTACCTAATTTTGTATAAGAGAAAAGACCATGGGTTATTCTTCGTTGAAAATACCTCTTTCTGCAGCTTAATTGATATTATCTCAGACTTTGCCCCAAGTTCTGAAAATGCTTTTCCAAGGGCATCATCATCACAAGTACCAAGAAGCTTGACTGCCTTTCCAAATTCTGAGAGAGACTCGCCCAACTCTGAAATAACAAGAAAAACCATAAGTCAGCTGCTTGGAATGACAAGTTTGTCATATATATAAGGAGAGGAAAGGAAACTAAACCACACAATATGTTAGAAACACAAACACATGATAAGATAACAAAAGTCATATGCCATCTTCGGATTGAACACTGTGAGGAAAAGAGAAGGAGATCAAGATATGTCAAATACAGAGATGGTGTTTGACCAAACAGTTCACATTTGAAATTCCTCATTTTCAAATTGCATCTGGGGCATACTTTCCCAGTTTGCCACTTTACATTGAGTAGTATCTTCTTCTCTGCATCCTCATTATGTGACAGATCACAGAACTGAATAAAAATGTGCCCGTCTCCCCTGATATTCAATTTTCTTACAGCCAGTATGGCCATAAGCAAAGGAAAAAACATTGAGCCATTCATATTGTTCCCTTTCTTCACGATAGGAAATAGAAGAGGCTTTCATTAGTTCATGTTAAGTTTCTCCAGAAGACATTCTACAAATGACTTAATCGTTATTAACTAATTTAGGTCACACACACACACACACACACACCTCTTCCCTGACAGAATTGCAGATGGAACTTAGCTTCACCCAATAACACTTCTACATTAATCTTCTCCAATCCAGCATTTGAATTTACAAAAGTAAACTTTCCCATTGAAGAGAAAGAAGTTGATGATAAACCAAAGTCGTGCGCCCCGCAGGGTCTCCAAAAATTATCACAGAAGCTATAGGATGAAGGTATAGGATGACTATTTCTCGAGCACAAAAAATTAGCCCACTTGGTTAAGAGATGAAGGTATAGGATGACTCCTCCCAGAAGCTTAGCTATAGGTAAGGAAAGGGATGCGAGCAAGGTCGAAGATGGCATATAGATATCTCCTTAAGAGAGTGAAATAGTAAGTGCTGTAATACAGTAATTAAATATCTGAAGTGCAAATACACTTGCACAGAGTACTCAATGCCTTTAAACTAGATTTTTCCTACCTCTGTGCCTCTTGACAAGACGATATGCATGCTTTTGAGCTTCAGCTAAATGGTCCTCAAGCTCAAAGATGTAGTTCTTCATCTTCTCATATTCTGGGGTTGATTCTTCAACTGGCTTTTCCTTCCCAAGAACGACATCACTCACTTTAGATTGGACATCCTGTCATTTACGACTTACTGTTAGTTTTAGAATAATCCTGTGGACAACCCATTGTAATATTCCTCACTCAGTGGCGTCAGCCAAATGTGGTTTGAACTTTGAAGTCCATTAATATACCTAAAAGATCAAGAAAAAAAAAACACTATATGCACCACAGGCCCACATTAAATTATGAACAATTACATAACAGTAAATCACATCAATAGAGATGTTGCCAAAGAAGAAGCATAGAAGGAGGAATTTACTTCAATAAGTGTAATCAAATTTTTTTAAGTGTAGAACTGGAAGTATAATTATTCGGAAATAGTATTATTATATGCAACTGTCAGATACCTTAAAAATTTGGATCAAATCTGCAGGCTTTTTCTTGAAAATGCCGGTCTCCTGGAACCTTGCTCTGTCCATTGTCTGAAGAAAAGGCAACAGGCATGAACCACTTTCAAGAAAAAGATGAAACTACGATATTAGGAAAAATATAAAGCTGATATGATAAATGCATTAGACATAGTTCAAGTACAGAGTTATGTGACCTCTTCCTACAGATTTTGAAATCTAAAGCATTTAATAATTGAAGAGAACAGAACTTTGAGAGGCGATGTCCTCAAATACCAATCTGAAAGAAATCAATAAAAATAAGGTCTCCAATGTACCGAAGATCTGCTAAGACTAGTTTATTACTCTAGAAGCTCATTACACCAATATGTGTGCCTGGTAAAGTGCATTCATTTCACCAAATCAATATACTTTTAAGGGTCATATAAAACCCAACATTATTTTTTTACAAAAATGGTGAGTAGTAATTATATAAAATAAGAAATCTGGCACTCAGTGAAAATCCAAAATTATTTTATATAGCTTTTATACAACCGAGAAACCCCTGAAAGACAACTGGTGCATGATTCTAAACTCGGTGGTTATTTGTGCAACGTTCAGTTGCTACTTTTGTCTACCTCATAAATAATACAAGCAGAAGATCTACATGAAACTGTGTATTTTTTTTGCACGAAATGGAACGTAGAATAAGAATGCGGATATTAATAACAGTGCACATGAATTAAAAGTACTAAAATCACAAAACTAACCTTATAAAAGTAAACAAAAATGTTTAAGAAGTAAATAAATTTTAAATTATACATTTACATTGTATACTAACTTGTAGTATAGAATACCAATCCTCCAGCAAGAGATAATCAATCATTATAATCCCTGATTTACTAATCTTTGCATTACTAATCCTTGCATAACTATTCTATAAACTGAATGCCCCCTAGATTCTTCAAAGATAGTGCTCAATTAGTTGATAGAAATAAAGAGTTGGGATCAATTACAGTAGTTGATTCCTACAATTGCGTGTGTTCAAGGTTAAGTAACACAAATTAAAGAGACCACAAAACCAGTACAAGATAAAGACGAGAGACGTTCAATGATATGGCTTACTAACAATCAGAATCACAGACACCAGACAAATAAGAATACCTCCACAAAAGGTTAAGATAACATATGAACTCAAACTAAATATTCAACCAAGTAAACTAACATTTATTACCTGTTCATCAGCCTTCAAGAAGATTCTCAAATCGTCACTTTGTCGAAGTTCATGATGTGAAGCTATTCTGTTTACAAACACATCCAGAGCTTGGCGCCTCATTTCAATAAATTCTGCACTAAATCTGAACTTTTCTGCAAGAAGGTAGACAATAATAATCTCAAAATGCCTGAAAGAAGATCATTTTATTGGTGCAAAAGCTCCCCTTGATAGATTCCAATACTTAAATCTTTATAACCTATACTTCTCCAAAGATAATGGGATCGATGCCCCAAAACATAGTCATCCTTAAACATGTTTGACACAGTTAATTATGTCAACCTATAACAACTTCCGCCTACATGACTCCCAATTCTTGTCCATCTCATTTGGTCATTTCCAATAAGCAACGATAAATCAACATATTTCTAGATTGAACATATTGGACACCTATTGGTTTTAGCATCACTTAGAGTTAGAGAAAAGTCAAAGAGATAACCAGTACGTGAGGAAGAAGTGTAGTCAATACCTACTGTGCTCTTCTCTGGAAGTGGAGGAATAAAAATGCCCTTGTATTTCTCAAAAAGCCGATCGTGTAACCATACAAAATCACTATAACGTCGAATCACAATCTTTTCATTCCCTTGGTACTCTGCCAAATTTGTCTGTCTTGAAAAAAAATGGTGAATGAGAACTCGAGGAGAATCAAGAGAAGTATATACCATATTCTGCTGATAGAAAGCATATGAATGTCTGTTCCAGGAACAGGGCAGAAGAGAAAACAACAAACAGAAGAAGCAGAATATTATAGAATCTTAAGTTCAGCAAAATAACATCCATTTGATGCAGGGATTGGATGCGTAAGCTCTGGACCCAAAAAGAGTCTCTGTAGATTAAGTTGAGTCTCAAACGTTCTTAAGTAGTTGTTCATTGCTTGTTCAGCCTATTAGAAAAATGGACTTTCGCCTAACTCAACCTCAAAAGCTAACTCATGTAGTAAGGATGGTTCAAGGCTATAGCCTATACCCTCAATCAATCCTGGACACTAACACAAACTATGAGGTTCACATTTCAGGCCTCAAGATCCAAACTAAAACCATCCCAACTAAATGTCAAAGAACTTTTCCTTACAACATGACCAAAAGACCAACATATTAAATATGTTATGTGTATAAACACATACTTTTAAGGGAAAAGATCTTTAGAACTGAACGAGAGAAACGGAAGTACAAATACCCTAGATGGTAAAAGTATCTATAAAGTACTTATTCCCAAGTACATTAAAGAAGGTTTCAGCGGGAAAAGAGCAAGTGACTTAAAAAAAATAGGTTTATGCAAACACTGATGTGATTGTTGCGGGCATAAAGTGAAAAAAATAGAAATATAACTCAAAATTTAAATAAGCAGTTCACACTTCACACTATCCAATATAGTCTTACAGTAGAGGTCCTAACTCTGCATGAGTGAGTTCACTAACATTGCCGATCCCAACCATAGATAAAGAGGGAGGATTGTGGTAGGTTAATAACTAGCGCACAACTAGCAATCTATGATGAATTCTCACAACAAAACCAAGTTGATCATTGAACTAAGATGGGCTTAAATTGTGCAACCCGCACTGTAAGGATTCCTATATTGATGTGTACTTCTTGTATTAGAATTTAGAGCAGAGACCTTGATTTCAAGTCGCAGCACCTCTATCAAAAGAAGAATTCAATACTTCCTTTGCAATTAGAAGTATAAGACTACCCTTGCTTTAAAGACATTCACGGAACTCCTGGAAGGGTTAAACAATGAAATCCAAGTAGAATCAAGATATGAACAATAAATAACTAAGCATAGATCTATGCATGTGTAACGTTCGACTCTCCAATTTCCTAACCTATCATAAAAACCCCACCTTACTATATAATTTCTCTTTCTATGGATGATATATTTTTTGAAACTGTATGGATGATATATTTTGAACTACAAACTTCATATCGCCATGAGAACAAAATCTCAAATGTCAATCGTATCAAATCAAGACGTTTTGCTCTTCGAACTCATGTAAATTATGCCAAGCTTAAAGGTTGCATCTTTCCAAATATAAATCCAACAGGAAGTCCTTCCGTTTATTTACTCTGATTCTATATGTTATTCTTAGTCTTATCAGGTATTATTGAATTTGATCATAGATTCAGTCAACCTTAATGCAATTAGCTTCTCTGAAGTACAGGAAACCCCAGTTCGAGATCCATAAAAGGGTTTCTTAGAAAATATGAACTTGATGGTTGCCCTAATCCAGCAGCTTCGAGCATAATACTACTACTAGCTATACAATTAAACATGTATAAGCATAACTAGTAAATGGAAAGAGAAGGTAATGAATCAACGACCTTAGTGATGACTTTGTAGGAGATATAAGCTTGAACTCCATTACCCATTTTAGCTGGATCCGTAACTGATACTGATAAAAACGGTGCTTGTGAAGATGGGGATCTAGGGCTCTGTAACGAACCTGATCCACTTCGTTGCTGCACCATTGTACAAAATTCAAAATCAAACAATACACAAATTCATCCTTAGAAATTCAAAAAATTGACTGTGAATTCAAAATAATGACGGAAACACACAATTACCATGGCGTTCATGGCTGTTCGGCGATTAGTTTCTGCCGGAGAACGGTGGCGATGGGTTGCGGTTTGTGCAAAGGTCTACTCGTGACTTTGGGTTTTAATGGAAGAGTCGTGTAGTACACATGTGAAACATATTATATATATATATATATATATATATATATATATATATATATATATATATATATATATATGTTATTTATTTTCTACAGTAGTTTGATGTGATTTTATTTCTTCACTTATCTTATTATTTTTTTTATCAAAAGATTTGTCGAAAAAAATTATATGAGTAAATTCTGACATAATACAACTAATCTTGTTAGACTTCACTTGTGAAATTACAGTAGATAGATTATTGTTATCATTTGGTTGCTAGTTGAGAATTTAGTAATGTCGGGTTGTTTTATTTCGTGTTTGGTTATGAGTATTAATTAATGACTATAGTTATTATGCAAAATGGATGTTACATATTATTCCATGATATATTTTTGTTGTATTTAATTGGATTGTATCATACTTAAATATTTTGATGAATGCAATTTTGGATGTATTCAAATGTATTGTATTGTTTTTAATTGTTACATAATGTTATCCATTAAATAATTTGAAGGATACACCTATAAGAAAAGTGTATGACGGAATAAAGTTAAATTGAAAAGTAGGATAAAGCAAAAAATATGATTATTATATAATAAATAATAAGTAAAAATATAACATGAGAAACAAGGGTAAAGAAACGACTCGATCAGGTCAAACTGGCCATTATATAAATGAGATATTCATTATCATATAACGATGAATTTAATGATATAATACAATAAAATTTAAATAACAATCGAAATAAATATTATATTCAAAGTAACAACATGATAAGTAACAAATAGGTTGCTTATAGAACGAATAATTTCGCTTAACAGTTTGATCTAACAAATATCAATTTTAAAATTTACTAATCTGCTAATAAAAATATAAGATATCATTTAATTTGATAACGGACTAGCACTTATCATACTGTTTATTGACTAACATCTGCAATTTTATTTTCTCTATAAACGCACCTTAAAAGTGGCTTTTTACCTATTTTATATGCAATTAATTTATAAAATACTTCTATATTACAACAAAAAGTGTAAGCGTGATAATTACGGTCTTAGGACTAATAATATATAATTATATATGATGGAAAAATATCAAACAATGCTTATATACACAAATAAAAAGTGTAAGTGTGATAACTTTTTACAAGTTATTAATTTATTCGGAGATTGAATTTACTCTGACATCAATAAATTATTAATTATAAAATTTTAATTTATTTATCAACCGTATTTTTATACCCCATATCAATAAATTAATAAAACAATTTTTGAATTGACTAATAGATCCTGGAACAACTATCCAATAAGCTATAAAGGACTCGTTCATGTATTAAAAATGGCATAATTATTCTAACTTTTTTTTTTATTTTATAATTTTACATTGTATAATATTTTTAATTTGGACATAAGAAAATTTAGTCATTGCTGTAAATAAATGATATTTTAATTAACTGCTTTTCATTAACTAATGTCTCTTTTTTTTCAGTATAGAAAATTCACTTGGCTTATTGTATCTAGTCAAAATAATATAAAAATAATTATACATGAATTACTAATACATAGATTAATTGACTGAAAAAAATCTAAAACAATGAATCTTTTTGCTGATATTAAAACATAAACGAAAGAAAAAATTCATTTGGAACATATTATCAAATTTACCTCTCTTATTTTAATTTCCTTATATTAGTTATTTTAAAGTGCGTAGAAGATAATATAATTAATTTATCCCTTTTAATATTTTACTTTTTTGAAAAGATATTTTATAATATATTTTCAAGAACTACCTTACTTAATATCCATCGACGACATATTTATTTGTTCATGTTATGATTCACACAAAAGCAAAAATATAATATGATCAATTTATTTTAACAAGTTAAAGATTTAATAAATAAAGTCGCCCATATAATAAATAGAGTTGCACATATTTTGACGGAAAATAATATTCATTTTATGAAATTTATTCATTAAAATTTTAATAAAACTATTTAAAAATAAAATCAAGTTTTAAATCATTACTTTTGAATTTAATCGGTTGTCACTATAACTCTAGCTCTGTCCTTATTAATAAACCCCATTATAAAGATCAGGAGCTAAAATAGTTTTTTTTTTTTTACAAAATATATAAATCACATACTTTTAAGGTAAAATTATGTCCCTTATAAGTTTATAATTATATAAATCTCTCAAACTGATACAATAATATAAACATTGATATATTAATCTGGTGCGCAATATACATTAGTCATTAAGTAAGATACATTACATTTTATACATGATATACTAATCTGATGTACATTTTATACATGATATATTAATCTGATGTGCGAGATACATTAATTTGATGCGCGAGTACATTAATCTGATGCGTGAAAATGAGAAATTCTAGAAATTTATAAAATTAATAGGGAACAAGAAGAAGAAGAAAACTTAAATGTTGTTATAAAATAAGTAGCTAATAATGCTATAACAGTAAACTAAAATAAGAACAAATAAAAGAGAGTATATTAATGTTTTCCAAAATTTTCTTCTCTCTGCATTATTTTGAAATATACTACCTATATATAGTAGTACATGGAAAAGTGAAACTTGGCCATAATTTGCCAAGTGTAGAAGGTGTCCACATGTCATACCTATTTGTCTTACAAATGACCTATATATGTGGCAATGGTACATTTGCCTTGCAACATGTGGCAATGACCATTATTTTACAACACTCCCCCTTGGATGTCTATGTAAATAAAAATTGAAAATAAATATACATAGACATTCACAATACGTTTTACATGTTGCCTCATTAAAAATCTTTCTAGGAAAACCTAGTGGGACAAAACCTAGACTAAGGAAAAAAGAGTGCAACGCGTATTTTACTCCCCCTGATGAAGACTACGATTCAGATGTTTAAGTCTTTGCATTCCGGTCTTTTGTACCATCTTTTCAAGAGTTGAGGCTGGTAAAGATTTGGTGAATAAATCTGCTGGATTATCACTTGAACGAATTTGTTGTATATCAATATCACCGTTCTTCTGGAGATCATGTGTAAAGAATAATTTTGGTGAATATGTTTCGTTCTATCTCCTTTTATGAAGGCTTCTCTTAATTGAGCTATACATGCAACATTGTCTTCAAAAAGCACCGTGGGTATCTTGACATCACGTTTCAAATCACATTTTTATAAAATGTATAACTGATCTCAACCATACGCATTCTCTACTTGCTTCATGAATGGCTATTATCTTAGCATGATTTGAAGAAGTAGCGACTATGGACTGCTTCGTAGATCGCCATGATATAGCAGTACCTCCGTATGTGAACAGATAGCCTGTTTGAGATCGAGCCTTATGTGGGTCAGATAAATAACCTGCATCTGCATAACCAACAAGATATGTACTATCTTTGTTAGTATAAAATAGACCCATATCACTAGTCCCTTTTAGATATCGCAATATATGTTTAACTCCATTCCAATGTCTTCGTGTAGGAGAAGAACTAAATCTTGCTAATAAATTAACAGAAAATGCTATGTCAGGTCTTGTAGAATTAACAAGATACATAAGTGCGCCAATTGCACTAAGATAAGGTACTTCAGGACCAAGAAGTTCCTAATTCTCTTCTTGAGGTCGGAATGGATCTTTACTCACTTCAAGTGACCGCACAATCATTGGGGTACTTAATGAATGTGCTTTGTCCATGTAAAAACATTTCAAGATTTTCTCAGTATAGGCAGATTGATGGATGAAGATTCCGTCTACTAAATGTTCAATTTGTAGACCAAGATAAAGTTTTGTCTTTCCAAGGTCTTTCGTCTCAAATTCTTTCTTTAGATATTCAATTGCCTTTTGGACCTCTTCTGGAGTTCCAATGAGATTAATGTCATCAACATAAACTGCAAGAATAACAAACTCTGATGTTGTTTTCTTAATAAAAATGCAAGGGCAAATGACATAATTTATATAATCTTATTTTATCAAGTACTCACTGAGGCGATTATACCACATGCGTCCTGATTGTTTTAAGCCATGTAATGACTTTTGTAATCTGATTGAACACATTTCTCGAGGTTTTGAACTATATGCTTCAGGCATTTTAAGTCCTTCGGGAATTTTCATATAAATTTCATTATCAAGTGAACCGTAAAGATAAGCTGTAATCACATCCATTAGATGTATTTCAAGATTTTCATGAACAGCTAAACTGATGAGATATCGAAAAGTTATTGCATCCATAACTGGTGAATATGTTTCTTCATAGTCGATACCAGGTCGTTGAGAGAATCCTTGTGCAACAAGGCGTGCCTTGTATCTTACAATTTCATTTCTCTCATTTCGCTTTCGCACAAAAATCCATTTATAACCAACTGATTTTACACCATTTGGGGTTTGGACTACAGGTCCAAAAACCTCACGTTTAGCAAGTGAGTTTAATTCTGATTGAATTGCCTCTTGCCATTTTGGCTAATCACATCTTCGTCGACATTATTCGACAGATAAGGGTTCAAGATCATCACTGTCTTGCATAATGTTAAGTGCAATATTATATGCGAAAATATTATTAACTATGATTTTCGATCGATCTAAACTTATCTCATCACCCGTAGAACTTATTGAAAGTTCTTCATTCACTTGAGTCTCGGGTTCACTGATCTCTTTAGAAATATCAGGATTAATCAGATCTTGGATCTTATCTTCGTGAGATTCTTTTGTAGTGTCATTTTTCGTACTTTTTTTTCCTAGGATTTTTATCTTTTGAACCCAATGGTCTGCCACGCTTCAAGCGTGTCTGTGATTCAGAAGCCATGACACTTGTAGATGGTTCTTTTGGGACGTCAATCCGGATAGGCACATTTACTGCGGGAGTATGTGACTTTGTTATCCTTTTCAAATCAGTAAATGCGTCTGGCATTCGATTTGCTATGTTTTGTAAATGGATGATCTTCTAGACCTCCTGTTCACATATAGGGGAACGTGGATCAAAATGAGATAATGATGAAATTTTCCATGCAATTTCATTTTTAAGTTCTTTTTTCTCTCTCCCTAATTGCGAAAAATTTATTTCATCAAATCGACAATCTGCAAATCTTGCAGTAAATAAATATCCTGTCAATGACTCAAGATAGCGAATTATAGAGGGTGAATCAAATCCAACATATATGCCTAACCTTCTTTGGGGTCCCATCTTAGTGCGCTGCGGGGGTGCTACTGGCACATATACAGCACATCCAAAAATTCGTAGATGACCAATATTTGGTTCATGACCAAATACTAATTGTGACGGAGAATATTTATTATAATGAGTCGGTCTGAGACGAACAAGTGATGATGCATGTAAGATAGCATGACCCCAAACAGTAGTGGATAACTTACTTTTCATAAGTAGAGGACTTGCTATCAACTGTAAGCACTTAATAAATGACTCAGCAAGGCCATTTTGAGTATGAACATGAGCTACAAGATGTTCAACTTTTATCCCTATTGATAAGCAATAATCATTAAAAGCTTGGGATGTGAATTCTCCAGCATTATCAAGGCGAATTGCCGTAATAGGATAATCTGGAAATTGCGCTCTTAATCGTATTATTTGTGCCAATAATTTTGCAAATGCCAGGTTGCGAGATGATAAGAGACACACATGAGACCATCTTGAAGATGCATCTATTAGGACCATAAAATATCTAAACGACCCACTAGATGGGTGAATAGGTCCACATATATCCCCATGTATACGTTCTAAAAATTGAGGGGATTCAATGTTAACCTTCATTTGTGATGGCCTAGTAATCAATTTTCCTTGATAACAAGCAGCACATGAAAATTCATCACATGTAAGAATCTTCAGGTTCTTTAATGGATGTCCTTTTGAGTTTTCAATGATTCGTCTCATCATTATTGATCCAGGATGACCCATTCGATCATGTCAAAGCACAAAAGTTTTAAAGTCGGTAAACTTCTGGTTTACGATAGAGTGTGCTTCAACTGTACTTATTTTTGCATAATATAATCCAAAAGATAAAGTTGATAATTTCTCTAACACATATTTCTGGTTTGAGACAATCTTGATAATACCAAGGTATTCAACGTTTATTTCATTTATTGTCTCAATATGATATTCATTTCGGCGAATATCTTTAAAACTTAACAAGTTTCTTGGGGATTTAGAAGAGAACAATGCATCTTCTATAACAAGTTTTGTCCCCTTAGGCAAGAATATAGTAGCTCTTTCGGAGCCTTCTATTAAGTTTGAATTACCAGAAATTGTAGTAACATTTCCTTTTCTTCTAAGCAAGTAAGAGAAGTATTTCTCATCTTTGAATATGGCGTGCGTTGTTCCGCTATCAATTACACAAATATCTTCATGATTGATCATTGATTCAAACGAAATTTGGGGCATATCCATATTTTTCTTCAAAAACAGATATAAACATAGTAAAATAATACTATTAAACAAGGCTATTATATTTACAATGATTTTAGAAAAACACAAACATACCAAATAATACAAAATAAATAGAAAATAAAACTATCTAATTTATCGCGGGATCGTCATTGATTATTTTTCCTTCAGGGAATACAAAAAAATCAGCTACATCCAGATGCATAGGCTCAACATTTGTTTCTGCATTATTATCAATCTTATGCATGGGCTCAACATTATCTTCAGAGATAAAGTTTGCTTCTGGATTATCATCACACTTTTTCAAGGATGCTTGATAAAGCTGAACCAGACGCTTAGATGATCGGCAAGTACGCGACCAGTGCCCCATTCCTCTACATCTATGACATACACTTTCCGAATTTTTCTTTTGTATCACTTCTTGTCTCTCACCCTTCCTTTTATACTGTTGGTCATTTTTGGGTGCAAGACGACCATCATGATTGTAATTTATTTTACGACCACGACCACGACCATGATCGGAGCCACGACCACGATAGGAGCCACGACCTTTTTCTCGTTGGTGATAATTTGCCTGATTCACTTCAGGGACTGGCATAAAACCAACAGGTCGACTTTCATGATTTTTTATCAAAAGATCGTTATGTCGTTCAGCAATAAGAAGATGTGAAAGTAATTCAGAATATTTTTTAAAATCCATTCCTCGATATTGCTGCTGCAGGAGCATACTCGAGGCAGAAAATGTGGAGTATGTTTTCTCTAGTTTATCATGTTCAGTGACCTCTTCTCCGCATAAATTTAACTGTGATATAATTCTATACATGGAAGAATTATATTCAGTTATACTTTCAAAATCAGATAATCTTAGATTAAACCAATCATGACGTGCCTGTGGTAGAATGACTAACTTCAGGTGGTCATATCTATCTTTTAAATTTTTCCACAGTACAAGGGGGTCTTTTATAGTGAGATATTGCATTTTTAGCCCCTCGTCAAGATGGTGACGGAGAAAGATCATAGCTTTTGCACGTTCTTGACTGGATGCCTGATTATTATCTTTGATGATTTCTACCAAACCCATTGCATCCAAGTGGATTTCAGCATCTAGTATCCAGGATGAGTATCCTTTACCCGATATATCCAAGGCAACAAATTCAAGTTTAGAAATATTAGACATTTTTTAGAAAAATAAAATTCTTACCCTTTTTACCTATTTAAAGTAGCTCATGTTGGCAGAGTCTCGTGCTAATAACGTGTTATAAAATAAGTAGCTAAGAATGTTATAACAGTAAACTAAAATAAGAACAAATAAAAGAGAGTATATTAATGTTTTCCAAATTTTTCTTCTCTCTCCATTATTTTGAAATATACTACCTATATATAGTAGTACATGGAAAAGTGAAACTTGGCCATAATTTGCGAAGTGTGGAAGGTGTCTCACATGTCATACCTATTTATCTTACAAATGACCTATATATATGGCAATGGTACATTTGCCTTGCAACATGTGGCAATGACCATTATTTTACAATAAATATTAATTTTTATTATTTTTTTTTTTTAAAAAGTAATAAATACTATTTGTGTCCTGGATAAGAATGTTGTTATTTCCTTTAATTTAGTGGACCCAACATTTGAAAACCAGCAAAAAGAAATAAATGAAATGAAAATGGAATCAGATGATTACTCCTTAATGGGGTCCAATGTTGAATTTATTTCCCAATATAATATAAATCTTTGAAAAAAGGAGGCACCTCTAAATATTATCAGCACAAATAGTAATTTTAAAATAATTTAAATTTTTTTGTGACAATTTTTTTTAATATTAAATTTTTCATCCCAAAATAGTTACATCATGTTAGATTTATATAGAGTTAATTTAAGTGATTTTTATAGCTAAAAAAATAAATAATACAAAAATAACTATTACATGTAATTTTTCTCATATCAACATAGTGAAATGTGTTTTTAAACATTAGTCAAAGTTTATATCAATATGGTGAAACACTTTAAATATTGATCAGCTTAAATAATTTGAGCAATTGTGACAAATATTTTGATTTTTAAAAAATTTATGTTTAGAGCGTGAATTTACAATACGAGTTATTTTAATTGTACTCATCTTTTACACTTGTATACAATCTAAACTTAAAAATGAATTTGACGGATTTCTAGTTTTTATAATTATAATGTTAGAATTAATTGATTGTTTTTATAGCTCAACTAAGGCATAAATAGATGGAATATCATTTCCTTTTAAGTCATTTAATCAAAACCGTCCTTACTATTAGGATGAGACTCGACCTTTAAACGTACTTAGAATGAATTTTTTATAATATGCGATTGAAATAAGTTCTTATTAATAACAAAAAGTGAAGTTGAGCATGTGGATTGTTCTTATTTATTGAATGAGATTTATAATTAATTTTATCCGAATATTCTATTAATAATGTAGAAATCATAATTCTCAATTCACTTCAATTAGATAATTAATTCTCCTCTATTTAAAATTAATTTTTTGTATATAAAAATACATATTATGCATTTATTTATTACTAGTTCATAAATCATAATTTATGTTTTTATTGTTATCTCATCTTCATTAAGTATTATCCATTGATATCCTAGTGGGTCCCACAGGAGTAATCTCAGCCGTTTAAATAAAGTTGGAGCAGGTGATTTGAAAGCCTATTTATAAATTGAGAGTTCCATACCTCCGCAAAACAGAAGTGGAGAGACGCTCGATGGACAGAAACGGCGTCGTTAGCTTTCACCACCGGCGATCGCCGTCCTCCGATCGATTTCTCGGCGTATTCTCTCCACCGCAGAGTGATAGTGCTATCGGCGATGCAGATGTATCCATCGCTGATGATGAGCTGAACGAAGATGAAGTTTTCTGGACAGGAGACTTCACTGAACCTAAGCGCCGCTCTACTTCTCCTTCTTCAATCAGTCGTCGGAAAACTTTCCTTCAGCCGGAGAAATTCGGTATTCTCGCTGCATTGCCTGAGGATCACCGGAAACTTAACCGTCCTGTTGTTTATCGGAAACCTTCGATAACTTCCTCACCTACTACTAGTACAAAACTGTTTCATTCACCGCCGATTGCATCAGCGATGGCTTTTACTCGAGCGTTTCCTACGATTCCCAAGCCTCCATTGGATAGAGAACATAGCTATAACAGTAATTATTCACAAACTATGCCGGTGAGGAAGTTCCAACACTCAGTGCCAGTGAACGTGCCGATGATGCCGAAGAAGGCACCGAGAAGTGACCTTGCTGACGTAGAAATCGATGATGGTGACGGCGATGATGAGATGCTTCCTCCGCATGAGATCGTTGCCAGAGGATCAGCTAGATCACTTAAAACCACGTTTTCGGTGCTTGAAGGCGTGGGAAGAACACTCAAAGGGAGAGATCTTTGTCGAGTTCGCAATGCTGTTTTCCGCCAAACAGGTTTTCTAGATTGAAACGATAAGGAACAGTTCAGTTAATTTTGATATATCTCTGTGAATTATACATATTGTTAATCGATCCGGACTGAGGTTTTCGTCCAAAAACATTATAGCTGGACTGAAGTGAAATTTTCTAGCCAACTTTCAGTCATGGAGTATGGAGTCCATCATTAGATAATATTATACAACTACATGATTTTTCATCCGTTTCTTCAGTTTATGGTGTTTACTGTATTAATGGGAGTTGAAAACATTATTCTAGGAAATTTTGGTGTACATTTGGCAATGGAGATCATGAGAATTTAAATGGAAAATAGTTTTGTTAGATTCTATATGATTGTGATTGAATGAACTTCATTACATGTGAATTGTGATCAAATCAATCTTTTTATAGCCTTAAAGTAGGCTTCTGTTTACTGTCTCAACTCTCATGTTTTGCTATAATTAGGTGTACAAATACTATGTAGGTTCTCCTGTACTTGTTCACTGTATTGAAATTCTAATATGCAGCTTGGCCTAAAAATATTATTACCATTAGATAGATGATTTATGATTTTGTTCTTGTTTCATGATTTTGGCAATTGATTAAACATCAATTGGTTCAAGGGATATATAATTCTGTCATAATACCCTGTGGTATTCACTTCAACTGTGATTCATCCTTCAAAATTCTATTATTGAAAGATTGAGAATCGAGAATAAGTGGAATAGTTCATGTTTGGATGAAATAATGGTATAGGTAACTTGGAATGTATTTGATGATGAATGAGTTGGGTTACCCTGGTGTAGGTAGCTGAAATGGTTAAATTAGGGGTAAGATGACCTTACCGCAAGGAAAGAAAATTGAGTTTGGTTATATTTTGACCAAATTAAAGTAGCTATGATATTGGTCTAGTGATTATACCTAGATTGGTAATGCTTGATCCTAAATTGTAGAAGAATGCAAATGGTTGGCTTGCGAGCTTTGGATTTGGGATAATTTCTCTCAGTGCTCTTTGTCAACCAGTTCGCTATGCCAGAGCACGGAGTTTGTATATTCATGGATATATAGCCTCCAGCCAGCCATATAGAGATTTGCATTGATGTCACTATCATGTTCCTTAAACTGCCGTAAGTTTTGATAGTTCATCTTAAGATCCAGCTTAGTTAAACGTGTTTAGTAGCGAGCCTTCTTCAGGTAGTTATCTTTCTTGTTGAAGTGTGTTTATCTCCATCTGTGACATGGTGCCATGTATAGTTTACATCTTATGCATTTCATTGGGTAGTTGCAAATTATTTGATGTAATCATATATTTACATTTTCATGGTACAGATAATTAGGGACTTTTGATACTGGCCGACTGATTACTACTGTGAAGATTCTGTGGCTCCTCCCTTGAAACGACTATAATTGGAATGATTTTAATCACAATTTTCTTATCTTGCAGTTCCCCTGTCTAGTTGAAATGTCTATAAATCATATTGTTCTGTACTTTGTCAACATTTGATGCATATCAACTGCTACACTAGTTAATTGATAGACAAAACCACTAGATGACTTTTGTGCCTGCTTGCAAGCCATCTTTGACTCTAAAGAGTAATTCCTGGTTTTTTAATTCTTAAAGGACTTCTCTTCAATGAATGGATCTAGTGCATATCTGTTGATGTTAGCTAACCTTCTTTGTTTTCAGTCTCAATATTGGAAAGAAATGTTAAGGTGTGCTGGGGGTACCATAAGAACCTAGAACCTTATTACAGTTGGAGATTCCATATTCTAATATTGTCTGTTGATTGCTGTTTTTCTCGATATTGGAAAATTTAATTTGGACGACTACTTCAAGTTTGAATAATTTGTTCACATGTGAGGGTAATCTGCTATATTTGTGAAATATTTTTCGGTGAAAAGGCCACATACCTTGTACAAGTGGAGCCTTGTTGCATAGGTTCTTTACTTTAGTGGTGCCTTTATTTCTTTTCATTTCATGAGGCAACCGAATCCTAGTGTAACCTAAAATTTGAAGTGATAATGACGACATCTTGTTGGTTTTTATGTATGTTTGGCTTCTGATTGTTGTGACCATTCAGTAATATATGGGATGTATCCAATGTGGTGTTTGTAGTGACTATTATTATCTGCTCCTATAGTTTATTCGCAATGTTAAAACAAGAAAAGCTAATATCTCTGATCAGGCCGAATTCAGTACCTTTTATCAGGTCAAGGGAGAAGGAGATACTAAAGAGTCGTCGGTTTTTGATCCTTTGCAACTTGGATGATGCAAAAAAGTTAGGTAAGGTTTTTTTTTCCCACAACCTTTATCATAGTCGAATAGTTGAGGTTCGAGCAAGTAAAAGTTTTTTGTTATATGGATACTTGCCTGGAGGTTACACACAATTTGAACAATATATTTTAATGATAGGTTCTATAGGAACCAACCAATAGATCCTAATGCATCAAATGCCAAGGTAAAAGAGCTATCTCTCTCTTTCTACTTGTTTTTGGCTAAGTTTATTTCTCAATTGTGATTGTCTCTGTGCCATTATTGAAGGCAAATAATAGTGCTGTGTCATGGATTGCTAACGTTGGATAAACCCTTGATGTTATATGCATACTTTACCGCCAACACCAAAACTTTTCACTACTGAGTTATCAATCTGCAAACATATAAAATGTCTCTGCCTTGTCCAAACTAGAGAAGGAGAATGCCAAAACTAGAGAAGGAGAATGCCACTTCAACAGCAAGTTCTGTTATCGAAAAAAAGATAAACCATCTCCTTCATACTCTTCGATTCTTACTAGGGTCATGGAACGATTTAGAGGCATACAACATTCCATAATCAAGTCTCAGTCCTTTCGAACCATCAGCCAAATTGACATTCGGAATATACTTATCTTCTGTTGTGTATCATATGTACCAATTGTATGTAAACTGGTTAGAATTAGTAAGAGGGAGGCTATACTTGAAAACATGTTTAATATTTTTCCCCTTTGTGTGATGATGAATTGTCAAAACCATTAGTACTCTGCAATGCAACAGGAATATATTGGGTGTTTAGCCTTTATCCAATTGATGAAATTCTTGCTTCTATCCCTTTTGTTTTTCTCACACTTGCTATCAATTTCTCCAAGATGTTGATGGGTCACATATTATCATCACAACATTATCGTTGTATATATCTGAATCGAATCGTATAACTATTTAAAAAAAAATTATAATCAGATTTATATCTAAATCCATATGCTCAAAAAGATAAATTATCGTATGCACTATTCCAATTTGGTAATTAAGAAAATACATAAAAAGTACAAATATAGAAAATCAACCTTTGCTTTATTAAAATCCACCCGTGAAATAAATATGCGAATTTTTAGCATCAGTCGCTTATGTACGAGTTTATGCGCGAAATGAAAAAACTTGCAATTTTTTTTATCATCAAATAAAAATTAAATTGCAACTCTAAAAATAAGTATTCGTTATTTGATATTATAACTTGTCCAACCTGTTTAAAGTTGGATAAATCCGTTAATTTATTAGCTTAATTTGTATCGATCAATTTTATTTAATTAATTTAAAATTAAATAGATGTTATCTCAAATTGACTAATGTGAATTTTTTTTTTTGCTAAAAATAGACCGCAAATTATAATTAAGATAAATCATAGTTGAATATAATTTTGCTGATACCCATACTTTTCCCCATCAATCAATTGTGACAAAAATAGATAAGATAATTTAAAGAATCAAAGTTGAAGTTAGAAAGTAAAATCATGAGAAAAGTAAATAAACAAAGATCATAAGAAAGAAAAAAAATAAAAAAAATAAAAAGATAAATACTCACATTATTTAATTTAATGAGAGGAATTTTTTTTCAATATTGACAAACTCTCAAAGCCCTCTCATGGCTATGGCTATGGCTATGTAATTGTTCGTGCCCACAAAAATGCCATTTTCTACTTTCCATGAGAGATTTCAGTTGCAAAATGGGTTTAATGGAGGCTTTAATTTTTCTATGCAAAGGACAGTTCTGGAGAATGGCTGTATTTTGGACTCTATCTCTCATCCTATCTTACTTACAGTTGTTCTCTCAAACCCATTTCTCGCGTAAACCCAAATTATTCAATCGTTGTTCATCTAAATCATCATCCTCTAATGTTGCTATCGGAAAACCAATCTGCATAATTACAGGTGTAAGTATGTTGTAAGCCTTTTTATTTTCGTAGTTTTATGTGATTATGTTCTAATATATTCGTATGGAATGGTTAATGATTTAGGTCACACTAGCTAGTACAAAAAGTTATGATCAATCAATTTGCCATCAATCTCAATTTTGTTATGTTGATGCAATTGTATTTTTGTGTGGCGTAGTAGTGGTGAATGAAGTGGTTGATAGTTATGAGGTTTTAGGTTCAAATCCGAGTGAAGATTAAAAAAAAATACTAGGTGATTTTTCCATTAGTCTTTTGCGTTTGTGGATAAGAGTTACTTGATACTTATTGCTGGTAAAAGCGATGGATTGAGCTCAAATGGAGATAAAAAAGTTGCCTTGTCAATCACCTATCTCAAGCTGATGTGTTTGACCCTTTAAAGAGATCTGACGGGAATTCAGAAACTAAGTCTAATCTTTCAATCACATGTGACAAATGAGCTAGTTAGGGTATCTGAAGCGGATGTCTTTGACCCATTAAAAAGGTCTGATTCGAAATTCATTAACACGTACAGACGGAGAAACCAAGTCTGCTGATGTTTTCTTTACCCAAGGGGAAACTTGTTTCGATATTGTTGCACCTTGTATGAGTCAAACCATTGATTTCTCAGCAGTTAATAGGAGTACTGAATAGGAAGTTATGAGTACTGGCCGTGGGACAGCTCACAGCTGGAAGGTATCCCGTGGAAATAGTCGAGGTGTGTGAAAGTTGTCTCGAACATCACAGTCATAAAAAAAAGATAATATTTTTGAATCACCTGACATGGGAGGGGCTAGCTTTTGAAGATCTTTGTGTGTGTGTATGAGTGACTATTATGGAGGTAGTCATTCCCCGTTCCTTTAGTCTTTTCAGGGTATTTTTCTTAAGTCGTGATCATGTCTTGCCCCCTAAACATATTTCTTAATTCTGCTGCATATATGTTACTTATACCATGTAGTCTAAGAGTGAACACGCTCTCTCTGATTTAGTTATAAAACTTGAATCTTTACTTTATCTACTCCTATTGTGAGCTAATAACGAGCTTAAGAATAAACAAATTTTTTTGTTGATTAGTGCCACACTTAGGCTTTGGATCAAGTTCAATAACAAAAGTAGTACAACCACGGCCCTAGCCTTGTTGGACAGAGTTACCTAGTACTTGTTGCTTGTGGAAAGTTACAGGTATCCTGTGGAATTAGTCGAGGTGTGCGAAAGCTAGCCCGAATACCATGGTCATCAAAACAAATAATTATATCTTTTATGGGTATTTGGTTTTTAGTGAAAAAACTTTGAATTCTTGTCAGCTATCACCATGTTCCATAGATATCTTAATTTTTGCCTTCAAGAAAGTCTTTTCGGCTTAACCAATTTTTTCTACCCGAGTGCTATGTGATATATGTGCCAATTGCTACAAGCTATTTATGCTTCACATTACCATCTGTGTCTTGTTCTTACTGGTGTTAATTTGCAATCATTTACAGGCCACATCTGGTTTGGGTGCTGCTGTTTCCTATGCCCTTGCTAAAGAAGGCTATTGCGTTATTCTTGGTGGGCTTCTTTCCTTGATCTGATTAAAAAAATGAAACGTCCTTCTAATTTTATTTATACTTGTTAAAAGATCGAATATGTGAATGGAGAAGCACTCTCCATGAGAACTACACTGCAAACTTACAAATCTATTGATTTATGAATTCAAAAAGATGTTCTTATTAAAAGATCAAATTTGTTAAATCCAACCTTTTTGTTATCCCTAGTAGCTTATGTGGCATCCGTCCCACACAAATGGAGATTGTCAAAGATTATTTCTTAGGCTGACCATTGACGATTTTGTGTCGTTGGTGTGCCTTCAATCAAAATTTGATTAATTATGTCCAGCGACTTACGATATAAGGGGGTACTTAGATGTAATTGAGTTCATATTTAACTGTTTCCTTGTAGCTGATAGTCTTTTTTTCCCCCAGCAGAACCCATAATTCGTTATACAAGGAATTGTCTCAAATATTTATGGCCTTTTGTTGATTAAGCTGCTTGGCAAAGAAATTTGGGAAGAAAATTCTTGTTTCCAATGTGGGATATGATGATGCCACTTTACAGTGGTGAAGTATTCTCTAGTTAGTTCCCTTTTTTCCGATATCTTCTGGCTTTCTTGTTGTCTTAGATCAGAAATCTTCTTCTTTTTTTTTTTTTTTTCTATTTAGTATCTTAAATGGCCATTCCATATGGAAAATATCTGTTCTGGTGATTTTAGTAGATTGTTAACTATGATAATCGATTCAGTAGAAGGCTACTTTTATTCCAATTACATTTGCAACCTTTTTTTTTTTCTTTTCATTGTTCATGCAACTAAAGATTTTAATTGTCAACAGTTTTTAGTGAAACCTCCACACCTCTAAGTCAATGCTAGTATGGTTTAACTGATCCTCTAATACTTGCAGCTGGAACGTCATTGCACTCATTGTCAAAGGTACTGTAATTGAGTCATTGGCTTTTGTTGATTCTGCTTTAAGATATTCTCATTATTCTTTTTTCACAGGTTGTGTCTGAAATCAAAGAACGGATAGATGATGCTTGTGTAAAAGCTTTTCAGGTTGATTTGTCATCATACAAGTCAATCTTGAGCTTCAAACACTCCCTTCAACAGTGGCTGTTGGACTCAGATTTGCATTGCTCTGTCCAGCTCTTAATAAATAATGCTGGAATCCTTGCAACATCATACAGAATCAATACAGAACAATGTGATCAGTAAGCCACCTAAATCTTTTTATACTGCTTTTCTTTATTATGCTATCCTTGCAATAGGTTGGCTTGAGCATTCTTCTCAAGCAAAACTGCAAATATATGTGTTTCATCCTTTATTCTTGTGGAAGAACTCTTTCTACTACTCCTTGCACTAATAGAACAGAGAAAATCTTACAGAGATATGAAACACAATATTGAAGAGCATTTTAGTTGACACTATCTATCCCAACTTCACTTATCAGATAAGCAGCGAAACATTTAGTAGAATGTTCTTGTGATTTAGATAATGCTGCATTGGGATCAACACCCCCCCACTTGTCGTTAATGCACTACAATCTTCACATTTTGCCTTATTTTTGTTAGGATCCTGCACTATTAATCAACACTATCTATCCCAACTTCACTTATCAGATAAGAGACGGGATCTTTAGTATAATGTTCTTGTGATTTAGATAATGCTGCATTGGGATCAACGCCCTCCACTTGCATTTAATGTGCAACAATTTCACATTTTTGCCTTATTTTTGTGAGGATCCCGCATTGGTTAGTTGCATGGTAAACTTGGCACCTGTAGCACTGATAGGAACTAATCTCTATCTTTGTCCCCTTTTTCTCCTGCTGCTATGAGGATTTTGATAATCCTGAGAAACACATAAATTATGTGCTAATTGGACATTCTTATTTTTCTTTCTGCAGGATGGTGTCAACTAATTATATTGGTCCTTTTTGTCTTACAAAACTTCTTTTGCCTCTTCTAGAACAGAGCCCCATCCCTTCTCGTGTTGTTAATGTTACATCATTCACGCATCGAAATGGTAGGTACAATTCATATACTATCAGTATTATGTACACTCAATGTTTATCAGCATCACGGACACTCGATATGTAAATAAAAAAGGTGTTGGCTTATGTCGAAACTCAGAAGCACATATGTAAACTACTCTAGTGCATGTTCTGTTGCTTTATATGTTCATCTGTGGTAATATCTTTGACAGTCTTCATTTTATTCCTCTACACTATTCTTCAGTGTTAGGACTAGTGTCAATTCTGTCATTTTGATGACTTTTAGCTGATTAACAACTCAGCCTTAGAGATCCGGGAATGAAGGTTGCCTGAGGTAATGAGCTAGAAAATTATAGATTCTTTATTTCTAAATGGACAGATGCCATTGGAACATATGTGTCATTAAAGTATCTGCTAAGAATGCTTCTTGTATCCTGTTCATTTATGTGTTTTTTTTCCGTGAAATATAGTTGAAAATAAATTGATGAGGGTAGTTTTGTTGATAAGAATTTAACCAGAATTGCAATTTTTTTAGAATGTTCTTTTCGCTGTTATTGGTGAACATACGAATAAGATTGTAATTTGGCATTTTCTACTTTTGATTGATAGTGTCTAGCATGGAGGTCACCAGAGAAACAATATCTGGGCAGTGGTTTTCAAAATTAAGTTCCTATCCATTTGCTCATGTATATGAGTACTCCAAATGTAAGTTCAACTTTCCAGATTAAAGTGACCGCTACTATCCTTGAACTCATTGACACCTAGAATCTCTCGCCATTTCTCTTGCAGTATGCCTTCTGCTCTTCACATATGAGCTTCATCGGCAAGTTGGTCTGGCGGAGAAATCACATAGTGTCTCTGTCATGTATGTTTATGTTCTCCTTTACAAACAAATTTTAGGTTCTCTATGTCACCTCGTAAGCCATTATGCTTATCAATTTAATTCTATATCTTTCAAGAATGTGTTTGTATATTAAGGTAAAGCTCATCTTTTGTGTTGGTTTGTACAGGTTAATTCATGCTTTTCCTGTCATGTCATCTGTTTGTCCATATCCAGTTACCTAGAAACCAAATTGTAGGCTCATTTTTTTTCATGATTCTGCATATGTTAGTGTAATCTGAGCTTTTCTGGGTGTAACATGATAGTTACATCACGAAGAGGGTAGAACTATGATACCTTCTGAAGGGGATATTGATTGCAAGTGTAGTTTTCCACACTATGTTTGCTTATCGTACTTCAAAGGAGCATATTTTTTGTAAACCATGGGCACTGTAGAGTGCTTCAGTTTTAGGGTTGTGATGCCTCTAGTTAGTCTCTATGAATAGAATTAGAATAAGAAGTCATGCTGTGCTCATTTAGTTTTTGTTAAATGAAATATGCATTTTCATGCCCATTGAGAAGATAACCGAGATGTGGGCTTAATTTAGATCCTTCCGTTGCGATCTATGACATTTTGGATAGTAGTAGAGTCTGTGACGCCTGAATTGGTCATCAATAGTGAAGTAGTTTTGGAGCAAAGAGTGTGTAAAAGAAAATTGCTCCACCATGTTAATCTACTTTCAGCCTCACTACTGCCTGCCTCTCAGTCAGAAATAACCATTTAATTTATGGTGGAAGCTGCAAATTGTTAATGTGTGTTACTTTCAGCCTTTTAGCTTCTAATATTCTCTCTAACTTTTTTACCTCTCTTACTTTTGTAAACTAGATCATGTAATCTTAACTGATTACAGATCTCTTTATATTGTCTTAAGTGGTTATTTTATTTGCCTGAATACTTCTTTTGTTTTTGTTCTGGAATGATGAAGTGCTGCAGATCCTGGAGTTGTGAAAACTAACATTATGCGAGAAATTCCTTCATGCCTCTCATGGTTGGCTTTCTTCTTCTTGAAACTATTGGGCCTTTTGCAGTCTCCCGAAGTAGGAATTAGCTCTGTTCTAGATGCAGTACATGCGCCACCAGTGAGTCTTCCCTGCAGCCTTCCTATCTTCTGTTTTGTGATATGTATCAATTGGCTCTCAATTTATTGGTTCATGCTTTGATTTAATTTCCTGTTTGATCGATGCTTACAATATTCTCGTAGAAGCTGAAGCACCAAACTCTTTGAAACTTGTTTCTCTGTGAAATTAGGCTGAAGTACTCGTATAGTCGATGGATTCCCCTCATTTTGTATTTTTAATGAAGAATAATGCTCCTGCAGAAGAAGTTCTGCTATTTCAACACAGAAAATGAGATTGACAAATCATGTGGATTGTGAAATATCTGATCAATAAAAAGTTAAGACTCATAAAAAAATAAAAAAAAAATAAAGAGTTCAGGTAGCGTTGCAAGAGGGTGGCATATTGTCAGAGCACGTATCTATTGAGGGGAGTTCTGCACCCATACTGAATAGTACTATGTTGTAGATTAATTGGTTTCCAAAAACTAACAGGTTGTGTTTTCGTTTCATTCATAAAACCACAGTTGATGCAGTCAAATATAGTGGGGACAGCCTGACACAGGTCAGCAACTGTAGAGTAGTTGCTCAAAGAGTATTGTCAAAATCCAAAATGCGGGACCTGACGAGCTTACTAGTTACCATATAGTTAGGTAATTACTCTTCAAGTTCATTAGCTTCACATGTCTTAGTTTAACCATCCATGTCTGCTGGCAACTTAGCAGCTTGGTGAACCCATCCATGTCCACTTTCAGTCACCGAATATCTAGGGATATCATCCACATCAACTTTCAATCATCAAGTAGATGGGGAATCTCATCATACCTATGGATTAGCATCTCACTACCATAAGAATGAGTAAACTATCCAAGTTTGCTCCCAATTCCCGTGCAGCTAAGGGACTTCCTTTATTATTCTCTTTTCATAATTTTTCGGTAAGTTAAATAATTCTACTAATGTTGGAAAGGCTCCCGTATATGAGCATATACCAAAAGTAGGGAACCTTCGTTCAAATATGGTTTGTCTACTAAAGACACGGGATCTGAATGGGTGCACCAAATAGAAATTAGATACAAGAGACTTCTCCTCAAATATACGAGGTCATATTCAATCCCTCAAACTCTTTCCTTCCATACTAGCCCACATTAGGACTTAAATGGAAACCTCCCACGCCCTTGATCTTCTCTTCCTGCTTTTAGATGTCCAACTTTGCAATGTCTCTGTTACTCTACCATGCATCACTGACTGTCGTTTGAAATAGTTCAGAACCATCCTTCACAGATCCAACACCACCTTACAATGTACCCCGAACCTTCCACAAAGTACTAACTGATATAGGTAACCTTAATTTCTTCTGTTTGTCCATTGTCTATGTCAATCTTTTAACAACCAAGCAAAAACCAACTACCTCTTCTAGTCAATGACTCAAGAAATTCGTTTTTGAGTTGTGAATTTCTCCCAACGATGAATATATTTAGTTTCACGAATTCATGGTAAGGATCACGTATTGATATAATAATAAGTTAAATAGCCAACACCTAACTCACCTTAGTGGTTTGCATTGAATGGAGCTATGTTCTCCCCTTCATAATATGTGTCCTTGCTATTTGGAAAGTGTTTTTAGGTAAAATTTGGGAACACCCGTATTAGTGCTTTCTTGATAACGGGTTGCACTAGCGATGCTATAGAGATCATGTCTTTACACTGTAGGGCAATCACTACAGTGATCACTCTAGCACTATAACAATCTTATTGAATTTTGTCAGCACGTTTACACAGTACACTACTGCCTCATCTAAGTCCTTACCCCCTCTGTGCACACAGTGTAGTGATTGCCTCATGCAATAGCAATCACGTAGCCCTGTGCTACTGTCCAGGGTTATAGCCCAATTTATGGTGCACGTGTTATTATGTACCATGATTTCACCGTCAAATTAGGTATTTTGTGCACATATTTTCTAGAATCGATCTAATATTATCTGTTGACACTCTTGCTCCTAAAAAGGCTTAATACTGCACTTGGTTGAATGCTGAGTTATTTACCTAGAGGAACAGGGATCAATTCCCACAGTAGTTTCTTTTTTCTCTATTTTTGGTAGTGCACCCAAAATACAAAAATTCTAACTGTTGCATTGCTATAAGGTGCTTATATTATTTTGCCTAATTCCGTATGTACTGAACAATGCAACCAATATCATCTTTCACAAGTCCATAGCCCATAGTTTCCCCGTATAATCAATGTTGAACACACTCCTAAGTCCTATCAAACCTGAAATGGATATATGTTCTCATGCCATGTAATAAATAAGCTACGGATGCAAGTACATTCACTAGATAGGGTATTACAAATATATATTCTACAAATGTGCAGTTTACTCTTACGAGTTACATTTTGTTTACGAGATAAATGCAACTGAAACACATCGATACCGTCCTTTTTACATGTTGCCCCTATGAGACTTCATTAACCATTGTGTAGTGACATATTTATGCCGTCTCTCTTCTGCCTATGTTTATACTAATTAAATTGCCTCTCTCTCTTCATCTTTTCTCTAAATCTATCCACAGATTTTAGGATCTTGAGGAGGGTGCTTAACGGAACATCTTATAATTGCTATTCTCGTTAGCTGCTTTATGTATTCAGTATTGGAACATTTGTGCTATTGCTACTACTTCTTCTGTTTCATCTTGAACTGTGATAAAATGTTTTTGAACTTTGATGACTCTACCAGGAAACCTCGGGAGTATACTTCTTTGGAGGAAATGGTAGAACTCTAAGATCTTCTCGGCTTTCTTATAACTCCAAACTCGCAAAGGATCTCTGGGATGCTTCGTCTCAAATTTTCCTTGAGCGTCAGCTTACTTCACAGGATACAACTTGACCAGAGACAATATTAAACCTGGTAATGCTCCTCCAAGTATGTATGAAGCATGAACTTGAGTTTTGATATAAGAAAATTATAAAAAAAAAAAAAATTCTATACGTTTTTGGAAAAGGTTCAAATTAGTATCTTAATTTGCAAGTCCTGTTTATGATACAACTTTTAAATTAAGGCTAGTATTCAGCCATTATTAATTTTTAGTATCCTATATAAATTAATTATTTATTTGTTTTCTAAACCAAAATAACTAATTTTGTTACTAGAAGCTGACATGAATTTGTCTAGATTGAAATCCGGTCGTTAATTTTTAACGATAGAGCTACCGGTGATGACCAATTTTTCTCTGGTCGTTATTGACTTATAGCGACATCTCACGACTGAGTTTTCCATCGTTAAAAGTCATTTTTCTTGTAGTGTATAGCTCTATCGTTGGTTGCTTTGTTGACGCTTGGAGACTTTAGGGGGTGTTTGAGCTATAAGTTATAGCCGTAGTGAAGTGATAGATATTTCTCATTCGTAATTACAATTTTTGAGTCTGAATCTTTAAATATAAATATCGAACATCATAAAAACGAAAGAAGAAAGATGTATTCCTGTGTGCACGCGTGATTGGAAATAGGTTAAAAATGATGTTTTTGTTTAATATCTGAACTAGACAAAAATTTATTTAAAAATTTCAGTGGGGACTTGAAGGTCAAGATGTTAATTTAGGGCAAAAAGTTGAAAAAATATTGTTTTTTTATGATAATGGAGGGGACAAGGTTATGATTTTTTTCTACAATATTGTTTTTAATGATTTTTTATGAAGAGTGGAAATCACGCTCAGATTTGTGGCCACAAAATGGAAGACAAAGAAAAACATTGAAACGATAACTATGTTTTAGTCCAAAACAAGTTAAGATCGGTTGTATGAATCTGGATTAGTTCTTATATTTTTTATTGGCAAAAGAGTCATCTTAGAGAGTACTCTATTTGTCTATTTTTAGTTGTCATATTGTACTTTTGGAAGCGAATTAATTAAATTTTTTATTTTTATCATTAATGACAAGTATTATAATTATACAAATAATTTAGAGTGTGTTTGGTATGAAGGAAAATATTTTTCAATTTTCTCATGTTTGGTTGGGATAAAAGTTATGGAAAATGTTTTCCAAATCAACTTATTTTCCTCAAAATTAAGGAAAATGACTTCCCTTTTAAAAATTAAGGAAAACATTTTCCAAAACTCTCCTCCAATTTCAAATTACATTTTTTTGGGGGAAAAACATCAATTTTAAAAAATATATTCAATTTCAAAATTTTATTTTTTCACCCGATCCCTGACCCCTCCCCCCAGGCAAGCCCCCCCCCCAACCCCAACCCCTCCCCAACAAATTAATTTTGCTTTTTAAAAATATTTGCAACTTTAAATTTTTATTTTTGAACTCCTATCCCTCCCTCCCCCCAATCCCCCGGCCAGCCCCCGTACCTCCCCCCCCCCCCCCCCAAACCCCAAAAGAATTAATTTTGTTTTTAAAAAAATACTATCAACTTCAAATTTTTATTTTTTAACTCCTACCCCCTCCCCCCTGCCCGCACTCCCACCATCACCCCAAAAAAATAATAATTTTATTTTTAAAAAATATTTTTAATTTCATGAAATATTTTTTACTCTAGTAAAAATAAAAGATGTCTCTTAAAAATATTTTTATTCCTAAATTAAACACTAAAAATCATTTTCGGAAAATATTTTCTACTCACCAACCAAACATAAGAAAATAAATCCAAAATCTACTTGTTTTCCAGGAAAACATTTTCCATAGAAAACATTTTTCTCCATACCAAACACACCCTTAATGCTAACATATTGACTATAGCTAACTTCACCTATGAAAAAACTCTCCTCTCTTACTTTGAATAAACTTTATTTTGATTTACTCTGCATTTGTCTCACTCCATTGCCACCTCTAACGAGATGTGACAACGAGTGATAGTTCACAAGAAGTTGCTTCGCACTTTTCTTAAGCTAGTTGTATACACAAACTTTATCAAAAAAAAAAAAAAAAAAACACAAGTACAATTAATATGTGGAAAATTAGGAAGAATATACTATTAAGATTACTCAATTTTTCGTTGTTCCCTAAGGTAATGCTCATAGAAAATTTTAGGTAACTTCTCATGAATTTCTTTATCTTCAACAATATTTTTATGGTAGAAAAGATTTCTTTGTTAGAAATGAGGAAAATTTTTGAACTCCTATAAGTTCAAAAGTTTCTTTTCTTTTCTGTAAAACATGATGTAGTTATTAAAAAAGTCTTTGTTTAGGAGGGATTCATCCTCTTAAGTATAGTTTTTTAGAATATTTTTTTTATATTAATATTATCATATGTAAGCTAATTGGTCAAATCATAATTTTATGTGTCATCTGATTTATCGTTATCATAGTTTGCAGTCATTAGCTTCTGCATGCCACTTTGATTATTATTATTTTGATGACAAGGGAACCCACAGTCGATATTTTTTGGGTGTGCACAGGATAAAAATCTCCGCTCCTATGCAATAGTTCGCAAACCACATAGGAGAGGTAACTCACACCTGATGCGACGAGCTCGACCCAGAAGGCAAACCCCTTACTTTCGCTGACAAGGAATTTCGAACTTGAGACCTCCAAATGAAAGTCCCAAGTCCTAACAGTTTGTATATATGAGGGATGAGATAGATAAAATTATCTCATGAATTGTGATATCACATGAAATATATTATCTTATTATATAGCATAATACATAAACATGACTTTTAACTTAGCGTCAGCTGACAACTATGATCTTTAACTTTGAGTTTGCACAAGTAAGCATTTAAACTTGTATAAAATTGAACAATAGACACATTCATCCTACATCGCACCCTACACAACAACTTTGTGTCCTACGTGACGTCCTACATGTATTATATCATGTAGGATACGTATGTCTACTTATTCAATTTTATACAAGTTTAAGTGTCTATTTGTGCACACTCAAAGTTGAAAGACATAATTATTTGCTAAAGCCAAGTAAATAGTCATATTTATTATATTAGCCTATTCTATATATATGAAATAAGTACTAATCCCATCATTATAATATAAACACAATAATATAAACAATTTCTATACTGACTAATAATTCAAATATCAATAATTAATTTCATAATTTGAACCAATAATTTATAAATAATCCAAAAATAATTTTAACAATAATTCATCAAAAGCAAAGGCACATACATACAAAATGTAAGAACATTGACATGATACAAAAAGTAATTAAGGCCCCCCTTGTAATAGGTGTACACATAAATTTATAAGACTTACGATTCATGTCTCGAGACTTATGCCTCACCTTATGCTAAGTAAAACGCCCCGCTTCACATTCCTACCTAACTGACTCTTAAATGATTCATGTACTAGAGATTCAAGTCCAGTAAGTTTAAAGGAAATGAACATAAAAGACATAATTTGATATGAACCACCTAACTAATAAATTATGTAGGATATAATAAAACTTCGAACTTGAATTCATAAAATTTAAATCTAAAATTTATTTTTATCATGTGTATTTGAGATGACACCTGATAAAAATGTGACCAAATTAACCCATAAAAAAATTATCAATATATTTTTAGAAAGATTATTTTAAGGTAAAATTATCATTTGTCCCTTATAAGTTTATAATTACAGAAATCTCTCAAACTGATACAATAATATAAGCGTTGATACATTAATCTGATGCGCGAGACACATGAATCGTTAAGTAAGACACATTACATTTTATACATGATACACTAATCTGATGTACATTTTATACATGATATACTAATCTGATGCGCGAGATATATTAATCTGATACGCTGATACATTAATCTGATACGCAAAAATAAAGGATTTTGGAGATTTATAAAACTAATAGGGGATAATGGTAATAAGAGAATTTAAAGGTGAGTTTTCTTTCATTTTATCTTATTATTTTTAACTCATTTCGGCCCAAGCTATTTCAGTAAATACGCGTTGAATGGAACTCGAGTTTTAACTCTCTTATTTTTTACTAACCTATATTCTACTCGATTTATCCATTAAAAAGTAAGATTTGCTCAAAAATTATGAATACCGTCATCATCAACTGATAGATTAAGTCATTGAGAATTCAAGTTACACTAAAAAATAAATGAAACCATTATTAATCCTTCTAAAGGTAAAATGAAAAACAAACAAAATATTTTTACCCGCATAAAATAAGAGATAATTGTATAGAATGACAAACTAATATTAGTAGCTATCCTTTGATTTATTTGTGTTCCATAGCAAACTATTTGTCAGTTCCTCTCTCCCTCATTTTCTTGCTCGCCACTCTCCCTCTCTCTCTCGCTTATTCCTATCGCTCGCCTCTCTCGCTTTTTACAATAGAATTGTATAAATTGTGTTTCTAATTATATAAAGCGAGAGAAAATTGTATAAACGCATGCAAATACATATATCTTCGTCCTATACACTTATAATTATACAATACAAATATTTCTCTGCCCAAGTCTCTTTTTCCTTTCTCGTTTTATACAAATTCAAATTGTATATAATTTCTCTCTTTCTCTTTATACAATTCGATTCAATTGTATATTCCCTGCACAAGTCTCTTTTTGCCTTTCTCTCTTTCTCGTTTTATACAAATTCAAATTGTATATAATTTCTCTCTTTCTCGTTTTATACAATTCAATTCTATCTTTCTCGCTTTCTCATCTTATACATTTCAAATTGTATATAATTTCTCTCTTTCTCGTTTATACAATTCGTTCTATACAATTCGCTTCAATTGTATATGTATAGCGAATTATACATATATATGTTTGCTATGAAACGCAATTATGCAAACTTTGCTATAATATACAAATATAAATTTTATAATTGCTATATATGAAAATTGCCCTAAAAATAATACTCCAAATTAACGAAATTAAAATACAAATAGCCCAAGAGAGGAAAACCCCTATAATAGAAGAAGAACCTCAAATAAGGCCTGTGGCCCAACATCACAACAAAGTTTAATTAGTCATTTTAGTACTCAAAAAGTGTAAAATTTCACTTATAAAATTTGAAACTTTCGTTATTTTTTAAAAAAATATTCCAAAAAATGTGAACGTAATTTCATCAAACACGTATTAATACAAAATTTCGAAATCATAACTCATAGCTCAATATTAAAAAAAAAAAATTATATTATTAATGTATATTATGCTAGTGTAACACAATTGTTAGTGTTAAGTTTGAATTAGTAGCGTAAGTAAAATTTTCCATTAGGGAATCAAAAATTAAACACAAGAAGAGGTCAAATAAATAAAGCATATATTTTATATATCTAAATAATTTGAATTTTATATTTGTATACAACATAATTATTCATCATTTATTTGTATACAACATAATTCTCCGATGAAGGAGATCCAGATCGAATTCTTCCTTCCCTACGAGGCTATGCCTATGGTCAAATTACTCAAATAAGTAAGGTAGAAGGTAAAGTAATAAAATAACTTACTATAATTAATTAATACATATAAATATGTAAAATTCCTTACATCATTAATGCATATAATTTCGTATGTCGAGAAAAGTATTTAAAATACTTTTAAATTTAACGTAAATTATTAATTTTGTTCTTTGATTATTGCGAGACTTAAACACATCCTCTACTTGATTGACTAAACTTAGATACACCCACGATCACACGACATAACAAGTGATCTCGAACTCTTGTAGGAGCATGAGACTCTTAATAAAAATTGAGAAAAGTATTGAAAATATCCCTAAACTTAACAAGAGTTTAGGAGTTTAGGAGTGTATTTAATTCATGTTGTACGATTAGAGGTGTATAAAAGTTCAGTTAATTAAGTAAATATGTGTTTTATGAATGTCTCATACTAATAATTCGCGCTAAATTTAAGGATATTTTCGATACTTTCTCTCTCGTATATTCAATACAATAACATATTCTAATATTATTATCATAATACTCGTGTATTTATGAGTTGACTCAAATTAAAGAGAAAAAAATTGGTGTCAAAGTTACACAATTTTTCCTCTTTAAATGGTCAAAGGAATTTGAGCATATATATATTATTAATAATTAATGGTAAAAGTCTTTTCCACAAACTAAATAATTTCCACCTCTATATTTTTGTCTCTATTGTTATTGCCAATAAACCTTAACTAACTAACTCATTAGAGAAGACCATGAAAAAATATTAATAATTTTAAGTTTTTTTTTCATTTTATTTAATGAATTTGCACTGTATAAAAATTCATTCAGAGGAAAACGTTCTCTATTAATGATCTTTTTTCATACCAAGTAACCAAGAGCTCGAACGCAAAATATCTGATTAAGAAAAGAGCAGCTCCATCTGTTGCACCTTATCCTTTGATAGTATTTTTATGTATATCAATTGCAGTATAAAAATTTCTTTATACTATGTCAAATCATTTAAAATGATATATTTATAATAGCATGCGTCTAATTTTTTAAAAATGATAGTCAATATTTATTATAATATAACCATTATGATAACATGAAATTGTATTTTTTTAAAATACAATTCAAATGTAATATTACAATTTCCCTTTACAAGTTATTTTTTAATTTATAATTACCTAAATTATTACTTATTAATTATTTGAATTGAAATAATACATTCTTATCTATTGTAGTCACAATTAAACCTAGCGTTGACCAACAGATTTAATTGAACTTTATTTATTTGATTCCATTGTCCACAACTTTTATTTAATTTACAGATGACTAATTAATTCCAGTTGTAGAAAAATGGAATCGAATAAATTTCTATTAAATTAGTTGGTCAACACTATGTTTAAGTTCTGAAACACAATAGGTCATCTAACCATGATTAAATTAAGACTCCAAAAAAGATAAAATTATGTTTTTATGTATATTTCTGAAAAATAAACAGATAGAATATATCGATTGTATCACGATTTTTATCGATCTCAAAAAAGTAGTGAAGGCAAAATCGTAGCAGTTCAAATCACTAGTGATATTGTGCGTGAGACTTAGACTTATATGACTTTAAAAGGCGTCATTAGTGTAAGATAAATCTACTTACTTATATATCCAATGTCTTTATCGTGATTTCTTGAGACTCGACTTCGTCACAAAAGTTTGCCCCGTTATATAGAATTTTCGTAGACTTAGCATTGAAGGTTGCTTCGCCATATCGAGATTACCTAAACTCAGTTTAACTCTAATCCTGATCGACAAGGCTCATGACACAAGGAGTTACTTCGATACGGCCATCTGTAACAACCCATCTCACTAGTTATATTATTCGTTTTAGACTTAGGCCTGCACGACTTTAAAATCTTTCAGTAGTGTATAAAACATGCTTAATTACTTATATACTGAACATCTTTGATCATGTGTTTTACCGATTTTGACTCAATTTTTTAATAGTAACATAACAAATGAAAAATATTGATCTAATCAATAGCATCAAAATTAATTAATTAATTAATTAATTTGACTATTAAGTGTTTTTTTTATAGTATTAATAATTAATAAAATAGGGAGACAAGAAGTAGACAAAGATTCCTATATTGATGTTAACTAGGATTCCATATATATATATATTTGATGCGATTGTGTTGAAGGAATTAGGGTTTTATTTTCCATATATCATACATTTAGAGACTATATATATATTATATATATATATAGATATAGATATATATAATATTAAATAGTGAAGTGTGAAAAGAAAAAATATTCAAACAATGAAATTTCTCAAAACTTGACGTGCTTTTTCTTTGTAATGAACATCATAATTACTATATATAATAGTTATAACTTTTCCGTCTTATATTAAAAATTACTTTTTAAAAAAAAAATAGTTACATTACAATATATGTCATTTTATAAAATTTATGCATAAAATATTATAATTTATCCATTATATCTTTATTGATTAATTAATCTTGAAAATATATTTACTTTGATTAACCTTAGAAATCTACGACTAATTAATTTCATTGGGAGAGTAATTCATTTATTAATTAACTATTTTCTTTATTCACTACTTATTCTTAAAATATGATTTTGAAAAAAAAAATATCAACAAACAAGTTAAAAATAATCTTGAAAGTTGAAGATTCAACAAATTTTATCAAGCAAGATGATATCAAATAACAAATGATTTGTCGAACTAGAACTAAAATTCATTTGTCATCTAATTTCATTATCAATAACATCAGATTCATCAGGAAAATTTAGATCAATTTGAAGTAATGGAATTTGAATATTTTGTGATGTTGTCATGTTTGCTTTAAGAATTTACATATAAAAATATTTTTAAAAAACATTTTACACAAAATATATAGGAAAATTGAGGTGGAAAAAACTTGAATTTTTTAAATTTTTTGGATCAATTGGTAAAAAAAATTGGCTACAAAAAGTAAAATTTAGATAGTCATCCAAATGCATTTATATTTTGAAATCTATCCTTTTATCATTTATTACAAAGTTGTCATAAACAAACATTAAATAAGGACATAGGGATAAAATTATCTTATTTCTTAATGCAAGTGCAAATGGAAAAGGTGACTTATAATCAGTGGCGGACCTACCTTGGTCTCGACACTCCTTCGTCAGAAAATTACGTTATATATAGTGGTTAAATTCTAATTTTATAAATATAAATACAGAAATTGACACCTCTTGAAACAACTGAAAGTTTAGTCTATTGGTTAGGGGCTTACGTATCATTGTTAGCTATTTAGACGATGAAATAGTTAAACAACGTAACATTGTTACAAACATCATCGATCGTTAGCTATTTAGACGATGAGATGGTTAAACAACGCAAAACTGTTCGAGATCTTTTATACAATATTCTTAATATTTGAAATTAGACATATATATTTGTCTTTAAAGAAAAACGGGTCCTTAAATTGACTTAGAATATATTGTAAATTCCTTTTTCCTAGTAAGATTAAAATTTGACTGAAAAATACATTTTCAAGCTTTGAGGAATCAACATTTTCTTTCTTAATTGTACTAAAATAATAGTATATTATTAAATACATGAAACCCTAGGATTTGAGTGTTACCAAAACAAATAATTGGTTTTAGGGTTGTCAACTTAATAAATATCATCTTGTAAGAAGTTGGTATTTAGGGTTGAAGAAATTAATAATAAGTCCAAGGACGTGGCTTAATAATTAATGAAGTGATTATAAATCTTGGAGATCAACATTCAAATTTCATTTGCATATGGTGGAAAAAATAGTTCATTATAGGAGACAAAATTACTCGATACATGTGCTGATGAAATAATAAGAAGGTGATGAGCTTATAGTCAAACTTAATAAAAAAGGTAAAAATAACAAAATCATATATTGTTTGGATTTTTTTTCTCATCGGGTGTTCATAACTCTCATTGAAGCTCTAACTAATTCTGGATCGCGCTCTGTAGAGCTCATTCGGGGGTAGCGCTCCTATCAAATTTTTTTTTCATACCCAGAACTCAAACCCGAGACCTTTGGTTAAGAGTGAAACACTCTCACCCGTGCACCACAACTCATGTTATGTTAGCATACAAATAGATTGTTGACTTTAATCTTACCGTTTCCAAGTTCTCCGTTAAATAAGTCAAGGAAATTAGATCGTGACTTTAATTTATTTTCTTAATATAAAGTTAATTATATGGAAAATATTTATGACAATTCTTGACTTTTTTGTTATGCAAAAGATAATACTATTGTTAATATTAATAACTTATTTGTGTCATAACATATACAAGATGATTCAAGACATCATGTCCTTCGATGCATGATAATATTATAAATATTTATATGAATTAATACTATGTGTTTGTCAAATAAAATTTCTAATTTATCTATTTTATTGCATTATATATATAATCAAATAGAGAGTATACATATGTATAAATAATAAATATTATCGTTTTTCCATACTCGTACATATATATGTTATTATCTTTTACTGATCGTAACGATTGACTTGATTCTGTCCTTGAAAAGAAGAGTGAAAGATTATCGACCTAGGTTGAGAAGGCCATTGTGTTCGCTCTTCTATAAAAAAAAAAAAAAAAATTAGTCCATAACAACACTCAAAGACCTCCAGCTGAATTCGAAATGGATCAATTCAGACATTATCTATGCATCGTGGATGTGGACTAGCTAGTAATTTTCTTCTTTTTATTCAACAGTAGGAAATAGACCCCACTTATCAGACTTATACATTGAAATTCAGATCACCAATTAAAACCTTGAACAATATTAACGAAATTTCTAATTTCGTCAACATTCTTTTGCTAGTAATTTACAAAAAAAAAAAAAACAAAAAAAAAACATGTGCATGTTTTTTGTAGTAGAAATTACTTGACTAATTCCACATATTTCTTTGAAAAAATGAATGTACAATTACTCAATACACAAAGTACAACTCTTCAAAGAAGGAAAATGTATTAAAGTTTCCTCTTGTACGTTCACACGCCGTTGAATTTTCTAAGTCTTCTTTCATTTTCTCACTCGTTTTATTATTCACTCCTTCCCTACCCCCCCCTAACCCCCACACCCCACACCCCACACCCCACCCCACCACACCCAAAAAAATATTTTTTTCTCATATTTTTACTCTATAAATACTAAGGTAGAACAAACTTTGACATGCACAAAATTAATAAGTGAGTGAGAATTTCAATATTATTGAGTCAAGAAAAAAAATAGAGAGAAATATATATTATATATACACATAAAAAATTTATTTTTTTTATTGGAAAAAATGGAGAATAATATGTATGATAATTATAATAATAATAATAATAATAATAATAATGTGTTACCACCAGGATATAGATTTTATCCAACAGAAGAAGAATTGGTGGAATTTTATTTAAGAAATAAGCTTGATGGAAAAAGAGATGATATTCAACGTGTTATACCAGTTGTTAATATTTATCATCATAATCCATCTGAACTTCCAGGTTTGCAAATATATACATTTTATTTTATTTTATTTTATTTTAGGTTAAAAAATAATTTTTTTATTGTTTGTGCATGATTTTATGTTTTTTTTTAAATTAAACCTACATATATATCATCCAATATATAGTAAATTTTGCTTTGTAATTAATTTCTCGGTCATATGTCGAGAGAAAGTTTTAGCCCTAATAAAATGATCTGGCGATTTATGTTTTTTTTTTTCATGATTTGATGATATTCTTGAATATCGGATGATATTTCTGAATGAATTTTTTGAAAGTAATAATTCTTTTGAGAAATTATGACTTTAATTCTCTATAAAATGGAAAACCATTCAAATTTAATTTACCCTTTTGTTCAATTTTTGTTATATGATGGTTTAATTATTAATATCAAGCATTTTGTTGCTCTCAAAAAGATCAATTATTTGTTATTTAATCTTCATTTTATGTATTTTCTTCATTGATTTGATTATTTCAATAGATATTGAGAATCAAATTGAAACTAAAAGAATATAATAATTCAAATCATAGGATATAAAGAATAATTTAGATTTGTGTGTTTCAGAATGCACCAATTACCAAAATACATTATAGGATGATTGTTAAACCTTTTTATAAGATTTAAAATTTTAAACCTAAAATAATTTTTCATTATTAGTGTTTCCTGACCTATTATAGAATTTTCTAAATATGATTTTTAGGTTATCATTTCATGTAAAAAATTAAATTTAAATTTAAATTAAGAGAGAAAACACACTTTTATTTTCTTAATAATTTATCTTTAACAATTACTAGTCTTAGTTATTAATTCATAACACTAGATGTAATTATCTATTATCTTTTAGGTATTTTGATTATGTAAAAATTTTGTGAGTTAACTTTTTATATATATATATATTTTGAATTTCCTTGACTAAAATCTTGAATCCATTGATATCTATCGTGTGAATCTTTAATTTTTATACTGTCAGTTCATAGAATTGTATTGTATTTGCTATACATATTTGATTTTTGTTATGCTTTACTTGAGCCGAAGGTCTATACCTCAACGAAATTGGTTTATAAGATTGTGTACACATCATCGATCCTCCTCAGACCTTAGGCTTAAACCAAATATGTTATTGTTGTTGTCATTCGTTCATAGAATTGTTCTTTATTTGCTTTACATACTTGATTTTATTATACTTTCCTTGACCTGATGATCTTTCAGAAACAACCTCCTTACCTCCACAAGGTAGTAGTAAAACTACGTACACACAATCTTTCTTAAACCCCACTTATAGAATTACGTACACCAGATATGTTATTGTTGACGAACGTTGTTCATAAAATTATTAACCTCTTTCTTTCTAATTAAATATGTGATTCTTGAAAATGAACCAGAAATAGCAGGAGAAGTGATTAAACATGACACGGAGCAATGGTTTTTCTTCATTCCAATTCAAGATAGGGAAGTAAGAGGAGGAAGACCTACTAGACTTACAACACAAGGATATTGGAAAGCTACTGGTACTCCTGGTTTTGTATATTCATCAAACAATAATAGAATTATTGGTGGCAAAAGAACAATGGTTTTCTATAAAGGAAGAGCTCCAAATGGGAAGAAAACACAATGGAAAATGAATGAGTATAAAGCTACTACTCATGGACAACCTTCACTAATTACCAATAATCATATCACAAATTTAAAGGTTAGTTTTGCTAACCCTAAAAATATTAGGGTTTTAAAACTAGTTGTGTACTAGTATTACTTCTAGGTTTTTATCATGACTTTTACAACTTTAATATATACCAACAGGATTGTGATGGGATGGATAACATCTATTCATCCTTTTCGTATTTGAACTCTGGGTAAAATAAAATAAAATATTATAGGAGTGATGGGATGGATAACATCTATTCATCCTTTTCGTATTTGAGCTCTGGATAAAATAAAATAAATTATTGTAGGAGTAAGTTCTTCCCCTTACACAACGTGAATTTAAATTAATCAAAGCATTAATATAGATACCAAAAATCAGGTGAAAAAAAGACTTAATACACCAGTCATGTGAAAGAATTTTTATTTCATCATATCACCGAAAAGATATAAGAATTTTATGTGTTCTTTAAAAAAAACTTAATTATTGTAATTTATTATATTTATACGTAGTTTTAAAATATATAACAAGCTAAACAAAAAAAATAAACCAATAAATTAAAACATAGAAAATACTAAATTTTCAATGATACCTTCAAATAAAAACTATCGCGTTGATGAACAACTGTCTGCTTGTAGCCGCTTTTATATAACAGTAATATTACTTTTTATTTTTTAAAATTGAAACTTGTACATATGTTATACCAATGAATTTTTTTTTTTCCAGAAAATTTGGTTTGTTGGTTCTGAATCATATGATGATATTTGTTAGGAAAGGCAATTTTCAAAAACTATAATCTAAAATATACATATTTTATATAGCTATAAACCACATCGTTAAGAATAAAATAGAGAGTCCAAACTAATTATTTTTTATGATATTTCATTAGTAAAATAATAAGATATAGTGATAATAGATACATTTTATAGCTACATAATAAAATTTGTTATTACTTACACACATCCATGGATTACTAAAAAAAATAGTTATAAGAAATTTAGTAATGAATTAGCAACGAAGTTTACAATTTAAATTTTTCATAATGATTTCAGATCAAAAAAAATATTTTATTTTCGATACACCTTTCCTATGTATGTACATAGTGTCTCATTGTTTTTTTTTTCATGGTCAACCACGAGTTAATTATTATCATTTTTATAAATAGTGGTAGTAAGGTTTAATATGAGGACTTTTATTTGTTTTGATATTGAATTAAGTGTTTGATAATCACGTTTAAATATTTAAGTTATTACAAAAATTATTTATTTAATTTTATACTCAACAAGTACATGAATACATGGGACCCTAGGAAAATTATTCATAGTTTGAATATATTGTAAACTTGTATTGATAAAACAAAAAAGAAGAAAAGAATTAGCATTAGATTATTTGTTTGTTTTTAAGTAAATATCATCTAGTGTTTGTCATATGCTTCTTCATGATTATCTTCTTTTGCTTTTCCACTATTTATTGAGAATATATGATAAAGACAATACATTATATTATATTTATATTAACTAATAAAATTCTTTTTGTTCACCACACATGAAATATAGGGCTACACACATGTTTTTCTATGAGTTATTCTTGGTCATCTTAATATTTTAAATTTTAAAAATCAAAATATTATTTGATTGTTAATTAACCATCACATTTATATATTATTGTTATGTTTGTTTTGTGGTTCAAAGGGATCGTTTGGTTTATGAGATATGAAGATAAAGATATTTTATACTTAAAGTTTTAACTCAAATTTATATTTTATTTGATCAAAACTATATATTTGTCTTACATTTCAATCAAATAAAATATAAAATTTTAATTCTGCTTATTTTACCTCACTATAACAAAAATAGACGCATTAATAAAGAGTTCTAAAGTCTTTACCAGCATTAGGTAAGTGTCATTAGATTCAATGTCGCTAAGACACATAGAAAGAGTGTTAATTGTTTGCTAAAAATACATATTTAGAGACAATTGCTAATTAATTATCGCTAATTAAAGCTCATTTTTTATGTAGTGACTTAATTCTATCCAATTTGATATTGTTTTTATTCTATCTTTCAAGTGAAATAAGTTAATTTAAAAATTACAATTTTCAAGTGAAATAAGTTAATTTAAAATTTACAATTTTCAAGTGAAATAAGTTAATTTAAAAATGACAATTTCGAAATAACTTAAAATGATTTCTTTTGCTTGACAAAATTTATGAAAAAAATGTCATGATTAAATAACATTGTCTTTTTCTTGAGAGAGACCATTGTGCTCCATTAATATTAAAAACTTTTAGATATATAACGTACGAAGTGACAAAAATCTTTTTCACTTTTTATGTTTAACTAAATGTATATATATTGACAGCGTAAATTTTTTATATATTATTAGTATATAGTTTTATTATAATATTATTTTTATCGAGTTACTTGTTAGTTCTTGTTCTAGAAATTTATGTATAACTATTTTATAAGTAACCAAACTTATCAGGTATATATTTGTCGTACATACAAATTATATAATCTAAACTTTTTAAAGTTTTGAATTTAAGTTATACACATAATATACATTTAAAAAATCAATATTAATGAATATTAACACGTGAATCACCTTTATCAAGAAATTTACTTGTAATTATCTATTAAATAACATAATGATGTAAATACTTTTTTGCACCGATACATATAACCTTATGAGTCGATTTGTTTAATATACTTAAAGATTAAATTTGAAATAAAATTTATATTGCGTTTGATTTACGTTTTCGATTGCATATATATATATATATATATATATATAACTAACACTTTTTTCTTTTCTTCTTTGAATTTTATGCAGTTACAACATGAATTCAGCTTGTGTAGAGTTTACAAGAAATCAAAATGTGTTAGGGCATTTGATAGAAGGCCAGCTGGTTCTGGATTATTATTACCCCCTCATCAACCACAAATTATTACTAATAATAATAATAATAATAATAATAATAATAATAATAATAATAATAATAATATTGGAACAAGTTCATCATCAAGAGAAATAATACAGCCAATGGGAAATTACAATGATTTATTTGAAACCCCATTATGGGATTTTGAGGACTGGAATTTTATTTAAAAAATTAATGTTATTTAGATAGGATTAATTATGATTTCATATGGATAATAACTTGATGGATTGTCTAATAGGGTTAAATTACTCTAAATATATCCATCAATCAAAAGTTTAGAAATTAAATTGTACTCTTTTGTAATAATTAAGAGAGCTAGGTTTTTAATAAATCTATTAATGTTGTTGGATATACTTTGAGTAAATCTATGATGATATTCTCTTGGATTTTAATTTATTGGAAATAATAATAATTGGAGTATTTACTCTAATGTTATATATATATATTCTCTTTTGTACACTTTGAATTATGTCTTAATTAAATTGGTCATTTTTTATCCATCGTAAGTCAAATCATTTGAATTATTTTTATAAGAGATCTTGTCTAAAGAAAGGAATGGTCGTGAAAATAGAGTATGTGTTTTTCATGTTTATATCTTCCTCTTTCCATCGTCATTATCATGTTTTGATAAAAATATAATTATATTTTAAAAATAACATAGGCGTGATCAGTATCTCAGTAGTGATTTCTTTGAGTAGATTTAATCAACTGCAACAAAATCTTCACTGATCCAATAATAATCCTCTCGATTATCTCCTCAATATACAACAACACAGCAACGTCGTGTGTTTTTTCAAACAAACATTAAATAAATCGTCATATCAAAAGCTCCATCAAAAAAAAACATCTTCCTTCGACAAACTTTTTAATTTTTCAAAACAGTAACTCACTTTCTCATAATTTACTCTACAATATTCTCTTATATAATATTATATAAGAGGGAGTTAACAGCTTAACCAGACAGGAGGTCAACATGTCTGTCTGACAGTTTTAGAGGACAAATTTGGTAATTTCAATAACATAAAATCATATTATTGGTCAATAGAAACTAATGTTGCCCATTAATGATATACTTTTTAGTGTAATGGCAAAATTGCCCATCACCATCTCATGTAGCTTTTGCTTGCCTCTGTTTTTTATTGTTTTTTTTTCAATTGGTGGCCACGTGTATTTAAGAAAGGTTATTTTGAAAAAGACAAATTAGAATTCTATTGCACTATTGTATTCTTACACCAAAAATTATTACTTATAATAATAATTAGCAACTTAAAATATATTTAAAAGGCTTTAAAAAATTAGTGAATTGTAAATATTTGAGGAAAATGACAAAAATCTCACCTTTAAGTTTTCTTATTATCATTATCCCCTATTAGTTTTACAAATCTCCAAAAATTTTCATTTTTGCGAATCAAATTAATGTATCAAAGCATCAGATTAATGTATCTCGCGCATCAGATTAATGTATCTCGCGCATCAGATTAGTGTATCAGGTATAAAATGTGCATCAGATTCGTGTATCATGTATAAAATGTAATGTATCTTACTTAACAATTAATGTATCTCGCTCATCAGATCAATGTATCAGCGCTTATATTATTGTATTTGTTTGAGGGATTTCTGTAATTATAAACTTACAACGTACAAATGGTAATTTTACCTTAAAAGTATGTGATTTCTGTCGTTTGCCCAAATTTTTATTAGCACTATATAAATTAGAATAAAGAAAATGACATGTATTATTTGAAATGTCATAAAATAATATAAATCACAATAATTAATAATATAACATGAAATAGGAGTAACAAATACAACAATAATTAACAACTTAAATATTTAAAAATTATATAGAAAATTTGATTGACCCTCAAAATTTCATCAACGCTATATAAATTGAAATAAAATAGGTAATATATATTGTTGAAAATGACATAAAAAGCGTTATAAATCATAATAATCAACAACTTACAAGTTTAGAGGCATAGAATAATTACGTAAAAAATATTGTAAATTATAATAATTAATAACTTAAAATATATCAATTTTTTTTAATAAACTCTCCGAATTTTATTTTTGTCACATAAATTAAAACAAAAAAGATAATAAAAAATTTATTAAAAAATTGTGAAATATATATTATACTTCATGTTATGATAAAAAACATATTCTAACATAAATTATATTATAAATATTTATCGTAAAAAATAATCAAAATTTAATTTCGTCTTCAAATAAGACTAACTTGATATTCCTTTTTCTTTTAAAAAGAATGGGAATTTATTTCCAAAGAGTAACATTTGTTATTAAAAAAAAATGACGTGAAAAGGTATCATAAATTACAATAATTAACAACATAAATAAATTTGACTTGACTGCCACATAAATTAGGACAAAAGAAGTAACATATAGATTATTTAAAAATAATAATAAAGCACTTAAATTGCAATAATGAATAACTTAAATATGTAAAAATTATATTATAACTAGGGAATTTGGCCGCGCTCCGCGCGATCTCTAAAATAAATATTAAAAGATTACTTTTTTCCAATCAATTATATAGTTCTCTTTATTTCCAAACGTAATATCATCACTTTATTTTTTTTACTTATATATTAATTATGAAGATCGTTTTGAGATGACGATTGAAATGAAACTTAACAAATTTAACATCTATAATCTATTAAATGAGGGATAGTACATTATTAATCAATATGTCAATATATATTTTCTTAGTAATTTTTTTGTTTGGACAGGTAGTTAATATGTCACTTTCTACATTTTATTGAAATATCAATGAGTTTGAATCTTTATATTACAACATATACTCCGATGTACTTTTTTTCTTCAGTATATAAGAATTATATTATAAAATAACTGAAAAATACTAATGAAATACATCTACACGTCTTATTATTCTTTTTCATATTGATATGATAAAACTCCTTTGAATATTTTGTTTTTCAATCGTTCTTGTTCCTTTTTCAAATATACAATTTAAATTTGTATGATTTTTGCATGAATCACATCTACTGGTATTTTAGATTCTTTAGTTGCATTTATATCAAAAGATAATTGTTATCATTTGTCAAATTTGTTTTTCAGAATGTTATCCAAAATTTTACGCTATTATTAAGTTTCAATATATTCAACTTCGAGTGAGAATATATTTTTTTCAAAAAATTATTAATTTGTTTACTATATTTTAATCTATATCTTTTATATGAAATATAAAGATAAATAGATTCATATAAACTACGTAAAAATATTTGGTAGATATAATACACCTCTTCACATATTATATGTATAGAATAATAAAATTTAAAAGTTAATTAAATTGAATACTCTGATAATATGCTTTCATTTCAAATATAATTCTTGCATTCTCAAATCAATGATTACACCTCTTTCTATATGAAATTAATACACGGACACCCTAAGATATATACTCATTACTTAGTATATTAAAATACTTCAAAAATTTAATCATAATTTTGTGTTTATTTAATCGTACTCATATGAAAAGTTTTTATGTACAAAATTTTATTTTTTATTTTTATAATATATTAAAAATCAAATCAACTTATTTAGTCATTTGTATTCATCTTTTATTTAAAATTTTCAAAAGATACATATTTAACAAAAATAAATTAATTTATCAAATGCATGAATACATTTTTTGGCATATATGTTTGTCCTATTTTTTAATTTCATAAAATATATATTAAATACTTATATTCACTATTTTATTTATTTTGATCTATATTTAATTATACTTCAAAAGATTCACAAAAATATGATTTTTATAGTATATAAAATATAAGTATTTAATATTACAAATATTTGCGTGGAGCGCAATTAACATATAAGTAAACCAAAGCAAAAATAGAACAATTTTGACTAAAAATTTTACAAAATCTTCAATTATGGGATCAATATTTTCATTTATTAGATTTTGTTTTTTAATTATTTCTTCCAATTCATATAAAATAATACGTGAAATAAAAAATAGATAAACTAAAATGGGATAAATAAAATAATAAATAAAATAATAAAAACGTGGTTCATCACATTATACTATTTTTTTCAATTGTTATTTTTTATTTTGGCAAATAAATTAAATATCTTCTATCATATATATATATATATATATATATATATATATATATATATATATAACATTTTCCTCATCATGAGTACATCAAATGTGAATTAAAATACATTACCATTTGCCTCAAAAGGGTTGTCTTACAATACACATTTATATAGATATTTCTTAAGAAACACAATAAATTATCATAAGTTTACACATTTAAAATTTGAGAGTTATGAGGAGTTATAAAGATTATGGAAATATAAATTTAGAGCCTAAGATTATGTGGTCAAGAATTGATCTCTTGAACACGAGTAACTAAAAAGCAAGAAAATATCAATATGCATAATTCATAAGATTTTCCTCTATCATGAGTACATCAAATATGAATTAGAATACAAAAACATTTGCTTAAAAAGGATTGTCTTACAATACACATTTATATAGATATTCATTGAGAAACACAATAAATTATCATAAGTTTACACATTTAAAATTTGAGAATTATGAGGAGTTATAGAGATTATAGAAATAATAGTTATGAAGATAAAGAGATACATATTTCTTACTTTTAAGAAGGGAAAATTAATGAGATTAATTTTAGGGAATGCTAAATTCAAAGTTCCAATTATGTTTGTAAGATTAGTTTCTCCTTTATCTATTTAATAGGAGAAAATGAAAAGGTAAGAAACTTAAAATGTTATTAATAACAAATTACAATAAAAAAAGTTCTCTACTCGAAATTAATTTTATTAGTCACAAATTTACATATATTCTCATACGATTTCATTACTAACTTAAAAAATGCAAACTTTATATGTTTAATTAAAACAACAACAATGTAGTGTATTCTTACAAAGTGATATCGGGTGTGCTCAATTAGAATATATCATTAAAAATATTCAATACTAAAAAGAATATTTATTCATTTATTTTGTGATTGATTACTAATATAATAGACCATATCATATATTTTTAGGGACAAAAATATTCAGTAGATATTAAAAAAGTGTACCATAGGTAATATTCCTTTAATTCAACCATGGAAAAATCTAAAATATTAATTATATATATATATATATATATATATATATATATATATATATATATAAAACAATAATGTGCATCTTTTCATCTTCAACAACAACAACAATGAATGTAATAATCATTTTTTGTTCAAAATGAAGAAATAAAATAAAAGAGAACAAAATAACATTAATTGAAATCAAAATAATACAACAATGAATCATCAAAATGTTTGAAAATCAATCAAACTTGTATACTACTACAACTCCCTATGCATGAATCTCCAAGATAATTAAGTTTCTTTCTTGAGAAAAGACATAAAGCCACCCATAAAGTTGTCCCGTTTTTGCATAAAGACACTCTAACTTTCAAAGTGTCCTATCACCCCATGAAACTATTTAATATCTTTGTAAATGGGCCATTTTGACCCATTTTTTCGTCTGGATTGTTAACACGCAAATGGGGCGCGTGACCCAATTTTTTTACTGCCATAACCAACTATAAAGTGTCATGTGTCATAATATTTCTTTAATATTAATTAATTTAAATCATCTTCCCCATTATCTTCTTCACCCAAATTCAAAAATCTAATTTTTTCTTCATCTTCTTCAACTTAGAAGATCCATTTACATCATCCATTTTTATCACTTTTTTTTTCTCGTCTCTTGCTTTTCTTTGTTTCTTTTTCTTCTTTTATCTTTTTTTTTTTTAAAAAAAAAAAGTCCATTGATTAGAGAATACTGTGAAACTCCATCTTTTTTTTGGTCCCATTACCTTACTTTAGTAACTTGAGAGTTGAATTGATTTTATTTAGTGATGTTTTGATGAGAAAATAGTGTTACATGGAAGCATTATGCAGATTACAACAAAGAATAAATGATTTGAGTAATGAAGATTTAAGAAGAAAGAGGGAAAAAATAAAAATAAAGTTAATAAAAATAGAAATAATAAAATGAAAATAAAGTTAATAAAATAGAAATAATAAAATGAAAATGAAAATGAAAATGAAACTGAAAATTAAAAATTAAAAGATTTTAATACGTGTCAAACAACTATTGGTGCGTGATTGCACCCATTTTCTTGCAATTGGGGTTGGGTGAAAAATGGGATATTTATAACACTTTTAAATTGTTCAATGGGAAATACGACACCCACAAAGTTAAGGTGTCTTTTTGAAAAATCGAGATAACTTCAGTGGTGACTTTATGTCTTTTCTCTTCTTTCTTCATTTGTTGAACTTGTACCAAATAATGTGATGAATCTTTCAAGAATATACCGATGATATTCATCAAAGTGAAGATCATATCGTGACATCATCTTTTCTATGTCTTCTTTTTTGATTACTTAACTACATAATTGATGAAGAAAAAATGAAGAAAATAAAATTAAATGATTATACTACTAAAAAGAAAGAATGAAAAATGGAAATGAACGTGCAACATCTCCATAGATGATTGGTATTTATAGATAAAATAAGTCATAGAAATAGTTAAAAGGGAATTGAAAGACATGCTATTTAAGTAGAGAATGTCAATAGATGGGGGGTTTTGTAACTCATTTCATATGATTACAATATTAAATATGATTGAATTTTATAATTAATAAAATAATATTTTATGAAAAGAATAAAAAAAAAAGACAAAAAAAAAAGAAGAAACAAATGGAAGCCATATAGAGGTGCCACGTCAGTGGTTTTAGATTCATATATATATATATATATATATATATATATATATATATATATATATATATATTGATTTTATTGATTCTCTATATTTCATTAAACTGAAACAATAAAACAACATATATTAAGTCCATACTAGCACGGACTCCAATATTTAGTTATTTATATAAAAATGACTACTATTTGTAATTGTTACAAATTCTCAGTATCTTTGAATAAATTGGAAGAGCATGGGTCCAACAATATATCTAAGAATTATTTATGTCTGTGAATACACAAACACGTTTATGTTTTTTTCAATGCAAGACTTTTTTTTTTTCTTTGTGCATTCTTTTTGGGGGATTTTACGAACAGACAAAACTAATATATTGACTAGAAATTTTCTTTGCAAATAAACCAAAGGACAAGAATAGAAATACTGAAAATCTTAGAAACTATTACTGATAATATATGTCGATAATTTGTCGCTAAATAAGATAATTAACTATAAAATTATTTAGCTATAAAATTTATCTGATGCTATGTAATTTATCTCTATCATGTTTGTAATGGATTCTCCTATTTTTCTTTTTTTTTTAAGTTAATAAAGCTCTTGCTGGCTGTGATTACATTTTTTCAGTCAAAAATTTACCCAAAACAATATTCAGATCTCGTTTATGATATTATACATTTATATTGTATTCATTCTATCATTTTAGTTAATAGAACCTTTATAATTTTTAGTGATAGTTTTATTGAGAATTCGTATGGCTAAATTTAATTTTTTTTTATTGCGGTGTTTCCATTTACTTATTTTTTGTGTGTGTTTACTAAGTTAGCAAACGCTAGAAATTCAGAATGTTATTTATAAAACTTATTTTCACTACTTTCACAAGTGAAGTCATTCTATTTTTTTAAAAAAAAAACTTATTTTTTTTCAAAATATTTTAACCAACCAAACATAAAATAAAAAACAAAAAACATTTTAGAGAAAACGTTTTCTCCCATACCAAATACACCATAGATTATTATTTCATTTCTTTTGCTAATTTTAACTCTCTCCATAATTCTATAATGAGGCTTAAAGTATACTTAGAGCCCGTTAGATTGACTTAAAAGTCTGTGAAACCAATTTTGAAGTCAGTTTTTGACTTTTGGGAGTGTTTGACAAATATAAAATTGACTTAAAATAAATTATGCAGTGTTTGACAAGATAAAAATGTCTTAAAATAAGTCAGAAATCAAAAGAAAGTCTCCCCTTATTTTTTATTGGGAAACTTTCACATATAGCCACTTAAAAATAATTAATTACTCTCCATAGCTATAGTTTGATAATTATAATTTGTAGCTACATGTTATATGGAGGAGAGAGGCGAGCGAGACTGGGAGAGAGAGGAGAGAGGAGAGAGAGAGGGCGAAAAAAGTGGAGAAAGGTAAATTGTATATGTATATTGGTTAGATAATTGTATATTATACATAAATATTTGTATATATGGCAAGAGAGATTGGGAGAGGGAATAGAGAGACGAGCGAGACTGGGAGAGAGAGGAGAGAGGCGAGCGAGATCGAGAGAGGCAAGAGAGAGAGGGCAGAGAGTGGGAGAGAGGTGAATTTGTATATGTATATAACTGTATATTATACATATACATTTGTATAAATGGCAAGCGAGATTGAGGAGAGAGGCGAGCGAGATTGAGAGAGGGAGAAAAGAGGCGAGCGAGAGAGGGCAGAGAGTGGGAGAGAGGTGAACTGTATATGTATATAGGTTAAAAAATTGTATATTATACATATGTATTTGTATATCTTGGTGAATTATACATATACAAACATGACTAATTATACAAACTCGAAGTCAGCCCACGTAATTAATGTATAATGTTAGTCGCGAGTGATAATTATAGCAAACTATAGCTATGATGAGTAATTAAATAGTATAAGTTTGCTTAGCCGTGTAATTTTCCCTTTTTTATTTTTTGACTTAAAAATTACTTTTTTAAGCCAATCTAAACGGGCTCTTGTGCTTTTGTCAAGTATATACAACACATAAAGGAACTTTTAATAATCTTGGAACAGTTTATGATTCAACCTAAAAATCCTAAAATCATATTAATATGCATCAATAAACAATTGTTTTTTTAATTCAACTAAAATAGGTTTTTGAAAATGCACCAATTATGATTCAAATAAGTACAAGTTTAAGAGAAACATGAATTGTGATCCAATGGTGGAACTGTTTCACTCTTAACTAGAGGTCTTGTGTTCGAGCCTCGAATATGAAGAAAATCTTGTCAGGTGCTATCTCCAATGAGCCTGCGTGATCCGAATTTGATCGAGGCTGGCACTGCAACTGCGAGTCGAATTTAGTCGAGGCTCAAATGTAGACTCCAGAAACACCGGATGGAAACCAAAAGAAAAAAAAGGCACAAGTTGAAGAAGAAACATCCACAGAATTGAGTATTTATGATGTATTAGCAACTATCTATGCAAATAGTAACTAAAAATATGATCTTTGTTCCATCAGCAAAAGGTTTCAAACTTAGAGAAAATAACTCTCACATCAAGAAATTATAAATGTGACATTTGACAAAGTTATACACATTGGTAAATAAAATTTCTAGTTTCATTTCCTAGCATTGGTTCCTTTTCAGCTCCCTTTTGTTTGCATTTTTTCTTGATTGTTAGAACCATGCAACGTAATTACAGTCGAGGAACCATGCCTCGATTTTTATATCACCACTCGTCATCAAGACTGGCACGATGAAAACACATGACCGTGCAGACAAATATGAAGAATGATACGAATTCGATGAACATTGCACCTGTCTGGATAAGATCTGCATGTCTGAGAATAATGGGAATGGCTATGCTTCCCACAGCTGATGCCCCTGTTAAGAATTTAGCAGCATCCATCCAGCTGCAATGATGAAAAAACGAAAAGGCCTAAAATGAGAACAATTTGGTGAGAAGTACACAATGAAAGACGAGAAAGCAACAAGAAAGGAGGAGGTTTTCGTAAAGTAAAACATCAAATCATAGATACTCGCGACATATATCTTGTTTGACCAAACTTTCAAAATCGTCATTTTGTTAAGTGTTCTTTGTCAGAAGTGTATTTCGAAAAAGTACTTCAGAGAGAAGTGATTCAGTTTGAAAATCACTTTGAGCAACAATTTGTGTTTGGCCAAAATTCCCAACACTACGTTTTATGAGCAACAACTCCTGCTACTACTCAAAAACACTTGTGTTACCTAAAATCTTGGTCAAATGCCAAATCTCTTAAATAAGTACGTTTGGCTTCATCTATTGGCAGGTGACAGTATTTGTATTGTTGCTAAAATGGCTTCATCGAGTGGAATTGAAACGTTTCATACCTCTCCACGAGATCTTCGTAGACAGGCTACAGGCTTAGTTCAACTAGACAAATGAAAATTCCCTTCTCTATGGAGGAGAAATGAAAAAATGTAATTTTTCGGTTACTTAAAGTTGCCCTCATCTTTGAACGAATGGGCATTGAATAAGACTATACTTCACATTCATAAAACAAGCACTATTTGTACTAAGTACTAGTTTTTAATCATACAACAAGCAACAGATGATTCAGATTCATGTTAGTGAGTGCAGCGAAGTAATCTTTTATCGGACCACATACTTCACACGTGCTCATTATCCGTATTCGGTACCACTAACCAGTTTCCCCAATACGCAATGTTTACCATATGAAAACTGATTCTATTAATGCACTAACACTAACATGACAGTTTTGGCAGATAGACAATCTCTAAACAATGACGTGACTGGCAAAATTAGCAATCACCAAATCCTATACATTATATAAGCAGTCTTCTGCAGTAATACTAATTATGCACCCCAAGTATCTCAATATCGCACATTTAGTACTACAATATTCATTTGAATTAGTATTATTTCACAAATATTCTTCAAGAAAAAAGGCGAATCATTTTATGAATGAAGCATGTACGAGAATCAAATACGATGTCATATAACTCTCACAGAGTTTAAAGTGTACATGATCTAGAACATGACTTAATAGATGGATGGAAAATAATAGAACAAACCATGACTGATGAAAAGGATTACAATGGGGTTGGGCTAATGAAATATAGTACCCCTCCCCCCTCCCCCCCTTTTCCATTTAACTCCCCCTCCTCACCCCTTTATTCGACATCAGAAAAGACAGTTTATCCTCAGTTTTCATTAGTAAAGAAAGCACGTCTTACAGCAGTATGCAAGAAAATGCAAGAGAGAAGGAGATTCAAACTTCTGCATATCGTAAAAGTATCTTACCCCCCGCCATCTCGACTTATTAGGAACTGTGTGGATCCACCACCAAAGAATAAGCATGGCATGGGAACCACAACGTACATAAGAGCTGTCAAAACCAAGTAATCCTCTTAGTTAGCCAACAAATAGAGCTTACTCTGCTTAAGAAGACGAAATAAGCAAACTACTTGGATCTTATTTCTTTCACAAACCTGATAACATTGGCCACCAATTGCTGTATAAAGCACAAGCCTACAAGAAACAATATTGAAGCAAAAGCATTACAATTAACTCTTTGGATAAGATCAAAGAGGCACTGTTTCCATTATCAAACAGAAAGATCATCTTGTATATGAGGTTAATGAGAAAGTGGCCATTATTGAACTTATGAGTACATAAGCAGTACACTACATTCATTGGTACTTGCACAAACTTTGGAAATACAGGAGTACACACTCATAATGCAGGAAAAGGTTTATAAGACCTACCATGATCTGTAACAAAATACTGGAAGAGAACATGAAGGCAAGCCCCGCAAGCCTGTATAAGACATTATATCAGAACACAGTCTACCAGAAATGCAGACCAAAGGCAAATATTAGTTGAATCACTTACACTTTATCCAGAAGTGAAAACCAGCAATTGAACCATAAAGATGATGCAGAGAACCAGAAAATATCAAGTTAGTAATTGTATGAACATAATGAGATTCGTTAATGTGAAAGTTAATGAGCTACATGGAATTAGAAATATGATCAAATTAACTGTTTTCACGATAATATCATTTGTAAAAAGAAAACTCAAAGAGGAACATCAAGTAATGAAATAATGTCACTCTCTATTCACCCCGGTATAGCCAGATAGATCCAGTCTTACCTAGTACTTGGTAACTTGATGGAATAGTAAATTAAATAGACTAATCAGTTTGAAAATTATCGAAGTTTTATTGATTAACAAGTTGGATTAAGATTAATTACAAATTGAGTATCATAGTTTCATTAGAAGTCAGAGTAAGAAGAAGTCATAGTCCATGATCCACAGCCACAGCTGGTCATACTTACAAATGGCAGAAACAGTCACCACGCACCAGAGGATGAAATATCAAACTACAATCCCCTTATCAGAAATTCTTAGTTCAATTTCATAAGCGAATTGAATACATAGTTTGGATAACATCTCTAAGATGCGTTGCTCTCATAAAACCTGACACATTTTGTGAGTTCTCCAATGCTTACATGTGTTTTAACACACACAATGACTTATCTACTAAAGCAACCCTAGCAAGTTGAACTGCACCATAGGTCGCCTTACTATCCGCAATCGTCTGGCCAAAATGAGAATGCCAGTCTATTCTATATCCGCTTAAAGGGTGTTTGGATCTATGTTAACTTTCTGTAGTTCAATTCTTCTTGATAATACAATGCAACTTGCTCAAATTCTAGTGCAAACTGATTTTTTATTTGAACTCAAGAATCAAGCTTTGATTTTTATTATTATTTTTTAACTCAAGAATCAACCTTGGGTGAAAAGGAAAATGATAAGACATATCATAAGCTCCACTGTACTCCAGAATTAAAGATTTCTTAAGAACTCTATTGCCAGCAAAAAGCAAAGATTAAATATGAAAAATGTAAATTTGTTTGAACCATAAGCCTAAATGTTAATCAGAAGTATTTCTGCTGTAGTAAAATTATTACAGAACTCAAAAAAACTAAAACTAGGTCATGGATGAATCAAAAATTCTATTGCCAGCATAAAGCGAATCAAAAGATGCGAACTTTTTTGAACCATAAGCATAAGCTAGCGTTTGGCCATAAAATTTTATCCGACTTTCAAAATCTGATCAAATATTTTCAAAGTTCACAAAAACAAGCTCAAACCAGTTTTTGGTACCTCTACTAACAAAAATTCAATCTTTTTCCAAGTAAAATGCACGTCCAAATACAACTTCAAATTCCAAAAATCACATCTTTAAACAAACAAATTTCAAGTTTCAACTTCAAAATCTATGGCCAAACAGGAGCTTAATGTTTAATCAGAATTATTTCAGCTGTAGTAAAATTGGGTCATTTCTATTCATCCAACAAAGAACCCCACCAACCATAATCTAAAAATCAACTACCTTAAACCTTACACCTAAAACGTATGATACAACAACTAGAAAACACAAACAGTAAATAATATAACTACAAGGAACAAAAATTTAACAAAAAAATTAAAAGGGGTTTATTGCTAATTCAAAACTGAAACTTGAATAGAAAAAAGATTGTACCTTCAATGGTCATCGCCATTTATGGTTAACTTTGAAGGGGCAAAATAGGAAGAAAAAATGTTTTTGATCTGCTGATCCAAAGTCTGATTCTTGAAACTGAAACAATTGAAATAAAGCACTCAAAATTTGGGCTTTTGTAAATTTAGATATATTTTCTATAAGGACCCTGTAAATAGTATTAATGTAAGAAATTCCCCCATATTTTGTTATTTGTTGTTTTGTGCTTTAATGTTTGAAAAAAATAATAATTTTGAGGCCCCAAATGTAGTTTTTATTTGCCAAGTCTCATCTCGTAGGAAAATAGAATGATGTATATTGCTCGATAATATAGCTGTCAATATGAGTTAGCCCACTTCATTCGACCTAACTCATACAAGCTTTGATATTTAATTGGCGTGAGTCAGAAAACGATCAGCCAAACCCACAAGTACGTGGCTACAGGTTTGTCGGCTCAGCCCACTTTTTAAAAAATTATATTTTTTAATAATTATTAAATTAAATTATAAATTTTAATTAAAAATATTATCATAAATATCAACAAAAAAATATTACGTGATTTTTAATGTTACTACTTGTTACTCAAATCCACAATTAAAATTATCTTATGATATTTATTAAAAAAAAATCAAGTAAGAGTATAAATATCTAAATAGAAATATTAACCTAATTATTTTGAGTTTGGACTCTCTTTAATTTAAAATTTTAATATTATATTATATTTTTTGGGGGAACTTTCACATATAGTCACTTAAAAATAATCTAATTATTCTCCATAGCTAGAGTTTGATAATTAAAATTCGTAGCTACGTGTTATAGGGAGGAGAGAGGTGAGCGAGACTGAGAGAGAGAGGCGAGAGGCGAGAGAGAGGGCAAAAAGTGGGAGAGAGGTGAATTGTATATGTATATTGGTATGATAATTGTATATTATACTATATATTTGTATATATGGCAAAAGAGATTGATAGAGAGAGGAGAGAGGCAAGTGAGATTGGGAGGGGGAGGAGAGAGGCGAGCGAGATTGAGAGAGAGGCGAGTGAGAAAGGGCAGAGAGTGGATTATATATGTATATTGGTATGATAATTGTATATTATACATATATATTTATATATATGGCAAACGAGATTGATAGAGAGAGGAGAGAGACAAGTGAGATTGGGAGGGGAAGGCGAGAGGCAAGTGAGATTGGGAGAGAGGCGAGTGAGAGAGTGCAGAGAGAGGTAAATTTTATATGTATATTGGTCAGATAATTGTATATTATACATATGCGTTTTTATAAAAAGCAAGTGAGATTGAGAGTGAGAGGAGAGAGGCGAGCGAGAGAGGTCAGAGAGTGAGAGAGAGGTGAATTGTAGATGTATATTGATTAAATAATTGTATATTATACATATGTATTTGTATATTATGGCGAATTATGCATATAGAAATGTAACTAATTATACAAAATTGAAGTCGGCCCACATAACTAATGTATAATGTTAGTCATGAGTGGTAATTATAGCAAACTATTGCTATGATGAGTAATTAAGTAGTATAAGTTTGCTTAATCGCGTAGTTTTTCCTATTTTTTAATTAATTTTTATTGGCCCACGGACCGACCTTACCGATATTTCTCAAGTTCCACAAATTAACAGACTTATTAAGTCGAGCTAAAAAACACTTTTCTTATATGGACTCTAAAAATCTTAACCCAATCCTATCAAATTTCGGATTAAACCAAGCCGGCCCAACAAGCCTAGCCCATATTAACGTCTCTACTAAAAAATATGACAAATTTGTATTCTTATATATGGATAGATTTTTTAAATTAGTAGCTTTAATATATTTTGATCAATTTTATTTTTAAAAGTTACAAACAACGAACACTTTTAGACTTTATCATTTTTTTAACAAGCTCTATTGTGAAGAATATTAATTTTTTTTTATATAAAAAACACAAAAGTCTTATTAAATTTAAGGAAATGGAATGTCAAAAGTTGAATCAAACAATGAAATTAATATGTTTGTGAGATCAATATCTGTTTGGAATATCACCAAAGTACTTTTTCGATATTTAATTCAATAGAAATCATAATTCATGAATACTTAATTGTGCTCAATATAAAATACCCAATGAAATCTCATACATAAAATTTGTAGATAGTAGAGAATGTATATAAGCCTTACCCTTACCTCGTAGAGATAGAAAAATTATTTTTCGAAAGATTATTTGTTCAAGGTGTAACAAATCAAAGTATATGAAAAAATGACAGTGAAGATAACACAACTAATAAGGAAAGTGAAATATTATGAGTGGGATCTGAGAAGTGTAGAGAGTTTGTGCAGACGTTATTCCTACCTCGTGAAGATATAAAAATTATTTTTGATAAATCACTCACTTAAATACAACAAATCAAAGTATATGCAAATTATTAACGAGCACTAAAAAACACTAACTTAGAACTATGCTAAGATTGGATCGAACAAACAACATAATAAAAGTCAGAATCAACCACATTTAAAATACAATTCATATCAACAACTATGCTAAGATTGGATCGAACAAACAATATAATAAAAATCAGAATCAACCACATTTAAAATACAATTCACATCAACAAAAGAATCAAAGATACAAATGGGTGAATGAAGTAAGAAGAGAATAAGACAAGAAAAGAAATAAAATCAATAAATACCAACTTTCATAAATATCATTTGACTACTTTTTTTTTTGTTTCAAACATACTTCTCATAAAAATTCTACAAATAATTAATAAGCAAATTTTATTAAATTATACCAGACAAATATTTCTTCTAATCAACAAATACCAACATTCGTAAATATCATTTGACTACTTTTTTTTTCTTTTCAACATACTTCTCATAAAAATTCTACAAATAATTAATAAGCAAATTTTATTAAATTATACCAGACAAATATTTCTTCTAATCAACAAATACCAACATTCATAAATATCATTTGACTACTTTTTTTTTTCTTTTCAACATACTTCTCATAAAAATTCTACAAATAATTAATAAGCAAATTTTATTAAATTATACCAGACAAATATTTCTTCTAACCACTCCAATTAATCTTTTCCAACTTTAGCCAAACAACAAGTTCATTAAAAAAAATAAAAATTAGTTCAAAACTCAAAAATTAGAAAAAAGACAATTAGCTCAAATATCACAAAGTATAGTGTCAAAAACAAAGTTAAACAAACTACATGGGGGTTTAAACAACTTTAAGCAAATTACAAGGGGAGAATATGAAAAAACAAACTCACGCGGCGCAAAAAAGTGGCAATATCGTAAATATGTGAATAGATAAGGGTAATTAATAAAGATTCCTTCTGTATATGTTTGCCATTGTAGTTAACGGACGAACACCAGGGGCTCCGGTGCTTTGGCAGACATCAAACTTCAGTGTCGGAAAGTGACCCTCCTACTTGTCCCCTACCCCACCCCCACCCCACCCCACGCCACTTACCCTACCACCCAACAAACAGAAATCAAAGAAGCTGTGTGGGAGTTATGGTGGAAGCATAACAGCAGTGAAATTGATTGAATAGGTGAGGGTTTCAAACTGTTTGCCCTAATTTTTGTTGAGTTTTATGTGGGTTAATCATGATCAGTTTATGTTTTTGTGTAATGGGTCATGTTTAGTTTCAGTATTAGAGTTGATTTTTGTGGAAAAAAAAACAGTCTTTTTAGTTTTTTAGTTTTTAGGGGTTTAAACTGATATGGGGTTTTGGTGAAAGTTGAGTCTTTTTTGGGTAAATTGTGTTTGTTGGATAGTAATGTACTATTTCATTTATTGTTGAAGTTAGGGTAAACTAGTTAGGATCGTTATACTAGAAGTAGCAACATTTGCTGTGGTGGAATCTTTGTTATTCATTGAATGTTGAATTAATGTTCTTTTTTACTTGTTTAGTTTCGATTTTTGTTTGTCTTGCTTTCATTTTTAGTATGTTTAAAAAAGAATGTTGATTACCCTTTTTGGTAATTCTTTATTCAACTTCCTAACTTTCCACATGACATGTTAGGACCATGAGATTGAAGGACATCTTCTTTAGTTTCTTTAACTTCATGCCAAGTCAAATTCAGACAAAAATTGAAAAAGAGAGAGTTGTTAACAGTTCAAGCTTTGTTCATCTGTTTGTAATTGATATATGTTTGTTTAGAATATTACGAGAATGTACTTAATTGATGCTTAATTCAATAGTCACCATGAACACTGAATTGTGCTTAAATTGTTGTAACTTTTATTTATGGCGTGGTGTCGTGAAGGAGTAATGTGAACTAGATGTTAAACTTTACTTGTGGATGTTACAGCTTAAAACAACCTTTTCTTGTTACTTTTTTCCTGGTTGATTATTAAAAGAGGCTACTTTTTCTTTTTGACAGGTTCAAGTGGTTCTGCAGGTCTAGGTAGATGGCGTGGACGGAAAAAGATGTCGAGAATGGAAAGGAAAGTGACTCACTTGATAACAATGGTTTTCTGAAGGGAGGGCAATCTTCTTCTGGTTCCAAAGGTTCTCCTGGTAGAATAAGTCATGTAAAGAAGATTTTTGAAGACAAGGATGCCATCACTTATGCAAATATTCTTCGCTCTAGGAACAAGTTTGTTGATGCACTTGCAATCTATGAGAGTGTGTTGGAGAAGGATAGCAAGAGTATTGAGTCTCTGATTGGAAAAGGTATTTGCCTGCAGATGCAAAATATGGGGAGGCTTGCTTTTGAAAGTTTTTCTGAAGCTATCAAAGTGGACCCACAAAATGCATGTGCCCTCACCCATTGCGGAATTTTGTACAAAGATGAGGGTCGCCTGGTCGAGGCTGCTGAGGTATGTGTATGGAGTTATTTTTACTGGTATTTAGCAATAGTTATCTGATCACAGTTAGTGGTATCCAATAATAATGATCACATTGGAGATGTTATCGGGGGAGGTGATTAGACATGACATGACATGACATAGTTGCGTCTTACCTATAACATGACCCTTAGATAGGAATGTGTGGAGACATGAATAAGGCCAGGAGATTAGTAGGTAGGAGTGCGTCCATACTAGTAGGTTGGAATGGATTGTCTTGTTGCCTTACCAGTAGTCATAAAACTACGCTTGTAGTTTCTTGTTCTTCGATTTCTGTTGTTTTGTTTAGTTCGAACATAGTATTATTTGTTGTAATACTGTTCTGCTACTATATGTTGTTTTTGTTACTATCTCTCGTCTCTTGCACTTACATTACGTCTTTTTCTAGACTGTTTTTTGTCTTGAGCCAAGGGTCTTTGGAAACAACCTATCTACCCCGCCTTAGTGGTAGAGGTTAGGTCTGCATACACTCTGCACTACCCAGACCAGTGTTTTCGGAAGCGAGAAGCGGAAAAAAGCGACGAGGGCTCGCTTCACAAAAGCGAGAAGCAAAGCGCGCACTTTTTTTAAGTAAAGCCATATTTAGTATAAAAATAAAAAAATATTAAATAACTGAATAGATCTAATATATTATTAGATTAAATGTAAATAGATATCAATAATCCTCATAAGTCATAACATATAAAGAAAAAACATAATTAAATCACAAAAGAATCAGCGCAGAAGCCTCGTTGAGAAGAAGAAGAGAACTTACAGCAGTGGCAGCCTGGCAGCAACCAAAAATAGAAAAAAAAGTCGCAGAGTAGTCGCAAAGTAGAAGAGAAGAAGACAAGAAGAGAACTTACAGCAGCAGTCGCAGCCTCGCAGCAATTTGAAGTCGCGAAAGAGGTATGTGAAGTCGCGAAAGAGGTATGTGAAGTCGCGTAAGGATTTAGAAATTAAAAAAAACCTTACAATTTTTTTTAGAAAAAACCCTAATTAGCGCTTTTTCACACTTTCGCTTTTCTTGCGCTTCTCGCTTCTAAAGTAGAAGCGAGCGCTTTTTCAATGTCGCCTCGCTTCAGGAAATAAAAGCGCAGGGGCTGCGCTTCACCTCGCCTCGCGCTTTAAGCACGCCTTTCCTTGCTTTTTATAACACTAACCCAGACCCCTCTTTGTAGAACTGCACTGGCATGATGTTGTTGTACATTCTATCTGTTATGAATATAGTGGAGCTTCTGATGTTAGTAACTCATGATTCCTTGTTTTGATAGGTTTGACAGAAACAAACTGCTGTGATAATCTCATCTTCCTCTTTTTTTTTTTTTTTTTTTTTGGGATAAACGATGCGTCATCCACAAAAGAGCATAAAGTAGATGTGTAGTTAGAAGGGAAGGAAAAAGTATTAACAAATGAACTAATGAATCCCTTTTCAGTGCCAAGCTAAGACAAGGGACCTAACAAATCCAACAACTGATTAATGCTAATTACAGTAGTCATATTAATCCAGCTAAAAGGATAAAGTAAGCACTTTGTCTTGAGGAAGTGATTTGGAGTTGAGATTCCATCAAAACACCTCATACCCCTTTCATTCCATATGGACTAGAAGATAGCAGCAGGGATCATCCTCCAAATCCTTTAGATAGCTTTATAAACTCTCCACAAGCTCCAGTCAAGTTTGCCTCTTTTATGGTCTCCAGCATGACCCATTTTAAAGCAAAAATACAGTAATGCATTATGGGTTCCCAGAGTGCCAAAAAAGATGTGCTTTTTTCACATGGCCAGCTACTAAAGGGTTGATTTTGACAGTAGAATATCTTAGAAAGCTGAAGGTTATTTGTGACAGTTGGTGCTACATGTGTAAGGAGGCGGGTGAGACGTGGATCATCTTCTTACACATTGCGGGCTAACCATGAGATCAATGTGGGATATGTTTTTATTGGTTTGGCACCTGGCCATGCAAAATACTGTGGAAGAGTTTATGTTCAGTTGGAAGAGTGGGAGAAGGAGGAGAAAACGAAGGAACTTAGTCTAATTCTTTGGTACAACAACATCAACATATCCAGTTCAGTCTCACAAAGTGGGGTCTGGGGAAGGTAGAGTGTACATAGACCTTACCCTACCTCAGAGGTATAGAGACTGATTCGAATAGACCCTTGGCTCAAGAAAAACAGTCCAAAGCAGTCCCGAAGTCTAATTTTTTTTAGTAGTTTCTTTAATTTTGTATAGCATTGTATCCTTCTCATTGACACAAGAGACCTATAAGGAGCTTGGAAGTAACTAGTAATAACTTTTACTAATATGCTGCCGAGTAGCCAGTGCTCTGTCAATTTTTTTGAAGGCAGAAATGATTAGAAGCTGGTGGGAAGAGATGTAAATTTGGAGAAAAATATGGTATCAATGAGAGTAGATGAATGCTTACCTTTCTTGCAGCAAACGAGTTGAAATATTATTTTAATTAGTTCAAAGATTTCAGATCTCCGACGAGCTAGGCTGATAAATATCAAGCTTAAAGCTCGGTACAAATAGTTGAATACCGAAATGGACTTCTGTTTTTGGTAGAGTGGAGGCTTAAAGGCCTTGAAGATAGAAATATGCACCAAGGCAATTTCAAAAAGAAAAAGATAGAAATGCACCAAGGAGTATTGCATTTTCATTCTTATGGTGCTAATGTGACTGGATTTCAAAGTCTGCCTTGATGGAAGAACTGGACAAAATTTGCTCTAGAGATGGTAAATTGACATCTTATATGATCGTTTTAACGAGTTAATTTTTTTGATACCGAGAAATCTGTTTGGATCCTCTCAAATCCCTCAACATTTGCCAAGTGAGCTTGAGCCCTGGGGGCATCATTTGACAAGGTTAATTCAAACTAAAAGATTTAAGAAGCGATCAGGATTAGATGGAATTCTGATTAAGCAAATGATATAGCTTCATTAATTTACTGCAAAAGTTTACATGAGTTGCTTTAAATTATTCTGGTGTTCTTTTTCCTTTTGTTTTTTCTTGACGAAATAAACACTGTTCGAAGCTATTAATCTATTCATTTATAGTTCACTTAATTTTTATGTTGAATTTGAATCAGAAGCTTATCACTATTCAGAGCTCTCTTTTGCTTCATTTATAATTTTCAGTTAATCTTTATCTTTAATTTAAACCAATGCAGTCCTATGAGAAAGCACTTAAAGCTGACCCTTCATATACACCAGCAGCAGAATGCCTTGCGATTGTATTAACTGATATTGGAACCAGCCTGAAGCTTGCTGGCAACACTCAGGAGGGAATTCAAAAATACTATGAAGCTATCAAAATTGATTCACACTATGCGGTGATTAATTCCACTTTGCAGTGACCTTTTTTACTTTGCTTACCATGGCTTTATCACGGAAGCCCAAACTCTAACATGTTGTGTTGTATTTGCAGCCTGCTTACTATAACCTTGGCGTTGTATATTCAGAAATGATGCAATACGATATGGCCCTTAATTGCTATGAGAAGGCTGCACTGGAGCGACCCATGTATGCTGAAGCTTATTGCAATATGGGTGTTATATTCAAAAATCGTGGGGATTTAGAGTCCGCAATTGCTTGTTATGAGAGGTTGCTTCAATGTTAAATTCAGTTTATTTGGTTGAAGTTTGTATTTTATATGAGGTGGCTATATGATTTGCAGTCTCCATCTGATTACTTTTATTTCTCGTTATGCTTATTCAGGTGTTTAGCTGTGTCCCCAAATTTTGAGATCGCAAAGAATAACATGGCAATTGCTCTGACTGATTTAGGCACAAAGGTAAATTAGTGTGTGAATAGTCCCAACTTCATTAAATGGCATTCAAATCCTTCAATGTGAAGACTTCTTACTGATTTAGCAGTTATTACTATCTCTATATCGGCTTCCTGTACTGTTAATCTGATAGCCATATTGCAATTTCTTAGTGAAGAGCATGGTAACCATGTTTAGAAGCATTTCACATTCACTTTCTGCCTTATAGTTCACCACATCTATCTTTTGCTTCTTGTTGAACATTAGAAGATATGTTTCAAGTTTATTTTTTTAAGTACTTAATTTTACTCTTGTTCTGATGAATATACGTCAAATTTTAAATGAGAAATCCATACGAATTTTAATAAGATCTTTTTCATACAATACATTGGACACAATTGTTTTGAACCCTACAAGTGTTTAATCCAAATTGATACAACAACCAAATGCAGCCTTATATTTCAAAGAAAAAGGCCTTGCTTATTTCAAATTCAAAAAAGCCATTGAAGGATAAATATTTTGAGTGGTGAGCATTTAGCAGATACTGCTTGCTATGAAGGCTGAAATATTACCTTAGCAGCATAAGAAGTTTCCAATCGACAACTAGCTGCCCCAATCCATTAGGAAAAAATGGAGGTTACCTTGAGTATATATAAACATTATTGTTAAAGAATGAGAAATCCCACATTAAAGAGATGGGTGGTCTCCTTATAAGATTTGGACAATCCTCCTCCCTTTGAACTAGCTTTTGGGGTGTGACTTAGGCCCAAGACCTAATTTAACAATGATCACCTTTTCAACGGAACAAATATGAAGACATATGCTTGTTCTTATCTTTTATTAGCAGTTTTAAGTTTTAACAAATTAGATATTTTCCTTCTTCATTATAATAAAGCAAGTTAGAGCTTTCCTGGTTTCTCAGGTCACTTCTTCTAGAACTTCCAAAATTTTTTCATGCTTATGAATTCTTGTTTTCTATTCAGGTTAAGTTGGAAGGAGACATCAACCAAGGTGTGGCATATTACAAGAAAGCTCTTTGCTATAACTGGCACTACGCTGATGCTATGTATAATCTGGGTGTTGCCTATGGTGAAATGCTGAAATTTGACATGGTAATTTTGTGCTCGAGTCCCTCCACTTACCTCTAAAGTGACAACATTTTTAGAAGAATATGTGCTCTTGCAGTTGACTTAAGGGCTGTAACATAATGCAGTAATAGGATTGTTGAGTTATCAGCTATGAGGTTGTTGGTTAGTTTTGTGGGGTATATAGATCAACATTGAAGAGCCACATTTTTCAGGGATTGCACTTATTTCTGCAGCCCATAATGGCTGAGGTTTACTCTCTACAATTTCCTCTGTCCCAATTTATGTGGCACACTTCTCTTTTTAGTCTATCCCAAAGGCCAAAACGAATGACCACTTCTTGTGTTTAGAAATCATATAACTTTATAATCCCTATTTTTCCCTTTAATGAGATAATTTATCACAAATGTCTATGGCTTGTTATAGACCACTAGTTTCAAAAGTCTCTTAAACTCTATGCGCAGTCAATCAAGGCCACTAAAATGGGACAGAGGGAGTACATAGATGTATAGTGCTTCAAGTGTTTAATTTTCAGTACCTTTCCATTATCTTCTCTCTTTTCCCCCTCGTTCCACTCTTGTTAGTCATTTCTTCTCCTGGATGAGAAACTTATTCTTGTTGCCATTGTGAAGGTATTGATGATTTATTTTCACGTGCAGGCTATTGTGTTCTATGAACTTGCTTTCCACTTTAATCCTCATTGTGCTGAAGCATGCAACAATTTGGGAGTGATATACAAGGATAGGGACAACCTTGATAAAGCAGTTGAATGCTATCAGGCAATTATCTAGCACGCGTTTTTTATATTTGGGTTGGCTGAGGATATAAATATTTTATTCAATTTGCGATTGCATGTTTCACAGTTAGCTTTGTCAATCAAACCAAACTTCTCTCAGTCATTAAACAATCTCGGAGTAGTTTACACTGTTCAGGTGAACATTGATTGATATCTACTAGTGTCTATGTAGCGTTGTTATGTCCTGTTGTTAGTAACATCTTTCTTGATTGCTCGCAGGGTAAAATGGATGCTGCTGCTAGCATGATTGAGAAAGCTATCATTGCAAATCCAACATATGCAGAGGCATATAATAATTTAGGTCCTTATTCCACCTCTCTTTTATGTGTGTAAACTGACAGTCTGTTTTGTTTCTCTATGCATCTCGTGTCTATTTCTTTCTCATCCCAGTTTCTGTATAATGTTGCTCTGCCTAGCCCACTCTTCTGATGTTTTCATCCACAAATTTCTCATTAAGCCATCCAATTTTATTGATGAATTCTTCCAAAGTGTTGGAGCCATCTTTTAGGTCGTTTATGCTGTCACATTTGCTCAGTAATCCATTTAGTTGTGGAAAGTGATTAACCTTGCAGATGTATATTTTAAATCCTTGAAGAAGTATTACTCCTTAGGTTATTGGGATAATCAACTATTTGTTGGGAATTGTACAGGAGTTCTTTACAGGGATGCAGGCAATATATCCCTGGCTATTGAAGCATATGAGCAATGCCTCAAGATAGATCCTGATTCCCGAAATGCAGGCCAGGTATTACCTATTTTCTTATGATTTTGCAAGTATCCTGACTTTTTCTGCAAGACCCTTCTTTTGATATAAATACTTATCTTGAAAGTATTTGTAACAATAGATGAATTCGGTCGTTAGATGCTACTTTTGATGGATGTTTAGCCTTGGCTACTTATCCAATTTTTTTTTTCTCAAAATAAAAAATAAAATAATTGTCAGATAGGAAAAACTGTTATATTTCAAGTCCTTTAAGACAAAAATGAGAAGTTGGAATGCAATATATTTGAAAGTGAGTCAATGTCTGATAATCTCTTGACTATGCATATGACAGGGGTATTTCTTACTTGACCAAAATGAGATGGCAATTTCTGCGTCTTCGTTTAGATGTTTTTGGATTTGCTAAAACCTCTTTTCATGTATCTTTATTTTGTGTTCTGCAGAACCGGTTACTTGCCATGAACTACATCAATGAAGGAACTGATGACAAGTTATATGAGGCTCACAGGTTTTATTTACTTCTTTCTTGTGGGATCTATTTTGTATAATATATGATGCTGCAGCCTGCAAGTGCTACCCTAACATGGTAGAAAAAGGGAAATTAACTAGTAGGGAAAAAGGATAAAGAAAGGTGTGCATGCTGAAAGAGTAAGGAAGAATTTTAGGAAGTCTTGTTTGCACAGAAGATAGTCGATGGGCATAGTACTAATAACAATAGCCTTGTGAGATTTTTATCAAAGAAAGTGCCAAAAGCATAATACGAATAACAACTATATTTTAACTTTTTAAGGACATACTGGCATATGAGTTTCCTTTGATTGTGCATCAAAAAGAATAGTATATATGTGGTCAATCATACTCATCAACAAAATATATATATGTGGTCAGTCATGTTTGCTGTATAATCTTGATGTTGATGTGTGATATGTACAATATGGTGCCTAACATGGACATGGGAACCTTTATTGTAGTCTGCTTCACAGAATCACAGGTATCAACTTCCCCCTTTGCGACACTAAGTAACTATGGGGCTTGTGCCCATATAAACCTCTTTTAATCCATTTTCAGGAGATCAATTAGAAGTTCCATTACATAGGAGAGAGTTAAACCGCATAAATTCATCTTTTCAGTTTCTCGTAAGTCCTTCGAGCATCATTGTCTTCCTATATCTATACAGCGAGGAAGCCGGTGCTAACAATAGAACTCTAGTCCTATGTTATATGGACTTTTATATTTCACCCACTAGGTCAAACACTAATATGATATGATTCTAGTATAGGTAGGAATAGCTTGTGGTTTTTCTCTCCTCCCTGGTGCACTTTAGTGGTCTCCAGTGTGCACCCTTCGCCGGATTGGCAAAGGGATGATTGAGAAAGATGCAGCTAGACATATCGAACCTTAAGCTTATGAAGAATGGCAAGTAATCTGCACCTACCATTGGATTGGAAACACTGATAAGCAAGCTTCCACGGGTGAGGCTACCCCCCATCGGGAAGCCAGGGAGTTATGATGCAGCTATAGAATGTTCGTGCCACTGCATGTGCAGAGATTGTTAAGCCAGTAACTACAGAACCAGATTCGCAAGTCATAGATGGAACCATGACTGGGTCGGAGAAGGCTATTGAGTTATTGGCGATTGATGAGATCGGGACTGTGATCAATGGAGATACTCCACTAAACCCTAGTGCCCAAATGTTGGGGGTTGAGTCGACAAATGGAACAGTGACATCTGGGATTGTAACCCAGACCCCGATGGAGGAGGGCAAACTGAGGCTGGCACTTATGGTGGATGGAACACTCTATTCACTGGGAACAAGCTCGCAGAGAAAGGTTTGAGTTTCAGAGAAACTCAAAACTGTCATAGAAAGGCCGGTGGAGATGCCTGGACAACTTGCAGATGGCCTGCACCAGGATCTCGTGGAGACTGAAAAGGAGGTCAGGGCACAATTTGAGAAGTTGTCCTCAACTGAGGAGTGTTATTAGGAAAAAATACTGAGTCCAGTGGCTGAAGTTGTGGGACCCAAATTCAGGGTACTCTTTTGCCAACATGAAAAGCAGGATTGCACAAAATAGAATTTTTCCACTTTGACTACTGAGTGTGGGACTCAAATACACGGTGAAAATAATATTGAAAAAGAGGAATTCAACTTTTATAAGCAATGTCTTGGTTCTAATACTAGTTCCTTACCAACTATACCAGCTGCATCTAATTGCCCCTGTTACATCTGAGGAGGTTCTTTAAGCTTTAAATGACATTGATGGAATGAAGTCCTCAGGCCACAATGGTTTTGATGCTTGTTTCCTTGAAAAATCATGGCCAGTTATAGACAGCAATGTTACTGATCCTGTATTGAATTTCTTTGATACCCTGAGTATGCCTGCTGCTGTGAACTGTACTAGTGTTACTCTGATTCCCAAAGTGCAACATCCTACCTCAATCAGAGAATATAAACCTATATCCTGCTGCTGTGGGTTGCAAATATTATTTCCAAAATTTTGACCAAGAGGCTGCAAACAATGATGGATAAGTTGGTGGATAACACACTCAATTTGCTGTTGTTCGTGGACGACTGATAAATGAAAACTTAATCTTGAGTCATGAATTGCTCAAAGGGTATGGAAAATCAGGTATTTCTCCAATATGCATGCTAAAGGTGGATATGCAAAAGGCTATGAGTCCATTATGTGGGGTTTTCTTGAACAAGGGCTGATCAGTCTCAACTTTCCTGATGGTTTTGTCAAATGGGTTTATGACTTGTGTCACTGTTGTCTCTATGGAATTGTTGTTAATGGTATGCTCACGTCTTTTCCTGCTAAGAGGGGATTAAGATAGGGTCATCTCCTCTCACCTTTCCTGCTAAGAGAGACAACATTACTTTACCATGCTTCTGAGGAGAAATCCTGATTTTAATTCACCCTAAATGTGAAAAGCTTAATACTATCCCACTAGGATTTGGTGATGACTTATTGCTGGTCTGCAAAGGGGATTAGATCTCTGTGATGAAACTGTTTGTTTGCTTCCAGAACTTTTCTGCAGCCTTTGGCCTCAAAGCCAATGTCAACAAAAGTTCTGTGTATTTTGGAGGACGTGACACTGCCACTAAGCAGAATATTCTTAACATGTCACACAATATACGAGGGATGCTTGCCTTTTAGGTATCTTGGTGTACCATTAAGCACTAAAAGGCTACTAATCTGGCAGAATTATCAGTGGTTTGCACTGAGTTGGGAGGATGATAGCAATGGATGGTCACTCATGTGAATAGAAGCAAGGCTATGGCAGAAATGTTCAGGATTGTTGTTGCTAGTTGTGTGTATTTTATATGACAGGAGAAGAATGCGAGATTTCTCCAATGCCAGAGAAAGGGACCCTGAGTCAGTTACCAGAATGATTGTCCAAGAAACAGTCAAGAGAGAAAGCCTAAAGCCCAAGCTAGCTAGTGGAATTCATGCTCTTAATTTCTACCCCGGAGTTATTGGCATAGCATAGTGTTCTGTAGTTATTTTGTCTGTTGGACTCATGAGACTGTCCATAAGCCAGTTTCCCTTCGAGCTTTGTACATAACATCATTTTGGTTAATAAACCTCTTTATCACCAAAAACAGAAAAAAAGATAAAGTGAGCTGGGGGCCTTTTTCATTTTTTTTTTGATGACGAGGGAAACCCGCTGTCGCTACCTTTTGGGTGCGAACAGGGTAAAAGCCCTGCTCCTATGCAATAGCTCGCAAACCACTAGGAGGGGTAACCCGCACTAGGCAAGCCTGGTGCGATGAGCTCGACCCAGAAGGCAGACCCCTTGCTTTTGCTGGCAAGGGGTCTCGAACTTGAGACCTCTAACATGGAAGTCCCAATCTCAAACCATTGGGCCAACCCGAAGGGTGCCCTTTTTCATTTTTCATGACCAAGAAATTATTCTGAGCAAACCCTTAGCACCAATCACAACCTTTGAAACTCAGGTTAGTGGGGCCTCTCATCTACGCACCCTTATCTACTTAAATACCAAGCTTAGTTCGAATGACACAAGGCCCAAACCTGTGACATTCGAATGACACAAGGCCCAAACCTGTGACCTAAGTCACAAGTCCCTCAACCTTTGCCGCTTGAACTAATCCCTGAGGGTTTGACAACTTTTGTTTCAATGGTGACACAAAATAACCGTACTGATAACCTAGTAAATATCTTCCTGTCTACCTGGCAAAAAGGTGATTGAAGTAGAGGATAAAACAGTAACTGAAGAAGGCTCAATGATCTCAACGTTTTGTGGTTGAATTTTCCAAGTCTTACAATAAAGCTCACCCGCCCTCAAGTTTCTCATTAGCTCTGTTGATGTTAGCATTAACCCGTGACCTGCTATAACTTTCAAGCGAAATGAGATAACAAGTTCCGTCCAGCAAGTGTTTAGCCTTGCATGTTTCTGGATTAGTCAGGAAGTGAGAGTTTCCTGGCAGAAGTGGGCCATCTTGTTCCAACTTTCATTAATTTAGAAGATTACGGATAAGAATGTTTTCTTTGAGCTTTCTACTACTTGATATGTTCTGTACCTAAACATGACACTGTATTATTCCTGTATTTTTCTTTTCGTCACTTGCTGCTTGGATTAATAGGACTTCCCCAAAATCCCATATATGACCTTATTAAAGATAATGGAAAAAAACTCCAGGTGGCCTTTGTCATTACAATTAGTAATATACATGTACCTGTAGTTGGCTGTATTTTTGGTCTCGCATGTTTCTGTTTCTGGATCTGTTAGTGCCTATCCTGACTGTAAGTTGCATATTGCAGAGACTGGGGTCGGCGTTTTATGAAATTATATCCACAGTACACTTCATGGGACAACTCAAAAGTTCCAGAAAGGCCTCTTGTGATTGGATATGTCTCACCTGATTATTTTACTCACTCTGTTTCATACTTCATCGAAGCACCACTTGCCCATCATGATTACACAAACTACAAGGTGGTAGTTTATTCATCTGTTGTAAAGGTATTCTTTTCAATCCCCAATTGCTCATTTGTCTTTTTTTTAAAGACAGCTCTAGTTTGCTGTTCGGATTATATCATTAAGACATTCTTTGGGCAAAATCACTAAGGAATGCTCTTATATGGTTCTTTGTTTGGAACTGCAGGCAGATGCAAAAACAAACAGGTTTAGGGACAAAGTCATGAAAAAGGGTGGTCTCTGGAGGGATATCTACGGGATTGATGAGAAAAAGGTCTCCAGCATGATCAGAGAAGATAAAGTTGATATCATGGTTGAACTTACAGGCCACACAGCAAATAATAAACTGGGAACCATGGCTTGCCGACCTGCGCCTGTACAGGTAATCTTTATCTTATGTCCTAAACTTAATTGTTTCCGATTTCAATATTGCTGCTCTGACTGAAGCCCAACTGCATCACATGAAACATGTCTGGCTTTTAAGGGGAAGTTCTGGTCTTTCATTTTTTTTTGATATACTTTTAATGGGAAATGATTAAGCTGGGCTCGCATACAGTGAGAAACTGGAATTTGGTGGTTCTTCTGTTTTCCTTTATTAGGCTTATTAATAATCCCAAGGGAATATCTCCTCTCATCATTTATTGACTTTTATGCTTCCAAGAGCTTGATCAATGGAGATATATGTGTAGCATGGTGTTGCTATTACCAAGTCCATATTTCTAAAGGTGGTTTGGAGATTGGTGTGCATCATGTAATACAAAGTCATGAGTGTGTATGCATTCGATATCATTCGGAATTATGTTAAGAGTGATTTTCGTCCATGCTAGCCTTGTAATTTCCTATGATTCAAATTTTGGATCTTATCGAGTATGAAGGAAAAATACGTACTTCATCTTCTTTGGTCATACGTCAATCTTTTTCTAATATACATGGATAGCAGTGTTACTAGGAGAATTGCATGGGTGGTTGGAATTGTTATAAAATGGCTGTCCAGCATGCCTGTCAACTGAAAATTTTCATTTGAAATTGGTAAGCTAATTAGTTTATGAAGACAGCTGAAGCCAAAGGTAAATCTTTTACGAAATGGGATAGTTAGTTTTCATTTTACTGTCATTTTGGTTTTATTCTAATTCAACCACTCTTCTTGAACGTCTGAAAACATATTTATGCTTTTAGTTATCAAAGCTTCCCTGCTATAAAGGAAGTCTTAAACTAATCTACTTGCTATGACGGAACTTTTGAGCTGTTATTGCGCTGTCTCATGATTCTATATGTTTCTCCTGCTAGGTGACTTGGATTGGATACCCTAACACAACTGGTTTGCCCACTATTGATTATAGAATCACTGATGCTATGGCTGACCCTCCTAATGCAAAACAGAAGTAAGTGGGAGAAAGGTTTTTTTCATGTTGACCTTACCAAGTTGGATCTCACGACAATCTTGTGGCTAATCCTATAAATTTTTTTGGCAGACACGTGGAAGAGTTAGTCCGATTGCCAAATAGCTTTCTTTGTTATACACCCTCTCCTGAAGCTGGGCCAGTGTGTCCTGCACCTGCTTTATCCAATGGCTTCGTTACATTTGGTAGCTTCAACAATCTTGCCAAGGTATTAATCCGGAAACAAGTGTCATTGAGAAGCGTGTGGTGGGATTGTTTTGTGGTTTTTAAAGTTCAACTGTATTCATTCATTCATTGATAGCATTCTGTGGTTCTTTCTCCTTTTATTCATGCTGTGACTTGCTTTCAATACAGATAACACCGAAAGTTCTACAAGTTTGGGCAAGAATTCTATCTGCAGTTCCACATTCTCGGTTAATTGTCAAGTGCAAGCCTTTCTGTTGCGATAGTGTGAGGCAGAGATTTCTGTCTATTCTAGAGCAGTTGGGATTGGAGACGCAGAGAGTTGATCTTTTGCCCTTAATCCTTCTAAATCATGATCATATGCAAGCATATTCCCTCATGGACATTAGGTAATGCTTTTGCTCATGTGGCCTTATATTCAGCAATCTGCGCAAGCGTTTGATTTCATTTGTAAATTGTTCACAAGGCTGTCTTTTTTAGTTCCACTTCCAAATTTATATGGGGTATCAAGCTTCACTTTGAAGATACCCAACGAATACGATGCTATTACTATACCATCTCTTCTTTCTCCTAGAAGATACCCAACGAATACAATACACATATGCTCTTCTCATCTTACTCGTACGTTATATCTAAATTAAAGGTCATGATCCCTTTGTTCACTAGTGTTTTCTACACTGAAGTCAACTATTTCTTTGCATTATTGTTAAATACAAACATACAGATTTGCTGCAAGACTGTCAACAGTAAGTCGCAACATAGCTTGTCATGGAAGCTGCAGAAACATTCTGTATTTGATAGATCCCTGTTCATCAAGAAACTAAATAGACTTCGTTTTGTAGCTTGGATACTTTTCCTTATGCTGGAACAACCACTACATGTGAATCACTATACATGGGAGTTCCTTGTGTCACTATGGGAGGTTCCGTACACGCGCACAATGTTGGTGTGAGTCTTCTTAAGACAGTCGGTAAGTATGTTTTTTTGATCTTGCTCTTATTAACTTCCTGTATATTACGAGCTCTTGTGCTTGCATTTGCCAATTGACCCTGAGAAATAAGTTTCAGGGGGAAATCGTAAGTTTGTTCTAACACATTGTTCAATTGGTATGCAATTTTGCATTTTAGGGTTAGAAAACCTTGTGGCGAGGAATGAAGATGAGTACGTTGAGTCCGCTATACAGCTGGCTTCAGATGTTACATCTCTATCAAACTTGAGAATGAGTCTGCGAGAACTGATGTCAAAATCACCACTTTGTGACGGGGCCAAGTTCACCCGAAACATCGAGTCAATATATAGGAGTATGTGGCGCAGGTACTGTGATGGCGATGTGCCATCTCTGAGGCGTATGGAATTATTACAGCAACAGCAGACACAAACTGAATCGGTGGTTCCAGAAGAGTCTTCTGTGAATCCATCAGAAAGAACCATCACTTCTGTTCCTACAGACAGATCAATCAAAGAGAATGGATTCACCACGATACCGGCCTTGGCACTCAACTCTTCCACTTGTGAAGAAAATGGGGTGCAGTCAAATCACAATGGTAATCACGCTAACCTGAGTTGAGAGTGGTAGTTGTTTGCTCTGTGAGTCTGTCCGTTAAGAAGTGGGGAATGATTGGTAATAGAAGCCAAGATTCAAGGACACAAGTCTTCAATAGCATGTCTGAAATGACACCAAGCCTCTCTTGTATCATATAATTTACGGGGCAGTTATGCGCGCTATATTGAACGGCTGACATGGTTAATGTCTGCAGTCGCGTCTCTGTTGCAGAGTGCGCAGGTATAATTTTTTTGCGGCGAAGAATGTTGGAAAGGCTAGTGAAATTATTATTTATTCCAAAAAAAAAAATTAGAATTGTGGTGTATTAGGATGTGGGTTGTACTAGTTATCTCTCTCTATGCTGGAGTTACAAGTTGGAATTTGTAGATTTGGATCCTCTCTCCAATGGAATGAATGATTTTTGTCTTCTGTTTTTCTGTTTAGCTTTTAAGTATGTTATGTTCCAAATGGAAACATGACATTGATCAAATTGAAGAAAATTAACATGTACTAATATGCTTGCACACAATTTGATGGTGTCATTAGGAGGGAGGGTTTCAAAAAAAATTGGTAATTTATATTTTCGAAGTTCATGGATTATTACACATGAAAAATTAAAAACGTTTTGAATTCTTGTTTCGTGACACCTATAAATGCTTTTAAAAAAAGCGGTGTGAATCCTATAGAAGCTATGAATATTGTTCACTAGGTCATTACGAATGCTTTGACAAAATTTAGGGTAAAAAAGATGTGGCAAGTTAAATTTCCAAAATTTTCTGAACTAATACACTAGGTATTGCAGATTCATGAAAAATTTGGTGCAAAAACTTTGATCAATCCAAAAATCTAAAAATTCATGTATTAATATACACTAAAATAAAAGAAAACTTATCATGAATGAACTCATAAAATTCAAGCTCAAATAAAGATGGTCACACATATTTTGAAAAATTTAACGGAGGGTCCGCAAAGGTTTTTCAAAGAAATCATTCAAAAGCCATATAACCAAACCATTGATGGACTAACATACGAAAAACTGAGAGTTTGCGCGTGAATTGACTCTCCTTTATGGCCAAAAAAAGACTCAGAGAATGGCGAGATTATACGTACTACTCCTCCAACTCCCTACAAAGGGTTCCGTAATCAATGAGCTAATACAGATGAAAACAAAAAGTCACATAATTTCTAAAAGTTGGCTTGTAAATGCAAAAATATACTCGAAAAAAATGGTGGGACTGTACTTAACGCTTCCCCAACTTATTACGAAGGTCCTCATAAAGTTTTTTCAAAATTTTTTAGGTGTTTCTAGGCGCCAAATCCATGGGCTAATACACAAGAAAAACATAAAAAATCGCGTAACTCCTAAAAGTTCGCCGACTCATTTCGGAGGTCCTTATAATTTTATTTTCAAAAAAGTTGAATACTCTAAGGCACAATATCTATGTGTTAATACACACGAAAAATAAAAAAGTCGTGTAATTTTTAAAATTGGCTTGTAAATGCGAAATATGCCTAAAAATTGTGAAACTTTACGTAACGCTTTCCCAGCTCATTATAGAGTACTCATAAGGTTTTTTCAGAATTCTTTTAGATGTTCTGAGGCGCAATTGACTTCTAAATGAGAAAATGTGTCTAAACAAAACGGTGGGCTTGTGCATAACGCTTTCCCTACTCATTACAGATATTCTCATAAGGTTTTTTCCAAAAAATATTTAGGAGTTTCGAGGCGCAAATTCATGGGATTGTACCTAACTTTTCCCATACTCATTATTGAAGTCCTCATAAAGTGTTTTAAGAAAAATTAAAATTGGGTGGTCCGAGGCACCAAATGCATGGGCTAATACACACAAAAACATAGAAAGTCGCATAATTTCTAAAAATTGGCTTGTAAATGCGAAAATATACCTGGAAAATGGGGGGATTGTACATAATGCTTCCCCAACTTATTAAATAGTTCCTCATAAAGTTCTTTTAGAAAATAATTAGGTACTCCGAGACGCCTTAACCATGGGCTAAACACACGAAATGAACGCTTTCCCAACTCATTATGAAACAAATCTTCGTTTACCTGCTTTGGGTTCGTTTGAACTTGGTAATGCTTTCATTTTTCCCGCGGGATGTACTGGGTCCATTGCTAAAGTCTTAAAGGATGTCCATAAAAAATATCGGTCATTTTGTTTCGAGAGTTCCTGATAAAAAAAAATTCATGGACTATAACATATGAAAATTGACAAAATCTGTGTTTACCTGCTTTGGGGTCATTTGAACTTAGAAATACGTCATTTGTCCATGCGGGACGAACTGGTCCATTGTAAGGTCTTAATGGACGTCCATGAATAATTTCGACCATTTTATTTTAGGAAATCACTAAAAATTCATGGACTATAGCACACGAATATCGATAAAATCTGCATTTACCTGCTTTGTGGTTCCTTTGAACTTGAAAATGCGCCTTTTTTTCTAGCGGGATGAATTGAGTCATTGCTATGGTCTTAACAGACGTCCATGAAAATTTTTGGCAATTTTATCTCGGGAATTCTAGATCATAAAAAATCGATGGACTATAGCACACGAAAATCGGTAAAATCTGCATTTACCTACTTTGGGGGTAGTTTAAACTTGATAATGTTCTCGTTTTTCCCACTGGACGAAGTGGTCCATTGCTAAGGTCTTAACGGACGTCCATGAAAAATTTCAGCCATTTTATTTCAGAAATTTCATATCATAAAAAATTCATAGACTATATAGCACATAAAAATCGGTAAAATCTACGCTTATCTGCTTTGTAACTCGTTTGAACATGAAAATTTACACTTTTTCCCCGCGGGATGAATTGGGCCTATAGCTAAGGTCTTAACAAACATTCATGAAAAATTTTGGCAACTTTTTTAGGGAATTTCAAATCACACAAATCCATGGACTATAGCACACGAAAGTCAGCAAAATCTGTGTTTACCTGCTTCGGGCTTGTTTGAACTTGAAAATGCATCCTTTTTCAACGTGAGATCAATAGGATCCATTACTATGGTCTTAACAGACGTTCATAAATTTTTTTGGCCATTTTGTTTCGGGAATTTCAGATCACAAAAAATTTATGGACTATAGCACACGAAGTAAAATCTGCGTTTACGTCATTTGGGGCTCGTTTGCACTTGATTATGCTCATGTTTCACCGCAGAATGAACTGGGTCCATTGCTAAAGTCTTAACGAACGTCCATGAAAAATTTCAGACAACTTGTTTCAGAAATTCCAGATCACAAAAAATTCATGAACCGTAGCACACAAAAATAAAAAAGATCTGTGTTTACCTTCTTTAGGACTCATTTATAATTTAAAATGTGCCCTTTTTCCATGCGTGACGAATTGAGTTCATTGCTAAAGTCTTAACGGATGTCCATGAAAAATCTCACCCATTTTTTCGAGAATTTCAGATCATTAAAACTCCAAGGACTCGTTACTGCTTTGGGGTTCGTTTGAACTCGAAAATTCGTCCTTTTTTCCCGCGGAACAAACTTGGTCCAATTCTATGGTCTTAACGGACGTTCATGAAAAATTTTGGCAATTTTATTTGGAGAATTTCATATCACAAAATCAATGAACTAGCACACAAAAATTGGCAAATTCTATGTTTACCAACTTTAGGGCTCGTTTGAACTTGATAATGCTCCCGTTTTTTTTTGCAGGACGAACTAGGTCTATTGCTAAGGACTTAACAAACGTCCATAAAAAATTTTGGCAGATCACAAAAGATCCATGGATAGCACACGAAAATAGGTAAATTTTTTGTTTATCTGCTTTGAGGCTCGTTTAAACTTGAAAATACACCCTTTTCACCTCGGGTCGAGCTGGGTTCATTACTAATGTCTTAATGGCCGTCCATGAAAAATTTTGCCATTTTATTTCAGGAATTCTATATCACAAAAAATTCATGGACTATGGCACACAAAATTCGACAAAATCAACGTTTAACTACTTTGGGGCTCGTTTGGACTTGATAATGCTCTCGTTTTCCCTGCAGGACATACTAGGTCCATTGCTAAGGTCATTACGGATGTCAATGAAAATTCGGCCATTTCGTATCGAGAATTCCATATCACAAAAAATTCATGAATTTCACCGGAAAATCGACAAAATCTGTATTTATCTTCATTGAGACTCATTTGTACTTGAAAATGCTCTCTTTTTCCACGCGGGACGAACAAGGTCCATCGCTAACATCCTAACGGACGTCCGTAAAAATTTTTGATCATTTTATTTTGAAAATTTCGGATAACAAAAATATGTTGACAATAGCACACGAAAATTGATAAAATCTTTGTTTATCTGCTTTGGGGATCGTTTGAACTTGAAATTTGTCATTTTTCCCCGCAGGATGAACTGGATCCATTGTTATGGTCTTAGGAAAGACCATGAAAAATTTCGATTGTTTATTTCGAAAAATCAAGATCACAAAAAATTCATAGATTATAGCACACGAAAATTGACAAAATCTATGTTCATTATGTTGGGGCTTGTTTTGAAGTTGATAATGCTCTTATTTTTTTCGGGGAATGAATTGGGTCCATTGGTAAATTCTTAACGGATGTTCATGAAAAATTTCGACCATGTTGTTTAGGGAATTCTAATCACAAAAAATTCATAAACTATAACACACGAAAATAGGTATAATTTGTGTTTATCTGCATTGGAGTTTGTTTTAACTTAAAAATACACTATTTTTCCCGCGGATCAAACTGGGTTCATTACTAATATCTTTATGGACATCCATGAAAATTTCGCCAATTTATTTCAGGAATTCTATATCACAAAAATCCATTGACTATTGCATACAAAAATCGATAAAATCAACGTTTACCTACTTGGAGCTCGTTTGAACTTGATAATGCTTTCGCTATCCCTGTGGGACATACTAGGCCCATTGCTAAGGTCTTAGCGGACACCAATAAAAAATTTCAGCCATTTTTTTTGGGAATTTCATATCACAAAAAATCCATAGACTATAGCACACGAATATCGATAAAATCTGCATTTACCTTCATTGGAGCTCGTTTGTACTTGACAATGCGTCATTTTTCCTATGGGACGAACAGGGTCCATTGCTAAGGTCTTAAGGGACGTACATGAAAAATTTTGGCTATTTTCTTTTGAGAATTCTAGATTACAAAAAATCCATGAACTATAGCACACGAAAATTGATAAAATCTTTGTTTATCTGCTTTGGAGCTCGTTTAAACTTGATAATGCTCCGGTTTTCCCCGCTGGACAAATTGAGTCAAATGCTAAAGTCTTAACGAAAGTCCATGAAAGATTTGCCTTTTTGTTTCGAGAATTCATGATTATAAAAAATTCATGGACTATATACCACATGAAAATCGGCAAAATCAACATTTATCTGCTGTATGCTCGTTTAAATATTAAAACGCGTTATTTTTGCCTGTATGACGAACTGGGTCCGTTATTAAGGTCTTAGCTTACGTCCATGAAAAATTTCGACATTTTGTTTCGGGAATCCAAGATCACAAGAAATCACTGGACTATAACACATGAACATTGTCAAAATCTATATTTACCTGCTTTGGGCTCGTTTGAACTTAAAAATGCGCCCTTTTTTTCCCGCATGACGAACTGGTCCATTGTTATGATCTTAACGGACATTCAAGAAAATTTTAAGCCATTTTATTTCGGAAAATCAATCACGGAAAATTCATAATTATAGCACATGAAAAACTACAAAATTTATGTTTACTTGCTCTAGCGTTCATTTGAACTTGATAATGCTCTCGTTTTCCATGTGGGACGAACTGGATCCATTGCTAAGTTCTTAACGGACGTCATAAAAAATTTCGGTCATTTTGTTTTAGAAATTTTAGATCACATAAAATCCATCGATAATAACACACGAAAATAGGTAAAATTTGCGTTTACCTGCTTTGGGGCTTGTTTGAACTTGATAATGTTTAAATTTTTCCCGCGAGACGATCTGGGTCCACTGCTAAGGTTTTAACGGATGTCCATAAAAAATTTCGGTCATTTTATTTCGAGAATTCCATATCACAAATAATTCATAGACTATAGCACACGAAAATTGACAAAAATCTGCATTTACCTGCTTTGGGGATATTTTGAACTTGAAAATGTGCCTTTTTTTCCCACGAGACAAACTGGGTCCATTGCTAAGATTTTAACGGATGTCCATGAAAAATTTCGATCATTTTATTTCGTGAATTTCATATCATAAAATTCCATGGACTATAGCACATAAAAATCAGCAAAATTAGCATTTTTCTGCTTTGGGCTCGTTTGAACATTATACAGCGCCATTTTTCACTAGGGAAAAAATCGGGTCCATTACCATGGTCCTAACAGACGTACATGAAAATTTTTGATAATTTTGTTTTGAAAATTTCAGATCACAAAAACTCCATGGATTATATCATATGAAAATCGGCAAAATCTACATTTACCTGCTTTGAGGCTCATTTGAACTTGATAATGCTCTTATTTTTTTCGCGGGATGAACTAGGTTCATTGCTAAGATGTTAACAGACGTCCATGAAAATTTTTGACTATTTTGTTTCGGAAATTCCATATTACAAAAAATTTATTGAATATAGCACACGAAAATTAGAAAAATCTGCGTTTACCTGCTTTGGGATTGTTTGAACTTGAAAATGTGCACTTTTTGCCCGCGGAACGAACAGGTCCATTGCTATCATCTAAACAGACGTCCATGAAAAATTTCAGTCATTTTATTTCGAAAATCCTAGATCACAAAAAATCCTTTTACTATAGCATACGAAAATTGAATAAATCTGTGTATATTTTCTTTGGGGCTCATTTGAACTTGATAATGCTCTCATTTTTCTCGCAAGACGAATTTGGTCCATTGATAAGGTCTTAATGAACGTCCATTAAAAATTTCGGTCATTTTCTTTCAGAAATTCCAAATCAAAAAAAAAATTCATAGACTATAGCACACGAAAATCAATAAAATTTGCGTTTACCTAGTTGGGCTCGTTTGAACTTGAAAATGCGTTTTTTCCATTGCTATGGTCTTAACGGACATCCATGAAAAATTTCGAACAAATTGTTTTGAAAACTTTTCAGTTCACAAAATATTCATGGACACAAGAAAATCAGCAAAATCTGTGTTTACCTTCTTTGGGGCTCGTTTGAACTTAAATATACATTTTTTCCCACGGGACGAACAAGCTCCATTTCTTTGGTCTTAACATACATTCATGAAAAATTTCGATTATTTTGTTTGGGAAATTCTAGATCACAAAAAATTCATGGACTATAGTATAACACACGAAAAACAACAAAATATGCGTTTACGTGCTTTGGGGCTCGTTTGAACTTGATAATTCTCTCGTTTTTCCGTGCGGAACGAACTAGCTCCAATGACAAGGTCTTAACAAACGTCTAATGAAAATTATCAGCCATTTTGCAAAGTTTTTTCAGAAATCTTTTTTGGGTGATTCGAAGCGTTAGATCAATGAGCTAATACACACGAAAAAATAAGAAAATTGCGTAATTTCTAAATGTTAACTTGTAAGTTTTAAAATATGCCTGAAAAGAATTATCAGTCTATAAGTAACGTTTTCCCAACTCAATACGGATATCTTCATAAAGTCTTTTCAGAAAAAACATTTGAATGCTCCGAAAAGCCAAATTAATGGGTTGATACACACGAAAAATCAAGAAAGTCGCTTAATTTTTAAATATTGGCTAATAAATACGAAAATAAGCCTGAAAAATGGTGACATCTACGTAACACTTCACGAACACGATACAGAGGTCCTTATAATGTTTGTTTCAAAAAAAATGGGTGCTCCAAGACGCGGATACATGGACTAATACACATGAAAAATCAATAAGATCGCGTAATTTCTAAAAGTTGGTCTATAAATGCAAAAATATGCCTAAAATAGTGAAATTATATGTAATTCTTCCTCAACTCAATACGGAGAACCTCATAAAGTTTTTTTCAAAAAAAAAGATTAGATGCTCTGAAGTGCCAGATCCATCGGCTAATACATAAAAAAAACAAGAAAGTCACGTAATCCTAATAGTTGGTCTGTAAATGCGAAAGTGTACATGAAAAAAAATGGGGGAACGATACGTAATGTTTTCCTAACTCATTACAAAGTCATCATAAAATTTTTTGAGAAAGAGTTTTTGGATGCTCCGAGACACCAGATATATGGTTTAATACACATGAAAACTCAAGAAAGTCACGTAATTTCTAAAAGTAAGTTTGTAAATGAAAATATGCATGAAACAAAACAGTGAATATGTATATAAACGCTTCTCTAACTCATTACAATGATCCTCATAAATTTTGTTCGAAAATAAAATTGGATGCTCCGTGACACCAGATTGATGAAAAACCAAAAAATAGCATAATTTTCAAAAATTGGCTTGTAAATGCGAAAAGATGGCTGAAAAAATTGAGAGATTGTACATAACGCTTCCCCAACTCATTTGGATGTTCTCATAAAGTCTTTTTAGAAAAAAAAAATTGAATGTTCCATGACACCAGATCCATGGGCTAACATACACGAAAAATTAAAAAAATCGCGGAATTCTTAAATGTTGAATTTTAAATGCGAATACTTTCTCAACTCATTACGAAGGTCCTTATAAAGTTTTTATAGACAAAAACTTTGGGTGCTTCAAGGTGCCAGATCAATGAGCTGATACATACAAAAATACAAGGAAATGACTTAATTTCTAAATATTGGTTTGTAAAAGCGAAAATATGCATGAAAAATGATGGGAATGTACGTAACGCTTCCCCATTTCATTACAATGGTCCTCGTTTAATTTCTAAAAGCTGGAACTAAAAATTGGCTTGTAAATAAGAAAATATATCTGAAAAGGATGGTGAGACTATGAAGTACTTTCCCAACTCATTACGATGTTCTATAAAGTTATTTTAGAATTTTTTTTGGATTCTCTAAGGCGTCATTTTCATGGGATAGTACATACTAAACATAAAAAAAGTCACGTAATTTCTAAAGGTTCGCTTGCAAATGCGATAATATGCCTGAAGAAATTGTGGAATTGTTTGTGACACTTCCCCAACTCATCATAGAGGTCCTCATAGAGTTTTTTCAAAACCTCTTTTTGGGTGTTCGAATGCACCAGATCCATGGTCTAATACACATAAAAAAAACTAAGAAAGTCGCATAATTCCTAAAAGTTGTCTTATAAATACAAAAATATGTCTGATAAAAATGGCGACTGGACGTTACGCTTCCCCAACTCATTACGAAGGTTCTCATAAAGTTTATTCATAAGAAAATTTGGGTATTTCGAGGCTCCAAATCCATGGGTAACACACGAAAAAATAAAAAAAATCACGTAATTCCTAAAAATTATCTTGTAAATACAAAATTATGCTTGAAAAAATTATGAGACTGTATGTAATGCTTCCCCAATTTGTTATGGAGATCATCATCGAATTTTTCAAAAAAAAAAATAGATGTTTTGTTGCGCCAGATCCATGAGGCTAATCACACAAAAAAAAACAAGAAAGTCGTGCAATTCTTACTAATTGACTTGTAATTACGAAAATATGACTGAAAGATGGTAGTATTGTACGTAACGCTTACCTGACATATTGCAGAGGTTATCATAAAGTTTTTTCAGAAAAAAATTTAATGTGCTCTGAGGTGCCAAATCAACGGGTAAATACACACAAAAAAACAAAAAAAATCGCGTAATTCTTAAAAGTTGGCTTGTTATTGCAAAATATGCCTAAAAATAAGTGAAACTTTACACAGCACTCATTATTGAGGTCCTCATAAATGTTTTTCACAGAAAATAATTTTAGATGCTCCTAGGCGTCATTTGTTGATTAAAATACATGAAAAAACAAGAAAGTAGCATAATTCCTAAAAATTGTCTTTAATTGTAAAAATAAGCCAAAAATGGTGGAATTGTACGAAATGCTACCCCAACTCATTACAAAGGTCGTAAAAAACATTAAGAAAAAAAATTGGATGCTCCGATGGGCCAGATCCATGGGATAATAATACTGACGAATTCATGTTTCAAGATCCCAAAATACTCACACGTCATTAAAGAAAAAAAGAATAAACAACTTCAGTCATGGCAAGGTCTAAAATGTCAAAGCATTTAGCATTACATGTGCTTAGGAGGCACAGTCGTGCGTTTGGAGTATAAGCCTCACAGAACTAAGCCCCACAAAAGAACGTCAAGACGTTCTGCAAGTGCCCTTCCCCGAGCGAGCACAGAATAAGTCCCAAAAAAGCCTCCTAAACAGTGTTTACATGCACCATGCAATGAAACAACATCAGAAATAAAAGACTTGTAAACGTTGATCGATTGCATTTTGCACATCTAAACTATGTTACCTATCCCTAAACTTCTTCAGGAATTGAATGGATGGTTAACAAATGTGTCTTAATACCAATAGCCAGTTGAATAGTGCCAATGACACAAAATGGCATATTAGTATCATTTTGGTAGCACAAAATTAGTATCCAGTATCCACATCCCCACATACAGACCTAAATAAGTTTTTTTCACTTAGAAAGCAGAAGATAGAATGGATCTTGGTTGTGATGACAGAAATTAAAACACTATGCCATCCCTTGGATGCTATAGCTAATATAACAATTGTTTTCAAAGATGCAGAAGATCAATCCTTGACGGTAGTCCTCAAGATCCTCACATCATGGATTGGTCTGCATTGATATCAAATGGAACTGGAATTAGAGCTTTCATACTCAATAGTATGATTTTAAAGATAGGACTAACAAACAAGTTACCAAGTTCAAAAAAAAAAAGAGATAGGACTAACAAACGTTAGATGCATGAATGAGTTTTTTCTGCATTCAAACATATAACAGAGAAGGAAAAGTTGACCAGAACATTTGCATAAAAAGTGGTAAAATTATCTAGTCTTTCTGCAAATTTCATTTTCTCCAAACAGTGACGACCTGGATTATTGATGTTTTCTGTATGCATAACAGTTTTCGCAATGCTGCAGCAGGACATTTTTTATCATTCTAATGTAGACACAAATATTATAAGGAAGCAGAATACCTGTCAGTATTATCAGTCTGTACACTGCCAAGTCTCTTGACAATTTCCATTCCCCGACAAACTCTTCCAAAAATAGTATGTTTCCCTAACATCACATTGAACGAAAACTCATCAGCTAATAGTGTGCTAGTGCACAGAAAAAACTACAAACGAAGAAGAGATCACAACTGTTCTAGCCATGCTTATCCTAATTGCAGATTGAAGAGACACATCAACAGAGCTGGGGCAAGAGTATTAGATTCAGCATAGCCCAGGTCTTAAGATATATTCTCTATCATTGTAAAAATGAGAATGCCGTCACAAGAATTGATCTTGGAATCATGTACCGAATATTTTAAGGCAGTCTTGACATGGTAGCTCATGAATTTTAAGACATAATCTAGGAAAGGAGAGGAGATTTCTCCCCCCAACTTGGGTTGGTATGAATTCATCATCCTCAATAGAAGCCAAAAAAGATCGACCAGCATCTCATCATGGAAGTAATCCACGAACTTAAGCTCCTCACATACTCGGATAGTCACACATACATGGATAGTCATCCATGAACTTAAGCTCAAACATGTTGACAAGGGACTCATCTGAATTTTTGGAACACCGTTTTCTCACCACTTCAAGTTCAATTAGAAATTATCTTTTACTATTTGATATACAAACAGAAAAATAGTGTTAACGGAGCAAAGTACCAAAAATAAATCAGCACATGCAGTACAGCCAGCTGATTCAACATTAAAAAGCCTATTCATACAAATTGATGGAAAACAAGCTGGATATGTATACTTACCATCAAGTGACTGTGCAGGTGCCAAGGTGATGAAGAATTGACTTCCATTTGTATTTGGTCCAGCATTAGCCATGGATATGATACCTGCTCCTGTATGCTTAAGCTGTGGGTTTATCTCGTCTTCAAACTTCTGGCTGCAAGGTTAACTTAAGAAGTCACTAAAAGCCAAGTATGCAAAAGATGATCTTCTTCTTCACTATGTCAGACAGACAAGTTTATGTATGACTATAAATGATGATCAATAACAGTAAATGACACAACTATTAGATGCCCCAGTTAAATCTTCACCATCAGTCCCTTGTTAATGATGTATCTTCTTCGAAGCCACTGGAGATAATAAACTAGATGCAGAACGACAAGAGCATAAGCATGTGGTCGAACACATTACATTTGTTTGCAGCAACCTTGAACAGATAGTTAGCCCTTTATTTACGTTTATTTGACAATAGAAACGGTTTTCATTAACCCTTAACAGATGTATGTCAGCAGTAATATATCTATGTATTCGGCATGCTACTTTGAGCGCAAACTCTAGTCACGAGAGATTACCCATTCAGTTTCATTTTGTCTCTCCTTTTATCCTTCTTTTTAAAATTTTAAGAAAATTAGATAATTCTATAACTACTTTCCACAATTGATAATTCGTATACAGTAACATCGATTTATAAAATAAATAAGATAATCCAGGTTGTTAGTGCAAATGCTGAAATAATGACACTTTAAGGGTCATTTGGTAGGATGCATTAGTTTTGTGTATTACTAATACCTTGTTTGGTACAGTATAGCTATTGCAAGCATTAGTTATACACTTTATTTGATATTACGTCATGTACAACTAATACATGATATGATATTAGCAATGCAAGGGGTTTTAATATATGCATAGCATAATTAAAGACACAATATTCTCTCAAAAACCTTTACCACATCCATTCCACCATATTTGTGGAGGGTATTTTTGTAAACAAATATATTTTTAGAAATTAAGTTATGCGTGCTATTTTAATACACCAAATCAAACCGTGCATAAGAATAATCCCAACATTACTAATACACCATATTACACATTATTTTTATGCACCCTACCAAACGACCCCTAAGAGAAAGAAGTTATGGGTTAGTGGTATTATCCTTTGCATGACTTCCTGGTTAGGGAAAATCCATTGGAACAAAAACCTTGATCAAGGAAAAGAGAATATAACATGTAATCTAATCCCATTGATGAAAATATCAATTGTTTGGAGACGACACATTACAATCTTGTATTTATTGGCCTATCAGATGTTGAGGTTGCCAATGCCTTAGTGAACTTATTACATTATCACTTAAACAAACTTGTCGAACAACTATTCATCATATCTTTTGAATACAATGAGTGAAATTGTTTTGGTGAAATGTGTTTTGGTCGATTGTTTCTGTATGATATAAATAATTAATAACCATTTTTGATTTGTTAAATGCCATGATATGGTTTTGGCACCATACGTGAATAAATAGCCTATCCTCACCAAGCTTCATGTGGCTCGAACAAAACATTTCCGCTACGTAACCAATTAGGGGTGAGTTGGATTAATTAATAAGACAAACTCATATCTCAATTCTTCCTCTTAAGATATCTAAACTTGTCCAAAACAAATCCCTGTGAAATTTTTAGAGGACTAAAACATGCTAATAAACCTCCAGGAAAAGCTATATGTGATTGTGTAGATCATTACCCATTGATCTTCCCAAAGCCCCCTGCTTCCTGCAAATTCACCCCACATCTCCTCCCTTTGACTACATTTCCACACTTCGTAATGCTGCTATAGCCGATTTTTCTGATGTTCAATGATGAAATCGTCCTTAAATAGGAATTGGGAAATTGCAAGATTTGGTTCCATGTTGCAGTCCCAAAGCACAATCCTCCCAAATAAACACAGGGATGCTTTATTATATGAAGGTTCCATTCAGGTGGAATCTTCTAAGTTGTCTGTTACATGTCATTGACTTTTTCCAACATTGATCTTTGGTCTTGGGGGAAGATTTGACACAAGTCACAACTAAGCACCCTTGAAAGGTTTCTTGTTTTACTTGGCTTATGGCTAAGGAAGCAATGCCTCACTTAATCAAAGTCTAATAGAGGATAAATGCAATTACGTAATGGCTGTTCCTTTTATGAAGAGAACCTTGAGAAAGTCGATAAGATAATTTATCATATTTGGAGCATGCTGTTTGCCATTTTGAACATGTCCTACAATAATAACTCCATAGCCATACTGGATTTCTTACATAGTTGTAGAAGAGATAGTCTCAATAGAAGACACATAGGCTTTGAGGCACTATTCCCATGGTCATTTGGTGAACCATTTGGACCGAAAGAAACAATAGAATTTTCAAAGGTGTTCTAGAGAGATACGTAGCCTTAAAACAAACGTATTTCTTTGCTAGCTTTTTGGTGCAACATGACCTTTATATATGTTGTAGATAAGATCGAAGCTTTGCGCACTATTGTTAATTCTTAACACCATCCTTGTGTTGTGTTGTACCGTTTATTAAAAAAATATTTACTTGTAAGTTTTTGAATGTCGACAATTTAGAAATTTATGAGTTAAGTAAATTCTAAAGGTATATTATGCAAAATCAAGCTCTTTATCAACATTGATGCGAATACAAGTTATTGCATTTTAATATTTTATTTATGTAACACTCTCTATACCATAAAATTCCACGCATGCTCATTCAATCTTTTTGAGATATTAGATAGATGGCAATAGGCAGCAGTGTTTCCCATCACATGAATACCATATATATGGCATGCTGCCTCACAAAAGCAATAAAGTTCATGTTCACTGGTTTTAATCATAATTCTTGGATCAGATAGCATGAATTAGAGCAAGTTGGGATTAAAAGGTTGTCAAAACATGAAAGAGACATTCTTTTGGAAATGGACAAAAAAGGAAAGTAAAAACAGAGTGGGAGTAGTAGAAAGTACAAGTGAAACAAGATTGGTAGAGTAGAGCTATTAAAGATAGACTTGCATTACTTCTTAGCATCTTTTAAATAGAGTAAAGAGGGGCACCTATTTTGTAGGAAACAAAAATGTTTGATCCCCAAAACTAACTAAATTGGTTTCCACTTCACTTGCTCTACAACAAGAACTAGCTATACTATCTACTCTCCAACAAGAATTGACTTAGCTATAATGCCCTACTTGGCCTACCTTCTTCTATCTCACATAGGATATCGAATGCAATTTGAAGTAAATAAATACACATATAACACATTATTAACAACATCTACATACCCATAGATAGATTCTCCACCTCTTCCAGTACCAGTTGGATCTCCACCTTGCACAATAAAATCCTATATCCAAATAGAAAAAAAAACATAAAGATCCAAACGCACAACAATCTAAAGGCTCATTTGGTACGAGGGATAACTAATCCTGGAATAACTTGTTTCCGAACCAAATGAACCCTAAAATGAGAAGAAAAAAAAAGAAGCAAAACCTTAATGATTCTGTGAAACTTGCCATTATCATAGTAGCCTCTTCGAGCAAGCTCTATGAAATTCCGGCAAGTTCTTGGAGCTTGCTTGTAATACATCTAAACAAATTGCAAAATTTCAACTTTATCATCATTATGCAAAAACACAAACTTCAAAATCAACAAAAAGGAAGAAGAATAGAGTACCTCAAGTGTAAGAGAACCCATAGAAGTTTCTAGAGTGACCTCCGGTGGCCCTCCTTCTGCACTCGGCCACATCTTTGCTACACTCTCTCTTCTCTTCAGTGAACAAATTTCAAACAATGGTGAAACCCTTGTCTTTTGCCCCAAATATATGAAGTATAATTAAAATTTAACAATCTTTTAATAATTTAAATAAACTTGATAGAAGTGGGATTGTGAGAGTTAATACTTAATAATATAATTGTTTTGCGATTTACGAAATTAAATAATATATTTATCTTGCCGTATATTTTATTTATTCTTTCTTGCTTTATTTTTTTTACAATTTTACGTTCTAATTTCAACTCAAATTCTTTAAATTAGTTATCGATTTTTGTTACATTTAATTGATCCATACATTAGAAAGTAAGTTTTTATTTTTTGTGTTTTATTTTTCTAAAACGGAGACAAAACTCGATGAATGTGGGCTCACTCCTTTACTATTTTCACTTAATATCATGTTTTTGTATGGTGGGGGAGAAATTAATATTATCATGTGTACCTAAATTATATCTCATGAATTGCGGTCTCACCACTAAATCAAAATCATGTAAAATATTTTTTCACTATTTTATATAAATTTCATGATAGAACTTTTAGGATCTTTTGATATATTTGATTTACTGGCTCATAATACATGATGTTCAATAATTTCATTCACATTTGGTAATTGAATAACATATTCATTGTTTTAAATATTATTATCTTTATCTTAAGTGGGATTCTGTAAGATTTGATTGATAATGGCAAGGGTAAAAATGATGCAAGCATGTTCAAGAACGTTTTTTTTATCAAGTCGCTACTTTAGAGGTTTAATTTGAAGAGAACTTTTCAGGAAGATTTGAGGCTCACAAATATGCTTCTCACATTCCAAGAAAGTTCAAGTATACATATTCAAGCTATACTCTCTTTGATCACGAAGATGGAATACTTCAAAGTTTTGAAAGGTCGACAATAATATTTATCATTTGATATATAGTTTGGAAGGGAGAACAAAGTATTTTAGCGTGCATTTCACTTGAAAAATAATTAAATTTCATGACTGACAAAAAATTAATTAAAACTAATTAATTAAAAGTCAACAAATTTGAGAAACTTATCTTCAAAAACTAAACAAAAATCATTCAAATGCATAAAGTAGAATCACAATTTAAATATCAAAGGAGAATTTGTGTAGTAATAGGTGTTTTGCAACAAGTTACATAGACATCATAAAAATGAAATAGGATATAGTAAAAAAAAAATTACAAATCAGAATATTAATTCTCACAATTCACCAATGGTAAATGTTACAATTTTTTTTACCTCTCCATGTCTAGTGAAAAGTTACAAACACCAACACAACATTACAAACACACTCCCCTCCTCATCCAAAATAAAAACATCATAACAAATTAACACTTACACAAAAGTACAATTACAAAAGTAACAACAAGAAAATACAAATTACAATATATAAATTTTTTTTGGTCAATTAATGTCTCTTAAGAGCAATAGCAGACAACACAATCAAGATAAGCAAAAGCACAATTGTGATAAAAGCAGCCACAACAGCTGCACTTGTTGTTTGGCAAAAATCACCAAATTGGTTACAAAATGCAAGCCAATTGGCATCTTGGTTACCATTGTGTGCTAAGTATACTATGGCTGCTGATGCCCCTGCTGCTGATGTTGTCAATGTGATAATGGCCTAGAAAAATGTGCATGGGGTAAATTTGGTGAAATTAGTAACGGAAGGGGTAAATTTAACTTTATTTTAACGGCGAGGGTAAAGTCAAACAATAAACCAAAATTAAGGGATATTTTTGAGCCTTTTCCCTTAAAAAATGATATTTTGTTATTGGTTTATACAGTATTATAAGTACGTTAGTGTCGGAAAAAGTAAAAGTGAAAGAGAATTTTGATAGTAATGTCTTACCGTGTCAAAAATAATGAGGAGGAGTCTCGGAACAACGACATGAGAGCGTGCAATGCACACTATGGAGAATGGTATGGAGAGGACTAGGTAGGCAACCACTATTGACATGGCTATCACAAAGAACCTACAAAATATGTGTAACAAATTAATTAAACACTAGTATATATATCTTGCCTATACATACAAATAAATATTTGCACAAATAACCATTACATTAATAAAGTCATATATGATATTTGTATCATAGATATACACAAGTTTAAGTTATGTCTACTAAATAAACATAAAATTAACTGCGAAATTTATCGATAATTCCTAGTTAATTAATTTACTTAGCTAACTGAATTTTTTTATAATATGTTATATTAATCTATAGGTAAATAAGATTAGCATGAGATTTTTATTCTTTAGCTACGGATTTTTATCTGGTTGCTAATTTTAGTATTAATGTACATCGTGTTACATTATCACGTCATCCAACGGATATTTACACATTAGCCTCCTTAAGATGAGAAAACAGTTGTAATCATGAAAATAAGACAGGTTACTTACGTAAAAGTAGGAAGATCGTCGTAGCCAGCTTCGAATTGAAAGAATTGAGTGAAGAAAGGAAGAGTTTCTCCAGCAGTTGCCATGCCAACAGCAGCACCAATAGAAGTAGCAACAGATGCAATTCTCAAAATTAGATCAAAAATAGAAATTCCTTTCTTATAATTACCAACTTTTTTATTTGCATTTATAGGAACACTTGATGAAATAGCATTAGATGGTGAACCTAAAAGTGGAGCTTTTCCTAATTTTCTTTCTAATTTGCTACTCTCTCCCATTTCAATTTTGGTTGACTCACTTTTATCCATTTTGATGAAAGAAAATTAATTTGTGGGGGTGATTTTGTTTTGAATTGATTGCTTATGATATATTTTGCTTGTTTGTGATGAGAATGATTAAGTGGAATGGGCCTTATATAGTGCTAAAATGAAGTAAATTATTAGGAAAATAATTGTCATTTTTTAGGCTAATGGAGCTAGCAAGGAGGTTAGTTGTTTAATTCTTTTATGTAATATATATCTAGAATTTGTTAGTGGAATTTTTTAAATCAATTCATTTTTTTTATTTTAGTAAGATTTAACTTTATTTAGCTAAAAAGAGGAAGAAGAGTGGTTGTTCAATTCTTTTAAAAAAGAAGTGTGGTTGTGTAATTCTATTAAGAAGGTGGCGCGGAGCTAGTAAGGTCTCGGGGGCTCATTTGAACCTCTTTCGATGAAGAATTACATTTTAAATAGTAGATATTGAACTCTCTTCGACTTTTACATGTGTTTGCCTTTTCATTTTTAAATTAAATTCGTTAATAAAAATTCTGACATCACCACTGTTATTATGAATCTCGGATTTTGATAATGAAACTTTAAAAAATAATTCATAGCTTAAAAGGAGCAAAAGAGTGGTTGTTTAATTAGTTAGCATGGTAGTTTATTAGTGGTAATTAAATCTACTTTTAAATTAGAAAGCAAATAAAGGTGATCAATGGGGCAGATAGAACAAGAATGATTGGTTGGCCAAGTTAGAAATTAATTGGAAAATCATATCATATTACCTAATCTTATTATTATAGTCCATTGACTACCTTTGTTAAAATTAATTAAATATGAAACATATATTTCAAATAATATTAAGAATATTATTTTCGCGATTAGTCAAGTCGAGATTAATTTAATTTATTCCCATGAGTTGACAACTAAACAACGAACTTTTCCCCTAATCCATTAAGCAAATTAGTTGAAATCATTAGTCCAAACTAAAAAGTGCTTCTTAATAAACTAATGGAAGTTGGAACATTGTGATATTTGAGCTTCATTAAATCCATAGATTCATTTTTTTCTTAACGGGAATTTTTCTATTATCGAGAAATTTCTGAAGTTGATTCATAACTAGGTATTAGAATTTTAGAGTATAATATTAAACGCATTATGTGTTGCATTATCATTTGAGTAAAATTCACAAATAACTAATTTCAATTAAGTTAATTAAAAAAATCGTTATTATCATATAGTGTTTCGAATTTAACATGTGAAACTCTAGGACATTACCATGAAATTTCACTTGAAATTCAAAATTTTCATGAAATTAACTATTTTTTAAAGACATGACCAACAAGTGAAAAATGAGAGCTAATTTTATTTCTCTTACCGCTAAACTAAATTCCTAAAGCTTGAAGTCTTGGATATTTAAAGGCCTCATTTGTTTTTATTGAAATTTAATTATTTGAATCTAAATACACATATATCAGAATGATTAAGATATTGTCTCTAAATTTGAAATCAAGATTGTTTGTTTTTCAACGTGTAAATACGCATTTTATATTTTTTATTTTTTATTTTTTTATGACAAAGAAAATCCGCAGTCGCTATCCTTTGGTTGCGCACAAGATAAAACATATGCTCATATGCAATAGCTCACAAACCACGTATGAGAAGTAACTTGCACCACCAGGCGATCCAAAAGACAAACTCCTTGCTTTCACTGGCTACATGTTTCAAACTTGAGACCTCCAACATGGATGTCTCAAGCCCAAACTTTAAATATAATAAATATGAATTTTCAATTAAAAATCATTAAAGATTAGAAAAAAATATAAATTTAAAAACATGAAATATTTATGTTTGTTAATGACGGTAGATCTGGTCTGTAATGGAGTTTGATGGTGATATGTGATGCCAGCGACTAGTAGCGACAGATAATAGTAGTTGTGATGATGTAGTTGGTTGATGTTAATAATTGATAGTAATTGCTGAAGAATGTATGATAGATAATTAGTAATAGTATGGTGAATGTAGTTAATAGTGTATGAAAAATGTGTTGGTAAGAATGTCCGTAACATATATTGTTATGAAATAGTGAATATAAAATGTGTAGGAAAAAGTTTGCTGAAAATATTGTATATAATATGTATATATATAGGGTATGAAAAGTGAATATAAAGTTCATATTTTAAATTTATTGATAAAAATATATATAAGGCATAATGTATATATAGTATAAAAACGTATATGTAAAATGTACAATACATATATAATAAATAAATATATTTTATATTATTAAATAATGAGTAATTTTCACATATACTAAATACAAAAATTACATATGTACGCTATAACTATAGTTTGCATAATTACGCTCTATATCAAACATAAATGCGTATATTTTGCTATACATATAAAATAACAATTGCATAATCTGTTTTTGTTTCGGTATACATATACAAAAGATCAATTGTATAATCAGTGTTTATGTAAAGCGAGAAAGAGAGAAAGGCAAAAGAGAACTGGACATGGAATATTTGTATTGTATAATTATAAGTGTATATGATAAAGATATATGTATTTGCATATGTATATACAATTTTCTCTCGCTTTATACAAACAGAAACACAATTAATACATTTCGATTTGTATAAGCGAGAGAAGCGATGGAGAGACTGGCGAGCGAGATCTGGGAGAGGGGAGAGGGGGGGGGGGGACCGAAAATATATGTATTTGTATAATTTTCTCTCACTTTATACAAACACACATATTTTATACATTTGCGTTTGTATAGAAGCGAGAGAGGCGAGGGAGACTGACAGCGAGAATGAGAATGGTGAGCGAGATTCACCAGGAGACAGGCGAAATAGCAATATTTTGCTACGGAATACAATTAAATCAAACTATGTTTATAACATTTAATTTAAACTATTAATTTGCTATTGTACACAATTTTTCCTTAAATAATTGAATTTGTATGACTAGCTCGCAAATGTTTAGGCCCAGAGTCCATTTACTTGGCCCAAATTAAAACAATTTGCAATCCATTTGTTTATGGTCTAGTATAGTTGTAAGACAGACCCTTGTATACTTGCAACAGTATGGAAAAATTACTTGTCCGATTATTTTTTAATAAATAATTATTGATTTGCGATATTTTTAATTTATTATTTTTAATAATAATATATAATAATACTATGCTAAATTTGTACTATGTATTAAAAATAATTATGCATGCAATATAAACGTATCATAAATATTATAAAAATATATTATGCTTGTTTGGTAAGAATTTAACACAATGTATTATAAGTATGTTATAATATATAATAAATATATTATCTATTAATTGTAGGGATATGTAATGGCAAACTAATAAATCAAATCAAATGCTATAGCCACACTTTGATTTAATTGTGCCATGCAGCAAACTGTTTGTCAGTCACCTCTCTCCCTCAAACTCTCGCTCCCTCTCACTTTTATACAAACACAAGTGTATAAAATGTGTTTGTGTTTGTATAAAGCAAGAAAAAATTGTATATATACATGTATTTTCGTTTCCCTTTCTCCCCTCTCCCAATCTCGCTCACCACTCTCCCAAATCTTGCTCGCCACCCTCTCCTCTATCGCTTTTCCAAATAGAAACGAAATGTACAATTGTGTTTCTGTTGTATAAAGCGAGAGAAAATTGTAGATACACATGCAAATACATATATTTTCGTCCTATACACTTATAACTATACAATATAAATATTTCCTTGCCCAATTTTCTTTTGTCTTTCTCTCTTTCTCGTTTTAACATACAGAAATTATACAATTAATTTGTATACAACTGTTTTCTTTTGTATATGTATAACGAATTATATAATTGGTTTCTTTGTATATGTATAGCGAATTATTCATATTTATGTTTGCTATGGAGCACAATCATGCAAACTTTGCTACAGCATACAAAAATCAATTTTGTGTTTGCTATATGTGAAAGTTGCTCTTAATTATATTATATGTGTTTCATAAATTATTCCCAGTAAGATGTATTAAAATTTAACACTATATTACATGTCTAAGTAAAAAAAAATTATTACTATAAATGATAAATATTTTCTTCATATGCTATATTTACGCAAATTTCCTTAAAAAAAACATAAAAGTAAAATATCACACTGAAAAAAAAAAACAATATAGGACATAAAACAGTTTTAGTCACTTGAATAAAGTTTTGTTACCAAAAAATGTAAATAGGATAGGTATATGTAATTTCTCAAACCATAAAATCATTATGCTTAAACTAGTAGTAACTAACTTGATTATGATCAAACCACAAAATCATTATGTTTAAACTAGCAATTAACATGATTTTAATTAATTATGAAGAGGGGAGAGGGGGGAACGAATATATGTATATGTATAATTTTCACCACATTTATACAAATACACATATTTTATACATTTATGTTTGTATAAAAGCGAGAGAGGCGAGGAAGGCTGCCAGCGATAATGAGAGTGGAGAGCGAGATTCGCCAAGAGAGAGGCAAAATAACAATATTTTTCTATGGTATACAATTAAATCAAATATATTTATAACATTAACTTGAATTAATAGTTTGTTATTCTATACAATTTCTTATTAAATAATTGAATTTGTATGACTAGCTCGCAAATGTTTAGGTCCATAGTCCATTTACTTGGCCCAAATTAAAACAATTTGCAATCCATTTGTTTATGGTCTAGTAGAGTTGTAAGACAGACCCATGTATGCTTGCAATCACACAGTATGAAAAGTTACTTGCGTGACTACTTTTTAATAAATAATTATTGATTTTAGCGATCATTTTTAATTTATTATTATTTTAATAATATATAACAATACTATGCTAAATTTGTTTTATGCATTGAAAGTAATTATGCATGCAATATAAACGTACCATAAATGTTATAAAAATATATCATGCTTGTTATTTAGTAAGAAATTGATACACTGTATTATAAGTATATTAAAATATATGATAAATGTATTATCCATTAATTATATTATATGTATTTCATAAATTATTCTCTGTAAGATATATTAAAACTATATACATATCTAAGTGAAAAAAATATTGTTACTATAAATAATAAATATTTTCTTCATATACAACATTTACAAAAGTTTCCCTTAAAAACATAAAGTAAAATATCACACCATGGGAAAAAACAATATAGGAACATTAAAAAGTTTGTCACTTGAATAAAGTTTTGTTACCTAAAAATGTAAATAGGATAGGTATATGTAATTTCTCAAACCACAAAATCATTATGCATGCTTAAGCTAGTAACTAACTTGATTATGATCAAACCACAAAATCATTATGTTTAAACTAGCAATTAACATGATTTTAATTAATTATGAGATTTCAAAAATTATTCTCATGTTGAACTTTAAGTCAAATAAAGTTAGGTAGTAGGTATTTGTAGGTCTACATTGCATGTTGAATGCTAATTAGAAGGATAATTCCCATAAATTTAGCGGCTCGAGACCCTACAAATCTTATAATTTCTATGTTGGTTTTTAGTCCTAATTACACTTGATAAATGTGTTCATATAAATCACAACACACTTTTGGAACAATTTTTACATTTTAACTACAAAATAGATAAACGTAAGTTTATTTTAAAATTAAAAAATATTATATTTTTTTTAATTTTCCAACCTAATTTTATAGTCATTTAGCACTTATCTACACTTTTTTTTCCCAACTTTCATTACGCCTATATTCATGCTCTCTCCCTAACTTACCTTTTATAATGTTTGTCTCACTCTCAAGTATCAATTTTTTCACTTTATTAGAAAATCAGATACTTTGTCATAATAATTTCTATTACAAATTAAAATTATTTGTAAAAGCTCTCACCAAACATTACTTTATCTTCGATTTCAACTTTAAAATTTTTAATAAAGTGAAAGGATATATGTCATATAATAATATGTAACAACTCATATATACTAGATCTAATCTATGACATTATGTCATGATTGGCGAAATTTGGAATGTTCAGAAAATCGATAGTCTCTACAACATAGTTTTAAAAAAAAAAATCTATATATGCAATATAATTTTATAACGAAGAGTGTTCAATTGATTATCTTTCGATCTGTATAGCTATTATGTTTTTATATTATGTGATTGTCTATTACTCCCTTCGTTTAAAAAATAATGTTCATATTTCTTTTTTAATTTGTTTAAAAAAATGACCATTTTTCTTTATTGGCAACACTTTAACTTTAACTTTCCACGTGACATGTTTAAGACCACAAGTTTAAAGGGCATTTTGGTACATTTGACATAATTTTAATTTGGAACCACAAGATTAAAAAGTTTATTTCTTTTCTTAAATTTCGTTCCAAATCAAACTAAGTCATCTTTTTTTAAACGGAGGGAGTATGATATATTAATCACGAGATATTAATCATATCTATTTTTTATTTTTTTATATGATGTCCGAAATTCACGTTAGAGTCTAAATTTATGTCGAAAAGTTTCACATAATAAAGACGATTCTCAAATTCTGTACCAAGTAGACTCAAATCTAAAATATCTAATTATAAATAAAGAAATACTTAATATCTTATCACTTCAACACTATTTTTAGTGATATATTCCTTTTAAATAAAGTGAATAATATTTTATTTTCATGATCGAACATTTAGTTAAAGAAAAAAAAAATAAAAAAAAAATAACCAACCACCTTTAAAAAGATATATTAAATTAATTGCTTTTAGCACCGCCACATGAATGAATACTCCTTAACCATGCCTCACGCAAATGATAGCGAAAATCAAATATTTCCACTAAATCAACGGCGAAAATTATTTCAGTCAAAACAGTTGAGATTTAAGTGGGACCCATTTCAGAAGTTCCACGTGTTCCCCATCAACTGACGGTGAGTTACCCCATTCATTTTTGTCACAACTCTACACCGTTTTTTTTTTTTTTTAATTATGCAAGTAAATGAGTAGTAATTAAAAGGTTATTATTTTATTTTATTAATAAAAAAGTTTCATATCTAACATGTTTTTATAGTAATAAAAGATTAAAATTGGTATCATGTGTATTGATGAGATCGATTCACCTTAAACGAAGGATAGTTTGATATATTTTATTATTTGATGTATATAAGTTAAAATATTATTTCAGTGAGTTAGCTATAAACATGACATTTAACTTGATGTTAGCTGACAACTAAAATTTTTAACTTTGAATGTGTACAAATAAATACTTGAACTTGTATAAAATTAAATAAATAGACACATTCGTCTTACATGTTCAATTTTATACACGTTTAATTTATACTTGTGTACACTCAAAGTTGAAGGACATAATTGTATGCTAAAGCTAAACCAAGGGTTAAGTTTATATATTACGCCAAATGAATAATGAATTTTTTGATAGCTATAAATTATTTAATTAAGATAAATGTATCATTCTTTTTGAAATGACTAAGAAGAAAAGTATAAATCATTTCACTAAGGATAAATATATCATTATTTTGAATTGACTAAGAAGAAAAGTATAAATAATTTTATTAAAGATAAAATAAATTATTATTTTTTTTTGAACTGACTAAGAAGAAAAATAAGTCATATAAATTAAACAAAGAGAAATAATAACTAATACTATAAGTGAAATTAATATTCAAATGATAGGACCAATCAAACACAATGTTTAAGATGGATCATAAAAGAGCATTCGCCCAAATACAATACGTGGATAACTAAGATATATCACATATAAAAACTAGAAACTGAAAGCAATTTAGAGGAATTACTATAAATATAGAAATGACTTGTACACAAATTAAAAAGAATAAATTATACTCGATTAAGAAGTTTTATAACTATTGATTTTCTATTTGAGTACATAGAAAATTACGAACAAACTTCTTAAATTTTTTGAAGTGTTCTTTATGCATAATTATACAAGTAATACTATTTTTAACAATTTATTAAAAAAATAATCATTACACACTCTTAGAAAAAATTGTTAACACAAGACAAATTATAGATTAGCGCACACAAATTATAATTAAATCCTTCTTTTTTCCCTCCGTTAATCTCGCTCATAAATCTTTAAAAAAAAGCAAAAAAAGCAAAATTTAAACCCGGTCCATCAAAAGTAGAAAACAAACCCCGGTCTAACAAAACGGTCAAAATTAATCTCATCGTTTTCTCAACCAAAGTCCAATAACATCGAGCCACGTGTCATAACCCTATTGGTACAACCCCAGGAATCCAATGAACTAAACAACAACTTTTTCTTTATATAAAATCAGTCTTAAAATTCTCTTTTGCTCCTAACTTGTGAGTTTATTTTTTTTCTCAGTTCACAACCAAATAAATGGCGCCAAAATATACCTCCATTATTTTCCTCTTCTTTCTCTTTAACTCCTTCTCATACACTTTCGGAGGAGGTCATGATTATCATGACGCCCTCCGAAAGAGCATTCTCTTTTTCGAAGGACAACGATCCGGAAAACTCCCTCCGGATCAACGAATCAAATGGCGTAGAGACTCCGCAATGCACGACGGTGCTTCCGCCGGAGTAAGTTAATAACAATCAAATTCCATCCCTAATTTTTGATTTCTAAACTTTTAGTTGATCGAATTTTTCGGTTACAGGTTGATTTGACAGGAGGCTATTACGATGCGGGAGATAATGTGAAATTTGTATTTCCGATGTCGTTTACAACGACATTGTTATCGTGGAGTATAATTGATTTTAAAAGGAATGTAGGTAATGAGCTGGGTAATGCAGTGAAGGCAGTGAAATGGGGAACAGATTTTCTGTTGAAAGCTACGGCGAGAGATGGAGTGATATATGTACAAGTTGGTGATGCATTTTCAGATCACAGTTGTTGGGAGAGACCAGAAGATATGGATACATTAAGAACTGTTTATAAAATCGATGAGAATCATCCCGGTTCCGATGTCGCCGGTGAAATCGCTGCTGCATTAGCTGCTGCATCCATTGTTTTCCGATCACTGGATGCTTCGTACTCAAAGCTACTACTTGATCGTGCTGTTAAAGTAAGAAAAAAATTTCTTTTATGCTTTTAAGAATTGACTTTGTGAAAATACGCGAAAACTCTTTTTAAAAAAAGAATGAACTTATTTTTTTTAATTTATTTTAAAAAGAATAATAGTTTTTTTTGTAACACTTTAACTTTTAACCTTCTATATTCCATCTTTAACACCACAAGATTAAAGGTTATTTTGGTACATTTGATATAACTTTAAATTAGAATCACAAGATAAAATTTTTTTTTTTCTTAGACTCCGTTTCAAGTCAAATTAGGCCAATCTTTTTAAAACGGAGAGAGTAATATGTAACCTGTTTCTGGTTGCATTCGTATATTTTAAAACTTTTTTCGATAACATAAAATAAAATAAAGTTGATGATGAATTAATTATATATATGTATTAAAATAATTTAGAAAATCCAGGATTGGTTTGATTCAGTTTGTAAAGTCTAAAAAGTAAAATGCTTTGGGCAGTGTTGTGTTAAGTGTCTTTTTTTCTCTGCTGACATTAAATAAGTTTTGTTGACTACTTCCAAATATTTTGTAACACTAGAGTTTATGTATTAGTTATACATATCTTAATATTAATATTAATATGTATAAAAAAAATAAATTATTTTTTTTAATATCATCTACGAAACGATCCGTTAAGTTAGTATGGACATATAAAGTTTGTTTTGCATGTGAACAAGGACTTGTACGGTGGGTGGGGGTGGGGGGTGAGGTGGGGGGATGATTAACTCTAAACAAAATCTTGCTATTGGAATTATGAAGATTGATTACACATGCATATTTATCTATATATGTGAACATTTAAATTTGATGAATATATTTATGTATAGTCACAAAAATAGGTTTGTCTAACAAATTATGTAAAGTTCTAAAATGTCACTATCATCTAGCAGAAAAAGCTAAAAAAAAATTTAAAAAGAGAATGACCGTTGTATTAAAATCAGTCTTTTGGTTGTTTTTGTAGGTTTTCGATTTTGCCAATAGGCATAGAGGTGCATACAGCTCCAGCCTACACTCTGCTGTTTGCCCTTTCTATTGTGACTTTAATGGTTATCAGGTAAACTCTCGTATAATACATAAATGTGTCTTTAATCTGATTTTAATTTGTATCTATATCCTCCTATATATGTATCCTTCAATTTTGTATATGTGTAAGTATCCTTCAATTTTGTATATGTAATATAGACACTTATAGTTGAATAAATAGACACACAAGTTCTGCGTGACATGATATATGTAGGATCTATGTGTTTATCTAGCATAATACATAACGTGTTCTTAAACTGATCTTAGTTGATATCTATATCCTTCAATTTTGCGCACACGAAAGTTGACACTTAAATGTGTGTAAAGTAGAATAAGTAGACACACATATAGGGCACATTTGTTTATTTTGCATAATACATAAACGTCTTCTTAAATTGGTATTAGCTGATATCTATATCCTTCAATTTTACGCACACACAAGTCTGACACTTATATATGTATAAAATTAAGAAAGTAAACACACGACTTACATGACATAATACATATATGACGCACGTGTCTATTTATTCCGAGTCAAAATTAGTAATGTTTGACATAAATTTTGGGTGAATGTACAGGATGAATTGCTTTGGGGTGCAGCATGGTTACATAAAGCAACAAGAAGAAGGCAATATAGAGAGTACATAGTGAAAAATGAAGTTATTTTAAGAGCAGGAGATACAATTAATGAATTTGGTTGGGACAACAAACATGCTGGTATTAATGTCCTTATTTCCAAGGTTAGTAATTTAATTAATTAATTATATATATGGATAAGGAGACACTATTAGTACTTAATTAATTGCATTCCTTTTTTTTTTCTCATTACATAATAATCTGTCCTTGTCTCATTTATAACTTAGATATATTCTTATGATATCTATTCTTGACTTGTTCAGTCTGCCAATCACATGCTGTAGATAGATATAGTTATCCATATCAGAATGTCCATTTAGTGGGCCCACTCTTAATTAATCGTAGAACTAACTGCTTCATCTTAATATGTTAATCAAATAATTCACTAAATAAATATAGAAAGACTAGTTAAACCTTTTTAGGAAAAGAGAAGGTTCAATCATAGAAAGACTAGTTAAACCTTTTTAGGAAAAGAGAAGGTTCAATCATAGAAAGACTAGTTAAACCTTTTTAGGAAAAGAGAAGGTTCAATCATAACAAGTAACTAAGCACATTGATATTTTTTCCCCTTAAACAACTTTCAAAACATTAATCATGATTAAGTGTGTGTAATTATTCCACATGATAGAGTTTAGGTTATTGTGAGCTCCATGTGTGTTTGTTCAAACTTAACTTATTTGCATTCAATTTATACTTAAAATCTATAAAATGAAAAAATAAAAAGGTGAAAGCTATATATAGAAGAGCTCCATGTGAAGTGTATAGACAGAAAATGATATAAAATTAAAATGAGACAAAAAAAAAAGTGAGGTTGGTAATAGTCCTTCATGAAGTAATAAAGAGTAAGAGAAGTGACTTTACTAGTGGTAAGCATGTGCAAAAAGACAGTTGCTTATCTATTATATTCACATAGAGAGAAAGTTAAGTGTTATGATACAAGTGGACCTCTCGATATAAGTGTTGATTATGACTTATCATTATCGTACAATAGCAGAGTCGAAATTTTTCATTAAAAAAAAATTAAAATTTGGAGAAGTGAATATACTAAGAAGGGAGCTCGATGTTTACTACATTATATAAGAAATAATTTGAATTATGTATAAATAGTATAAGTTGGCTCTGACCTGTCTTCGTCTCAAGTTTATGTATTTGTAATTTAACTTGACACGAAATTTAAGAAAGAACTTCTGAAACTATCAAAACTACTAGTAATATTTTAACTAAGTTTATTTCATTAATTAAAGGTAAATAATTGTATTTTAAAATTAAATTGTTACTAAATATAGAAAAGTGTAAGACAGGAAAAAAAAGTGAATCATATATGTTAGAACATTGCAAGTAATATTTTATCTAAGTCCACCAAAGATATATTTTTCAAGAGTAATATATATTTTGAAAAATCTGACACAAATGAAACATGGAAAGTGAAGAGTTCCCGAAATTTACTATGACAAGTTACATTGGTGCTTAGATTCTCCTTTATCTCATGGAATATACTAATCTCAACTAGTTGGAATATAAAGTTTTAATATTTCAAATAATTTTTTTTTAACTTTTATTTTTGACAGGAAGTGTTAATGGGAAAAGCACCAGATCTAAAATCATTTCAAGTAAATGCAGATGCATTCATTTGTTCAGTATTACCTGGAATTTCTCATCCCCAAGTCCAATATTCTCCAGGTAAATTGGGAATAGCTATTTAATTAATAATAAACCATTTATTGAATTAAATTAAATTATATACTAATGTTTTTTTATTTGTCATTTATTGTTGTTGTGTGTGAAGGTGGACTCATTGTCAAACCTGGGGTTTGTAACATGCAGCATGTGACATCTTTGTCCTTCTTACTCTTAACTTATTCTAATTATCTTAGTCATGCCAATCATGTTGTGCCATGTGGTTCCATGACAGCCACCCCTGCCCTCCTCAAACACATTGCCAAACGTCAGGTACTACTCTCTTCGTCTTAATTTATCTCATACGATTTAACCATATACGAAGTTTAAGTAACGTAAGATGATTTTACGGTGTCTCGAAATGACTCTTAAAAAGAATATACCTTTGTGAACTTTTTGCGTGTGTTTGGTATAGAGAAAAATATTTTTCGTAGTTTCCATGTTCGGTTGGTCAAAACGTTTAAGAAATGAAGAAAAACTTGACTTCTCGAAAAAAAAAAGTAGGAAAAACAAGTTACATAAGTGATATTCTGGATATATTGTTTCCTCTCTACTCACTTGATCCCTCAACCTTTACCTCTTGATTATATTCATCCTCGAACCCCCACTCCCCATCTCATCTCGTTTTCATAATGTTTTACTAGATAACATGTAAATGCTTCTAGAATAATATTTTCTTGTTTACTTACTCCATAGATATTAGAACATAAGTAAGAAACTTACTTTTTTTTCACGATAACATCCCAGGTAATCATTTTTTTCATATATACCTGAAACTCAACCTAACTGAAATGTTGATAATATTATTAATTATTTTCAAAATAAAAGATTATATCTTTTTGAGACTGACTAAAAAGATTGTCATGAATCATAGGTGGATTATATTCTTGGAGACAATCCTCAAAGAATGTCATATATGGTAGGGTTTGGTCCACATTACCCACTAAGGATTCACCATAGAGGCAGCTCTGTACCATCTGTGGCCACACATTCAGCACGTATTGGTTGCAAAGAAGGATCGCACTATTTCTTTTCACCAAATCCAAATCCAAATCGCTTAATCGGCGCTGTTGTTGGAGGGCCAAATTTAACAGACTCGTTCCCAGATGCGAGATCATATTTTCAAGAATCTGAGCCCACAACATATGTTAATGCACCATTAGTGGGTCTATTGGCTTACTTTTCAGCCCATTCTAATTGATGAATTAATTTACACATATAACATGTGTAAAGAGAGAATGTAGTGGTGTGCAAAGGCCACCCTCTCTATTATTGTGTTGTTGTCTAATGAACAATGTACTAGCACTAATGTTGTTTTTTCCCACTATATATTGTATTGTGACGATTGCCAACTATATATATTATTATTAATACAAAAAGGAATGTTGTATCCATGTGCCTACAAACATCTTTTGTCCAAATCCAAATAAGAAAAGGTTATATAAATTAAAGATATCTAAAGAACAATGGATGTGTACTTTAAAATTGTAGTGGAAATTGTTTATACATGAAATTGTTTTAAATTTGCTTCGAATCACTTACAAACAAAACTTTGATTCTATAAAGTAAGGTGTACTAATGTTATTGTGTGTTTTGTTTAGCAAAAAGAGTTTTTTTTTTTTCTTTACATATGTAACAAACCTGAATACCCCACTATATTATTGATAAGAGAATTGAAACGTGATAACGTAATGATAGAATCGTAACGGCAATATCCTAATTATTAAATTATAATGGAAATAACAAGTAATGAATGATGGAGATAAGAATGGGTTTGGGAAGTTTTAGACTCTAGAAGAAGAGGATATATATTTTATTCAATATTTTTATTATTATATAGAAGAGTGAAGTGGGAGGACGACCAAGGGCAAAAATGTAATTTTATGCTAATAAATATGTATATTTAGAAAAATAATAAGTAATTCTAAAAACATCTTTTTATATATGAAGTGAATAATGATTAAGGGCATAAAGTAATTTCACACTAATAAAAATCTATCAAGAATGATAACAAGAAAATTAAATAGTTTTAGAAACATTTTAAGTTATATTAATTATTACCATTAACTTATTTTGTTATTACTTTACTTTCTTTTCTTTTGTGAGTTATTTTGATATCTATTTTATTATTACTCTATTTTACTATTACTTTAATTTAATTCTTAATATTTTTTCAATTCATTATGTGTATAAAAAATGTTTACTTTTTATATAAAAATATCATGAACTAATTATTTCAATCTTTATTTTGGCTCCAACTAATATAATTGAAAATAAATTAGTATGATAAAATTAATAATATATATTATATTGAAATTAAAGAAAAAGATGTTAAAAAGTAACGTTACAAATAAAAATGAATAGGATGATATATTTGTATTAAAGATGACCAAGAATAAATGTTATTTCATTCTAACAAAAATCTATCAAGAATAAATAATTCTAGAAGTATCTTTTTATATATGAAGTGAATGATGATCAAAGGTAAAAATGTAACTTAATGCAAGCAAAATCTACCAAGAATGATAACAATAAAGTTAGATAGTTCTAGAAACATCTTTTAGTTATTAGTATTAGTATTACCTCAGTTTTGTTATTTCTTCATTTTTTATGAGTTATTGTGATATCTATTTATTATATGAAAGTTAATAAATAATAATTACGCTTAGCTCTTAATAATTATATATCAAGTTGGATGGATGTGTACTTTAGAATTGTAGTGGAAATTGTTTATCTTATTATAGATAAAATTGTTTTAAATTTGCTTTGAATCACTTGCAAACAAAACTTTGATTCTATTAAGTTAGATGTTCTAATTTTATTGTGTGTTTTGTTTAGCAAAAGGAGATTTTTTTTTCTTGTTTACACATGTAACAAACCTAAACTCCCTAACATATTGATAAGAGAACTGAAACGTGATAACATAATTTTAGAATCGTAAATGCAATATCCTAACTATTAAATTATAATGGAAATAACAAGTAGCGAATGATGGAGATATGAATGGGGTTGAGAAGTTTAGACTCTAGAAGAAGAAGAGAGGATATACATTTTCTTCAATATACATAATAGCTACATCACTGACTAGTATCCCGAAATCGTTTTCACATTCACTACTCGACCCAGATTCCAAATTAGCCTGAATCTATTGTTTATTTTCGACCCAATAGCTTTTGTCAGCCCAATAACAATTTGTTTGACCTTAGTATCCATATTGGGTTGAAATTCATTCATAACAACACATTTTTACTCTTCTAATGGAGAAAATATATAACTTAGAAAAACTATCAATAGAAAAACTTTTCACATTTCTAATTTTTTTTTTTTTTTTAAAAAAAGCAATCTTTATGCAATAGTTTTCTTTAAGAAGTTACTCGACTTCTTTGATAACCTCCTTTGATATTATCTCTTTTTCAAATGATCGTCCATATGGATGACCCTATGACCCAAATCAATAGCCAACGATTAAATTTTTCTTGAGATTTCAGATCCTGTATTGACTGGCTGATAATTATAATATTTCTTGTTATTTTTTTTAATTGAAAGTTGATAATGTTGATGTAGAATATCCTTAAATATTCACTTTTCTAGCCTTATTTTTTTTTAAAAAAAAATCATATCTAGCTAGCTATAAAAACAAGAATACTTCATTTTATATATGACCCATCTTCATATATACAATGAATAATAACCCCTCGACCATGAAAACAAATTTTTTTTTTTTCTCTTTTTCCCTCTTTCTTTTTTGCTTTTGTGTTCACTCTATTCAACTTACTTATGAGTCAAAATATTTCACTCAAATTCTTGACCATTTTAACTATAATCCACAAAGTTATAATACTTTCCAACAAAGGTATCTTTTAAATGATGAACATTGGGGTGGTACCAAGAAAAATGCACCTATATTTGTATATATTGGAGGTGAAGCAAATATTGAATTTATTATTCAAAACATTGGTTTCATGTTTGATTTTGCACAACATTTTAAGGCCCTCCTACTCTTCATTGAGGTATGTATATATATATCAATAATTAATTCATCCTCCTAATATATATATATATATTCTCAAATGACAGAATCAAAGTTTTTATTAAAGGGTGTCAAGAAATTATAATGATGTCGCTAACTAAGATTGAATACACAACCTTATGATGCCTCTTCAACTTGTATCAATAGAGGCGTCAACACTAGTATTATACTTTATAAAACTAAGGATGTATAAGGGTGTATCTACTATTTTTAAGACCTTATGGCACTTTGATTACTAGTTATAAGGATGTATCTACAATTTTTAAGACCATAAGGGGGGGTTAAATAATCATTTCTTACAACCTCAAGGGTCTAATGAAAATTAAGTTAAATCTTTATAAAATGCTAATTTTGGTATTTTTCCTTTTGTAAAATCTTTGGCAAGTTGTTTTCAATTGTTATATTATTTATCGAAAAATGATCATATTTTCCCTTATATTAGTATCTCCCTATATATATATCAAATATACCTTTATAGGTATACTGTTGAGTCGTATTTATCCTCACAAGTTAACACTAACTATATTTACTCACCTCTTTACCACTTGTTCTACTGTGAGGGTGAAAACGCAAACACAAAAATCTTATATTTTTGTTCATTTTTACTTATCTATTTTTGATGAAATTTTGCATATTCCTTTTGAAAAAAACTAAGAGCATATTATTTTTGTATCACTTTTAATGAACTTAAGAAATGAGTAGTCAATGCTACCAGTAAAAATAAAATTTTAAAAAAATAATAATATTTTTTATATGTTAAAATGAATAAGTAAAGAAAACAGAGATATTCGAGTACGATTTTGGAAAATTGGGTATCGATATCTAATACTTTCTCTGTCCACTTTTAATTATCATGTCGGGCTTTTTGGAAGTCAATTTGACTAATTTTCGAAGTTAACTTAAATTAAATTGATTAGATATTATAAATAAAAATTAAATATTAGAAAATATACTAAAAGTACTCTAAATTCTAATTTTCGCATATCAATATAATGAAAAAATACATCCTATTATGTTAATCAACTGTGTCGGTACGGGGTACGGCCAGTTCACCAAGATAATCACCCTCCCAATTTGAAGGTAATTATCATTTAACTCTAAAAAAAATTATAACAATTAAAAGTATACGAAGGTATTATTAAAACTAAGACTAAATTAGAAACCATAAAAAGCAAAGCTTACATTATAATAAGACGATGATTTTGATGTGAACTTTCTCGATTATAACGAAATTTAATTTTTAAGTATATATTTGGAGTCCAACAAAGCTTACAACAAAAACTTTAGCCCGGGTCCCCCACACCATTATTTCTATCAATACAATACAAATTAGTTATGAAAAATTTATTATTTTAAGTAAGTTTTGTATAAATAGTTTACTTTCTGATTAGCTATCAACCAATTGTTCAGATATTATTCATGTAAAATTTAATATTAATATAATTAACTTTTCAATTTGCTATAAATAATTAACAAATATTAATTACGTAAAGTCATTTAATGAAATTATTTATAACATATGAAATTAATTAGTAATATGAAAAATTAACATGTTACATTAATTATTATGTTAAATATCATCATAATATTATATTTTTGCTACATTCGCAAAAGTAAAACTAAATACCACTATTGATAGATTCTTTTTTCCTCTATGGACCCTATATATAATACTTCTTTCTTCCTTCCCAATTGAGATATTACTTGACAAGTTTAAGACATATAAAGATATTTTATTGTGTTTCAAAGCTACCCTTAAAAAGACTTAAAAAGAGTACACCTTTATGGATATTACCAAAATATGTGGCACCTAACACATGTAAAATATTGATGGCATGAATATTTATCAAATATAGAAATGTGTTAATTTTTTTTTTTTGGTTGACTGATTAAGAAAAAAACTGTCGTACAAAGTGAGATAAGCATTGGATCATGACGTCATGCGGAAACTTACAATTATAAATCATGATATCAATAAATCAGATGACAAAAACGTATATTAAAAACATAAATATTATTGTATGGTTTAGACATATGAAAAACTAATAAAAAAGAAAATATTAAAACTATTGGAGAGAAAAATCTCTCCCCAAACAAAAGTCCTTGTGACGAAATTGTGGATGCTATTGTATTCTTGATATGAGAAAAAGACTCTTCAATTTACAGAGTTTCAAACTTTTCCTCCAAAGAAATAACTCAAAAATGGAAGAAAATTATATTTTTCTTTCAGGAAAACCTAAAGCGTTTATCGTATTACCTTTTAATTTTCCTTCCAAAAAAAAAATTAACTTTAAATAAAATAAGAAAATCAGAACAAAGCCAGAGTATATATATACCCTTAGTGTGTTTGTTTGTTGGTTGTGGAAACAAATGAAAATGAGATTAATTCTTCTCATCCTTGTGTGTTTTTCTCCAATCTCCTTAGCCAAAATTTCACCAAGATTCCCTTCTTCTTTTGATGATCACTTGCCATCTAAAGGGAAGTTTAGTTATAAGACACATTACTTCACACAAATTCTTGACCACTTCAATTATAATAATCCACAAACTTTTCAACAAAGATATTTGTTGAATGACAAATATTGGGGTGGTTCTAAGAATAATGCTCCTATCTTTGTTTACACTGGAAATGAAGGTAACATTGAATGGTTCACTCAAAATACTGGATTCATGTTTGAAATTGCTCCTCATTTTAAAGCCCTCCTAGTCTTCATTGAGGTACTCATCAATCTATTTGTTAGAAACAATTAACACTAATATATACTTTTGTAACTTCTCATCAATTTAATCTATGTAATATGTTTCTACATAGATAAGAAACACATAACGAACACTATAGTTCTGGAGTGTGGTCTTTACTTCTGACCAATACTCCCTCTTTACTTTAGAAAGCAAAAAGGGGATATTTTTATGCCTAATTTCTTGTAAACTTGTTATAAAAGTACTAGATTGAAAATTGAGCTTTAGCGGTAATTAATTATCAATTGTCGCTAAATATGTACTTTTAGAGGCAATTAACACTCTTTGTATATGTCCCTAAAGGTTTTAGCGACACTGGATCTAATGACACTTAATTAATGTCGGTAAAGATTTTAACACTCTTCATTCATTTGTCTATCTATTGCCGCTAAAAGTTGTTTTTGTCGTAGTAAAGGCATTACAATGCTTCTAATAACTCGTTCATTTTTGTGTTTTGTTTTATATATGTTTACATTGTAGCATAGGTTTTATGGGAAGTCAATACCATATGGAGGAGACAAGACAATAGCATATTCAAATAAGACTACATTGGGTTATTTGAGTTCAACACAAGCATTAGCAGATTATGCAACTCTTATTATTGATCTCAAGAACAACTTGACTGCTATTGACTCACCTATTGTTGTTTTTGGGGGTTCTTATGGTGGAAGTATGTATATATGTTTTCGAGGATTGATTTTTCAGATGATCGCTCAAAACAGTTATATTTCAGAAAGTCACTTTTTTCTCAATTTCTAATTATTTTAAATGAAAAAAGTGACTTTATGAATGATCATCTGAAAAATCAACTGATATTTTGAGGTTTGAGATTTATATTTAATATTATATTCTTGTGACAATGCAGTGTTGGCAGCATGGTTTAGGTTAAAATACCCACATGTGACCATTGGGGCCTTGGCTTCTTCTGCACCAATTCTCAACTTTGGCAATATCACTTCTCCATATTCCTTTAATAATATCATTACACAAGACTTTAAGGTAAAAAACAATTATTCTTTTCCGATTTGTTCGAGCTTTGATGAATAAAATTAATTATTTTATATTCATGATGGTGAGAGATAACTGATATTCCGTAAAATAATCTTTCTTTTCCTTTCTTGTTTTTCTTTTCAAGCGTTACGTTTCCTCCTAACAAAGGATAAATGTATTACCAATTATGCTATGCATCAATATAATTAAAATATGTATTTTTAAATAAGTTGTTGAATAACAAAGGACAAAATGAAGATAAGCTTTACGATAAGATAACATGCATTATTAGAAATAAAGATATTTTTCGGTCGTAAATCTGTGAAAATTTGTGTTATAGATCATGATTTTTCATCGAATCAACTCATTAAAAAAATGCATAGTGAAAAATAAATTTTTACTGAAATAGTGAGAAACTTCAAAAAATTTCATTATGAAAATATTACTACTTTTTATTTTTTTCATAAATCAATCAAAATATCTATAAGAAAAACAATTAAATATTTTTCAGTGTAATAATAATAGTAATTGTTTAGTTGTGTACTTTTTTTTTGTCACTTACTTTTTTTACTTGACTTAAAAAAAACCAGGGTGAAAGGGAGAATTGTTACAAGGTGATTAAAGGATCATGGAAACAAATTGAAGATATGGCTAAAACAAAAGGTGGATTAGAGAAACTCAGAAAATCATTCAGAATATGCAAGTAAGAATTAATCCTTTCCTCCGTTTATTTTTACTGGTCACATTTTCATTTTTTCAAAAGTCAAATTTCATAACTTTAATCAACGTTTTAAGGTGTATATATATATTTTCATTGATTGTAACAATATGAGAAATATTACTAACATATAATACACTACAACAAAAATGATCATTAGCGACAATTAATTTTTAATTGCCGCTAAATATGTATTTTTAACGGCAATTGTCACTCTTTGTATATGTCCCTAAAGCCTTTAGCGACATTGGTTCTAATGTCACTTAACTAATGCCGGTAAGCCTTTAGCACTCTCTATTAATGTCAATATTTAATGCCGCTAAAAGTTATTTTTGTTGTAATGATATATTCTGTATAGTTTTAAACATCTGAATTTAGAATTTATAAATTGAATCACTCTTTATGCAATTGAGCTTCGAAAATTAGTCAAATTAATTTTCGTAAAGCAAAACATAAGGTGAGTGTTTTAATTGGCATTCATGAATATGAGAAATAAAAATAATTAATTAATAATATTTGTTTTTAAATTATTTTATAGGAATTATATTAGTCAAGGTGCTCTTGAAAATTGGCTCTATACAGCCTTTGTGTACACAGCCATGACTGATTATCCAACTCCTTCTAATTTTCTTAATCCATTGCCAGCCTATCCAGTCAAACAGGTACACATTTTTTTTTTAATTTCATTAATATTATAAAGTAGTTTATATTAATGCATGCTTTATTTTTATGTCATGGTAAAGTATAAAGTAATTAATATCACTAAAAGAAAAATTAATTATTATGTACAGCTTTAATAAAAGATATAGTTGTGTCTTTCAACTTTTTCTCTTTCTTATTAAATTAATCCATATGCCAACCATGCTTAAATTAATTTGAAAAAAAAAGTAATTTTCCATCCTCACATTTTAAGGTATTTGCTGAACTCTACCTACTTTAGTGGTAATTAATTAACGATAATTTTATTATTATTAAAGATTTATTTTTAATAGTAATTTTTACTTTTTGTAAATGTTTATAATTAAATTCTATCGCGTTATTGAATTTAATAATAATTAAATAATAATAATAAATTTTTTAGTAAAAATTGGTTGACAACTCAAAAATGGTATTTATCTAACTTCCCATGAAATCCAATTGTGTTTAGAAAAGATGCTCAAAAGTTATAAAAAAAATTAAATGTGATGATACTTATATTAGTGTATATATATTTAAATAAATAAATATATTATAATCATACAAGTAAAATATATTTTCTCAAAGTTTTGCATTGAGTAATTTAATTAATACAAATGCCTAATTTGTGTGATTTAATTAATTTAAAATAAACTCCAATAACTTTCTTACATAAATTTTCAAAGTTCAATCGATTTTTGATATATTAACTCAAATGTCAATATATGTATTGTACATGTCGAACTCTTTTCCATTAGTTCGTACATCTATCTTTTCGTATTTTAAATATCTCATTAAAAATTTTCTGATTCCACCGCTTATAATGATAATAATGTAGATGTGCAAGGCAATTGATGATCCAAAGGGTGGAAAGGATACATTTGAGAAAATTTATGCTGCTGCCAACATATACTACAACTACACTGGAAATGCCACTTGTTTCGATCTTAACGATCATTCCGATCCTCACGGTCTTGCTGGATGGACTTGGCAGGTATTATAAAATCGTTTAAATTAATTACGAAAAAAATAACATGCAATTGTATATTTGGACGTAAGTTGTACGTACAAAGTAGTTGCACTATGACTTAAAGTTTCAAAATGTCCAATGCTACGTACCATAATTAGGTAAGTTAGCTAGGACTACTTTTTTTAAATCTTGAACAACTTTTATTTTTATAAAAAAACTTTAATACTAATTAATATTCAAAATTTAGTAGCATAATAATTCAATTTCATGTCAAGTTGGCTACCTAAGGGGATAAATACAAAAAAGAGAGTTGTTTATTTCAAAATGTTCAATTCAAGACCTTCGATTAAAGGAAAAGGAATCTCAATCAGTATATTGTTCTGGTTTTATATAGTCTAACCCTGAAAAGCGAAGACTCATCGTTTTTAGCCTGGTCCAGGTGTGGGAGATCTTTACGATATAGTATAGTTGCCCTGACCTTCCGACAAGAGCAGTTACGTCTTTTCCTAAAGCCCTTACTAAATCACCAGGAAGTAGTTTGTTTTGATATAATCTGACCTAGTCTGAGTCGTTTCATAGGATGTATATACGAAATAACACTGAATATGATATATTAGTAATGCTGACATTAGTAATACTGCAGTCATGCATGGAGATGGTTATGCCGACCGACGGGAACAACAAGGAGAGCATATTTCCACCCTCCAAATGGGATTACAATGAAAGAGCCCAATTTTGCAAATCAATATTTGGTGTTGAGCCCAGACCAAATTGGGTCACTACAGAATTTGGTGGATATGTAAGTGGATCTTTATAGCCCGGCCCAAAATGACAACTTTTCAACCCAGGCCCAAACCACCTTATAACATTTCTTTTTTGTTTTCAGAATATTGAAAGGGTATTAAAGAGATTTGGAAGCAAAATTATCTTCTTTAATGGGCTAAGAGATCCATGGAGTGGTGCAGGGTTGGTCACATCTCTCTTTTACGCTAGTAAAAATAAAAGTTTTTCTCATCACGAATTAGTAAAATATTTATGATTTAAAACATAATTTTTTCACGGAATCTACTTACTGGGAAAATGCAGGATTGGAAATATATTCTCAGGGGGAAATTCCTAATTTTTTCATATGAAAACATTTTCCAGTGGAAAAATAGTGATTTTTAGTAGTGTTATGTAGCATTCACAAGTTTTTTGTATTATAATTTTTGACAGAGTGCTTAAGGACATATCTAAGAGCATAGTTGCTATCGTTGCAAAAGAAGGTTAGTAAGATCCACTAATGTGACGAACAACTTAATATTAATATGTGTATCAAAAGTGAGTCACAAATATATATATGTTTATATAATTTATCTGATTTTCTAAATACTCTTAATTATTTTTTTTATATTTGTGTGGTTGCTTCTTTTAAAATTTCCTTTGCATTACTTGTAGGTGCACATCATGTGGATCTTAGATGGTCAAGCAAAGAAGATCCAAAATGGCTTCAACAAGTGAGAGAAAGAGAGGTCAATATCATATCCAATTGGCTCTCTCAATACTATCAATCTTTAAATGAAATTTACAAATGAAGTGATTCTACTTATAATATGATTCTAAATTGTTCAATTGAAAACATATACATCAAATTAGTTTGTGATCCTTGAATAATATCTTTACAAAATTAAAGAAAGGAAATATATATATGCATTGCAAAAGTGATGTTCATTCAACTTCTTGATAGAAAATGTATATAATGTATATTGTGGAAAGAACAAATTTGTAACCAATATGGGCCGGTATTACCAAATTGGGCCTTATTACTTTGGGTGATGCCACTGAATTTTTATGTTTGGGACAAATCAAATATAGCCCAATATCAATTTCACTAAATTTTGGTAGAATAATAAGGATGATTAATGGGAAATTTTTCAAAATGTCATTATTTTGTTATTTAAGAGGACTCATTGTCAATACTTTCATTATTTAGTAAAAATGTCACAATTTTAGTTTATTATGTCTCTTATTAATCTATTTTTTAATTGTTTAAATTGAAAGAATACAAATATTTAAAACAGAAAGGAGAAATTAATGGGAGAGAAAAAACTAAAGATGGAAGTATTGCTTAAAACTCTCATCAGTTACAAAAAATAAAAAAATTCAAAAAATCAACCAACACTCCCAAAATCTAATGAATTCTCTCAACTTTTGATTTTCAAGATTTCCATACAAAGTCGACGAGATAATTGCTTCTTCCTTATTCTTTTTCTAATTGTTTATAATTGATATAATTGTTAATCGTACTCTGTTTTCGTATATTTGAAATTGATATAGTACGAAAAAAATTGAAAGTGTAATTGAAAATAATTGTAAAGCGTAGTATTCAGGTTTCGTATAATTGTAAACAAGTAGTCTGTTTTCGTTCGTTTTCTGTTTTCATCCGTATTCTGTTTTGGTTGTAAATTGTATGAACTATGGATAACGTATGACTATTTGAATAAGTTGTATTCCTTAACGAAACAAATATGATCAATGTAATGTATGTTGTAAGCGTTTGTTCTGAAATGGATACAATTTCAATATTTGTTTTGTATATGTATATGTTAAGGGACTTCTATGAAATATGAAGAATTACTATTGTGAATACATAATATTTATTAGTATGATGAAGTTTTGTTCATAACATGATGATTGTTATGTATTCAGTAAGTGATATTATTTGAATAAGGTTTTGTTCATAACATGATGCAAGTACAATTGTGAATACATATATTAGTTACTTAATCTTGACTTTGTTAACAACTCTACTCCTGACTTTATTAATGACTTGGGAAGTTTTTTTTTAGTGTGAATACAATAAGAATACACTAAATAAACACATCTGAATCCAAAATATAATAAGAATACACTGAATACAACTAATATGTATTTACATACAAATAGCATTACAATGTGTATATTTACTTTACGGATACAAACAAGGCTCACACAAAGTACAATTAGTATAAACACATCTGAATCCAAAATCACTCAAAATTAATTCATTAACAATAATCATATAACACAAATACAACAAATACATAAAAAATTCATAGCATAAAACACAAATCCAACAAAAGTTTATTATTAAAATCTGAAATATCATAGTCATGTAAAATGTATTCATAAATTATTGAATATCTACAAATGTGAAAAAATATAAAGGAATGAATAAAAATGATAGATTATCGAAATTAACAAAAATTGACCCCAAAATACAGCAATAAAATAATAACTGAATACAAAATACAAACTAATAAATATTGCACAGTGTACATAACAAGAAATTTATAAATATATTCAATACACATTGTTGAACAAATTGTTCTTTAACTTCAACTAAACATGCAAAAATCTAAACATGCAAAAATATTTAAATACCTCTTCATCAACAATTTGGTCATCTCCGTCATTTTCTTGTACCCTACGAGTTACGTTTTCAATCTGAATTTGATGAATACTTTGTTCTTGTCGTCTCTCTTCCCTCATTTTAGAAGCAAATCCTACAATATTCGCTATTTTTTTGAGTAGTATATAGATTAAATGATGAAAAATCAGTAGAAATCATTTTACTAAGATGAATAGTGTCTCTTAGAATCATCCATTGAAGAGTGCTTTATAGTTCTAAACGAGAATTATCCTACTTTCACCAAATAAGAATGATTTAAACAACAATAAAATCAGAAAATAGATCTAAAAAAGAAGATAACGATGAAAATACCTTAATTAGAGGAATTTGTGTGAATCCAGATTTTGAAGATAAAAAAATAACATTTTGGTAGAAGATAATAAGAAAATTGGGGTTGAAGAGAAGAAGGATTTGAAGGTTGAATAGGAATATGAACAGGAATGGAGAGAGAGAGAATTTTATTTTATTTTTACTTATGGGATAAATATGAAGAAAGAGATATGGGAAAAATTTGCAGATTTTGATTTTTTTTTAAATAAAAATAATTTGGGAAATGTGAACTATGGATATACATGGGAATGTAAATAAATTAATTTTTTAGGGGTTTAATTAGGATACATATTCTTTTTCAAAATAATGACATTTTGATATTTTAACTAATATTTTAAAAATAGGTGAGGTACTTTCCCCGGCATACGGAAAGAAAATCCAGGATGACGGCTTTCAAAAGACGAGTAAGGGACGGGGTTTTTTACTAATTAAGTTGTCGATTTTGACTAGTTTGCTAATTTTTCCTTAATTACGGAAATCCCACCTTTTAGTTTACTTATTACCATTATCCCTATAAGTTTTACAAATCTCCAAAATCTCTCATTTTCGTGCATCACATTAATATATCTTGCGCATCAGATTAGTGTATCATGTATAAAATGTACCTCGTGCATCATATTAGTGTATCTCGCGTATTAAATTAGTGTATCTCGCGCATCAGATTAGTTTATCATGTATAAAATGTACATCAAATTAATGCATCAAGTATAAAATGTAATGTATCTTACTTAACGATTAATGTATCTCGCGCACTGAATTGCACATTCAGTGATTCTTGCACTAAGTTTAATTGTTTAAGTTAGATCCTTAAAATTATTGTACCAGCTAAGACTAGAACGATTATCGACTGAACTTAAATTAACTCCTTTAATTTGTGTCTCTCCCCGAGATTCACTCATTTTAGGGTTCACCCCCACCCTCGTCAAAGGCGCCAAAGTAGATCAACAAGGAAAATGGAATAGAATGGTCATCAAGTTAAAAACATATACTTTTGATATGTAACTAGATTGTCAAATTCCTTGACATCATATATACTCAATCGAGATTCTCATTCTCAAGTGCGTGATTTAGATTTAATTGATGCTCCAATATGAACATCGGGTGAATTTTTTTAAAAGAATTGAGATTCTTAAAGACAAAATTATAATTAAGCATTACATTTTTAACAAACTGATGAAAACTATTACTTTTGAATATGAGTGTACAAAATCGAACCGAAAATTGAATCAAATCGCAAATTGAAAAAAAAATCCCGAGTAGTGGTTGGTTTGACTTGGTTTGGTGTTGGAAAAAAAAATGACTATATTTTGGCTGGTTTGATTTTAACTAAAAAAAATCAACGCGAGACCAAATCAACCTGAATTATATATATAATTTTAAAATTTTATTTTAGAAATAAACATATTTACTTCGATATAATTTTTAAATATTTCTTACACTTTTTCATAGTTTTTCAAGTTTGAAACTTAGAATTTTGAATAGTTCTATAATGATTATAGTCACAGATTGATAATTATAATAAAACTTAAATCAAAATCAAATTAATACTAATGCAAAAATAAAATCAATTTAACACTAAGAATGACAATAATATTGAATATTTGTTCTTTGATTTTACATTGGTTTAGACAATTGAAATACATAGTCTAATTTTAATTTCCTTTAATATTTAGTCATGTAACTAATAGTTATTAAATTATTTTAGCATGATTGAGTACTTTTTAACTATGATCATTTTCATTATGACTTGTTAATTTGCAATATTTGTTTTACGCGATTTCATTTTTATTATTATTATTATTATTATTATTTGGATATTCTAGTGTCATTAGTCATATCATTGTTTGTGTTATATTCTTAAGAAACACCTTAGATAATTATATTTTTATAGGACTGAAGAATTATTTGACTTAAAAGTAAATAATATGTTTGTATGAATACTTTAGCGGAAAAAATCCGAACCCTGAAAACCTGAAAAACTTGAGTTTTATTGGTCTGATTTGGTTTATATATTTAAAAATCTGATATAAATAATTTAATTTAATATTTAAAAAATCCAAATCAACCCGACCATATACACCCTTATTTTTTAATAAGAAATAACGATCTTGTTATTATCTATAAAAAACTCCTTTGTCTTATTCATATTGATTGATGATTTTTAATTGATTGCTAATTGACTAATTAAGTAGAAGTCAGATCTAGACCCTTTATTATTCCAAGAGAGGATAAATTAAATATAAAAGCTTAACTAAGATGAATATAAATATGTTTTATACCAATGTAGAAAATTTTAATGAAATTGACAATCAGTCTCATATTTCCTATTCAAAGTTAGGCATAAAAAGAATGTGACAGGTTGTTTTAATAACTTATGCTTATCTAATTTCAATTATTATTATTTTCCAATTTGGTCGGTGACAAAATTTCTGCCAATTGTTTGACCTATGTATATATATGAAAAGAAATAAAAGTCCAAAATTAGAGACGTATTAATTTGACATCATGAAGACCCTTTAATTACACTTTTAATAGACTTTATACTTTAGGCTTTATATTATATCGTATTGTGTATTATTTTAATGAATATAATGTTAAATAAACTGTATCATTTCTGTTATTACATAAAGAGACAAACCCACATGTGTATGTAGGGGTGTACATGCACCCGTTAACTTTAAAAAAAATTATGTGTATATCTATATCTAACTTGAAAAACTGACGGAGACGAAATACAATTAATAGTGCCCATGATATGAATAATTAAAAGGATGCTTAGGATTACGTTTTTTTTTACATAGTCACACTAAATTAACCGTTACACAAAATAGATATTTTTATTGTTATCGAACGATAAATTTACACAACACAATATAATAAAATTTAAATAATAATCAAAATAAACATAATATATAACTGTCAGTACAATAAAATAAAACTCGTAACAACCATTATGTTACAACTTGAGTAATAATTAAATGACATCCTATATCATTTTATTTTAATAATATTTAACTGTCAGTACAATACAATAAAACTTGTAACAACCATTATGTTTACAATTTGAGTAATAATTAAATGACATCCTATATCATTTTATTTTCATAATATATAACTGTCAGTACAATACAATAAAACTCGTAACAACCATTATGTTACAACTTGAGTAATAATTAAATAACATCCGATATCATTTTATTTTCATAATATATAACTGTCAGTACAATACAATAAAATTCGTAATAACCATTATGTTACAACTTGAGTAATAATTAAATGACAATCCTATATCATTTTAATTTCTAAATTTACTAAGTTTGGTGTCATTAATTATTAGGTAGGACTTAGGTCCAGGAGTGAAAAAGTAACAGTACGTAATTTAACATTTCCCACATGAATCATGCAATTAATTAAAATATCCTTAATTGACAAATAATTTTATAGTAGAAGAAGAAAAAAAAAAGACAAATAGTTTATTGGGATAAGACACCTGCGGACCTAACAATACTATTATTCAGAAAATAACACTATTTTGGTGGGTCGATTGTTTCGTAACTGAATATTATTATTTTTATAATTTATATCACATTTGATAGCTAAATAAAACTGAGTTATTTATATACAAAATTAATAAAATGTTTGGTTGACAATTCAGATTTCAGAATTCACGTAATAAATATATATATATATATATATATGAGAAAATTTATCATTTTATGCTCAATAGAAAGTGAAATAACTGATACATACATATATATATAAATAATACGTAAATCCTAAACCCTAAATTCTAATTTTTCTTTTGAGAATATTTCTTCACTATATAATTCTTTTTTGGGAATTTAAAAGATTATTAGCAGGTAAGATTATATCAAATAAAAACAAAATAGGGAAAAAGGGGAAATTAATATATATGCCATCCAACTATGCAGGTAGTAGTGGATTAAGACAGGACTTGGAAATAACAAAAGTTTGGTGCAACCATATTTTTTTGTTACGATCATGGATATCAAATAAACGAGTTGAATATAATGTATTTAATTAGGTCAGATGATATATTTAAGCAAATATGTATTAGTACTATGTTATGTCAAATCTAAATTAATTGATTTTGTTGAACTAGTCATACATTGTGTATATTAACGATTTTCACATAAGATGGTAAAAGTATTTATTCATAATCCATGACACAAATTGAAGAGTCAAAAGTTTCATATAAATTATTTTTCAAATATAATTTCTTTCAAATTCATTAAAATTTCATGTATTTGTTCTTAAAAATCCGTTATGATTTAGAAGCTCATACAAAACTTTCTCAAATTTTATACGTGTGATACATATTCCTTCTATATCTCTAATAAAAAACTCTAATTCATCGTTAATACCTATTGTGTCGGCTTATTTTTATTTTTTTAATAAATGGAGACAGAGTAAAGAGATCATAATAAAACGTCTTTATAATACTTAGTAGATTAAATCATCAATATCTTTTATTTCTTTTGAGAATTTATATTTTAATAGGAATACAATAAAAGATTGAAAACTCTGAAAGAGGAAATAAAATTTCTAGAGAAATTGCAGTTGGAGTGTAATTAATTAATTTAGGACCACACTTATAATGGGACCTTGAGGATAAATATATATTCCAACCACTCTCATCTTATTATATTTCTACCATTTTATCCAATCTACCTAGCTCCAAACACATTAATTAAATTGATATGAATATCATTTTCCTGATATTTTGTTTTATAATAAGGGATTCATAGTCACTATTCTTTGAATCCGCACAGGGTACACAAGAAAACTGTAAATTATATGAAGATTTTTTAGGGAATTAGTATGAAAATTTGCAGAAAAATAAGTTTTCAAATTTTCATACCAATCCCATATAATTCACAATTTTCTTATAGTGCGTAAAACTTTCGGTATTGTGCAATAGCTCTCTAATCACACAGGAGAGGTAATCTGCACTAGGCAAGCCAGGTCCGACGAGCTCGAACAAGAAGGCAGATTCTTCAAAAAATTTCACACTCGGAACCTTCAACATGAATATCCCTAGCCCAAACAAAGGGTTTTTGATATTTAAATAGGAAATAAAGGCACTTTATTGAAAAAAGGATATTTGATACTCATTAAATAATAATACATAAATTATTGATCACAAAAATATCTTTAGATCAAAATAATAACTACGAACATATTTATATAGTTTCACATAATTTAAAAATATTTGGCGATATATAAATAAAAATTTATAACACATGTTGGTATAAGAAGTGGGAGGAAAAAGGAGAAAGAAATGGGCGGTGCAAAATGCAGCTGAAATTAATTGGGCCTGAGTGTATTTGTGGGCCCACAATAAGTGGGCCTACAACTTTTGATCCATGCAGCACGCTTTTTGTCAATTAAATATTATTTAATAGCAAAATATAATATGATTTCTAAAAGAAAAAATTGGGACCATTTTCTGAAGCAGGCCTAACAGCTAAAAAAAGTGAAGACGTGGCTTCGTACGATAATGATAATATATTTGGTGTAATTTCGTAAAGTAAAATTTGAAAAAAATATATTATAAGCAGATGTTATCACTAGTTTCGATATAGAAAGACTGTTTTAATAGAGTATTGGCTCAAAAAAAAAAAATCTAAAATAGTATAGAGAGAAAAAAAAGGTAAATGAAGTCAATCATGCACAAAAAAAAAACTAAACAATAATTATAACAAGATAAAACGATAATTAAAGTGTAAAAATTATAAAAAAATAATAGCAAAACTCAAAGGATAATGACATGAGTAGTACATGGTTGTTGCTCAAACGCCCCAATAAAAGGGTCATTTAATCAAAATATATATCTTTTTAGTGGCAATTGAGTTAATGTAGTCGATAAAGTCTTTAACGACATCTATATATAATGTCGATTATAAATATTTATACTTATTATTATTGTTAATTATGATATAACGATAATAATATGATTACACTTAATAATTAGTTATCACTAAATTCTTTATAATTATAGTGTTTTTTTTTTGTTAGTAACATAAATATATGATTGCACACAATAATAGAGTATATATATATATATATATGACAAAAAATCACTTGTTCATTGTGTGCTACAAACATATATATAAATTAATAGAACAAAATTCTATTTTCTCTATATTATTAACTGGCTGTACGTGCCTATATACCTTACATCATTTTGCAATTTACTCCTTACAAGTATATATATTACTTATTAATTAATATTATAATAGTTTTTAATATATATATATATATAGATAGATATCTCCATAGAGCATGGCCTATATTTACCTAACAATATCAACATTTAATAATTTGTGTAAGAAGATAACATCCATTTCTCACATTTATACTCTTCTAAAAACTCAAATAGTATGACATTATATTGTAACATCACTAGCTAAAGTATGTAATTTCAGTATTGTACAAAAAAGGGCAGCGCCTGGTACGTAGGATTCGATAATTCGTGTATTTTCTTCTACCTTTTTAGTAAATATTTTAACTCCGCTATTGTATTTAATCGAATTTTACTATCTCATAAAAAGTAGCGTGGTCCTGAATGGTTTTTAATTAACTAAAGGGCTATTTATTTGTGACAGTATATATGTAGGTCCTAATTAATTAATTGAGAGTTCTACATCAAAATACTCGTATCATTTTATAGACTATTACCTTTATAGTATATCACTATTTTTTTGAAAAATATTCAGGGATAATAGCTTATTTTTAGCAATATTTAGTGGTAATTGAATTAATATTAATGTATTTAGAATCATTAAATTTTTTAGTAATATTTATATCAATTATTAGTTATAAATATTCATAATTATTATTACTTAATATAATATAATAAAAACAATGATATTATTATTATTAAATTTTTTTTGTTTATTGTAGTGTATGAACTTTTTATTTCATCTACCACTAATTAGTAAATTAAACAAACAACGGATAATTCAATTTGTCTATAAAATATGGTAGCTTGAAACTAAAAAAAATTAAAAAATTCACATCATCAACCTAAAATTCCAACCCACATGAGATTAGTGAAATTTCAGACAAATTTTGTGAAAATACTTTTAACTTAATTTTATGTTTTTCTTCACCAAATGACTAATTAGGTTTCTCTTATTAATTTATTTTCTAAAATTCCTTTTTTCCCCCTAATGTTCTAATACATACAAAACTTTACCTATTCTTTGATGTTTGAATTGAGTGAAAAGAAAGAAAAAAACACAACCTTCTATGACTTATACAAAACGAGTTCAATTTCAGTTAGGAACTGAGGTCCTGTGTAGGTTATTTTATCGTAAATTCTAGCTCATGCATATATAAAAGGTAATATATTTTCTTGAAGAGACATTTAGAAAATTTCATAAGTTTTTCTACATTCGAGATATACGAGAGAAGAGTAGAAGGAACGAAATTATACCTGCACTATTAATCTTTAATATATTCTTGTTTCTTTATTTTTTTGTAGTTATAAATTATTTTTTATTATTTTAAAATTTATTTATTTTTTATCACTTTAAAATTTATTACGAATCAGGAATGACCTGACTTCTTCTTAGGATTGACACGTAATTATAGTTGATGATCATCAAGTCTTTGTAATCCATCAAAATCATATCTTATCAATCAATAAAACAAGTCCAACCAAAAAAGTGAAACTCGATTTATCAAGCAAAAATATAGACGCAACTACACTTGGTCTAAAACTTCTTTATCATCCACTATCCAAGATATTTTTTACATAGCTAGGTATTTTTTAGATAAATCCCTTAGGCAAAATTAAAATTAATTTCAATTTATGGTTCTAAATTTTATAATGATAATTTTAAATGATACTGATTTTAAATTTAGTATATATACACATTTTTTAATTTTATTTTTACTGAAATCGAATAAATCCATTTGCAGATTACTAACTCCGTCCATGCGCCCACCTCCTTCCTCCATACCAAGATAACGGCTTAACTTCATGATTGATCAGATTGTATGGTCACTGTAAAATAAGTACAAGGTCCACCTTTGGTACCCAAATTACACTAGGTAACAATGACATTTCGAGCGTGATTATAAAATTAGTGATCAATTAAACGATTGAGAATTTTCAAATCTTAGATTTAAATTTTAGTGGACATTAGAAAAATCACCATATGATTTTTCTTATCTATTTTAATTTTGACAAAGAAAATTATATGATATCTATTATCGACAAACGCGAAAATTAATCTGAACATCTTGATCAAATTTTTTATGAATTTACACATATCATATCAAAAATAATTGTACGTTGATTGTTATTGTTGACCCAAATTATTAGTGATCCAAGGACAAAGCATTTCTCCTTGCACATTCCTAGTCAGAATAGTCAATTGTAAATTTGTAATAATGTTTTCATGAAAAATAATATTTTTTCACCCTACACTATAGTAATTTTTGTTGGGTTTTTTGGATTTAAACAATAATAGCTAACTTTGACTATGTATTATATGTTTTGATAGCTTAATGAACTAACTTATAATTGACAAGTTAATATTTGATATATATAGGTTCTAATCCCAACATACCCTTCTTTTAATTATTTGTTTATTTATATGGCTTTCTATGACCCAAAGAGCAACACTTTGACTCAAGTTTAATTTTAATTTCGATGAAACACATGTTAATTAATATATAATCATAGTACTTAGAAAAATAATTGTATACTTACTTAATTAGATGCCAAATTAATATATCAACATCAAATAATTATAAAATATTAGGTCAATTAAATATAATTACCGACAGTACTCTTTTATTTTAATCCCTATAATTAGTGATTAATTAAATTGGAAGATGCGAATCAACCTGTTTAGATTATGATTCATTGTTCTTGGTCTAATATAATCTTTAGGTAGATATATGTTACATTGCACTAATACAATCTAATATTTTATTTTTTTTAATTTATTTTAAGATGCATTTGATTTATTTTAATGAATTATAATAATGCCAACTCACTAAAGAAAGACTTGGTCATTATTATTTCACGTATACCTGGCTGCATTTTAAATTCTCCAAGACATAATTATTATTTCATTTTATTGATAATATTATTTATTATTATTGTGCTGTTATGATTATAAGATAAAAATATTATATGGGAGTTTCCATAACGCTAAAGAACATTGTTTTCACTCAAATTTTCTCTTAGGAAAATATTTATTGACTATTTTAATTGAATGATTATTCCTTTTATCGTATTTTATTTGTTCATTATATTATTTTAAACTTATTTTATAATATTTATTTAATTTATAAAATTAATGTATAATTTATTATTTTATTCTTGCTATTAACTATTTGTTTATTATTTAATATTTATATAATTTATATTTAATAAGTGTGATTTGGTAAAATTACTTCTATTATTGGCTGCTTCTTAATACTTATGCATGTTAATAACGAATAACTATTATTAGACATAGAAAATATTTAAAAAAAGATTTATGAATTGTAGCTCATACGAAAAACTAAAATTTTCTTTATTATTTGAGTAAGAATTTAGTTTTTATTATATATTATTTTAAAAAAAATAATTTGATAATATAAATTTACGATGAGAAAAACCTGACGAATTGGTATACCCCACCAGATAGGTTTTCTCACTTGGAAATTGGACAAGTCCAGATTTGGAAGTATTTAATTTATTATTTCTTGTTATCACCTCACTTTTTCAAAGTAGTCACTACTTTACCCAAATATCTCATGATATTGCTAATATTATATATTTAAGATAATGTAGCTAACATTTTTAAAAATAAAAATCCTCTCAACAACATGTAGATTCCTCACCTAACAATTTGAAATGTATTCCATGACCAAACATGAACAATATAATATGCACGTTAGGATTTGTTTTGAAAAAAAGTTTTGGAGTTTCAAAAGTTTTATTTGATTAAGTAGCAATTTATTCAAACTTTGTTCTTTCACAAACATACTTTATTAATTAATTAAGTATTAATCAACTCATGATGGTAAGTACTTAATTCTTTAATGCTTATATATATATATATATATATATATATATAACATATAATGAACTAACCATAAATAGAGAAAATCTATAAAAAAGGAAAAAAACAATTACTTAGTGGATTCATTGTATATTCATAAGTATCATTATGGATTGACACCATTAGACATCCTTCATATGTTTATTAACGACCCCATTTAATTAATAATCTAATCTAAAATAAAAGATAAACCTCATACGTTGGTAGTGGTTGTTTGTTAACTAGTTATTATATCATTTGAGGATTATTACGACTATATCATCGTCAAGCACCGCGATATGATAATGTTAGGTTATAAAAAACAATAAATAAAAGCATGAGTATGTAGAAATTTGATTGATGAAATAAGAATATTTTTTGGACAATTAACCTACCCAAATTCATACTGACTCAACTATTATTGTTTCAATCCTAAATTTTTACTTTTCATATCACTCCATGCATTATATTCCTATGATAAATGATTGTGTGAACTTATATAGATGGGTAATATTTTATTTTATGTATAAATAATATTGCTCGTGAATTGGAGCCAAATTAAGTTAGATGGAAGGTGGTTTTTGACTTTATCTTTTTAATAAAATTAAAGATATTGGAAGGGGCATGTGAGATATGTGTTAATGATTGATTTTATAAGATGACACAAGATTTTTTTTTATTGAGATTTGGAAGACACAAAGCTTACCAACAACCTCAATTATACAATTTTATTTTTTTATGTGTCTTTTTTTCCCAACATCTACTTATTAAATAACTACTCGTATGTACGTTTTCAAGGGTGTCTGAATCTACCTGGAAAAATGAGGTGGGATTTGTCTTAAACACGTAAAATTTGTATCCTAAATTTTGTTGAGGAGATAAAAGGGATCGTGTTCAATTTGATGATTTGTACTCATCATCAACAATATCAATGGAAAATGAAACTTCTATTTTTTTTCAATCGATATTTAATATTTAAATTAGAGTCTGCTTAAATTTATATTTGCATTGAAAAGTTTCACATTGAGAACAAAACGTTTTCTAATAAAAGTGATTCAGTATCCAAAGGAATTACTGTAACCTCTTTAATTAAAAACGAAGGAGTACTTATCACACAAACTTTTGTTGGTTAAAATGAAGCTTGTTAAGATAAACCATTAGAGCATTTAAGATAGATGTATTGAAACAAATTTTAAGAAAAAAAGAATTTCAACAAGGATAAAATGAGTATTATCAAGTTAAACCGTTATTATTATATATAAAAATTTGTCATTCTTTCGTGAACGGGCTATAACATGTTATATTAATTGTGATAAAAGAAATAGCTAATCTAACATGTATGAGGTTATCAAAATGCAAAATACATACTCATGCACTCTCTATCTTTAATTTGCCTCTAGTTAAATATGTATGCCCTTAAATTCTAAGTATGCATAACTAGACTTAAATTTGCATAAAATTAAATTAAAAAACGTATATATCCTATAAGCCAATTGATGAGCTATAATATTTAAATTGATTTATATTATCTCTGTTGAACTTATGTATTTATATGTTCAATTTTAAACAAATTTAAATATTTATTTTTATATAACTTACATAAATTAAAGAATATCAATATTAACATTAATGAAAACGAATTTTTTTTCTAAAACATTTCTAACTTCAACTTGTGAAGATATATTTTATAGTAATAAATGCTTGAGTCTAGCTACCAACTTGTCACAAACATACAAAAAGGGGGAGACCATTTCAAATAGTGGACATGAAATGTATAGATTCGATCACTTGCTACATATTTTATTTTATTCTAATAATAAAAAGATTAACGTATATATTTATATTAAATGATGACCATTGACGACGTGCTTTAAGAGTCAAAACATTGCAGAATTCTCTGTATCCAAATCTTTAGTTAATGTCTACATTCAGTTTTCCCCTAAAATCATAGAAAATATAATGTCTTTAATTTATATGACTAATATATACGTTAATATTAGTCATATAAATTTCAAGCCTGAATGTATAACTAACGTTAATGGATTGATTTATATCCATAAAATATTTATAACTTATTTAAAACTATAAATTTCGTATTCTTTTTCTATTTTTCTTAGTAGACTCTATATTTCTACATTAATAACAATTTAGTTTTAAAATTCTAATTTCACTCTTAATAAAACAATTTATATCCATATAAATATCTATATTTTACTCTTATTTTTTAAAAATGATTTATTAAATTAAACTGTAATCATATAAATTAAAACAAAAAATACTAACACTAGTATCTTTGGAATCATTATTAGTTATTTTATTCGTCTAGACATACCATACACATATTCGATGAAATAAATTGAATTGCATATAAATTAATTTAATTTTTTTTTAAAAAAAAGATTGGAGAGAGAAGTCCAAATCTAAATTCAAATAATTAGAGAAAAATGAGAGGAGAGAATTGAAACACGAATTCTAAAGAAGAAAAAGGCGGTTTCCTTCTCTTTTCTATTCTCATTGGACAAATCTTATCTCATCATCTTCATAATTAATAACATCTCACCATTTCTCTCTTCAATTTATTTTTTTATTTTTTTATTTTTTTTTCTTCTTAACTTCATCCTCATCATCATAAAATTAAACTAGGAATGGCCAAACGTCAATAATGTTGCTGTCATGCACGTGAGTTATTTAACTACTACTGATACAATTCGATTCAATTCTAAAGTTTATAAATTTAATATTATAAATTTATAAATATGCTAAATTATTATAAAACATATCGATTTATTAATAATTGATCATTATCGATTTGATCCACTATATCTTTTTCTTAAAAAATTACTTAAAAATAAAATGACTAACCAAATGAATCATAAATATGAGTTAACAAATTATGTCTTTTCTCAAAAGTGAATACTAACATCTCGAAGAATAACCAAAAGTCTGAAATGGACAACAATATAAGTATAGAACTAAACTTTAACTAAAATTACTAAATCAAAATTATATATTTCAATGTAGATTATTAATATCAATTCGACTTTGAACCACCCCTAACTACACGTTACTTTCAAATTATTACTATCTACCTTTCAAATTCTTCATGTAAAAAGTGTCTTTATGCTTAACCCTCACCCCTCACCCCAACACACACACACACACAACAAAAAAAAGGAGAAAAAAAAAGGAAAAAGTGTGGGCGATTAGCGTGTTGAAATAAACAACGGGGACCAAATATATAGCACGCTTATTTTCCAATTTTGCATTTACTTACCCCCCCCCCCCCCCCCCACCCAAAAAAAAAAAAAATATATATAAATAACACTACTCAAATCATATAATTAACGACTAAATGGAACCAAACTAATCAAACGTACTCGATTAGTTTATTCTGTCCTAACCTTACTCGATAAATATATCTGATATCTATTACTAGTTAAACATGACAAATATTTCATAAAAATAATCGAAATATATAAAAATAGACTTGAATACAACGCTCAAAATAATAGATACTATTTTTAAAAACCAGTTACAACATTTTATAACAGTGGATATTAAATTGTTTCACTAATTTGTTGGTATGAATATTATTTTTAGGTGGTCCTAGGTTATTATTATTACGAAGATACTTACTATGCGATGCATCAGGTGCAAAAACTTACTGTACGAGCGTCAGGCTCAAAATAAGGTGGTGTGTCATAATTTATAATAAAATTTTGGAGACAAAATTTTTTAAAGCATTTTAACTTACATACACGACAATAATAATAGTAATAATAATAATAATGTGAACAATTTAGTCCTTCAGATATTTATATTCACATCATATGCAAATCACAATTCCAATGAAAATTGAATTGATTTCAAAATATTCTTACTTATCATAATTTATGTTATATCATTTGACTTATGAAATTATTATTTTTTTAAAAAAATTCTGGTGTAAAGTATCATATATACTTATACACTTATAAGTTGTTTCATCGACAATAAAGCAGATATTTACATTATAATATAGTTACTAAATATAAAAATATACAAATCGACTAAAAAAATTATATAAATAAAGATAACCATAAAAATCGAGTTATATAAAATAAAACGAACCGAATAATATTTGAATAAAATTATAAAACTTAGCATGTTTGTTCACCCACCCACCCACCCTAGAAGTGGTACAGTGTCAGCTGGGTGGGCCTACTCACTTCATGATCTGTTTGTTTGGTTTAAGCACAAAGGCCTTAGCCAGCCAACAAACATAGTAACATGGCCTGTATTTCATAGCATTATACTTGTCTATACAGAGGCGGAGTCAAAATTCAAATATAAACTCGATCAAACTCAATATATTTTCTTTAAGAGTATAGTTTCATTAAAAGGTTTATTAAACATGTACAATTATAATAAAATTTGAAATTATTATTATAAAATTTAAAATTTATAAGGTTAAAATTACAACAATATATGATGATATCTATAAGAAAAAGAATCTTTTTCTTATTCCCCAGATTCATATGAAGATACATCTTCTGCCAATTTCAGTGCCACCAAATATCAATTTTATCTTTTATATTTTGCTTCTTTCACTCATTATATTACACACTATATACCATTTTTCTCCCACACGATTAAAAAAGAAGGCAATAATCCCGTGAGTCTTATATATTCTAGTACATAATTACACAGGAAAAAAATATTTGAATCATTTCAATGGGAGAAAGTACAATCAATTAATTTCTACCAACAACAAAAAAAAAGAGTTCATAAACAAAAGCAACATTTTTAGCTGGTCACTTAAATCTACTTTTAGACCGTTTTTACAAATAATATTCAATATAACTTTATAAATAGATTTAAAAAGAGTATAATTATCCAGATTTTACACTGCTTTATGAATATAAAAATGTCATTTTCAAAAGACCATCTGCTCATGTTAATTTACTTTCTCTATTTTATCTTTAATGATTTATAAATATACAATTATTAAAGACTTTTTTTAGATCATAAATTTCAATATATAAATTTCATGTCAAATTAAATTACTTGACATAAATTAAATTAAAAAATGTGCGAAGTTGAAACTGGACAAACAAAAAATAAGGGAAACAATACGTATGTGAATTTTCAAGATGGTTCACTACTTCACTAATAAGAAATGAATATTAATAATACAAATTTAATCAAATATAATCCAAAGTTTAAGTACTTACTAAACTTCATAAAGAGACAAGGTATGTGATGTATGAGTACTTGGTAGCTGCCTAGTAAATTGCACTGAATATAATGATTGATTTTTCTTCTTCTTATCACGCAAAATACCTTAAAGTAAAGTACTCTCGTACTTACATCTCTATCTAACCCCCACCCCCTTAAATACCCACCTTTTCCTACATCATTTTTGCAAAAAATTAAAAATTAAAAAATAAAAAAACCTACTTTTATATATCTCCCTTTTTTGTTCTGAGAAATGTCCATAAACCATATTTCTTCAGAAACATTTTGGTGGACCAAAAAACCACCACCCTCAATCCCAAATATGTTTGAGTTTAACCTCAACAACAACATGAACAACAATAGTAGTAATGAAGATGACGAGTTAGTACAAAACGAAGACAAATTTGAAGAAATTCCAAGAGATCATTTGTTTGAGAAACCATTAACTCCAAGTGATGTTGGAAAGCTTAACAGGTTAGTAATCCCTAAACAGCACGCTGAGAAGTATTTTCCTCTCAGTGGTAGTAATAATAGTAATAGTAATAGTAATAACAATAATATTGATGGTGGTACTGAAAAGGGATTATTACTGAGTTTCGAAGATGAGTGTGGAAAATCATGGAGATTTCGATATTCTTATTGGAATAGCAGCCAGAGCTATGTATTGACTAAAGGTTGGAGCCGTTTTGTCAAGGAAAAACGTCTTGATGCTGGTGATATTGTTTTATTTGACCGTCACCGGTCAGATACTGACCGGTTATTTATAGGATGGAGGCGGAGGAATATTACCTCCTCCTCCATCTCCACTGCTGCTGCAGTGCCTTATAACACTGCAGCAGCAATGACTCGAAATATTGGTGGTGGTGGTGGAGGTGGAGGTGGGTGGACCCACGTATACTACGGTGGGCATCCTTATCCAAGCGCAGGTGCAGGTCTTCCATATCAACCTGACTGTCTTCATGCAGGTATCATTTTCTTCATATGTACATTACATTTCGTTAAAAAAAAAAAATTTTAATCATATATAAATATTATAATTTTTCGTCGATGAATCGCTACTGACTACATTATCCATGTACAATTTGTAATTTTGAGCTATATATAAGTCACTGAATTTCTTTCTACTCCTTTTCTGTCTTACACACTGACAGATTGGAGTTTTGTGAAAATTCAGTATACTTTCCAAATACATTGGAGATAATTAATTTTTAGAATTGATGTTATTATTTTTGTTATAAATGGAATATGTATAGTAGCCCCCCTCCAAAAAAAAGAAGAATGCAAAAAATTTAATTTATTTGTAATGTGAAAATAAATGTTCAATTATACCTTATCTTGGTGGCCATACATGTTGCAAAGAGTTGTATATTTTGTCACATTGCAGAAAGTTTGTTTTGTAGGTTTCTAACAAAGATGATGATATTATTTAATTATTGTGTTATAATATAACAAGTGGATACCTACCTGCATATATAAACAAAAAAAAAATAGTGTTGTTTTGTGTTTTTGTATATCTTATTTAGAGATTCTTGCAAATGCCATAGGATTTAATCCGGAGCTACAAAAAGCTGAATCTTAGTGGATTATGATGGCAAAACCATTCAATTACTTACCTTTTCCTATTTGTTTGTGACATAAATATAGGGAGAGGAGCAATGCAGAACCAAACTACAACAAGTGTGAACAATAACACAAGAAGACACGTGAGGTTATTTGGGGTTAACTTGGAATGTGAGGCCGATGATTCATCGTGGTCAGAGCCACCCCCGACTCCAGATGGTGGCTCCTCTTCTACATCGAGCCACCACCAGGATCATGGTCGGAGTCATGATCAAGCTAGCCAACACTATTATCAATACCAATTTCAGTATTCAAAGCCTCATGTTGCTGTTTCAGCTACTGCTTCTTCCTATAATAATAACCATCACAATCACAAGGTACATACATTATTCTTAAATTATTTTATCAATGAAAAGTTTTCTTTCTCTTTTTAGACTAATTAGAAAATTGTTATAGATGTGACTAGTCTCAACTTTCAACTATGATTTTCCTGTTCCATTTACTGAGACAAATACATACAAAAATCTCTACAGTTACCCTAAGCTAGTTATAATAATATAAATATACTACTATATAGTAGTAATATTTAATTCTAAAACTAGTATGTGCCTAACAAGTGGATTAGTTAAAGCCAGATAAAAGTCATAGTTAAAAGTCAGTCAAAAATAATAATAAAATCTTATGTTTATAGAAAGTAGTCTAGTTGAACAAGTAATGTTCCTTTTTGGAAGCAATCAAATTTTTTTTAATGCTTTTCTTTTTAAAAAAATGATGATAAAACTTTTAGGAGTAGTTTTTAATTATTCTTTCTTCACATTTACATTCCTTTTCTAGTTTCTAAACAAAAGCTTTCTTTTCTTTTTTCATGCTTTTTTTTCTTCTTTTTCTCCTTTTGTTACACCTGTTGAGTCGTGTGAAATGAAAATACCCTGGGGGCTAAGCCTGGCATGCCTTTTAATAATATAGTATGTTATCATGTCAACTATTTCATGTGACCTACTTGGTTTTTTCTTCTTCTTTTTTATTTTATTTGGTGTAATGTGGTCCAAACTCCTATAGCTGTAATTTAAAAAGCTTGAAAGGCAGCAAACTACGATGTACCTAATCATATTTATTTTATTTTATTAGTAGTTCAAATAGACTAGAGGGTTGAGATGAATCACTCCAAAAAAAAAAAAAACACTATTTTACTACTGAATTTTCCACTAAAAAATGTAGGTAACTAAAGATATTTTGATTGAATTAATGAGAAAAAAATATATTTTCAAATGAAAAAATTATGAAAGTAACCACTGTTTCAGTGAAAGAAATCATGATCAATACATTATAACACAATTTTTTTACTAATTTGCAGTGAAAAAACCTTTGTGTCTAATAATAATAATAATAGTAATAAACTATACTACATGTTATCTAGTCAACTTTGGTAGTCACCACCAAGAATCAAGTACTACTTTACAACCAAACCAAACTCTTAGCCATTCTAGAATATCTTGAAATAACACCAAACACATCAAAGACTTAAGCTACTTTGCAATGGACCATTTTAAGCTTGGATAGTGACAATACACATTACTTTTTTTTTTATGATTGATTGAATCTCAACACTATTCCTTTCCCACCCCATATCTTTTTAGGTTTGAAGACTTTGGGACCCTAAAATTCAAAATTAGGTTTATACAAATAAAACTACATCTAGTAAGTTTTCCAAAAGATAATGCTTAGGCTAGTTCAATATTATCTCCATTATTTTTTCTAGTTTAGAAAGTGACAATTCATTATTAAAGTCAAATTCTCCTTTATCTATTTTCTAATAAAGGGGCTCTGACTAGAGGTCCAAAAATCAGTAGGAGAGTAGTGACATTCTCACTGCAACAAATAAATGATTTCACATCAATAATATAAGTGTCATTATATTATATTTAGTGAAATAATAAATATAGATATTTGTAACAAACTATACAAATACCGCTAAGAAATCAGTGACTTTGAATGTAATGATAGTATTTTTTTATTAATTACGAAATGTCTCTTTTGTTGTGGTATGTATAGAATCAACTTGAAACACATGTCTTGCTTTTGTTAAAGACAGAAAAGTTTAATTTATTTATAATGTAATCTCCTCTTAATGATGCTTTCAACCCTTTTAAACATTTACTTAATTCTTGATTCTTCAAATTGAATCTTTTTTGCAATTTATTTGTAACTGGGCCACCAAATAACCAAAGGTCCACTGCTGGTATATATTATTATTTTTTATTTTTTTAAAATTATTTCTATAGTTTTTGAATGCTCAAACCTCTATGAAATAAATGATGGGATTGCTAATAATTATACTGTATGGTTGTAACAGGATATGAATTTCTCAAGAGATGTCAACCAGATGAGATATCACCAGGGATAAGATCTGTAGATTTGACAACCAGGATTGACTATTACAGGCACTTGGAATTTATTTTTATTTTTTTCTTCAAAAAAAATTCTTGAAAAAATAGGAAAACAAAATCCAAAAAGGGTAAAAATCCCAGATTTTCTGGCAACTTTCTCCCCCTAGAAAAAGGTAGTATATATCATAAAACTTTTAACACCTATTCCAACTCCAGAGGAAATTGAAAGAATGAAAATATTGGAGATGATACTTTGAAAGAGACTTTAGGGTGTCTGTGGGTCCATCAGATAATAGCTGACCAGATGAAAGAATATATATATGGTCTACACACTCTATCCTCTACCGACTCTACCGACTCCACTTGTGGAATTCCGTTGTATTTTGGTTGCTACTGTGGAGATTCTGCCTGAAGATTTTTGTTAGGGGGCTTCATCATAATCATGACCATTGACCAAAACTGAAGGATAGTAATAGTGAGAGGAAGAAGAAAGATGGTTCTTTTACCAAGTGGTGATGGTAGTGGTAGTGGGTGGTGGACTTGTCTTGTTATTGATGATAAGATGGATGTCTGTCAAAGCCCATTAGTCATTTAGGAGGACAAAAAATATGTTCTTTGCCAACTCTTGAAAGGCAACTAACAGTTTAACTGCTTTTCTTTCACATGTTGATGCTATGGCAGAATACTTTTTGTTCAACAGTAGTAGTAGTAGTATGTCTATATACATTGTACTTTTGGTGTTTTCATGATTCATATGAAAATCTGATGAAAAGACTCATCAATCTTACCTCTGTGAATTGTAAGTTTCATTTGTCACCAACAACCAGATAATCGGCATCTTAATAGTTCTAAATCGATAATCTTCAAAACCAAATCAACTGAATGGAGCGCTATTTAAGAGTATATTTGTAGTTTATATTTGAATATTCTTACAAGTCTTTACTTGTCATTTATCACTGGCACCATAACTTTGCTGTGTTTGTAAACATTTTCTTATTTGCTAAATCTCTAATTACATCTTTCTAAGGAGCAGTTAACATTTTTATATTGTATTGGAGAATCCTCACAATCAACTTTAGAGTTGAATTAGGTCCAAGATTCCATTTATTTTTGTATCCCCCAATGTCTACTCAAAGAAAAGAAGATCCCAATATTGTCATTCTGTTTTGACATTAGAAACTGTCCTATATTTCACATTTTCTAGTGTTTTATCAAGATATACGAGTTCATTCATGGATTATCCAGCAAGCAATTACTCCAAAGCACAGGAACATTTTACGTTTTAGGTAAACGCGTATACTGTAGCTGAATCGTGAGATATGTGTCCATGTTTTTCTATGAAATTCTTGCGGAGTAATAAGCACTTACTTTGGAAGAATCTGAGGACAAAGGCACCGCAAATGAAACATGAATACGGCTTTGAAAGCATGTCGATCACTTTCCATATAGCACAGGGTGCAGGCTTTTCATTCTGGTCACAAGTCCAAAACACAAGTTGCAAATGAATTGGTAAGAATATAACACTATGCCTAGTTGAATAAATCAACCAAAAGATGAAAAGTTAGATGAGTATTAGTGTTACTTTTTTGTGTCAACAGTGGACCATTAAGAATCAAGAAAAAAAGGATGCCCCATTGACTTCTACTAAGGACTCACAGCAAGATTTTAGTGCTCCTGCAAGTGGGAGAGTGTCACTAGATATACATACAAAATAGGGGTGGTGGCTTATCAAAAGATTAAATGGACTCCTCTTGCAACAATAGTCAATCATCACAGTAACAAAACATCTAATAACAGAATGGACCATTTTCTTCCATTAGTTTTCCTCAAGCTCTACATATTGTAGTATGTTCTTCACATTTTCTACATGCAAGTGGATCAAATTGCGTTGTTTCAATCAGATAAATACCAAGAGAATGTACCTAGACAACACTTGATAGAATAATCGAATCACATGACTTGGTATTCTCCAAACCGGTATTGGCAACTATTTCACACATATAATAATTGAAGCTCGCAGTTGAGAATAAGGCCAAAATCACAGTACATGCACTAAAGAAACAGAGAATAATTCCTGATTCAGTCTTATGTAGGATCCACGATGATGATATGACTATAATTTATCGGACATGGTAGAAGATTCTTATTACAATGTGCTCAAATGAAGACCCATGTGCTTGACAGATTTCAATCAAGAGACAAATTCCATGACCCCGCCAACATATACCTAATAAAAACACCCACAAACAGTCACATATGGGTCCGGAACTACAAGTGCTGAAACTATCCTAATGGAAAGCTGATGGCACGTCAAATAAAGATGGCAAGAGATGAACGAACTTTATCAGAGGAGGCTCTAGACACCGAGCAAGACACCTTCAAGGGCTAAATCATTATATGCTTTTGCTTTAGAATCTGCAGCACATACTATGTGGAATAAAGTACCAAATAGAAGTCAATATTTAGGTGGAAGTCATTTTCAACTATCTTACATCCATTCCTGGCTCACCTGACCTGTTTCGGTCTAGTCCTGCCTCCTCCATCCAAACCTGAAATCAAACTACAGATTTAACTTCAAGCCACCAAATACTCCAAAAAGCAACTAAAAAGCTCAAATGACAACTCCCTTCCCACATGCATTTGGTGAGGGCACACATTAGATAGGCTTATGCATTTCCTGACCTTACACGTTGAGGTTCAATTGATGTCAAGCCAAATCACTTTTACAAACGAGAGCCTCAACATTGACCATTTGCGATGTAATCTCCTTCCCCCATTTGCCCACTACATACTGAAAGCAAACCAAAACAGCATCAGTAATTATGCAGAAGTCCAAAGGTCAAGTTCGTATAGAGTATTTAAGAGAACTCACAACTTTTACTTCAGAGGCCAAGATTTTTCTTTGGCTGCATAAGTGTCCTTATGCAATTTAGCGTCCTCGTTTTTCTCCATACTTGTTGCATATCTTCTTGATATCCCACTATGAAACCTTTAAGTGCATCTTTATATGTTGACGCTCTTGTCATGTAAACACGCTGTAATGCTGGTCGTAGTGTCTACTGTCTCCATTTCACCTCTTGCATCCACAGCTAGGCTAGAAGAGATGTCAGAGGTTCAGAACTCAAACTAGAAAAGATTCGATCGGAGTTAACTACTCACTGAAGAGACTACAAAAGAAGTCCAACTAATTTATAATAATATTGTATTAGCAAGTATGTGCTATAAGGCAGATTGGAAGAAATAGATATTCAGAATATGGTTACATGCGTCTCTAGTTAACTCTCACGGGGTTGTATTATATCCAGGATACATTTAATTCTTGCAGTTTTTTTAATAGCACACTATAACTTTAATATTAAGACTTAAGGCACTCACTGACCAAAAAGCTACCCGATTGTTCATACCTGAAGACAAATGAATCATAGAATGAGAAGCAACAAAAATTCATGTAAATTCAGTTTCCCGTCCTATAGGTTAACCCAGCTTTGAACTTTAAGTCCTGCCTCACTCCCTACTCAAAGTTGTTACAGATGAACTAAAAGAGTATATAGCAGCTGCAGTCCTCTATATAAGTCACTTCTAACAGTCTTAGTAGATGAAATAGGAGAATGAACTCATTGTAATTGTCTTCTTCTATTTTTCAAACTGAGTCAGCGTGCACTGGAGTGAAAGCCTGTGTTAGGATTAATTGAAAAAAGAACTCTACACCCACACCGTGCTTGAGAGCTCTCGAACAAGATGATTTGGAGGCGACTTTCTCTGTGAGCTTTTCATAGACAATATGGCCAGCGGAAGCCTCCACATAAGGTTACTCAGCCCCCTAACCTCCCGTAACCCCTTTTATGCCCTCCTAAAAACACCCAGGAAAAACCCCACCATGCAAACTACACCCCTTGAACCTATTGTATACCATCACGGCAAACCCACGGCTCGTTGGTCTGTGGATAAAGTTGATCGTGTGATAGTAATTATTTTTGGATAAGGTATAGTCCTGAGAATTTAATATATGCTGTTGTTGATAAGTTCTCTTATGGATGGATGGAAATACAAGAATTGTGCAAAATCATTCCTATGCAATGTGAGGTGAATTATAAGATTTTTGTGCAAATTGCAATAGACATGTTCTTATTCGATTGACATTGCTTTAAAATTATGTCCACTTGTTGTCAAAGCGTGCTTAGTATCTCAAAACCAAGGATGGTTTCTGTCGAATGTGTCATCATAAGTGGGTTCCTTGGTTTGATTCGGAAGAAGAAACTTCCATTGCTATTGCATGGATTTCCTTTTACTATTTTGCCTCCTAAATTTCTTTGTAAAGGAATCCTAGTTAACTTGCTCCATCAATTGGGAAGTCATTACATGTTGAAATGGCAACAAAGAACAAAACAAGGCCAAGTTATGCGAGGGTAAAAGTTGAAGTGAATTTACTTGGTGAATTCCCAAAGTGTGCAAATTTAAATTGGTGTGGTGAGGCGCTACTAGAGAGGTAAGAACGAAATAGATAACATTAAGCATAATTATATGTCTAAGCATTGTAAAGAATGCAAATTACAAGGGCGTAATATGGTTGTCGAGTCTTACATCCTGAATTAGTTGAGGAGATGCAAGGAAATAGTGAAGTCAACTGTGATGTGGAGAACAATGGGAAAAGTGTGGAACCTAATGACAAAGGGAAGGCTCCTCCCAAGGTGTTAAAGAGTGGATAAGCTGTAAGGAACGTGAGTGATAAATGGAGATGGCAAGAAGTTAGAAGTAAGAAATTTAATGCCCATAGATCTCAAGTACAAAGTTCATCGAAGGATGACAATAAGGCTTGTTGGAGTCCCACATCAGTGGGATAATAAGCACCTTGGTCTCGTTATATGGTCTTGGGCAATTCTCCCATCAGGAGGTAGCTTTGGGGCAATCCCAATTCATTGTTTCCGATGATGGGACCCAGCCTTATATTGTCCATGCTCCAGATGTCCAATCATGGATGTGGGGGGGGGGGGGTTTCGAATCCCATCCTAATAAAGGAACTATGGTTCCTACACAAACTGGGAAACAATTTGCAGTGCTTGTTGATGGAGTGGAAAGCCAAGATAGTGATGCAAATTGACAGCATTGGTGGAGGCAATTAATGCCTCAATTGGAAAGGGGAAGGTTAATCCTAATCCTACTGAGATTCAATTGCGGGCAGAAGCTAAGGATTCTAATCCTAAAGGAGCTGAAGTTGTTGGACATGGAGCGGGGAAGACAAAGAATAGGTGCGAAACTCGAAAGATTTAATGATGAATGCATTTTCAAGAATTTAAAGGACCTATTTTGGAGGTCACACACTTGATCAAGAAGGAGCCACACCATGCTCCTTAGCTAATATCTTGTAGCTTGGATGATACTCCACTTAGAAGATCCTTTAAATTCTTGAACTTTTGGGCTAAGCATGAGACTTTCGCTGACTTAGTGAGGTAGCATTGGAGGACATATCTACAAGGGATTTCTTCATCATCTTTCATCACAAATTGAAGAATGTTAAGCAAGCTTCGATAGGGTGAATTAAGGCCACACTTGGGGACACTAATAAAGTCATGAGGTTCAATGAAGAATGTTAAGCAAGCTTCCCGTATTTTCTTACTTCCAGTTGTTGCTTATGTCTTCATATGTTGTGTCTTTGCTTTCTTTGAGTTGAGAGTCTTTCAGAAACAACCTCCTCTCTAACTGACAAGGTAGAGTAAGGTCCACGTAGACTTTAACCTCCCCAAATCCCACTTGTGGGACCACACTGGGTATGTTGTTGTTACTTACTATTGTATTGGAAAAGTTTCTTTTGCCATTTTTCTTTCAGAAATGAAGTTTTTAATTTTATGTCATTAACATGATACCATAACCATTCAAGCTCAAAGTATATACATTAATGTTATTCACATAGATAATTTGAACTGAAATTGGATTCTTCAATACAACATTCCTCCATAATTTTGTTCCCCCAAAAATTGGGAATATTTGTAGTCTTCACAACTAAAATTGTGTTAAAGTCAAATAATTTGTCCTAAATCAATCAAATAACTAACCTTGGAAAAATGAGTGATTTCTTCACCTCTTCAACTCTTCATCCATTTCTGTCCAACTTGCTTGGTGGAGCTGCACATTCGAAAATCATCTGGTGGAAAATAGAGGCAGATAAAAGCAGAAGGAAATCTCACCATTTGTATTCAAGTAACAGATCACAACACTATGATACTTCTGCATCGATGTAAGACATACTTTTTTCTTCTTTTTTTTTTTCTTGAAAAGAAAGATGATAACACATTATCAAATGCAAATCCAACAAAAGTCCTTCCTGGTTATAGAGTATACACTATACAGTATAAAACAGAAGGTGCAAGTAGATTTATATATGATAATATGGAGTATCTAAACAAAGACACTTGTACATGTGAAGTGTACATAATGCACAACTATTTAAGCACACAATCTTGTGTTAAAGCATATGACAAAGTTCATTTTCTTTTTCTCTGTTAAGGTCACACACAAAGTCCACCTTTCTGCTAAGCCAGCTTAGCTTCCTGTGAGTAAGCCAGTGCTAAAAAAGAGGACTAAGAAAAAGCTAAATATTCATTGGTATAGATGCAGTGCCAATTACTTTCTGCCAATTGTAGCGGTGACTGGTAAGCACTTCGATTAATAGTTTGCAGGATTTCTAGAATAGGAAAAGGCTTTTTTCTTTAGAGTAAAGACTCTTCACTTGATTCTTTTGGCCAGCTCAGCGGATGAGTGTCGGTATTAGACACCTCTTCATCTTACGGCTAGTGTGCTATTTGAGATACTTGAAAATGGGTGTAGCAATAGAATGTTTTGAATCAATAATTCCTCAAAAGTCCTTGGTAGTACATTTAATACAGTTATTCTATACATTAGGCCTTAGCAGTAGTAAGGCTGACGAAGTATGTAACTGATAAGCAGACTTTTTAATATTTGGATCTGGTTTACAAATAAAGAATATTGAGATCCAAATGACATCCAAAGTTATAAATTACCCAGGCAAGTTCATAACACCCTTTCAACATCTGATGGTATGAACATATTCTTTTGCTTTACATCCCACAAATAATACAACAAGAAGGATTCAGTCAAAGGCAGTCATATGAATTTTATCAAAATAAGAGAAGATAAGAAGAGTTCAAACATAGCATGACTATCGATCTAATCTTTGGCAATCCAACTCATTTTGAACTAATAGAAATCCGATTCTTTAACAAAAAGCTCATGAAGTCATAACATTCAATCTAGAATTCTATTATGGAAACACTTACACCTTTCATCTGGAAAATCATTCTTTATATCATCATCTCAATTCCTCTAAAAACATAGTCATGAGCTAATTAGAATTTTCATCCAAATAACCGTATCTTAACAGTTAAGACTCTCCATTCGTAATATCTAATAATCTTCTCGAGTAGGTCAGTTGATGCATTTCATATAACAATATGCTCATGAAACAATATATACAACTATAGAATGAGAAGTTCTTCCAAGTTCCAACTAATAAAAATACCTACTACAGATGCACTTTCACTTGCAGTATGTCTAGTATATCAGTCGATCGACTAGCAATACAAAAGCTTAAACAATCCATACCTTGTTTTAGCAATGCAAAAGCTAATCAGTGACCATATCAACACTACATAGAAAAGGTCCTTCCCACCAGAAGCAGAGCTAATAGTCCACATGCAGATTCAGCCTCAATTATACACAAATATAAAATTCAGAACCAATTAAGTTGAAATCATAGCTTCGCCTCTACTGAATTCCCACTTAAAACAGCAATATGAGAAGCCTGACGAAAAAATCATAATCAACTGTTACTCTACAGTATTAGATTGCTAACGCAAACACAATATGAGAATTCACAATCAATGAAAAACATTACTATTAACCTAGAAATACAATTGAGGAGGCTTACTACCACAGTTTTCTCGATCGATAGATCAAACTGAATGATCGAAATAGCAGAAACGCCTGCACGATCATATCCAACATTTTCTTCAAGCTCAGTTATGGTTTGAGTTTCTCTCTGGCAATTTATCAAACACGAAATCTGCAACTCCAATTTTTCTTCGAAAACTGAAAGTGAACAACCGCTCAGGCGGGAGCAGAATTTGAATTTAATGGATTTCTAATCCCGAAATAACTTGTTCCCAATAGTAAAAATTCGGATCAAATTCGTAATCGACCCGGTTGTTCCTCCCCGCAACATTATTCGTATCCCTATTCGTAATATTAGTGGTGGACTTAAATTTTTTACTATATACAAAGAAGTGAAAGGGATTTTAAATTTTTAATTATATATAAAGAGTGTAATTTTCCACGAATCAAAGTTCATATGAATCCGTCAGCACTATTTGACTTCGTCCTTAACTTGCATGCACCTAGAATATGGACTATTTGCCCAATTGACACATATGAAGCAACCTGATTTGAATTAATATCAGTTGAGACTAAGTTTTAAAAATAATTATTTGAAAATATATAAAAGAAATAAAATAAAGAATTGGTGATTCGAAATGCTTGAAGAAATATATAAATTAAAATTATATTTTTTAAAAATAGACAATTGGACTCATTATTTTAAATAATTGATCACATTTGCTTCTCAGTTTGCTTTGTTTTTTATTTATTAACAACTCGCCCTTCCTCTCTTTTTCAATAGTTACAATTACATTTGAAAGAATTTAGTAGGTGGACAGTCTCCTTAAGATTATCAACGATATCTCAAGAATTTTCTGTCTTAAATATTTTTTTTAACATTTAATTTATATTGAATTCAAAATTTTCTATACACATAATTCTTCAAGTATTTAAATTCACCAATCTTTCAATTTATTTTATTTTATATATTTTAAAATAATCATATAGTTAAATAGTTAAAATCACACACTTTAAATAATTAAAAGTTAAATATGACTACAACTGAAATTATACAATAATATAGAGATCAAAATCACCGTTTTCCCTTTTTGCACAAATGCAGCCTCACAAGTTATACATAAATCATAGTAATTACGCCCTCCGTTTAAAAAAAATGATCCTATTTTTTTTTTAGTTTGTTCCGAAAAGAATGACCCCTTTTCTTTTTTGGCAACAATTTAACTTTAACTTTTCACGTGGCATGTTTAAGACCACAAGATTAAAGAGCATTTTGGTACATTTGACATAACTTTAATTTAGAACCACAAAATTAAAAAGTCTTTTTTCTTTTCTTAAACTTCGTTCCAAGTCAAACTAGGTCATCCTTTTTGAAACGAAGGGAATATTTATTTATATATAAAGGAATCAAATTGGACCAAAACACCCTTCGAATATGTTTAGGTCCATAACCGTCCTCCCATTAGTAGTCTTCTTAGGTAAAATTACGCGAAATGATAAATATTCATAATATATTACGCTTTATAACTATAATATTGTATATTTATGATTCACGGCTACGGTTCTTAAATTTTACTATTCAATTTCTAATTATAAAAAAATCAGAATTTGTATAATTTAATTCCTAATTGTATGCATTTAAATTTTGTATATATTTACTATAGTTATTTGTATACTATTTGTTGATATATTTGATTTGTATAAGTTATGAAAAATTTATAATAATTACCTTGTTTGTATTTTATATTTTAGCAAGCAAAAATATACATGGAATTTTGAAAAACTCCTATGGCAAGCGAAATAATACAAACAAAATTTTGAATAATTCCTAAATGTTTAAATACAAAATGTTTGTACTTACCCTATTTACATAATGGAAGTGAATTATAAAAACAAAAATACCCATAAACAATTATAGCTATAAAACATAATTAAATTTAATCTCTTTACTTTTTATGAAATTCTCCTCTTCTAATTATGTTCATAGTTTAATTAACACTAATTAGTCTCCTAATTAAGATTGACTAGGTCCGTGTAAGCAGGGCATGATTAACGAAGTTATAAATCAAGCTTTATCTTTTTACTATTTTCCATCTATTTAAACTACTTTTTGTGTCTTTATAATAATAATAATAATAATAATAATAATAATAATAATAATAATAATAATAATAATAATAATAATAATAATAATGAGTATAATAATATACAATAGCCAAAATTTGGGGCAAAAAGATATCTGTTCCATCGTACTTAAGATATAATATACAATATTCTTACTAATTATGTCATATATTAGTGTCTTAATTAGAAATTTTCCTTAATAATTATGTCATATGTTAGATATTGCATTAATTTCCAAATTACTCCTCCCAATTTATATTGTACTTTTCTTTTTAAACCGTAAAACAAAAGAACATTTTTATAATTAGTAATTATTTAATTTTAAATTTTCAATTATATCCTTAATAAAAATAATTTAAAGACACAAACATCTCAAACTTATTTCATACCATAAAATTTTGATCAACTCCTTAGTGATATTTAAGGGAGACATTTGATTTACGCCAAAAAAGGAAATGATATTACTCAATACTCCTAAAAAAAAATTAATTAGAGTATAACTAGGACTCTAATTTTCTTTTTAATATCTTTTCCTAAATCTTAATTTGAATGTTTATACAGAAATTTTATATATTGACTATTCACAAAATTTAAACTCAAATCAAATTACATCATATAAATTGAAATCAGAGTAATAATTTCCCCATCACCACTCATTCTCCTTTTATATACATAGCAACAAAACATACCTTTTTAATATATTTTCTCCTCTTCTCATGGATCTCCCACCACTTTCTCATCAACAAGAAAACAACAAGAATAATAATTTCTTGTTAAAATTTGTAAAGAAATATATGTATCATGTATTATTTTTTCTATTTTTTTTCTTTTCTACTATTCTTTTCTACAATTTACTAAGCCCACTTTATCATGACCCTCTTGTAATTAGCAATATTAGTTTTTTTGCCAAAAATTCTACTTGTGATTACTCTTATGGAAAATGGATTTGGGATGAAAAATATGTTGTTGATCAATATAATGAGAATTGTCCATTCTTGGATCCCGGTTTCCGGTGCCGGAAAAGTGGTCGCCGGGATATGGATTACCGGAAGTGGCGATGGCAACCTCAACATTGTCATCTTCCAAGGTAATAATATTAAGTTTGTTTGAAAATATTTTATATTTAGGTTAATTACTATTTGCATATATGTTCCAAGCTTTATTATATTCATTTTTAAAAAATACATTTTTTTTTGTCTTTCTTGTATTGTTTTCTTTGTTATAATCGTAATGTCACATTGACTAATTCCACATAGTAAGGGTGACCAGTTGAACACCATTTGTTATACCTTACCACAAGATAGAATACCCTTTGTCATACCTTGACTAGTTCCACAAGATAATGGCGTACATGGTAAAGGGTGACCAGATAGTGGCGTACATGTAGTAAAGGAGGGTGATAAGTTGAATACCCTTTGTCATACCTTGACTAGTTCCAGGGGCGGCTCAACATAACTCGAGGCCTAAAGCGAAATTTTAATTCGAGGCCTAAATTTTTTTTAAAAATTATTTGTATTTATTTATTTTTAAAAAATTTTAGATGTAAATTATTACTTAATCTATATTTTTATAAATGATTTTTTCAAATATTTTTTTAAAATACTTTTTTAAAATATTATTTTTTAAGCAAGATTTGATCAATTCAACATTGAAAATATCATTTTATTGAGAAAATTATTATATGAATCAAAATATGGTTCTATAAGTAATAAGTTGATAAATTTTAAATAAAGATAAGAGTTAGAATTATAGAATCTAATTCAAAAAGTTGATAACTTGATATATCCTACTTTAATATAAAAATTACGAAGAAATAAAAGAATATTTGTAATTTACTTTGTTCAACACTTTTCAACTATTGATTCATATTTTTGACAGATTATTACTCTAATTATCAAAGATTTGAAGAAATAGAGTGCATAAGGAGTTAAAAAGATTTTAAAAAAATGTGAGTGTTAACAAAGAAAATATATATATTATGAATAATTAATTCTATTTCATGAAAAAATTAAACATAATTTTTTATTTTTTAGAAATTTGAGGCCTCCAAAAATTGGAGGCCTAAGGCAGTGGCCTAAAAAATTATATGGAAGAGCCGGCACTGACTAGTTCCACACAATAGTGGCGTACATGTAGTGAAGGGTGACCAATTGAATACCCTTTGTCATACTTTGACTAGTTCCACAAGATAATGGCATACATGTAGTAAAAGGTGACCAGATAGTGGCTTACATGTAGTAAAGGGTGACCAGTTGAACACCCTTTGTCATAACTTACTAGTTCCACAAGATATTGGCGTACATGTAGCAAAAAGGGTGGCCAGTTGAACACCCTTTGTTATAATTTTGAACACTCTTAATGAAATTTCTAGCTTCACTACGGCCACCCATCAAGGCTAAAAAGTACATGGGAAGAAACCTCCTAATGTTTTCTCTAATGGGATATCTACTTCATTTGATTGAGTTACAAGTTGTGCAATGTTAACCTTTGAAGATTTCTTAGTTTCATTAACAAGAGATGAATATAATAATTATTTAATGATGAGAATGACAATGCATGTATTGTAATATATATTTCTTGAACTCCTCACCTTCCCTCAAAATAAATCTAAATATTTTTTTCTTTCATATATACTAAAGTGTTGTGGAATTTGAAAAGGTAACAAATTGAGAAGGACTTTTAGCTACCTTAGAAGTTAATGTCAATGCAAAAAATGGCTAATTTACAAAGTAAGTGTGCATGGCTTTCTTTTTTATGGATATATAGTGCTTTCATGTTGTTAATCATGAGGTGTGAAAAAGTTGTAGCTTTATGATTACATTCACCTTAATTTGTTATGCCTTTTCACACTTAGTGCTATTAAGATCATTGCTAAATGGATCTTATGTTGAGTGTCAACATTAGTAATTGGGTTGCTAGAGGCAACTTTGGCAATGATATTGGGCAAATCGTTTGTCTGACTTGGATATAGTTAATTCGGAGGGTCGCGTTTGCAATAAATTTTAATGTATAGAAAATAAGTTCTAACCGGTAACTACAATCAAAATATGAAGAAAAAGAAAGTAATAAACAACAGATACAATTATGTTTCTCTCTTAATTCTTTTTTGCTGAATTTTCTTTTATTTCTCTCTAGATTCTTAATTCTTTTTTGCTGAATTTTCTTTTATTTCTTTCTAGATTCATCTCTTTGATTTTTCTTCGTGATTCAAGAAGTGCTTAATTCTTCTCTTTGATATCTCTATGGTACGTAGGATGATTTAAACCTCCTTAAAATGCATTTGAAGGGCCTCTTGTTTTTTTCTCGATATTTCCAAAGTAGATGATTTGAACCTCAAGGAGGGCTTTGTGATACAAGCACTTGGGCCTGAAGGAAGATTTTGTGATCTACTTGAAGTATTTGAATGTCCAGTAGAGTCCGGTCATATCTTGATCTCTTTAGATCAAGACGTCGATTCAAGAAAATATATCATCCTTTACATAGACATGAACTAGAGTTTGAAATTTTTTGAGTTTTGGACTTTGGTTCTTCGTGAGTAACATTTTGATATTGCAGGTTCAGTGCAAAGGATTTCCTTGAACGTAGTCGAAATGGTCGAATAGTGTTTGCTGGAGATTCAATTGGAAGAAACCAATGGGAGTCAATGATATGTATGTTAGCACAAGGTGTATCTAACCAATCCACCATATATGAAGAATTTGGAAACCCCATAACCAAACACAGAGGTTATCTCTCTATGAAATTTCTAGACTACAACCTTACTGTTGAATATTACAGAGTACCTTTCTTAGTAGTCGTTGATCGTCCTCCCGCGAATGCATCGAAAGAAGTGAGGGGAGTGATCAGGCTTGATAAGCTGCATTGGTATTTCACAAAGTGGGTTAATGCAGATGTAATTATATTCAATGCTGGACATTGGTGGAATGAAGATAAAACTATTAACATGTATGAATCCCAAATGCTTCAGCAATAATCACATGTATCTGGATTCTTTTGACCATAAGAACTTCAGCAATCACTAACATTACACAAAATGTATTGCAGGGGCATCCATTTCCAAGAAGGAACAACGGTGAACATGACGATGAATGTTGTGGAAGCTTTTCAAAGATCATTGAATACTTGGGCGTCGTGGGTGATTCAAAATACCAAGCCTGAAAAGAGTCACATCTTCTTCCGCAGCGTTTCACCAGTACACTACAGGTAAGTACTTTGTAGGAACTAATCAGTTGCAACACAAATACACTATACTAAGACTGAATTTGGTGAAATTGATTTGCAGGGATGGAGCTTGGAATGAAGGTGGCCATTGCCACACAAATAGAGCACCGGAAACAGACTATACTAAACTGGAGAAAGAGCCAGCCAACAATATATTCATTTCTGAGGTAGTTGAGAAAATGCAAAATACAAGAAGAAACATGACCTTCCTAAACATCACATATCTAAGTGAGTTCAGGAAAGATGGTCACCCTTCAGAATATCGTGAACCTGGCACCCCAGCTGGTGCACCACAAGACTGCAGCCACTGGTGCCTACCGGGAGTGCCAGACTCTTGGAATGAACTTCTTTACGCCTATCTACTGTTGAATGGATATAGAACCAAGTTGAAATGAATTTGATGGTAGAACTATATGATTAGCTGTTTTCGTATGCTTTAACCTGGGCTATTCATCAGCCTTTTCAGTTGGATTCACCTCAGTTTCCATTTCCTTGACTTTCTCAAGCTGCCTTAGGAGGTCTAATCTGTCTGGTCCATATGTAGAAGGTATCTGCCAAAAAGGAAATCAACCAGTTAACACAGCAGATAGGCTCACTAAAACTGACAGGATTCATGATCAAATACACACCAGAGATGGCATATATCTTTGAATTGCAGCCAACATAGCAGCATGCCCAACTGCTGTAACCTGCAAGAAAAATTATCCCACGTCAGCTTGCACTGAATCAAGCTCCACGAGTAAAAAAGATGCAACGTGCTGCAATCATGTAGCAGGTGTGGAAGGAGAGAGAGAGAGCTTGAGCTTTTTTCAAATGGGCTATTTTCTAATTGCAACTCAGCGGAAAGACCTTCAAACTAGTTGACTGGGCATCAACAACTATGCACTTTTTGTTACTAATAGCTTCACTGCACTTAGTTATATATTAAGTATACAAGCTCGAAAAACCATGATGCTCGGGGAATAATCAAATGGGTTTCATTGCCAGTTAAAGGTCCATGTCTTCAATTACAGTTAATATCCTCAGTTCACATACAGATCTAGGACATGTGTGACAATGAAATTGCTAAGAAATAGAAAATAAAAAATAAGCAGAATTTCAATCTTATTGGATTATGACCTATCGTTGTCTAATCAGCAAGTCCTGTGGAGATTGAACTTTTTGCCTGATAAAGAACAATGGGATAGAAGTATAGAACTACTTACAGGGAGAAGCATAAGAAATCCAATAGGCACGACTGATGCCAAGTCAGTTAAAGTTCTCCGCAATGCTTGCTTCTCTTTTTCTGTCAACTCATCCCCTACTATGGACCTTCGAAGTAGCCCTAAAGCTGCAGCAACATCGATAGCGAGAAGCTGAGTTCCTTGCCAAACATCCTGGACATGGAAAATCCTTATTACTCTATCTGAGAGTTTTAATAGACAACAAAGTATTCTTACTACTAACTGCTCCTGAAGATGAGGTGCTGTGTCATGGTTTCCAACAGAATAGTAAGACATGGAATACCTGTGTAGTGTAAACTCTAAATCATAAACTCTACTTTGAATGCTTATAAGAACTCGTTCCCTCCACGTACAACAATGAAGACCCAGAACAGGAAGGTCCGGACCAAATGGAGGCAGATAATCAAAACACACAAAGTACTATAAAAAGAAAGAAGAAAACGAGCACTAACAATAAGAACAAGAATAGTCGATTAAAAAGTAAACAATTATCTAATAGTAATAAGCCCATGGAGGAACTCAAACCGAATGTAATTCCATACATATTGATCAAAGTTCTCTTTCTTAGACAATTAGTGGAGTTCAAGCTAATTAAATGGGCCACATATCTATCCCCATACGCATGTTATTTTCTCAAAGGTAAATCCACAAAAATGAAGTTACAAAGCAAAGGATAAAACCACACTGGCTCTATTCAGTTGACATATGATGCAATACATAGAACAGAAGAAATAGATCAAGAGCATAATACCGTGCTAGTTTCTTTCAGTTTGTCCAATGATTTCTCAATAACACTCTCTTTTTTCTTCTGAAGAACCAATTGAGTTCTTTCAGCTCCTGCGGAATGTTTGGAAGTGCGATCTGCCTTCTGACTTTCCTCCTAGAGTAGAATGCATTGACAACAAGCTAATAAATTTTCCGCAATATAATAAACAGATCATGTATCTAAGAAACATCACTCTCTGGTAAATATGGAAATATATAGAAAATGAACTCAAAACAAATGAAGTTGGGTCATTGATGAATATGGATTCTAACAAAAGATGATCACAGAACTATAAGATGAAAACTCCAACATAAAAGAAGAGTATCAATCTCTAATCCTCAAAAAAAAAAAAAAAAGAGTATCAATCTCTACCTACGCCTTATAACATTAAACATGGAAGTTTTCTTCGACTTAGAAAAAGATTGGAAGTTGAACCTCTTATATAAGAGTTTGTCCATTTCTTTTATGGGAATCAATATTGACAAAAGGTCTACACCTGGCGAAATAGACCATCAAATTATTAAGCATAAAATAGGATGACCATAATTTTTCCACTGTTCAAGTATTATCACAACAGTAGTTACAAATAGACAGAAATAAAAATTATTGACCAACAAAACAGTTTTTAATGAATATATTTTACTGCTTTCACAAGCAAGATAATCCATGTTCAACAAGATGAATGGAGTGGACGGATGTATGTCAATTAACAAGGTTACTTATGATCATCATTAATATGTTAGTTGTCATTATAATCAGTACATCCTAAAAAGTTCATACTGAAAATGGAAGAGTAGAGTTCCAATAAACAATAACAAACTTCACAATATGAAACTTGAAAGAGAATAAAAGACAGTGCATCTTACAACTTGCTCAACACAGGCCTTATACAGCAGTTAGAAAATACCTCCTCATATTCATCAGCACTTCTTTGAACCCGCTTCTCCAGTTCCATTAGCTCACTCCTTAGTACTTCAAACCTTCGAACTTCATTAGACTTTGAATCCATAATGCCTGTACTCTCTGCTGATAGTTCATCATCAGCCTGCACTTAAAGAATGAATCTCAGTGACTTGGAAGATAAAATCATCTTTAACAAGTTTACAGTAATTTGAATTATAGAAGAAATTGAATAAATGACCGGCATAAGGAGGAGAAACAATGTGCAACAGTGACACGGAAGCAATTTCATTAATGCGCAAGTAGTCTCAAGAAGAGACAGTATGCAGTAAAAGGGGTTACACAAAGCAAGACGTCACTGCTTACATTTCAGGTGAACAGAATCATCGAAAAAAGTGATATTTGCTCCTTGCTTGACAACTCTAGACTGAACCATGTTATTACTTGCTTTCCGTAAAATTACACAGGTTTCCAATGATCCGTGCTTCAGTTTCTCTAATGAAATAATCTAACGACAAATTAAGCTAAAGTCTCCAATTGCGAAAATATTTGCCTAGTCAATAGTTTGGGCAAACATGGAATATCTTTTACACAGACTGAAGTTCTAACTCAACCATCTCATTCAGCAAACAAAAACCAAAAGCAAGCATTTCCAGCTTCTTGAAGTACTGAAACACAATGGGTAGTTTACATCACCAAAAGGAGAACTAGCCATGACTAACGAGCTAATCTATCACTAATGGTTGATAACAAGCATTTGAGCATGTATCTTCTTAACTTTGCATTATTTGTTTTTATAAAGGAGGTGTCCAAGACAACTTTCTTGAACCTCGATCATTCCACGGTACACACTAACTCCATACCAGGTAACTCTGTCCACTAAAGCTAACACAGATGGGAAAAAATCACCTAACATAGTTGTCTCTCTGCTAGGATTTAACCCTTGGTTCTTTAAAGTTTGTCCCCTTTATTGACCACTAAGTCACACCCTTGAGTCATACCTTAACTTTTCTTGATAATGTGAGTCATACCTTGACTTCGCATTACTTGCGAGTTCAAAGTAAGCCCATTTATTTATCTAGAATGAAAGCTAGAGCAATATGAAGTAATTAATAGTTTTTGACCCATCTCAAAGTTGCATGTGGAGGCGGAAGGAGGTACCACTCCATAGTATGAAATCGAAGTGTAAAAGAGGCAGATCAATGAATGGTGTTACTTGAGAATAACCTCAAGTTTGGTTCTAGTATAAAAGATCTAAGAGAAGGACAAAATGCTCCCGCTCTCCAAATTATGAATTCAAGATGTAAAATTAATGAAGATGATGAAAACGGTCTGTATAAGAATAAGCACAAAATTTAATTCTTCTACAGACAGAGCAAAGGAGACGACTATGTTCTCTCTCACACACACACAACCACAGGAATAACTTTTTTTGATAAACACAACCACAGGAATAACTTATATGCATAGAAGAAACACTTTTTGCAGAGAACAGGCAGTGCAAGAGAAATTAGAGAAGAGAAAGAAGGAAGCAGGTACGTACTTTTACTTTCACAATAGATGAATAAATCATTAAAACAAATTTAACCAATCCCTATGCAGATCAAAGAATAATATTCATCATTTCACTACTTTTTAATATTGAGAGCTATAAAACATCAGTCTAACACACACATAATTGAGAAGTATGTTCAGTGTTCAAAATATATGGCACTGCATTCATCTATCCATAGGGGGATAACAGTTATAGTTGGATTCAAGTGACATATCAATGTCATATAATGGTACATGTTGGTCAGAAGCTCTACAATAGTCTTTTACAGGATAAAACCCTGGAAATGCCTGGAAAACTATACCATAAACTATTCAACAGTTTTTGATTTACCAAAAACACTTGGAAAACGAAATCATACAAACTATTCAACAGCTTCAGAACATACAATAGGATGCATAGAGGAGATCATTTGCAACCTAGAAGGGAAAACTAAGAGGAGAGAAATGGAGCAATGTTAGCCCCTGTTAAGCATATTACGTAGTGAAGTACAATCAAACTCCCAATAGTTTGAGACTCAAAAGGCTTTGATCTTAAATTAATTAATAAACTCCCAATCAAAGAACCTAATGAATTTGAGATTTGATATATTACTGAAAACAAGGATTTGCAAAGATAGATGCCAAACTTTAAAAAGAAGTCCAAAATATATAATGGTAAAAGGTAGGCAAAGAGACAGTTCAAAGGTATACGATATCATTAGGTGTCGATGATGCCTGGCCTACTGATTTGCTAGGTCGACGTCCTACAAAGCTCCATAATCCCTGTATCCTAGCACAAGAATCCACAATAATAAAATTATATGCTTGGCCTTTATCTTCACAGCCCAAAATAAGAAAAAGAGGTGGGAATACCTGTTGTTCCCACTCCTATTTTGACCATCCTTGTTGTCCTTGCGTTTAGAGAACTGTTGCTCGTCACTACTTGATGAGGTAGACATAGTAGCATCTTCCTCCTAGTTCATACATACATCCACTTCAGAGTATTTCGGATTTTTTTAATTAAGAGTGCAGAATTTTGTTCACTACAGCACATAATTTGTCCTAAAGACTCTAAAAGATTCAAAAGTTGGCTTTATTGCCTTATGCATGCAAGACGAGCAACCTGAAGATAATTATATGCATTTTCCATAGAAAACACTCAACCATTTTGTGTTCTGCAAGGGATAAATTTTGTTTTCTTTTCTCCATTATGCAGTGACAAATTTCTTAATTGGTCAAGATAACAAGCTTGGAACTTTTTAAATTCAATGAGTACTTGAAATAGCAGCAGCATTGCTACGCTATGTTTTGGCTTATTTGTTGGAAGTACGGAAACTAAAAAAAGCTTTCCAAAGATCTGAACTTCATATAGAACTTATCGTGTTAAGTCGGAAAGACAACCTGGTGACAAAATGAACCCCTTTGGTAGGCACCTACTCATTTGCATGCCTCTTATTTTGCGGTGTTTCTGATATAATGTCAAGTTTCACTAAGGAGAATGATTGGCTTACCATGCCAAGCTAAGGGGGGGATCAAAGCTAATTTGAAAGTAATGATGTTGACCTTTTTAAGTAGCAGCCTATCATCATTCCATTTATGCTTTGTATCTTAATAAGTTTTGGCAAGTTTACATAGTTGTCTATCTATTCTACCAAAGAAAACCACATAAATCAACAGAAGAATTTTATTTTATTCAGTTGAAGTCTCCATGTCTTTCTTTCCCAGCAACAACTATTCATTAAAGTAATAACTGGAAATAAAAAGAGAAAGAAGGAATTGTATGGAAAATAAGAACTAAAAATAACCAGCTGTAACCCCCCCCCCCCCTCAAAGTTGCTTGGGCTCTTCACTTTCAATGCCGCACCCCGTGTCGAGTTCTCCGAAAATGCACTTCTTTTGGAGAATCTGACACACACCCGTTGACATTTTTGAAGAGTCCGAGCAACTTAGACCCCCCCCCCTCCCCAGCCCCATGTCCATCAAAAGATTAAAAAAATAAAAATAAGAGTACCCCCACCCTCCCCAAATACGAAAAAACCCAAAAAAGAATAATTAATAAATAATCTAGCGCAGTTACGTTCCGATGACCAGAATAAGATATGCAATGGTTGAATACAAAAAATACAGTGCAGTTTTATGAAAATGTCAGGACTGAGCAGGACAATTCTGAGATGGCAAAAACTTGGTAAAACTTTCTTCTTCTTTTTTTTTGAAACTGGTAACTTAAACTTTCTTCTTTTTGAAATGAACTGCAGAAAGATACCTGCTGTAGGAAAGCTGCTTTCGTTCTAAATGAAACCTCAAGAAATTCAGCCTCCTTTTTTATTCTACGGATCCTTTCAAGGTCAGAACATGCAGCTTTTAAGTGCTCCTTCTGTGAACTAGCACTTGACATATGCAGCTCCTGAAGCAATACCTCTAGCCTTACCAAAGCCTCTTCGACACTCTCCAGTGCCTAAAATGAAATGCCCAAAAATTGTATCTTCAGATCCATAATTTAATCCTTGAGATAGAGGAAAGAGGCATCTTACAATGTGTCATTGAAATCAAGGTGAAGCACTTTGATAAGAAATAGCAATTGATACAAAAAATATGATAATTGAAAGAGGCTGATTGCCTTTTACATCTTATACATCAAGAGAGGAAGGATATCTAACTTCGTTTGAAAAAAAAGAAACTGCATGATTACTTTTGTTTGGTATCAAGAGAACACTGAGAGGACGAACCTAGACCAATTGAAGAGGAAGGCCTCACTCCCTCTCTTTCACATATAAAGGCTTGTGGCTTCAAATTTTTTTTTTTTTTTTTTGACACTAGTAACATTGTATTTCAGTCAGTACTTGTGGCTTCTAATTTCAATTTTTTTAATCTAAATCCAACAAGTACCAACGGAAGTCTCAACTACTTTATCCTCCTATCAAGAGTAATACTAATTTTGAACAATCAGAGGTTGTGAAGATTCTTGTTCTATTTAATACTCCCCCCATCCAATTTATGTGGCACTTTTCCGATTTCGAGATCCAAACAAATCTATCTTTGACCGTAAATTTTTCATATATATTGTAATTATTTGAACTATCAATTATTGTGACTTGTAGTACTTTTTACGTAGTTTACAAATATATAAATTTCATTTCAAAATAATTGAAGATTCCACACGCAAATTTCCGGTCAAACTTAAACTGTTTGACTCTCAAAAACGAAAAGTATCACATAAATTGGGATAGAGGGAATAGTATTTCTTTTGGTCATTTTGCTTTTTTGTAAATGTTGTGGACAAATATAAAAATAGTGATGCTTCTTTTCTAAGGGCTTGAACTTTTTTGATTGAGAGTAACACCTTAGAAAGAAGACATCCTAAATTTGAGTCTCAATGCCATTTGTCATCAAATAACTCTACATGTTTGGTCATGGGGAAAGATCTCGACCTGCACTTATAAGGGTGTGTGTTAAGAACAACTATAAATTGAGAAAAGTTTCTCCCCGCTAAAAGTTTAAACTATAAGAAAGTGGTCACATGATTCAACCATACAACTAAATAAATATAAGGAAGGTATAACCATATGAGAGCAGGAACTGGTTAGCCACTAGCACACATGTTACTTCTCCATTAAGGTCCTGGAAAGTAGTTGGTTGGATACTGGACTTATAGGCTGTCATTTAATACAAGCACTTCATCAGTTTCTTCGGTTGTTTGGCAGTGAGGAGGGATATTTTGACAGCTGGGTATTTGATGGAGAGTAGTAGTATTACATTGCTGGTGCTTTAGGTGCAAACGTTCAGACAAATACATTGATCACCTCTTATTGCTTTGTAAGATGGCTAAATAATTGTAGATTCACTTCACGATTAGTTTTGGGGCTTAATATTGCTTTTGGGGGCCTCTGCTAATTATGTACAGTTACAACAGCACATTATTAGTGCTGGATTTATAAAATTATTTTGCCTTTTCAAAAAAAAAAAAAAAAAAAAAACTAAGATGGCTACATGATTGTGATGAGTAGTCACAGACAATGTTGTGTCCAAAGAAGGATGTGCTACATAGCTCGGCCTTCAGACGAAGGAAGAGAACATATAGGTCATGGGATTTTCCCTTTAGCATGTGGATTCTGTGGAGGAGAGAAATAAAAGAGCTTTTGCGGGAACAGAACTGACTTTGGATAGCACGGGACATTACGTGTTGAAGGTTCTAGCTTGTACACGGGAATTTTCACAAAACAAAAAAGTTATTTACTTCATAAAAAAAAAGTTGAAGGCTCCTTATCCACCTTTATTTCCAAGGGAATTGGAGAGAACTCTTAAAGATTATCCCATCGCATGAGGATAAATACAACAGAAAATGCTTCATTTATAAGAGGGAATACCTTATCAAAAGAATCTGTTTCTTTCTTGATCTGTGAATAAGCTCCCACGCGAGTCCTGTCCATGTTTTGAAGCATTGTTAGCAACATGATTTCCATATCACATGTGATTTGAGTTTGTATTGCCAATGCATTTGACCAAAGTGCCATAAATTATTGGAATGAAATGACTATTACGATAAGCAAATAAACAATAACTACGAAAAAAGAAAAGCTAAGGAAATTAAATAAGTTGGACTTACTCAGACCATTTAAAATTTAGTGAAAAAATAAAGTAACTTAATGCATTCATCACCCAAAGGTGTGGCTTAGAGGTCAATGAATTGGATACTAAATACACTAACAGACTAGAGTTCAAATCTAGCATACTCTGATACCATGTTAAATGGTTTATATCGATCCATCTAAAAGATTAAGTTGATAAAGAAGAACACTTCTATTCATTTATTTAAGGTCTTCAACAAGGTAGACCAAGTACAGTACATGTCAATGGTGCAAAGTTTGTGTATGTTTCCTGAGAGATATAATTAGTTCCACAGCATTAGGATCAGATATAGATCAGTCTATATCTGTTAATAGAAAAAACACCTGTCTAATGCCTTTTACAGACGGATGAAAATAATGATAACAGTCAGAAACCACAAAAAGGGAGAGTAAGGAAGAGAGGAAGAAAGTCAACATTTTCTTATTTACTTACTTCTCAATTCCTAGACTGCACTTCTTAAGCTTGTTGTGCCTGAAACATTCATGTTCACAAATTGTTACTAACTCCTGTATATTCACTTAATTGAATGGACTTTTTTTCCAGCTTTCTTACCCAGTTGAAAGAAATCTTGCTGCCTTGACATGAGAAGGGTTCTCCAGCCATTTACTATATTTGATGAAACTCTGGATCCAGTAAGAGCACACATCTAACACTACTGGAATAGCTTCTAAATTCGGAGGAACTTCTTGTTTACTTTTGTGCCCAGTATTGCGGATAGAATTAGCAGTAATGCCTGGATAAAAAGGAAGCCAGTCTAGCTCTTCACACACAACCTATCATGTAAAGATATTTCAGCTTTATGTGCCACATTAATATGTCCTAATGACAATTTCTTCACAAGAATGCTAACCTCCACGTACAGTTGATAAGAGCTTATTGATGCAAGTTGAGGATAATATAATACACTGCCCCCAATCAGATACCTGTTAAAAATTCAAAATGAGAAGTTGGATACAATGGAGCATACGATCAGTATAGGCTAAGATGAATAAACGAGGAACACAAAAATGTGTTACCTTATTAATTCTTCAATCGGCTCATCAAGAGTATCAAATCCATTTTCAGAAAGAAAAGCCTTTGTGCTTCTACCCAAAGCAATGAAGAAACCAAATATGGCCAGATCCTTTTCCAGAACCTGTATGATGTATCAGCAATAATTATAAAAACCCGACTGCTATGTACAAAATACATATTCAAGAGGGAAACGTGTAAGGCGAAGGCCTCAAGGAAAATACATATTCAAGTGTCATCTGTCACCATTTCTCAGGACATTTTAAGGTATCAAATGAGTAAAAGAGCTTTGGTCCAACCTCGATACTCTCACTTGTGGTGAGTCTGGACCATATTCTCTCCCGATCTATAGCTCGTTGAAGCTGCTTTTGGACAAGACTCACCCAGAATATAACCTCTTCAGTTCCTGAATCATTTTGTACTCTAGATGCTGCAGCTCTGGGACCAAAATGGACAAGAAATTCTCTACGCAAACCAATAGGCTTCACAGAATGATAGGCCTGACGGAGAGGAATAAATTCGACAAGCATGTCCATCAATCTTCCAAGTGTCTCCAGAACAAGAGATGAAAATTGTGTACACGACAGTTTTGCAGCACCAAGTTTCATAATCGCAGCAACGCAACTGAGTGCAAGCATAAGGAGTGATACATCACTTGCATTTCGAGGAGATAAAGATGTTTGCTTTCTGGTCCTGAACAAAGAGGATCCTATTTAAACATCAATTAATACACAAATAGCTATGCAGGATACTAATGTATTCATAGTTCATTCAGTAAGTACATACTCTGCAGTAGCAGCAGCAAATTGCTGATCCTTCTCGAAATAATTCACAAAGGTGGTAACCACTGCTGGAATTTGCTCAGACCAAAACCATTCATAAGCTTCAGGTTGCTTGGCTGATAAACTATCTCTAATCAAGCTCTCCAAAGGAACAGATTGCCTTGATAAACTTCATTAATGCAAAAAGTATTAGATGTTATGTTTCAAATCAAAATGACAGTAGAGAGGGAAATGAGCTCTCCACGTCAAGTACACTAAAAATGGACGAGGATGAACCAACACAATAAAAAATGTAAGCAACAAAGTCTATTAGTCCTTGAGGCCAAAAGTTCACAAATGCAAGTTTATGATATCAATAGCCTCCCATGGTGCCCAGATGACAGAATCGTCTAAGCAAAGAGTGTGTTAAAGTACATTTCAAGCTTCTACGCGCAAAATACCAATTCTAATTTTCACCACCAATATAAATCCATGAGAGACAAATTAGCAATACATAACATCTGGAAATTGAAAAAAAATAGAAGAAATAAGTCAAGTTTTTCAATCAAGTGACGTTAATATTTGCGACAAAGAGGTTGGCAAAAGGAACCTGCAGTTCCAAACTAAAAGTAATGGGAGAACATCCTACATGTTTAATCAACTTAATATAAGCATTATACATTATGATGCAGCTAATACATTCGCTGACATATACCAGAACCCAGTTAAGCATTCATCTATATGGTTGTGGAGGTAAACGTCAACAATCATCTTAAATCCTAGGACCAATATTTTTTTTTTGATGAAGGAATCCTAGGACCAATATTAAATAATGCACAAGTAAAACAAGAACTCATAGCACTGAATATTCTCTGCTGCTCTAGAGCAAAGAAAGAAACTTGATAAAGGAATTATAAAAGAAGATGAAACTTCATTAAAATAATTAAGCGAAAATAGTTAAAAAAAACTCGTGAAAGATAAAAACAAAAACAGAATTCAGGTGTACTAGCTGAATGACAAGGAGTTTCTCCTCAAATCCCCCACATACTTAGAGACTGAAAGAATCAGTGAGTAGCACTAGAAAATCAGAAGCTGTCACTGAACTGGTGGCTATCAATGGACAATCGTCATCCTGAGAAGAATAAACTTAAAAGATGTTCAGATTGGATTATTTGGAATTCCCCTCCAATGGTAGGACAATTCATTTGTCAAGATTGGTATGGCACATCGTAGATCTGGATTCCAACACCAGTTAACTGATATAAGAAAATTGAGTTCTTACTTAGCAGGAATGACTCTCATCAATGTTATAAGTGGAAATTGGCAAACTGTTCATTCAAGATCCTAGCATTATATAGGTCGGAAATAGACTAGAGTTCCATGTTGTTAGGTGGTGAGATAGCTAGAAGTGTACCACAGTGAGATATTTAAAAATAGTACTATGTGATGAGGTATAAAGGATACAGGTGTTAGAGATTTGTCTTACACCTCCCAAATTCTCAATAACTTCTCTTGTATCTCTTATTACTCACCTGGTCTAAGACCTTTAATGAGCATTTACACGCTTTGAATTTACCTGCGACATCCAAGAAAAGACATCCTTTGACCCAAGGCAGCCGAGGAGTTTAACGAACATAGAGATGGAAAGAGATAGATTTTTCCCAGCCTTTGTCAAATCAATTATCATTCGTTCTTTAATGAAATAAGAAACGGGCAGAGCTGCGGCTATCAGGAACAAGCGATAGCCTATGACTAAAAGATACCGACTATCTATGAATGAACAGGACCAGAATGACAATCGACGAGATGAGCCTACGAAAGATTTCAAGTTCACACTAAGTGATTAGCATACTCACTTACGCAACGAAATTGAGTTGATGGAGTGCCAGTGCTCTTATTCTCTTCGGTATCGCCTTCTTTCATCGTTAAAGGAGCCACAAGGCACTCGACTAGAAGGATTGGCACTGACTATGGGTCGGAACTAGCTCTTGGAATAAATTCTTTTTTGATTGAAAGAGCGGGACAGAAGAGAACCAGAATCATATCCTCAGACATTCAGTGTGATCTTATCAGTGTCGTTGCCGATCATAGTCGTAGTGTATTAGATTAGTTGTCCGTCTACCTTGCCATGTTAGAACAGTTTGGCCTATAACAACACAACCTGAAAGGAAGTCACTCCTAATAGGAAGTTTTAGCCATCTTTCTTGAGGAGCGAGAAAAGAGAGGAAATGAATCCCTATCCGAAATATTATGTTGGCTGATATACCAATAAAAAATATACATGTTGGCCACACTTTTTTGTTGGTTTTGTGATCCGTTTACGACAATCGCACAATTGTCTGCAGCAAACTACTCAACAATAAAAATATTTAGCATAGTCACTCAAGAGTTTGGCATATGATATGGACTACTTTTACTTATTAAAGTACGATTATGCATGGAACATGCTTGCTTGTCATGGATGCCGATCCGCTTGGTGGGTAGGTGCTCAATAGATGTCAGTCACGGCCTACAGTGTTTGGGTCGTGACAGGCAGCAACATCAGTTATTTGTCCCCAGCACAAACATGTTTTGGCAGTCAAAATGCTTGCCACTTTCAACTTACATATCCCAACAAGTTTATAGGTCGAAAATCTTTAATTTTGCCGCATCTTCCTTTATAATTTAAAATAATAAAAGAAGCATTACACTCTTTTGCAGTGTTTTGGACGGCGAAAGGCGATAAAAGGCGACAAGGGTCTGCCTCGCCACAAGGCGAGGCGAACGGCGAGGCGCTCGCCTTTTTGAAGCGCGGCACCTTTTAATACCAAAAAATTAAAATATTTAATTGCATATGTAAATAATCAAACAATAACATATTAGCAATTTTTTCAATTTAAAAACTAAAAATAGATAGTACATACTAAAAGCCTAGAACTTGAAAGAGAAAAAAAAGAACAAAAGTCAAAACAAAGGTAAAAGTGACTAAGTCTGAAGAAGAAAAGAAGAAATATGTATTGGTTAGACTTTGGAGTCGCCGGAAATTCCTGGCTAGTTGACGGAGGAGTCTAGTCAAAAATCCTAAAATTACCTTTTAATTTTTAAAATCCTAAATTGGTCGCCTTTTTTTAAGAAAATACAAAAGGCGACACCTTTCTAGCCTTTCTAGCCTCTTGCCGCTAGCCTTTTGTCGGCATAGCGTCGCCTTTTGAAGATTGCCTCGCCACAAAGCTAAAAGGCGATGAAGGGTTGCCTCGCCTCGCCTCTTGCCATTGGCGACGAGGCGATCGCCTTTCACAACACTGCTCTTTTGTAAAGGTGCCCCTTCACAAAAAAATTATTGAGAGCTCTCAGAAGTTCTTCTTACAGTGGCTCAACAATCTGGAAGGTCACTAAAGTTAACCTGGTCGCGGAGGCTTTATAAGGAGCAGTTCAAAAAAGGGGACTCTTCCTATTGCTCCCAAAGGCATTCCCAATTATTTTCTTTTTTATAATCGAGAATCCCCAAGGGTTAACCAGTAGCGCACAGTTCAGAAAACGATGTATAATGAGCCGGCCCCTACTTCACCAGTAATGAAGCGTTCTTATAAAAATGATAAGACATGTGAAAACCACAAGATTCTAATGGTAGTTTAGATATGCTATACATATTTAGCCTATATGCAAAAAGTTTTTCTTTCTTACCTAAACTCCACACTCCCAATCAAACACTGTCATAAAACATAGATGTAGATAGTATTTATTATGTATTTATGTATGAAATACTTACAGGAAAAGGATTACAGAAATGAACATATTATCAGAAAATTAAAATGGGAAAGTATGACAATGTTTTAAGGATAGAGATTAACTTTCTTGTAAATAAATCTGTTCACTATGTTTAGAGTTCCAATACTATGTGTTCATACTTCTACCTTGCAAACAAATCAGAAAAATGGGGGTGCCTTTGAGGAAAATGTTTCTCATCAAAAATATTTTCCACAGGAAATGACATACCTTAGGAATTAATTTTCTGGATCATTTCTAATATTTGGTAGGATATAAAAGCGACATATGGAAAACAGTACAAGAAATAGGGGATGACAACAGTGTACTATGGATATCTTTGAGTGTTAAAGGCTGACGACAATATATAAATGTTAACCGAAACAAGTGATAAAGTGAGAGAGTTAAAATATTTGTTAAGGAAAAAGACTTTCATCCATATGTGAGAGAATTCATTTTCCTTCTTTTGTTGGAAACCACTTAAACTTGTAAAAGACATTTTTCACAATTCAAGGTGACCAAATAAAGAAAATTTGGGAAATGCAGTCTATGATGCCCTATATGTAGTCAAAATCATCAATTATACATCACTAGTAAATTGCAACAAGCAGAAGGCTATGCTTCTGACTCTTGATACACAGTTTTTCCATATTCCATTGAAGAGTAAAATGAATTACCTCCTCTGCGTGAAAACGTTAATATCATTATCTCTTTCATCTCCTCGAGATAAAATCTCATTTGCTGCTTGCAGTAGAGAGTATACAGATGCCTGAAAAGAAGTTACAATGAAATCCACCATATCAGAAAATAACATCACATGGTACAAAAATGAATATCTACATAAAACTACTGGTAATGAACAGAAATATAACCCATCAATAGCCCAGAAATCAAAATTCCAAGGTAAGTAGTTTCAATTATCTATTCTTTATCGCAAAAAAAAAAAAAATTATCAAAAAATTATCTATTAGTGATTCTCACCATCAAAAGATCTGTTTTCAAGTTTGTAGTGGGGAAAAACACACTGAATCTAAACAGTAAACACTAACAAAACATGTAGAGCAAGGTACAAAAATGAAGACTACAAAAGTTACTGACCTGATAAGATAGCACCTTGATCCAACCAGTTCTATCACCGCCCAACCAGGCAGTTGAAAACCAGGATACCCTAGATAATGAGCCTTGTTGTCTAAGTCCTAGCTCAATTACTCTTGCAGCATCATGCAATGATTGGACAAGTCCAGAACTGTTCTCTTCACCTTGCAGAGATAGATCTAGTTTTAGTCTCATTTCCTCCATATCACTGCTGGTAGTTGGTCTGGAACTACCATTTACTGACACACCATCCTCAGCAGAAGCAAAAGGCAAAAGGTGTAATATCCTCGATGTTCGACGATTTATCTTACGTTTCATAGATTCAGATGTGCAGCTAAGATCACGATTTCCACCCTGCAACAAATAAAATTTTGTGTGGCATCTCCTCGTTGTATTGCATTGATTGTATATCAAGTGATCCAAGCCTACTACTTTCCTGCTGAAATAATAGTTTCTCACTGCTTTAACTGAAGGCCATGGACTAGAAGAACTGAAATATAAGAAACACAATCAGCCAAAAGTTAATGTAACATTACGAAGAATTTAATAATTGATAAGATCAAATGGATATAAGATATTGTGGAAACTCCAATTTAATAGTAAAAGAATGATTAACTAGGACTTTTTCTGCCAAACATTTACTAAATCAGTGATCAGCAATCCTTTGTATCTATGATCGACACAGTCTTTCAGGTCATTGTATGAATCTTCAATTTAAAGATCAAAATACTAATCACCAGATCTCTTGATCAATGTCAGGACACTATAAGTCAAGATGTCATTCAGGATAAACGGCTGAAACTTAAAAAAAAAAATGATAAGTAATCAAATATTTTATAAATGCTTGCACTAAGCCTGTGCGAGAGAACCTAACTATAAATTGTGCAGATCTCCAATTGTATCTAAAATTGCATCAACCGCCTGTCCAATAACCAGGTTGCACCAGAAAGCTGGAAAAATAAGACATCTTTGTCTTAGGCTATGCAAATTTCTCCTATGGCCTCCAAAGATTTTATAATTTCTTTCAAGTCAAACAATCCACCAATGGTATTCCAAATGTTTTGTGATTTTTTGCACATCCATTCTTTGTTCCAGCACTGCAATAGCTCCCTAGGGTATTTTGGCATGGACCAGGACATGTGTAAGATTGATAAAAATGTTGCTTCATAGCTGAGTAGCAACTTTACAATGCAAGAAGAGGTGGCCAACATCTTCACACATGGGGCACCTACTACAAAACTGAACTTTCCTCTTTTGAAGGTTGGAATGAGTGAAACAAGCCTCTCTAACCACAATCCAAGAGAAGCAGGAGACCTTCAAAGGTGCCTTGCTAAGCCAATTTCCCAAGGCCAAAAAACCCTGTTGTTGCTTAATTCCAGATCCTGCAGCAGCCTCTGACTGTGAAGACGCCTTTGGGATGTCCCTTCCATCTAATAGAATCAGTTTGTTGCAGTCTAAAGTTATGTTGCTTAGAAGCTGAAGCAAAAGACATACTCGTTCTACTTCCCAATCATTACCTTCCTTCTAAGTGAGAGATTTCACCCTCGTGTTGAAAAAAATCCTGCAATTACTACATTGTGCTGATTTAATAGTCTAAAAGACCCTTCAGGGTTTGCCTTCTAGGTCGAGCTCATCGCACCGGGCTTGCCTAGTGCGGGTTACCTCTCCTATGTGGTTTGCGAGCTATTGCATAGGAGCGGGGATTTTACCCTGTGCGCACTCATAGGATAGCGGCTGCGGGTTTCCCTTGTCATAAAAAAAAAATATTCTAAAAGTATCCGAGAATTGCTCTTAAAGAGGAGTGTGGCCCAGCCATACATCTGCCCAAAACTTCATTTTCCTTCCATTACCAACAATGAAGCCCGCATTAGCCTCAAGGCTCAAAGTTGTTCCCAATACCCTCTAATATGCTTCCGTGCCATGAGGTGTTGTGGCTACTTTGGTGCACCATTGATTCTCCATAGATAACTTTCCAACCAAGGTTCTCCTCCAGAGTGATTGATCTTCCTTATTGAATCTCCAGTGCCATTTCAATAATAAACTTTCATTGTAATGGCCTCAGGTTCTTGATTCCCTACCCCCCCCCCCCCAACTGTAATCCATTTTACAAGGGCAAAGAATTACCCTTGTTTGTACCATTCCAGAGAAAGTCTCTCCTTAATTTGTCCATACGCTTCAAAACTGAGGACTGTGCGGGGAAAAGCGACATAATGTTGGTAGGTAGGCAGTGCAATAAGAACACTGTTGATCATAGTGATTCTACCATCAAGAGAGAGGTATTGTCATTTCCAATTCGTCAACTTTTTCTCCATCTTTCAAGTATGTATATCCAGATTGATAATGATTCGCATAGTGAAACTTCAAAATTAAACCCATCATTCAAGATGTTACATTTCAAGATCATCATTTCCGGACACATTAATGCAGAGAAGTACCACAAGTAGGTAGTAAACACTAGCCACAATCCAAATTAGGGATAACATATGGGAAGGTTTGGGGGTGAAGTGAGGAACAATCCAAGTTCGGGTGGTGCTTACTAGTTTACTTTCTTTTCTTTCTTTTTCTTGATAACTGAGAAATCCGCTTTCCCAACTTAGAAACTCAGCAGATAATGGCAAAAATACATCCAGCTCTCTACCCTGCTCCACTTAAATAACAAACTTGGTTCACCAGTCAGGATTCAAACCCGTGATATGCGTTGAATGCATATCCCCATTTGTACAACCAATCAAGATTCATTTTCTTGAGCCAAGGGTCCTTTGGGAACAGAGCCTCTCTACCCCACAAGAGTAGGGGTAAGATCTACGTACACCCCACCCCTTTATACCCCACTTGTACGACCACACCGGGCATGTTGTTGTTGTTGTACTACTTTTGTTGTTGAGCTTGAACCAAGCTTAAGTGTCTCACGTATTAGCAAGACTGTAACAAACAATCTTCTTTTGTAACAAACAATTTTCTTTATTCCTAAGCTTGTTAGAACTCACAACTGGAGTAGACAAAGTAACAGATTCAAGTTTTCCTTTAACTAAATGAGAGAGAGGAAGTGTTCAATCTCAGACTACACGGGAATAAGAAACTCATATCATATGCAGCAGAATACAGAAATAAGTTAAGTAACTGAAAACTCCTGCTTTACAACAAAACCCTTCCATAATGAGATACCTGTCACCTCCCACCCGCAACAAGTACCAAGGCTATGACAAATAGAAAATATCACCTAGTTTGTTTGTTTTTTGTCTCAGTTAGAATTCGAACCTTAGACCTCATGACTCTCAACCACTGCACTAACCACTACACCACACCCTTGGCTATGACTTAAAACATTTTACCAGTACAAAAAAATGGTCAGTTTTACTCATCATCAAATATTACAGTAAATTTCATACATATTATTCACAGCAGCAAGCAGAATTTCTAACTGTATAGAGCAACTTATTGAGTTAATTTAGGTTTAGCATCAAAAAATCCTACATAAATGATTTACAATTACAGCTTTTCGAATCAATTAACGATTCAACATGATGAAAATCAATCAATAGCTAGAAAACTGAAGCAGATAACAGAGGATGAAAATCACCTAGAGGAAGGAAGATTCTGATGGTGGAGCTTCAACGACATCAGCTTCAAAGATGATTTTGAGTGTTCGACAAGAGAGAAATAATAGGATCAACTTTTATCAGAGAAATGAAAAATGCAAGCTGCAAGTTTATTTTTTGTAAATAGACGTGACACAAAGGGTTTATCCGTAGACGTGGGGAGACAATTCATCACATAATTCCTATGTCTCCATAACTTCACATTTTATTATAGTGTTCTTTTGGGTTACCCATCTCTTTGTTTCGTATTTGTGTTGTGGCTCGATTAATTTTTATGCATATTATTTAGTTCTTATTTTAGAATTTATATTTATTTTAAAGTTTAAATTCGCATTGAGTAATATATCATATAATTGTCTTCAGAATGACTCAACTGATTTGAAGGGTGATTATGCACATGGATGAATCGAGATAGATCCCCTCAATGCCTTCTGAGTCGAGTATATCGCATAGGGCTTGTCTAGTACGATTTACAGGCTATTACGCGATGAAGATTTTATCCAATGTGCACAAAATGCTTAACACGAAATGCTCACCCGAAGGCAAAGATTTTAACGAATGCGAGATATCCTAAGGTTTAAAAAAAATCATTATACAATTAAATTGCATCACATGTAAATAATAGAGTTTCATATTTTAACAATCTTATCTTATTATAGTTATCTATTTAAACCATTATTATTTTGGTGATATTTTAACTATTACTCATTTTATATTAAAATACTTTGATATTGAGTTAACTATACACACTTACAAGTTACAATCAATTAGAAATAAAAATCCATTAACTCAACATTACAATGTATTTTATTTACATGAAAGAAAGTAATAGTTTAGATAGATTATGAGAATGATGATTAATGTGTTTTAATATAAAGAGTAATAAATAACTTCACATTATTTATTATAAAGTTTTTTTTATCTCTCAAAGCGTTTTATATATATATATTAAAACTTGATTAATTTAGATTGCTTCACGAAATTCTTAATATATAATTGATGTTTGTACGAAAATTTAATTAATTTAAGTTTACTTTGTCATGACTCATTCATCATAGAGTACAATTGTAGTAACATATAAATTAACCGACTCATACTTTTGAATTATCCTAAAAGTTATCATCTTTTATAAATTTTATATCTTAATTGTAATTTACTTTATACTAAGGTGCACTTTAATATTAAGTTGATTGTAAAACTTATTATCAAATAAGAATAAATATTTATTAGCTCAACATTGAAATGTATTTTAACAAGAAGGGATTAATAGTTTAGTTAGATAAATAATGAAAATAATGAATAATTCAGACATGCAATTTTAAATATATATTTTTTTAATATTTTTACTGTATTTTTAACTATTAATTCTTCCTTGTAATGAATTAAAATAGGGAATTACTCATGTGACTAGTTTTTTGGTTGGGGTGGAGTTTCATTCATCATGATCTAATTTGTATATTCAATTTCAGTGTAATGAATAAATTAATTTATATTATCTTTACTAATAACCATGTTTAGTGATGAAAATATTCATAAAATATTTATCAACTTATATAGTATTATTTAAATTCAATTTATTACTTCGAACATCAATATCTAAAATCATAAAAGTGTTCCATTAGCATCAAATCAAATCTTTTATATTTATACTTTGTGGAATCAATATCTACAAAGTATGACTTTCAACCCATAGTTGATTATTCAAACTACTAGAAGACTAAAAAAAAAAAAAAAAAAAAAGCTACTAGAAGACTGATAGATGCCCCATTTGTAATTTCTAACTTATAATTTTAGATTCTTTCTTTTTTTTAGGAAAAATTACATGAATTGATATATTTTAATAAATAATTATTGATTTTAGCAATATTTTTTATTTATTACCATTTACAGCAATACTATGTTAAATCTCCAATATGTATTAAAAGTGAATTATGTATGCAATATATATGAATTATATATGAATTATAATTGTTTTTAAAAATATATTATGTCTGTTTGATAAAAATTTAACACATTGTATTATAAGTGAATTAAAATGTGTGATAAATGAATTATTTATCATTAAAATTTATATTATACGTGAATAAAAAATTATTCTTTATAATATGAATTAAAATTATATTATAAATGTATTAAAAGTGATCAAGTGAAAAAGAAATATTATTGCTATAAATGATAAATATTCTTTTATTATAGTATATTTATGTAAGTTTCCCTTCTTTTTTTTTAAGTATTTTTTAAAATTATATGCAAACATTGTAAAAAATTTGACTTATAAACACTTAATTAAGTTAATTTAAATAGATTCTTATTTACTTTAAAAGAAAGAATGACACATTTTAAATTTAATTTAACTTTATTTTATTCTTAATAAAATTGTTAGATAGTCAATTTTATTATTTTATTTTGAGAGAAGTGTTGAAAATACTTCTAAACTCGACGCGAATTATTAGTTTCATTTTTAAACTATTGACAACCTTAAAAACACTCTTTCTACTTGACTAACTAAACCTATATATCCCCATCACCCTCGATTTGCCACAAGACATAGTAACTAGTCTATAACTCTTGTATGACATGTAACTCTTAATAAAAAATCTGAGAGATGTGTTGAAAATACTCCAAAACTTGGTGAGAATTTAGAGATTGTTCAATTAGTCAAGTAAAGAATTATTTTAAAACTGTCAATAATTTGGAGATGAGACTAACAATTTACATCTAGTTTAGAAGTATATTCAATATTTTTCTCTTTTATTTTTCTTTCAAATTTTGTGTCAAATCAAACTAATTAGTTTCGCTGAGTGTATTTGATGACAAAATTGACACAATATATATCCAACGCAAAGCAAAAACACAAAAAAAAAACAAGAAAAAACACAAGGAAAAGAAAAGTTATGTGCAAACGAGCCCTTATTCCCTTCTCTTCCCTTTTGTTTCTCAGTCTCCGTGCGGACTGTATAATATGGTCCATAAATATACTTCACTTCTCCGAAATCTTCCCTTTATCGGCCGCAATTCTTCTTCTGGTATTGGTAATGCTCTTTCCACAATTTTATATATATATATATATATATATATATATATATATATATAAATTAATCAATTCATATAATCTTCTTTTACTCCAAGCTTTATAAGTGTTACTCATCCTATGGTGAAATTGATGTTTAGTATGTAAATTTTTTCTAGTGATTGGTTAGTTATGATTAATGAAGTAGGTGATATATGGTGTTCATGAGATTTCATTGGACATGTTGTTGTTGATGTTGGGCGGAATTACCTTCTGCGGAAAATTATTTCATTGGGCAATTTGTGCGTAGAATCTTCAAATTTTTTGAAATGAAATTTATATATTTGTAAACTACTTAAAAATGACTATAAGTCATAATAATTGATAATGCAAGCTAATAAAAAAAAGAAAAATTTACATCAAATATAGATTGTTTGAATCTCGAAATCCAAAAAGTGGCACATAAAATGGAATTGAGGGAGTACTATTTATTCATTGTTAAAATTATTTTTCTATGTATATATATAGTAGATGTCGAACTCTCTTGGCTAGTTCATATGTTACTTAATTTTGAACTCGTTTAATAAAAATCCTGGCTCAGCATCATATGATATTGATACAAGGTGGAAGATTGGAGGATATGTATGGAACATTTTTTGGTGACATTTTTTGGTACTAAAGATAGAAAAAGCATCTACTTTGTTGGTTAATATGGAGTAAAAGTTAGGATATTTAGAAAGGAAATGATGTCTGCTCATTTGTGAAGGAATGCATTTTCTCCCTTTTTCTAGCTATACAAACACACCTATATGTATAAAGTACTCGTCTTCATTTGTATTATAGAATTAAGGTCATTAGGAAGAATTCATTTGTTTTTAATCTTGGTTAAATGTGACCTGTTGTAGGATTTCTTGGTTATTCACTTCATTCTAATGCTAGTCAAGTTGGACGTCATACTCGTGATGAGAACATTGGCAAACTAAAACTAGCTCAGGACCTAGCTGGTTTGGTTCAGGAATCTTTGAACTTAGAGGATAAAAAATCCCAAGTATCTAAGAGATTGGTGTCTATGGTTGAGAAGTCGGGTGAGAATTCGGGAGGTGTGAAACATGGAGCATCACTGGCACAAAACTTAGCGAACTTGGTGGAAGAGTCTTATAATCTTGATGAGTCTAAACCTATGAATCGTGTGGAACATAAAAGATTACTTGAACTACGGATAAAAAAGAGAGTTAAGGAACAGTATGTAAATGGGAAGTTTCAAAACCTCATAAAGAAAGTGGTTGCTAATCCAAAAACACTTTGTGATGCTTATGATTGTATTCAATTGAGTTCTAATGTTGATCTAGCATCTAATGGTGAGGATTTACCTTTTGAAGCCATGGCTGAAGAGCTTTCTAGTGGGTGTTTTGATGTTAGTGCTAACACATATTCGATCTCAACTAAGGGCGCAAAGAAAGAAGTCCTTGTCTTTCCAAATGTTAAACTCAAAGTTGTTGAGGAAGCAATCAGAATAGTTTTAGAAGTTGTCTATCGACCTCACTTTTCTAAGATATCGCATGGTTGTCGTAGCGGTAGGAGCCATTTATCTGCTCTTAAGTACATTCGCAAAGAGATAATGAATCCGAAGTGGTGGTTCACCTTGCCAGTTTGCACAAAGCTTGACAATCAAATCCTAGCTAAGCTCTTTTCGATTATGGAAGACAAGATAAATGATCCTTTCTTATATACGATAATACGTAGTATGTTTGACTGTGGAGTATTGAATTTAGAATTTGGGGGCTTTCCAAAAGGACATGGTCTCCCACAAGAAGGAGCATTGTCTCCAATTTTAATGAACATATATCTTGATCTCTTTGATCACGAAATGTACAGGTTGTCAATGAGATATGAAGCTATTGATAAAGGATCAAGCGCTGAAGAAAGTGCGCCCAACTCTGTGTTACGCAGTTGGTTCAGGAGACAGATACTTGGTAATGGTTCTCAAGAATGCCATGATTTGGCCTACTCTGAAATTAGGGTGCATTGTTGCCGGTTCATGGATGAGATTCTTATTGCCATCTCTGGTCCCAAAGACGTGGCTGTTGCTATCAAGTCTGAAACTGAAAATTACTTTAAGAATTCTCTTTATTTAGAATTTGAAAATGAAATAGACGTTTTTCCATGTGATGGGCGTACTGGCATTCGCTTTCTGGGTAGTGTGGTTAAAAGAAGCCTGAAAGAGAGTCCGGCTGTAAAGGCCGTTCACAAATTGAAGGAAAAAGTAGAATTATTTGCTTCACAGAAAGAGCACTCGTGGGACACTGGGACAGCAAGAATTGGAAAGAAATGGCTGGCTCATGGGTTGAAGAAGGTAAAAGAATCAGAGATTAAACATCTATCTGATGGTAGTTCCCTTTTGAGCCGAATTTCGTGTTTTAGAAAAGCTGGGATGGAAACAGATCATTGGTACAAAGTCTTACTAAAAGTTTGGATGCAAAATAAAAAGGTTAAATGCGAAACAAACGAGGATGTTATCTTATCTAAGCATATGGTTGAACCGGCTCTCCCTCAAGATCTAAGAGATTCGTATTATGAGTTCCAGAAGCGTGTTCAGGAATATATATCTTCTGAGACAGCTTCGACTCTTGCCCTGTTGCCAAACTCCAACTGTTCATCATTTACGACACAGATCATAGCTCCAATCAGCATCATAAAAAAGCGGCTTTTTCGATATGGATTGACAAACTCCAAAGGTTATTCCCAGCCATGTCATCTTCTAGTTTTTTGGGATGACAATGAAATTGTTGACTGGTATGCAGGGTTAATCTGCCGGTGGCAGAGATGGTACACCGAGTGTGACAACTTTAATGAGGTAAAGCTCATTATTTGCAATCAAGTAAGGTTGTCTTGCATCAGAACTCTGGCGATGAAATATAGGATCCATGAGAGTGAGATAGAGAAGAAATTTGATTCTGAATTGCGCAGAATTCCTGCAACTGAAGATCTGGAGCTTGAGATAACCAGTGAAGCAACAAATTCCGAAGCTGTTGATAATGACGCCTTAATGTATGGAATAACATACAGTGGAATATGTTTATTCTCTTTAGCAAGAATAGTGAGTCAGTCGCGTCCTTGCAATTGCTTTGTTATAGGATGTTCAGCTGGAGCTCCTCGTGTATACACTCTTCACGTGATGGAAAGACAAAGATTCCCTGGTTGGAAGACTGGATTTTCTAATTGTATTCATCCCAGTTTACATAGAAGGCGACTTGGGTTGTGTAAACATCATCTGAAGGATCTACTTCTTGGTTATATCTCGCTTCAATCTATTGATTTCAATGCTTGGTAAGGAAACGACTTCCCTTGGTGCGAAGTGGTAAATATTCTGCAGCATGAACACTCAATAATTCGAGTAGATGGACTGGTGAAAACAGGAAGATGGAAAAATCTTGTAATTTTTTTGAAGATCTATCTTTGTTGTCTTTATGTGATTGAATTACATTCATCATTATCATGGGATTATGATATGTTTTGACTTCAGAATGTCCACTTCAACTTGGCTGTGTCAAATCAATGGTAAAAGTTCAAAGTTTCTTAGGTAGCTACCTTGAAGATTCTATGAAAGTTGTATGTTGTTGGTCTGATACTGAGAACACAGATTGTTCAAAGAAACTAGTGTGAAGGTAAATTCATTTGGTAGATGAATACGAAACAAGTTATCCATGTATTAGTTTCCGTACTACTTAAATTAATATGACGTTTGGTTGACAATATTAAAAACTGCATAACAAATACATGTACAAGTTGGTATGAGAAAATCTATGTATTATTTTATTGCATAACTTTAGTCAGCTATGAAACGACCCTTGAATGCTCAATGAAGTTTATCTTCCTGCTTTCAGTTTAGGCTGTTGTTACATTATCGTTTTGTGTATTCTCAAAATTGTGAGAAGTGTACATTTTGCAGACAAAAAGTTTGTGAAACAAACCGGGATTTTTTTGCAAAAAAAAAAGATGGTGAATCTAATGAAAATGAATTTTATTTTACCTAAACAAAGATTAAACTAGTAGATGGTTGATGTACAAATTTGAGCAACACTGACAGCACATTTTACATGCCAATGTTAAATATATTGGCTGAAAACTGGAATATTTGCTTGCAAACCAATATAAACACTTGAACAGAAATAAATCATATGCTTAAGACTTTGCCTGATGTTGTTCTTAAATCTGTACCCAAAAGATAGGGTTTTAAGGTCTACATATACGTTCCTAAACCCCACTTTTGAGATTACACTCAGCAAACAAATATTGTTGGGAGGTTAATATATCTGTCAAGCCACATATAGCTAATGTTGTGAAAGTCATGAGATAGTTCAAGCCTGCACCAAATGAAGAACATAATCATTCTGCACGTTTCTAAGCATCTTAACAGTTGAATGAAAACCAAACTTGGTGAATATCAATGACTCCACAGACCAAAGCCATGATGTTCACCAAACTCTATCAAAAGTCTGCATAGAATTTACAGAAATGTTTAAAAGGTTTGCTGTTATCGATATTCACTTGTTCATAGACTTTCATCAGGATTGGTTGAGGATTGTCCAAGTTTCATATATTACATCAAGTCATACGTCTAGTCAATCTCCTCATGAGGTGAAAAGAAGATAAGTCGGAATCCCCAGAACAAGAAACAAATATGTACAAACTAATTATACATGGTATCAGATCTACAACATCACCACACTTCTCAAGGAATCATGAATGCGCATTAAGCAACTTTTGGTAGACCAAATCGATAAACTGATTGTCCTGCAAAAATTAAGAAAACAATCATTATTTCTTCAAAAATAGAAAATTCAGAAAATATCCTGAATGTGAGCTGCATGTTATTATCATGATCATCATGCCAACGTATTCTTCATCTCAACCATTCACCAATGGTTGGGCAAACATTTTTCAGTATTTTCAGGAATAGGCTGGTGGCGATGTGCCAAGTTACAGGTCGAGCTTGAGATTACGTGTAAAATAGATCCAACTGGAAATGGGATCCAGAACTTAGGGAGACTCTTTACAAAAAGAAACTTTTCACTTGTTTAGACAGCAGATGGGCACCATAGCTCTCTAAACATTGAAAAGGAAATTGCACATTAGAAGAAATATGAAGTCAAAACCAAGAATTAATTTGACGGGGCATCTTAAGATACTAACTGATGCTTCATCAGTTAAAAGTTAAAAATTTAAACAAGCCACCTTGGATGTAACTTCTACAACATAACAGATATCTTTTAATTATTTAACCAACAATTTAAGTACTTAAATAAATAAAACCTAGAGATCTTGATAAAGTAAATAAGAACTTAGATCTAGCATTCTTTACCCCGCCCTCCCCCCTCCCCACCCCCACACAAAAAAAAAAAAAAAAGAAAGAACTCAGAGCTAGCATATGCATTTTAAACTCAGTTATTTACAAGGATCCTTCGATTGTGCACACAAGTCAGACTGAAGTTACAAACGCTGAACCCCTCCAAAATCTGAATGTGTTTTCAAATAAGCAGTTTCGATAATATGTCATGTCCACAAATTTTATGGATAAAATGACCAAGATTTATCCAGTTGAACGGAATTCAATTACTGTTCAAGTACACAAAAGATGCACCCAGCAATGACTATATAATTAATGAACACAGTTGTAGTCATCCGAATAGCAGGCAGAGTACATAAATTAAATCCTGGATGGCTGGATATACCTGAACAAGCATTAGAAGCACGTCTTGAACCTTCTCTCTGCTTAGTGTCACACTTTGTGGAGGAATCTGAGTAGAAGTGAGAAATGGAGGCGAAGTAGGTGGTCGGAAGGGTTGAACTAGAAGTGTACCATGTGGGCGTTGTGGATTCACATGAGGATAAAGGGCGGGAGTTGATGTAGCTGAGGAGACAGAAGTTGTCACCAATACAGGAGACACAGGAGGTGTAAAGAAAGAAGGCTTCACAAGATTTGCAGGGTAATTAGTACTATTGATCAGGTTAGCAGAATCGCGGCGTGACTGTGGAGGAGGTGATGGAGCTGACTGAACAGGTAATGAGACTTGCGAAATTGGAGCAGGAGAAGGCAGGGGACTTGGAACTCGGGGTGATGGATCAAAAGTTGGAACTGGATAATGATATGGCAGTCCGGAGTTCACAACAGTTGAAGAGGTATGCCCAATAGTTGCAGCACTCTGCAACAACAAAATTAAATCTCAGGACTTTTCTACACCCCAAGGAGGAGGAGCAGTAGGGAAAGACTGCCCAGTATTTTAAAGCCAATGTTTACTACACTAGAAGACATTCTTATTGCTCTTCCATGATGCATTCATCTACTAATGCAGCCTCACTCATATCCTTTAGGAAAAGATGCATTTTATTCCCCTAACTAGACTATCTCAGAAAAGCCAGGTATAACCTCGTTTTCTTCAAAACATATCTCTAAAGCTGCTAGTCTCCAAGTGAAGCCCTCAAACATTTTCAGTTAGCAACAGAGAATAAATTCTTGGATTCTCGGGAATTTTATATTCCTCACAGAAAAGATTCCATACTATGCTTTCTCATATTCATTTCCATCCACTTGGAATCATGATCATCATTAGTCAACCCATAGTCATCTCTTTTGAACATAAATGTTTCCCTCAAATTCCCAGGATAGAACAGTGTTCCTCATTTTTTTTGCTTTTGGGAAGGGGGTGCATATGCAATTAAATCACCTAACGAAAGCATGCATGAAAATGTGAGGCTTATTCAGACATATATCCTGGAAATGGATGGTCTCTGTAAATGATCAAAGAATATACATGCATTACAAGTTGTTACAAGAATATAGCAAAATCTTTGACCAAGAAAATCTCAGGCGGCAACATTTTAAGAAAATGTACAGGGGCGACTGGAGAAGCCAACAGGTAGAAATGTACAAATAAAGCAAATAAGGTAGACAGCAGACAGGGGCTAAACACCATTTGGCAATAAACAGAAGCTTCTTTTAGGTTTAAAGTTCATGAACAGATGCTAAAGTTTTGAACTTGACAGTTTTAGATGTTAGACGGGAGATCACACATCAATATCATAGGAGAGTTGAGTACATAGTACATACATTGAAAAAGTTCATAAAGGAAGAATCATCAGCACCAAACCCATCCGTAGAGGTGGTAAATGCTGGTCCAGATGTCCCTTCTATTGCTGTACTCATTGGGACCACCTCATGTTCTGTAAACTCACTGCACTTAAAAACATCAGGGAAAAGTTAAAAATTAGAGTAGAAACAAAACTGCACCAAAGAAGGGGAGAAGATCAAGAAACACAGAAATTAATAGCTGAAGAGCAACAAACATTGACCTTTTTTTATAAGAGCAACAAACATTGATTTAGTCACCCCTTATGGACAAATATGCTGACAAGGGAAAAATGACAATGGATACAAGATAACAAAGTCATTGATTATTTCTCTATTTCCTCTTTTCTTCCGTAAGTGCCTTTGCTTAAGTTGGATCCTGAAGATCTATGAGAAATCATAAATGAAAGACCAACTCTAGGAAAGTAAAAAGTTCAGATTCTGCTATATGTTCTCTCCACAAGCAAAGAAATGAGCAGGAAGTGTTGCCAACGGCATCCATATTATTGACTCATATTCATTTTGGTTAAAGTTGTCTCACTTACCATGATAGTTTCCTACAGCCAATAGGAAAACTCAAACCTGTAGGTTAACTAGCTTACATTTAAATATCTTTACTGAAAATAAAAGAAACATCTGCTTAAGTAACTACTAAAACCAAATAGGGTCCAGTGTCTATAAGCCCTTTTGGTGAAAATTTAGACTCTTGTGATATGTACTCCTTATATTCATTTATAAAGAAAAATTATCCGACACCAGATGTATCCATCTGGCATAACTTAGAAAAGGGGAATTAGATAATTTCTTTGCAGTCTTTCTCTTAAGGATGTAACAGTTTTTGAGGGGGGGGGCCCACTAGTATTTAATTGGAACGTATATTGGTTTTATCATCGAATTAAAAATTAATTAAATGTATTTATTTAAGAAGAACGACTTGATTGATGAATATATTGAAGTAAAATAGGATAGTTGTAGCGGAGGAATGCTACAAAAGTGGAACAAAATATGATATGAAAACTATCAAAGTGACAAAAAAGTTCTACAGACCAATTCTAAGGCCAATAAGGTTTTATTTATATAGAAGTGAATGTTGGGCAACAAATGCCGTCAAAATACAGATGTTAGGATAGATATATCATTATACAAAATTAGACATGATTAGAAATGATCCCATCCCCTAGAGGGTGCAAGTGTCATTGCATAAAGCATAACATGAGAGAGGTCATCAGAGATGGCACCAATTAATCTCACGGAGACTTCCAAATTAACTAATCTGTTGTCACAATGTTGGGATAGTTAAGAGTGCTAAAAAATAGATGGAATACATTCACCGATTCACATATCAAAGGAAAAAATCTTTGAAGACCTAAAATAACTTGGAATTCATACAAACTCAACTAAGAACATAACACAACACTAAAAATGTTGAAGGTACTAATCTGTGTATTGATATTCCACATAAAATAATACATGTATGATTACGTAGGAACCAACAATTGATAATCACAATTTTGCAGAGCTTATTTTTCTTATGCCTCAGATCAAACTGATTCTTAGTACTTATCTTCTATCATGCTGTAGCAATGAAACAGTTGCTTACCATGTACTAAAATATGGAAATGCTGTAGCTTCACCAGAAACAAGAATATTCATGAGTTGTGGCAAATAACTTGTGCTTATAAGGAAATCACTTGACAAACATCTTAATTTACAAACAAAAAAAAGGAACCAGGGGAAGAATTAATGACGCCGCACCTTTTTCTTAGCTGTGGCTTCAGGGGAACCTTTGAGTATTCACCTAAAATTCTGGAATCCACCACATCAAAGTAAAATTATACAAGTTGCAGATTATGCGCCATGATTACGTAAGAAAAATGACCCAATTACTTCACATGCCCTGCACCACTAAAACAAACTAACAATAAATCGTCTTTGATGTCATTTCCATCAACCGATATAACAAACTTCTTTTATCAAGTTAGTTACTGATATAACACAACAACTAACTGGTATTCCTATAAGATAAATGCCATTATATCATGTAACACAAAGAAGAAATGGATTCCATACAAATTAGACACCTCCATTAACAAAAACTCAGAACTGAATACTTAACAGAGACTGGCAACATAACCAACAACAACAACATACCCAGAATAGTTCCACAAAGTGGGGTCTAGGGTGGGTAGAGTGTACACAGACCTTACCCCTACCTCAGAGGTAGAGAGACTGACTGTTTCCAATAGATCCTCGGTCAAGAAAAAAATAGTCCAAAGAAACTGGCAACATAACCGTCGCGCTAAAATAAATGTTAGATGTCATTAAGATCACATATTTAAAGCCTAAGGTATGTCATAATTTGACTAAACAAGCTTCGAAATTTAAAATGTTTCATTTATAGCAGCCTTCAACCTAATGCCTTTTGATAGAAAGACCCTGTCATGGTTATCCTTGACAAAGGTAACTCATACTACCATCCATTATGAAATCAATTCAGCCTAGTTACAATATAACAGTCAACCACAAGTAATTCGAAATACAAGAATAATAACCAGCCCTTAACATTTTCTCTAAGTAGGTTGTTCACTTATTTGTTTTGCTCTCTATCATAAATGTATACAAGAATAATTCAACTGAAGAAGATGCCAACCTGCCAAAGAGATCTGCAACCTCCTCAACTTCATGTGCATTGTAAAACCAAATACCATTGACTTCTTGGGCTGCATTGCGATACAACAAGTATGGAACCTGAACCTCAAACTCAAAGTCTCCCAAGAGATCTTCCACCATATTTTCTGCTTCATATGAACTCAGATGTCAAAAAGGAAATCATTCATATGAGGCATTACATTCAAACATCATAAAAGGGACAAATTAAAATAAAGAATTCATAATGTTTTGCCCTATGAATTGAAAAGGAGAGGCCTGTGATATATTATTGAAAGAAGAAATGGGATAATACCTGCACTCCTGCGGTTCATAACAATGAACTGGAACCTTGGCTGAGCACTCCTAAAATAACATAACCAACAACAACGATATCTGGTAATTCAACTTCCTTAGGACATAATCCATCAAAAACCATCAGATTCCCAAAATATTACATGAAAAATAACTTAAAAACCAAAGAAGCCATCACATAATTATATGGTATTTGCACAGCGTGATAATAGTTTCGGACAAAAGCTGAATTAGAAACTGTTTTTGACAAAACACTAGACATCCTGGTGCGGGTTACCTCTCCTATGTGGTTTGCGAGCTATTGCATAGGAGCGGGGGTTTTACCCTGTGCGCACCCAAAGGGTAGCGGCTGCGGGTTTCCCTTGTCATTAAAAAAAAAAAAAAACTTTAAGGGGTGGTTTGGTAGAGTGTAAACCATTGCATTACTAAAACCTAGAAATTCATAGTATTAGTAATGCACACCTTAATACACAATATAGTGTATAACTAATGCATAGATTGGAAAAGAGTACCAAGCAAGGTATTAGTAACACACAAGTCCAATAAATGCATTATTTTTCCTAATACACTCTACCAAACGACCCCTGAGTAGGCTTGTCCAATCCACGAACTGAACCAGTCCGGCACACTAAGGGGGTGGACTGATATTGGGTAACCCACCAACCTAAACTCCATGAAACGGTGTTCAAAGGGAGGGGGGGGGGGCAACAGCATGTTAGATGCCTACACATTAACCCCAAATTCCCTAATTGAATTCATTGACACCATACTGAAACATTCACGGTTACAAATTAGAAGAGTTATTGCTTATTTATACGGATGAGAACTATGTCAATTTCAGAAGCAAAACGAACCCACCAACCCTTTTAGAATAGATGTGCTTGTTTGGTATCTAGGCAAGTTAAGGATACTAATTCAAGTTTCAATGCATTAAATATTGTTCATATTTCTAATTTCTTACTATTGTCCAATCTCTTGCTTGAATTATTTTTTTATTTATGTTCATCTACTTGTGTGTAAGTAAGTTATTCTAAGGGAACACAATTTTCTTTTATATAAATCGTCTCTAGATTCTTCAATCAAATTTCTTAGTGGAAAAAAGGGGTCCGAGACTATACCCCTCCCAAGGGTTTAAGGTCAGGTTTGGGCTGGCTCACCCCCACTGGGATCAACTCTGAGCCCTTGAGCTCCTAAATTGGGGCTAGACCAGTTTGGCTTGGAACTTTGCCATGAATATGAATGTTCAGACAAGCACCATACAGAAAATACCTGCTAAATTTGATACACCGCCATTTGAAACAAAGGCAGATATAAACACTTTATATTTAAATAGAAAACAAAACCAGATACATGTAATATTGCAAGCATACCTCTTAACTACAAAGAAAGAACCTTCAACCTCCTTGCGGCTCTGAAATCCAAATTAAACATTCAATCAATTTATTCTTTAAGACAATATTTCAAGAAGACCCATTGATTGCATCATAAATAGGCAAAAAGGCGGGAAGCAGGAGTACACAGCGGATCCCTTGGAATATATTTTTCCAAAACATCTAATTTACCACCTTTTCATCCAATGATGTATATCATGACAATTGCGTCCAAGTAGAGCAAAATGGAAAGTGAGATTTATTTGTTGATTGCAACTAGCTTAGGATTAAGGCAAACTTCGGTGTTAAGATTATTTCAGCAAGTTTTCTAAGTTAATGCACATATTAAAAAGTATACACCGTGACTTTCTAAATCACGCACAACTGAATCAACATTCGATACATTCTGCAACACATAATAAGACATGAGTTTTTATAGTAACAACAGAGAACTATACGGAGATCAATTATGAAATTTACTCTATAGAACTATCCATAGGAATTTTAATGATCAAATCCATCAATATACACATAGAGAGATCAATGTATACTTCTAGAAATCACTCAAATATTCACATATATCTACATAAAACAAAATTACATACACACGGCAACACACAATAAGACACTAGTTTCTGTAAAACAGCAAAAAGCAAAAAACTACAAGGAGATCAATTATGAAGTTTACTGTGTAGAACTATCCCATGGCACATTTTTTACAATCAAATCCATCAATATACACATAGAGAGATTAATATGTACTTCCAGAAATCAGTCAAACATTCACATATACCAACATAAAACAGAACTCCATACATACCACAACACACAATAAGGCACAAAATTTTGAAGTAACAGCGAACTATAAGGAGATCAATTCTGAAATTTACTGTGTTCTTCCAAAGCACTTTTTACAATCAAATCCATCAATATACGCATAGAGACTCAGATATTCACATATATCTACATAAAACAAAATTCAATACTTACTGGATATTAAAACAATAAATACTGACTATGCCAAATTTAATTCAACAATTATCACACCAAATTAGCCTCTATTTCCTGAACTCGATAATATATAAATCTCATTTTCAGAAATTTAAACGAAAATTAAGTTTACGAACCCATTGATTGAGGTCGACGTTGAACTCGTACAACGTAACATGAGCAGCGGTGATGAGGATCTCCTCAATACGCGGATCGATTCTCTGTAGCACAGTGAGGTTTAGCATCTTCGTACTTCGCTCATCCAGATTCGGCATTAACTTTGAAGTCGACGACATCTTTTTCTATAACTTTCCGATTGATCGTACAGAAGCAGATAGATTATAGAGAGAACCGGAGAATCGATTTGTCGATCGGAGAAGAAAATATGGAGAAGTGGAGAGTGGAGTGGGAAAAGTATTTTTTATTAATAAATGGTCATGAGAAATTTCAAAACATAAGAAAAGTGACACTCAATTTATGTGTTATTTCAATCTTGCTAATTAAATAAAGGGAAAAGGTTCAAATATATTATTAAACTTTCAGAAAAAGCCTTATTTATGTCATCAGTTAAAAATTTAGTTTATTTATGTTATTACTGTTAAAGAAAAGGCTCATTCATGTCATTATTTTTTAACAGTGGTTTTGTAAAACCATTTTTGACACATGATTAATTATAATTCGGTCACGTCATCAATTTTTTAATTTAAAAAAATCATAATTCTGAAGAAAAAAAATGAATTAATTTTTTTTTGATTTTTTTCTTAAATAAATTGATGATGTGGCAGAATTATAATTGACCACGTGTCAAAAATGATTTTGCAAAAACCACCGTTAAAAAATAATGACATGAATGAGTCTTTTTTTAACGGTAATGACATAAATGAGCCAAACTTTTAATTGATGACATAAATGAGCCTTTTTTGAAAGTTCGATGACATATTTGAGTCTTTTCACTTAAATAAATAGCATAGAATATGTTTATTTTTTTTGATTATATTATAGCGAAAATAATTAAATCTCCTCTATCTATTAGTTGATTCTAACTACACATACTTTATATGTTCTTTTACCCCTAAACATTTTATAAGTAGAAAATATGTATCTCTTAAAATGTCACATCTAAATTTGGGTGGGTAAGTGGAATTGTAAATTTGATTTGTGATCTGAAGATTTTTATTTTTCTTAATCTTCGGTTGAATTATATTTTTTGGATAAATATCAACTTTCATATACGATTTTTCAATTTGAAGCATTTGGACCCTTCTCAAAATTAGTTTGTGAATTTCATGTTATTAGATATTCACCAACTTCAAAAATTTCAATTTCTTAATTTAGGTGAAAACAATTTCACTAGAGAATTTTCATCCACAATCAAATAACCTTAGTGAAGCTGTAAAACTTGTACATGCATATATGAACTTATTTTCCAGGCGGAAATTGGTAATTTTGTCATTTTGCACATTTAGACATTTATTTTATGGATTTTCTCCGAGAACACTGGCCAAATTTGAAAAATTGAAAGACCTAAAAAATATTTGGACGAGAGATACAATTTTAATTGGTGAAATCTTCGAAAGTTTTTGATAATTTTCAAAGTTTCAAGTATATTGATTTGACTTACAACAATTTGAAATGAGAAATTTCATTTGGGTAAGTTTATATTGACGAATATGAAGGTGATGTTTTTGGGTATGATCTAAACTTGAGTTTCTTCAATTTTGCGCATTTTTGCTTCTTGTTTTCGAAATAGTGAAAATTTAGTTGTAAAAGGGGCTAGCTTGATGTGTTGTTTATTTCATTTTCTCAATCGGTTTTTGTTTATATTGTTCTTTTAGTGTTGTTTGCTCAGACTTATGAACATTTAGCTATAAAAAATATCAATGTCTAATTTGATTCCATGTTAATTGAATTTTCACAATGAAGTTGATTTTTTTAAAAGGAATGAAATAGCATAAGTGATATTTGAAAGGTGAGGTGAGTTCATTTTATTTTCCGACAACTTAAATCCAGTAAAATATTGAAGAAGAAGAAAGAAACTAAGAAAAATATAAATTACTGTAATAAAATACATTAGAGTAAAAGGTAGCATTAATAATTTAGAAAGTCAAAAAAGTTAATATGAAAAAGGAAATTCTTTTAAAGTTAGAGTTTTAATTAAAAGAATTTGCATCTCACTCTCTTGAGAAAGTGAACTACATTCAAAGAGCAAATAATTTAACTTTAAAAAAGTTTAAGCTGAGTGACATTGACACTCATGAAGTTAAAGTGTGTAGTTGAGATTTCGAATATAGATTGTGGGTTTTAGACCATTTTCTCTTATATTATATTTATTAACTTAAAAAATTATGTATATTGTCATTAATCTATTAGATGTTACTAAAAGTGGCAAATTTTTTAAAGGGAAAAACTCAAATATATTATCAAATTTTGAGAAAAGACTTTTTGTTCATCTGTGTAATTTTTACTAAAATAAGACTTATTCATGTCATCATTTATTAATTAAAAATAATTTTAATTTTATAAAACTATTTTTTAACGTGGTCTATTATAATTAGGTCATGTCATGTCATTAACCGTTTTTAAAGGAAAGAGGTACAAATATGTCATCAAACTTTTTAAAAAAAACTCATATATGCCATCCTTTAACCAAATGGTTCATCTATGCCATACAAATCATAATTGACTACATGTAAAAAATAATTTTACAAAATCGAAACTATTTTTCAATTAACAAATAATGACATGAATGAGCATTTTCTCAAATAAAAATGATAGATGAGCCAAACTTTTAATAGATGATATAAATGAGCGTTCTCAAAATAATGACAATTATGAACTTTATCTCAAAATACTTTTTCAAAGTAATTTTAACTAATTTTCAAAGAGTAATTAAATTACATTAATTTAATATTTTAAAACAAAAAAATTTAGATAAAAATGCTATTAATTATAACTTTTTTCATATTGATATGATGAAAAATAATATTTTAAAATATTAATATATCAAAATTCATACTGTTTGACTTTTTAAAAGAATGATTTCGGATAACAACTAACTTTGAAAGTGCTTCGGCAAAATCAAGCTCTTTGATTTTTACATTCTTCCAACTAGTAGTTACTCAAGATTAAAGAACTATATCAATTTTTTATGTTTGTTAGAAATTCAGGGTCAAGGAGGAGAGTTGTTTTTCCCAATTTATCATAATTGGAGTTTTCTTTTCCTAAAAGAACACACAAATAATCATATTTGATGAATCATTTCTCTCTTAAAAAAAATTAAATTTTATATGTTTGGACTATTTTCATGAGACTTGTTTCTCATGAAACATATAGAGATGGTAATGGGGTGGGGCGAACGCGGGGGCGGGGTAGGGGGGGTAGGGGGGAGGGATGTTTAAGACTATGCTGGCAGGGTGGGTGGGATATGGGGCGGGTTGAAGTGTTTTTTTTTAAAAAAATAATGCGAGGCAGGTAAATATGATTTTATGCGAGTTTAAACGTAATTTAATTTTTTTACATGGTATAAGAGTAATAAAACATTATTTATAGAGATAATTTCTTTTCTTCAAGGGTATGGTTGGTATGAAGTAAAATGTTTTTCTGGAAAACAATAGACTTTGAACTTATTTTCTCATATTTGGTTGGTGAGTAGAAAATATTTTTCAGAAAAGATTTTTGTGTGTTTCATTTATGAATGAAAAATATTTTTGAGAAAATATCTTTTATTTTTACTAGAGAGCAGAAAATAATTTTTGAATTGAAATTGAAAATATGTTTTAAAAATAAACTTAAATTTTCTTGGGGGGAGGGTGGGGTCGCGGGAGGTGAAAAAATAAAAATTGGAAATTGGAAATATTTTTTGAAAACAAACTTTAAAAAAAAATTCGGGATTGGGTATATTTTAGAAACAAACTTTAATTTTTTGATATTTTTTTTTGGGGGGGGGGGGGAGTAGGGGGCTAGCGGGGGAGGATGGGTGAAAATAAAAATTTTAATTGGATATATTTTATAAAAACAAATTTAAATTATTTTTTGTGGGGGTAGGGGGGCTGGCGGGGTAGGGGTTAGGGGATGAGGGTGAGGTAAAAAAGAATAAAAATTGAAGTTGGAAATATATTTTTTTAGAAAAAGGTTTCAATTTTGTTTTTTTCCAACAAAAAGAAATTGTAATTTGAAGTCAAAGAGGGTGTTGAAAAATGTTTTTCTTAATTTTTGAAAGGAGGTCATTTCTCTTAAATTTGAGGAAGATGAATTAATTTGGAAAATATTTTCCAAAACATTTCACCCAACTAAACATTAGAAAATTGAAAAACAGTTTTTGAAAAATGTTTTCCTTCATACCAAACACACCCTAAAACTACTTAAATATTCAAGATAGTAAATAAAAATAGTTCAATATAATATAATTCAATTTCTTACATATTCCCCAATTGACCTCGAAAAAATAAAATTTTAAGTCACTATCCTATTAAATTAATACAATTTAATGAAAAATAAATTTATTTTTAAAAAATTTATTTTTATTATCAAACTTAACTAGAAAAAGAAAAATATTAAAAAGATTGCGAGGCGGTTCATGCGGAGCAGGTCTATCCGGGCGGTTTGAAAAAAATAATGTTATGCGAAGCGGGGCTGGGCGAATTAAAAATTTTGCGGGTTAAGTTCAACCCGCCCCCACCCCGCGCCATTGCAATCCCCAGAAACATACACTACTAATTTCTTTTTTACATTATAAGTTGATATGGCTGAGTATCAACGATAATAATATATTTAATGTAATCTTTATAAAGTATGATCTGAAGAAAATAGTAAATGGACCTAATTAACTATTCTAGAGACTGATAGACCTTCAACTTAAGAAAAAAATTGTTCGAAGCAATATAGAGAAAAGAATAGCAGTAATGAAGAAAGTCATGACAAAATATCATAGACAACATGACAAAATCATCCTAAAACAATAGTGGTCATAATAAAATAAAACGATAATTGAAGTACAAAAGCTGCAGAAATAACCAAACTCAAAGAACAAGAAGCTGCTACAGTAATACTACGATTAATAATAAGAAAGAATTGATGAGACAACATTCAATTACTAACTAACTTTTTATCCCTATTCGTATCCGTCCTAAACTTCTATCTAAATTTATTTCTTTATTAGTAAATTGAAACATAAGTTAGATTTCTGTTGTCTCTTTTTCATCTCCCGTAAATAATACAAATCTGAAATTTGTAACCCGACGATAGATCTGAATAGTTAAACATTGTGTATTTACAAATTAAAATAATTATCAAAGATTTTAGTAAAAAAAAATGATTCAAATATATCATATTCACTAAAAACCAATGCAAGGTTAAAATTGGAAACAAAGGATTGATCCAAATTTATTGAGTTTCCAATCAAACACGTGTAATGTGTTGAATTACATATCCAATTTTTAATCCAATGGACCAAAATAAGAATTAATACTAAATAATTTAGGGATTATTACTCACAAAATTATAATCTTGAAATAACTGTTATACAATATTTGATAACTGATTAAAAAGTAAATTACTTATGTAATAAAATTGATATGACATTTGATTTACTATTTAAATAAAAACTAATGGTACGTGCATAACTTAGGGAATTTGTATTTCTATCTTAATGGTACGTGCATAACTTAGGCAATTTGTATTTCATCTTATGCCGGCAAAAAATAATGAAATAATTAATTGTCATAAATAATATTAGGGGCGACTCCAGTATTTTAGACAATAAAAATTGAATGAAGACCTAAACTTTAAAAAATAAATTAGTATATTTTCTTATGAAGTTCATTCTTCTAATTCTTTGAGACTAAATTTCTTATAATCGACTTTTAAAAAAAATCATTTTCAGTTAATAATATAATCAATCAATTTAATATTTACTTCTATTAATTTTTTCCTAACCATTCTCTCCTTTTATATAACACGATAAATTCCACTTCTTTTTATTATTTTTTAAAAATAGTACTTACCCAATATTTTTCCGAAACAACAAATAAATTATTATAACCTATTATTGCTAAAATAAAATAAAATACTAACAAATATCTTTTTTTTCTGTCATTAACTAGAGATTTTAGATTTGAGTCCACTAAATACAGACTCACCTTGGTTAGGAATATTTTACCCTCAATATGAACTTCTGAGTCTGAATCCACTTTTAGTCGAGCTTAAATGGGTACTAAGGGAAATTTTTGCCAAATAGCCACTATAATAATATAATTATACACTTATACCCCATAGCTATAGTTTTCATATTTACAGACTGTAGCTATGCAATTTCAGCTACCTCGTTTGTATGTTTGTATAACTCGCGGGTACGTACACTTGTATAATTGAACTATTTTTGTATAAACTTAACATAACGAATATCTACAAACATAAACATCTAAACTTAAACAATCATACAAAATTAATTATATTTACAAAATTACACTATAGAAAAGTTATACCAATTCTGAATTATACAAAACTCGAAACCAAACTCACGCAATTATCATTGCAAGTAGTAGTTAATTAAAACTATAGCTAAGATTGACTAATAAACTAACATATGTTTGTTTAACTATGTCATGGTCCCTACTAATAATTATACATGCAAACGTAAATTTAAACATCATTTTAAAAAGATTAAACTAGTCAGACTCAGATATAAAAATACGAATATATGCATACGTAATTTAAATATCATTTCAAAAATATTAACATATGGGTACTAATACACGCATACGCTAATATAATTAACTTGATTTCATAAATATTAAATTCAGATAAATCCGATAATTTATACGTATCAAATTACATTCGCTCCTCACTCACAGTTTGCACTTGAATGAACATGCATACTTTTATGCATACTGCGCACATTAGTATCATTTTAAGAAAAATATATTCTCTCTCTGCAAATTAGTTTCTGCAACACCAAATATACTCCACCAAGCTATTCTCTCTGCAAATAAGTTTCTGCAACACCAAATATACTCCACCCAACTATTCTCTCTGCAAATAAGTTTCTGCAACACCTGCACCCAGCTGGAGAAAGCTCTCTTCCACCGCAAAAAACAATCCAAATGGACTCAAATCGTCCCCCTAGAAAGTTCATCTTCAAGCCAAAACCTCCTTAGCAAACTCAGCAACAAGACTCCATTCAAAAAGAGAATGTGTTAGTTTTTTACTTAATTTCTCTTAATTTTGCTTGTTCCGGGTTTGTTTTTGAAGAAAAAATCTTAGTTTATTTGTTTGATTTGCTTTTATGGTTTGTTTGTTTGCTTTTATGGTTTAATACAAACCTCATAATTCTTACTTAAACTAATTTGAACAAAATATATTCTCTCTCTGCAAATTTGTTTCTGCAACACCAAATATACTTCACCCAGCTATTCTCTCTGCAAATAAGTTTCTGCTGTTGGGAAATTCGGGTAATTTCCCTACAAAACGGAACAACTTTAGTGAAATGAACCGGTTCAAATGAACTGAACCGGACAGAACACTAACAAAGGTACCCGACAAGTAATATCGAATATTAACTGAAAAGAAGAGAAAAGAGACCGAACAATTTTAATAATGGAGTTCAGCCGCGAAAGCTTAATCTCCGAGCACCGCTCAAAGCAGCCTGCTTTTATTAGATAGAGAGAAGAGATTACAAATGGTGCATTTTACAATGAAGGAGGAGAAGTTCTTTTATAACCCCAAATTCTCCTTCACAATACATAAAACTCCGATGTGGGACTAAATAATTAGGCCAAAGAGTCAACAAATCTCCACCTTGGCTTAATATCCAGTCCCACCAAATACAAATCTTCTCAAACAAACAAATAATAAAAGCAGTTTTCACGTTGCTTCCAAATTTGCGCCGTGAGGCGCCAACTTCAAATGTGCAGGACATTGACCAAGTCTAAACAGTGTTCAAACTTGGCCTTTGTAACCACCTTGGTCAGCATATCTGCGGGATTCTCCGTAGTATGAATCTTCAACAGAAGTATCTCCTCTTCTTCGAGAATTTCCCTCACAAAGTGATAGCGAACATCAATGTGCTTCGTCCGTGCATGAAAGACTTGATTCTTTGCTAAATGAATAGCACTCTGACTGTCAGAATAAACCTCAAGTTGTTTCTGACCAACTCCCAAGTCTTTAAGCAACCCATGAAGCCAAATCGCCTCCTTTACAGCCTCTGTAATCGCCATATACTCTGCCTCTGTCGTAGACAAAGCCACCGTTGACTGTAAAGTAGACTTCCAACTAACTGGCGCTTTTGCTAAAGTGAACAAATAGCCAGTTGTAGATCGTCGCTTATCCAAATCACCTGCATAGTCAGAATCACAGTATCCAACTATGCATTGACCAAGTGATTTATCCTGCTCGAATACCAATCCAATATCTACGGTATTTTGCAGATACCGTAGAATCCATTTCACAGCTTGCCAATGACCCTGGCCTGGATCATGCATGTACCTGCTAACAACACTAACAGCCTGTGAAATATCTGGTCTCGTACACACCATTGCATACATCAAGCTTCCAACTGCATTTGCATACGGGACTTTCGCCATGTATTCTCGCTCTTCATCAGTCGTCGGAGATAACCGGCTACTCAGTTTCAAATGAGGAGCAAGTGGGGTACTCACGTGTTTTGTATCTTCGTGCATACCGAAACGTCTTAGTACCTTCTTCAAATACTGCTTCTGTGACAGCCAAAGCTTGCCTCTCTCTCTGTCCCTGTTTATCTCCATGCCGAGAATCTTCTTGGCTTCCCCCAAATCCTTCATCTCGAACTCTTTACTCAACTGAGCCTTCAGTTTGTCAATCTCAGTTTGGCTCTTTGCTGCAATCAGCATATCATCAACATATAAGAGTAAGTAGATGTAGGAACCGTCTTGAAGACTGCGCAAATACACACAATGATCGTATTTGCTTCTCTTGTACTTCTGACCCTTCATGAAACTATCAAATCGTTTGTACCACTGTCTCGGAGATTGTTTCAATCCGTACAATGATTTGACAAGTTTGCAAACCCAATTCTCTTTATCAGCAACCTTATTTCCTTCTGGCTGAGTCATATAGATTTCCTCCTTCAAATCACCGTGTAGGAACGCGGTCTTCACATCAAGTTGAGCTAGCTCCAAATTCAACTGCGCTACCAAGGCCAACATAATTCTAATGGAGGAATGTTTAACAACTGGAGAAAATACCTCATTATAATCAATTCCCTCCCTTTGAGCGTAGCCTTTAGCTACCAACCTTGCCTTGTAGCGAACATCGTCTTTATCGGGAAATCCTTCTTTCTTTGCAAATACCCATTTGCATCCAATTGCCTTCTTGCCTATCGGTAGTTGTATCAACTTCCACGTCATGTTCTTCTTGAGGGATTGCATTTCCTCTTCCATTGCACCTGCCCAATTGCCACTTTCTGAACTTCGTATGGCCTCTGGGTAGGTGGATGGAACATCTTCATCTGAAACTGGAAGTGCATAAGCTACCATGTCAGTGAAATGAGCGGGCTTTTGGATCGCTCGTCTCTGTCTTCTAACTGCAATTGGCTCCGATTGCTGTAGAGGTTCTTGGGTAGGAACCTCTTCCTCATCTGACTCTTCTTCTGCCGTAGGAGAGTCACTCGTGGTGCTCCGTGCTGGGATCACCACTGTCTCCTCAAACTCCACCTGCTTCGGAGTACACGCCACCTGTTCAGGAGTACTCTCAGCATCTTCTGGATTTACCTTCTTTAACATGGCAGATTCATCAAAGGTAACATCTCTGCTTATAATTGTTTTCTTTGCCTCGAGACACCACAGACGGTATCCCTTCACTCCAGCATTGAATCCCATGAACAAAGCCTTCTTTGCCCGTGGATCCAACTTTGATTCAATCACATGATAATATGCAACAGAACCAAAAACGTGCAAAGTATCATAATCAGTTGCAGGTTTTCCAGACCATACCTCTAATGGAGTTTTGCCATCAATAGCAGATGATGGCAAACGATTGACGAGATGTTGAGCATATGTTATCGCCTCAGCCCAAAATTTTCTGCCTAACCCAGCATTAGACAGCATACAGCGAACTTTCTCCACAAGTGTCCTGTTCATACGCTCTGACACCCCATTCTGTTGCGGTGTTTTCCTGACGGTGAAGTGCCGAACTATGCCACAGTCTTGGCATACCTTAAGGAACGGATCACTCTTGTATTCTCCACCATTGTCTGTTCGGAGAACCTTGATCTTCCTTCCCGTCTGGTTTTCAACTTGAACTTTCCACTTAAGGAAAATTCCAAGTACATCATCTTTGTTCTTCATAGAAAACACCCAAACTCTCCTGGAAAAATCATCAACAAAAGTGACAAAATAATGCCTTCCTCCAAGAGACGGAGTCTTGGCAGGTCCCCATACATCTGAATGCACATAATCCAGAATACCCTTGGTATTATGAATTGCAGTGCCAAACTTCACTCTTCGTTGTTTTCCAAGAACACAATGTTCACAAAACTCAAGTTTGCAAGTCTTCGTACCTTTCAACAATCCTTGCTTGGCAAGAATTTGCAAAGATTTTTCACCAGCATGTCCCAACCGCATATGCCACAGCTTCGTTGCCTCAGTATCTTTCTTGGTGCAAGAAGTTACTGTTGTTACTGTCCCGACCACTGTACTACCTTGATAGTAATACAGATTGTTCTTTCTCACACCCTTCAACATCACCAACGCTCCAGAAGTTGCTTTAAGAACTCCATCTCGCATCGTTATAACTAGGCCTTTAGATTCTAAAGCCCCCAATGAGATGAGATTCTTCTTCAACTTTGGCACGTACCGCACATCTCGCAAGATTCTGGTGGATCCATCATGATTCTGCAGTTTGATTGAACCTATTCCGGTTGTTTTACATGAATTATCATTACCCATGTAAACAACTCCGCCATCGAGATCCTGAAATTCAAAGAACCACTCCCGAATGGGACACATATGATAGGTACAACCTGAATCCAATATCCACTCATCTGCATGTGATGTTGTAGGAGCGACCACTAAAGAGATATCTGATTCCGCATCGCTTTTGCATTCTGCAACATTGGCGTCTTGCGGAGCCTTCCCTTTCTTCTTCAACTTTGGACAGTCTTTCCTCCAGTGCCCTTTCTCATGACAGAAAGCACACTCATCTTTGGCAATGGCTCGACCTTTTGATTTGGACCTTCCTCTTCTCCCTTTTGTCTGGTTTTGATGACGACCTCTTGCCACCAATACTTCTTCTGATGTTGTTGCCTTTGTTTTCATCTTATCCTGCTTTCTCAGTTCATGACTATATAAAGCAGAACAAACAGCATCTAACGACACATTCTCCTTCCCGTGAAGTAACGTTGTCTCCAAATGTTCAAATTCATCGGGAAGAGATGATAACAACATCAAAGCCAGATCTTCATCATCGAATATGACATCTAAATTAAGCAAGTCTGCTACTAATTGATTAAACATAGTGATATGTTCATTCATAGTAGTACCTTGTTTGTAATCAAATCGGAACAACCTTTTCTTCATTAGGAGCTTGTTCTGACCACTCTTTTTCAGAAACTTGTCCTCCAATGCCTTCCACAATTTGTATGCAGAAGTCTCATTCTTGAAAGCATACTTTTGCTCCCTGGATAGACACGATCGAATTGTTCCGCATGCCAACCGATTAATGATTTTCCAATCTTTATCTTCAACTCCTTCTAGTTTGACTTCTTCAATAGCAATATCAAGACCCTGCTGGAAAAGGGAGTCCAAAACCTCCCCTTGCCACATACCGAAATGGCCCGTACCATCGAATATTTCAACCGCCAACTTCAAAGTAGACATCGGGAATCTTGACCATGATGACGAGGCACCCGATGTCTTCGGTGGAATATTTGCAACAGACTCCATTTCTTGATCTTTATTTGCCATTATAGACTCAAAAAAAATATTGGATATTACAACAGAATTCAAACAATCGAAGGCTTCTACTGAGACAAAGTAATTCCTTTCTGGTGTGGAAGATCAGGCTAAACTGCAACCACAGAGCATACTCAGACAGAACTCTGACTTAGAAAAAACTTTCGACACAAAATGACCAAAATAATTCTTTTCTGATGTGGAAGATCAGACGCAGCTGCAACCACAGAGCATACTCAGACAGAACTCTGACTTAGAAAAATCTTTCGACACAAAAGGACCAAAATAATTCTTTTCTGATGTGGAAGATCAGACTCAGCTGCAACCACAGAGCATACTCAGACAGAACTCTGACTTAGAAAAATCTTTCGACACAAAAGGACCAAAATAATTCTTTTCTGATGTGGAAGATCAGACTCAGCTGCAACCACAGAGCATACTCAGATAGAACCTTGGCTCTGATACCACTTGTTGGGAAATTCGGGTAATTTCCCTACAAAACGGAACAACTTTAGTGAAATGAACCGGTTCAAATGAACTGAACCGGACAGAACACTAACAAAGGTACCCGACAAGTAATATCGAATATTAACTGAATAGAAGAGAAAAGAGACCGAACAATTTTAATAATGGAGTTCAGCCGCGAAAGCTTAATCTCCGAGCACCGCTCAAAGCAGCCTGCTTTTATTAGATAGAGAGAAGAGATTACAAATGGTGCATTTTACAATGAAGGAGGAGAAGTTCTTTTATAACCCCAAATTCTCCTTCACAATACATAAAACTCCGATGTGGGACTAAATAATTAGGCCAAAGAGTCAACATCTGCAACATCTGCATCCAGCTGGAGAAAGCTCTCTTCCACCGCAAAAAACCATCCAAATGGACTCAAATCGCCCCCCCCCCCAGAAAGGTCATCTTCAAGCCAAAACCTCCTAAGCAAACTCAGCAATAAGACTCCATTCAAAAAGAGAATGTGTTAGTTTTTTCCTTAATTTCTCTTGATTTGCTTGTTCTGGGTTTGTTTTTGAAGAAAAAATCTTAGTTTATTTGTTTGATTTGCTTTTATGGTTTGTTTGTTAGCTTTTATGGTTTAATACAAAGCTCATAGTTCTTACTTAAACTAATTTGAACAAAATATATTCTCTCTCTGCAAATTTGTTTCTGCAACACCAAATATACTCCACCCAGCTATTCTCCCTGCAAATAAGTTTCTGCAACACCTGCACCCAGTTGGAGAAAGCTCTCTTCCACCGCAAAAAACCATCCAAATGGACTCAAATCTGTTAGGGTATATACTATTAATCATGTGTTTTGACATAGTATTCTAACAATTTTCAAGATTAAACATCTAAGTGGGAGATTGTTAGGGTATATACTATTAACCATGCATTTGGATATAGTACATTATAACAATTGTGATGGTTAAAAGTCTAAGTGGGAGATTGTTGGGATATATACTATTAACCATGTGTTAAGAAATAATATTTATTAGAGAATAAATATTTGCTCAATTTCAATAGATCATATATTCGTTTATGGTGTCTATTTACTTATATAGTAGATGATTTAGTGTGTAGAGTTTTAGCTTATACACAAAGGATTAAATCATCGGTTCTTATAAGTATAAAGTTTTGGTTCACAATCTAGGACGGAAATTGGACATGCCATCGGGTACGATTGTAGCACAAGATTATATGTAATTTGTCCTGATTATGGGAACGGTATAGTTCCAACTTCTTGTGCTAGTACATTTTGTATGTATTGAACGGGACCGAGTAGAGATAGTTGTTTTAGACCTGACTGACAAAAATATATTCTCTAAACTATTAAATGTACTTATATTCTTAATCCTGATATAACTATTATGATCTGTATATATTAATTGTCGTTTTGATTTATTAAAAGGTGAGATTCTGAGATGGGTCAATATGCCTGGTAAGTTGGATGATAATAATATATATTGGTGAAATAATAAGTTAGTTGATGGAATTCATGTCTCGTTATATAGATTGATTGATATGTCTTTTTGAGAAACTTATAAGTTTACATTGTGTCAAATCTTGCAAGTGGATTTATGAATCCGACACATGAAATAAGTTAAGTAGTGCTCTAAAGGAAATTAATCATTAAGTTAAATTCGTCAGTAATTTAATTTATTGATTAGTATCTGAAATCTTAACATGGGGAATTACATAAGTGTTTAATGGGGAATTACGAAATAGAGGAGTGCAATTACGAATTTCTAGTGGAATGATTTGTAATTTATTATGGTAAGAATAATTCAAATTAATTATTTGGAATTATTTCCATAATAGGAAGCCTCGGTAATTAATTCTGTGGTCCCTATAGTGCCCATATTTAACTAGAACTCAGAATCCTATTTCTATGCAAAAAGGAAGAATAATATGGGTTTTTCTAGTCTTCTAGAAAAACTAGGTTTTCTAGTCCTTTTTGGATTAGGAAGACATCTCTATAAATAGGGATTCTCCTAACCTAGAAAAGTGATGATTAGTATTCTATTCAATGCTTGCCCACCCAAGTATTGAGAGAGTTCAGATGTGACTTGGGATCACTGTAGAAGACCATAGCTATCTTGTAGATTCGCTTGAAGATCCGTTTAACTTGGAGATTCGCTTGAAGGTATCCGCTCACGCTTCAAGAGGTATTTGTCGAATTAACTTTTAGTTTATTTATGTGTTCTAGCATGATTAATGTATTCTAGCATAAACGGTATTGGTTGTCTATTATTCATGTAAGTAGTAAAGATCCTTGATATGCTTCCGCTGTGAATATAGTTTTCCAACAATTGGCATCAAGAGCCTTGCTTGCATCTAAATGGATAACCTGAATTATGTTTGTATATATGTTCGATTATGTACATGAACATAATTTTTCTTGAGTTTATTTAACTTGATTTAAAAAAAGAAAAAAAAAAAAGGGCGAATGCATATGCATGTTAAATTTGATAGCGGGACTGTTTTGAGTTGAGATTTTGACGATACAACTCAATCTTTTGGTATAAAAAAAAAGGGCAGTCACGTGAATTTAATGGTTGCTATACGAACCCTCTTCTTTTATTTTTTTTGGTGTTGTGATCCTTAATTTAATGTAGAATGGCTCAAAGATAGACAATTTTTTTAATTATAAATATTGTGTCTTCTGAGAATTGTTCCTTCTTGATTTACTTTGGAAGATGAATTAAGAGTGAACCTTGACATTTGTGTCAGTGGCCCTCAGCAGACACCATGATTTTCTTGGTTCTAGATTCTCTTTTGACTTAGGTAATTGGATAAGAAGGATGCAACAACTATATTGACATAGTCTATTTCTTCTTCACATGCATATATAAATTTGCTATATTAAGAATTTTATAATTAATAAATTATTATCATTAAAGTGATTTGTTTATTTAAAATTATTAACAATTCTGAATATTTTATATATGTGAGATTTATATGAATTAAGAATTATGAATAATAAATAGGATTTACGAAAGTGATCTATTTATTTGAGTCATTAGAATATGCTCAATGTATTCTGTATAAATTGCCTAAGTAAATACTAGTGGTGAATATTTATTTACATAAATGGAGATTCACCATTAGATGCTAGAAATGCTAAATTAATCCATGAGAAAAGATATTAAAGTTTCACTCAAAAGGAGAAAAAGTAGTATCTAGAATTCTCAAATGTATTAATCGAAAGAACAATTTGTTACAAGAAGGTGTTGTGTGTCTTAGCCAAAGAAAGAACACAAGTACGCCTTATGCTCATGAGATAATTATTATAAGAGAATGAAAATTTTAATCTAAAACTATGCCTAAAACGATTAATTTTTCAAATTTGGTTATAGCTTAGATGGTCATGAATTTTATGATCTTTGATTGACTTGAAATTTGATGGTACTAATAAAAATCGTTTAGATGGATTTAGGTAGTTTGTCAGATTAAAATTTGATTTGAATATTTGATAAGATCATTCTTTATATCAATTATGTTTATGTTAAATTTGAAACATGGTTGCATATGGTTATTTAACATGAATTGATATAAGAATGTAAGTCATATTGTTTTAATTCATAAAGATGCTTAAATCACTTGAATTTGAATTTGGTCATAGATTTGGAAATAAATAATTTTATAGACTCCAATTGACCTGAAATTTGGTAAATTCATTAATAAAGGCCTAGTAAAAAGCAGTCATTGCTATGTGATTATATTTTTCTTTGAGGTCGTTAGAATGATTTTAAAGTTGTTCTTTTGAATTAAAATGTGATTTAGTATGAATGACATCCTTTATATTGGTTTTATTTATGTTATATGTGGTACATGATCACAAATGATGAGTTAACATAAATTGATATATGATAAGGATGTAGATCTATTCATTTTTTCTTAAATCGTTTGAATCTGAATTTGATCATAGATTTGGAGATAAATATTGCTTTTGAACTCCAATTGATCAGAAATTCAGTAGGTTCATCAGAAACTATCAAATTTAAAATACTCATTGTTATGTAGTGATTTGATAATTTGAGATCGTTTAGATGATGATTTTAGATAATTTTTGTATCTTGAAAAATTAATTTTACCGAAAAGTTACTCGACTATAATATAGTGGTGATAGAGTTTATTCTCTATGGTCTTGATGACTAAATTTTAGTGAAGTATTGAGTTCATGTGTTGGCTTAGACCTTCCTCCATAACGGATGAAATTAATACAAGTCATTAAAGTTTAATCTCTAGTTTTGATTATCTGTATTGACTCTACTAAACTGAGTAATATTTGATTGGATCAATAGATCTAGGGATAATGATATTCACTTGACTTAAACTAACATATACTCTCCATCTGAGTTGGCTTTTGTTCTAAAGTTGTTGAAGTGAATATCTGACACCATATATATGTGTTGCATGAGTAGTCATTTTTTAATCAAAATTTATTGTTCAAGATGCATAGATATCTAAAAGGCGTGTTTTGAATTTTAATATTCAATGTATACATAAACATGCTTACCTTTTGGAATTTTAGAATTTTGTTCTTTATTCTTAATTCATTTATCTATTTCACAAAATGATGATATATGATAAGAATTATTGAGCGGGAAAATCTTAAATTCTATTATGACCAAATAACGTTTTTAACCAAATTGATCATAGCTTTGGAATTCGAAAAAAAAAAAAAAGATCTGAAATTTGGTAGATTTATAAGAACGACCTAGTAAGAAATTAATTTTTTTTCGATCGTTATATGATTTTTTGGATAATTGATTAAATAGTAGTGAAGTATTAGTTTTATGTGCTGGCTTAGACCTTCCTCCCTAACGGATGAAATTGATACAAGTCACTATGTATTTAATTGTCTAGTTTTGATAATCTATATTAACTCTCCTAAACTGAGTAATATAAGATTGGATCAATGTAGCTAGAGGATTTTCACTTGACTTAAATTAACAGTAGATTCTCCAACTGAATTAGGTCTGTATAAGTTTATGGAGTGAATAATCGGTCATTGTACATGTGTATTGCATGAGTAGTTCTCCAATCCCAACGATTGGCTATTCGAGATGCATGGATATATATGTATAAATGAGCCCTGAATTTCGTTATTCGGGATTATTCGAAATATTATGATCTATTTAAAGTATTGTATCTCATATTCTCAATAGACTTTACACACCCACTTAGTACTACTTAAGATTTTCTCTTGGTAGAGATAAGATATTAACTTAATGAATGCATTGTGTATGTACCTTATGTTAGAAGAAATTATTTTTTCAGTTTCTAACCAGATAAGAGATGAGTATATAATATAATTTTGTAACTTTCTACCATTGAGTTTGATAAATAATTTATTTCTTGTGATATATTGATGCATGATTATTTTATAAGTATGAGAGAATTAAATTATACTAATCTGTCTCATAAGGGAAAATATCTTTTAAATTGAATGAGACTTATTTGTACATTAGATCTAAGTTATTTATTCTGAATAGAATTTTGAGGTTGGTTAATGGATGGACATAACTGTTCATTGAAAGTGAAGTCACTACCAACATGTACGTTTTGTTTAGAAGGAAAAATGACTGAGAGACCTTAGTTTTCCTCTTAAAAAGGATTTAAGAGGTAGTGATAAGTTATAATTAATCTATTCTGATTTGTGTAATAAATGAGCACATGGGCAAGAGGTGAATTTGAGTTTTTTGAGTTTTCAAGAAAATTACTCGTGATATGAATATATTTTTTGATGTTTTATAAGTCTAAATGTCTTGATAAACTCAAGATATTTAAAACACATGAAAGTATCATCATGAAAAATATATAAAGTCATACAATCTGATTGTAGTGACGTAAACCTCTTAGCTCAGAAGTCACTTATCTTATAGAATAATTGTCTTTCAATTGTCTACACTAGACACTCTATAATAGATTGGTGTAGAAGAGAAAAGAACTTGACGCTTATGAAGATGATGAGATTAATTATTGACTTATTATTAGTTATTTTGTTTCTTTTGGGATAGGTTCTAATAACTACATATTACATTCTGAATTCAGTTTCTTTCATATTAGTACCTTGAGCAACTATAGAACTAGTTGGATTTGACGTAAGTCTAATCTGTGACATGTTCAGATATAGGATTGTCCAGCACATGTGCTGAGTGGGAGAATAAAAAAAATTGGAATTAAGAACGGAATGTGTGGGTTAATTGGATATCCTAAAGAATGAAACAAGGTTTATTATAATGTCCTAAAGAAAATAAGTCAATTGTTAACACAACTTTCTGATTTCTAGAAAAGGATAATTTTAGTAAACCATGTTCCTAAAAGTAAATTATCTTTACGGGAATTGAACAAAGAAATAACAAATAAGTCAATTGTAAATTCATACGCTCAAGAACATCTAATGGGTATGTCAGAATTGACGTCTCATTGCACTTAAGTAGTGGGAGAAACGTTACTAGACATAAGAAAACTACTATCTCACATAGTTGGAGTGATTATGAGTAAATTAAAAGAACACTTCATGAGAAGTTGTTAATATTTTATTATCGAACGATTTTGAAAAAAAAATATTAAAACTCAAGAACATGAAAGTGTGATTATAATAGTAGTACTTAGTCGTAGTGGGAAAATCATAACGAAGATTGAGTTGTTTTGTATGCTTGAGAGAACTTTTATGATAGAGCTCCTGAAAAGAAGTACACTCTTAGAGAGTTTCATGATAAGGTCTCTAAAGATCTAGTACAAAATCGATTTGTTACGACGAAGCACTACTAGACAAAATTGCATGAGAAAATAGCTTGATAAATTTTCTTTCGATAAGAAATAAAGGAATGCCTGCGAAAGTTGTAAATGCATAGTTAAGAGTCTAAGTGGGAGATTGTTAGGGTATATACTATTAATCATGTGTTTTGACATAGTATTCTAACAATTTTCAAGATTAAACATCTAAGTGGGAGATTGTTAGGGTATATACTATTAACCATGCATTTGGATATAGTACATTATAATAATTGTGATGGTTAAAAGTCTAAGTGGGAGATTGTTGGGATATATACTATTAACCATGTGTTAAGAAATAATATTTATTAGAGAATAAATATTTGCTCAATTTCAATAGATCATATATTCGTTTATGGTGTCTATTTACTTATATAGTAGATGATTTAGTGTGTAGAGTTTTAGCTTATACACAGAGGATTAAATCATCGGTTCTTATAAGTATAAAGTTTTGGTTCACAATCTAGGATGGAAATTGGACATGCCATCGGGTACGATTGTAGCACAAGATTATATGTAATTTGTCCTGATTATGGGAACGGTATAGTTCCAACTTCTTGTGCTAGTACATTTTGTATGTATTGAACGGGACCGAGTAGAGATAGTTGTTTTAGACTGACTGACAAAAACATATTCTCTAAACTATTAAATGTACTTATATTAAGGTGAGATTCTGAGATGGGTCAATATGCCTGGTAAGTTGGATGATAATAATATATATTGGTGAAATAATAAGTTAGTTGATGGAATTCATGTCTCGTTATAGAGATTGATTGATATGCCTTTTTGAGAAACTTATAAGTTTACATTGTGTCAAATCTTGCAAGTGGATTTATGAATCCGACACATGAAATAAGTTAAGTAGTGCTCTAAAGGAAATTAATCATTAAGTTAAATTCGTCAGTAATTTAATTTATTGATTAGTATCTGAAATCTTAACATGGGGAATTACATAAGTGTTTAATGGGGAATTACGAAATAGAGGAGTGCAATTACGAATTTCTAGTGGAATGATTTGTAATTTATTATGGTAAGAATAATTCAAATTAATTATTTGGAATTATTTCCATAATAGAAAGCCTCGGTAATTAATTCTGTGGTCCCTATAGTGCCCATATTTAACTAGAACTCAGAATCCTATTTCTATGCAAAAAGGAAGAATAATATGGGTTTTTCTAGTCTTCTAGAAAAACTAGGTTTTCTAGTCCTTTTTGGATTAGGAAGACATCTCAGGGATTCTCCTAACCTAGAAAGATGATGATTAGTATTCTATTCAATGCTTGCCCACCCAAGTATTGAGAGAGTTCAGATGTGACTTGGGATCACTGTAGAAGACCATAGCTATCTTGTAGATTCGCTTGAAGATCCGTTTAACTTGGAGATTCGCTTGAAGGTATCCGCTCACGCTTCAAGAGGTATTTGTCGAATTAACTTTTAGTTTGTTTATGTGTTCAAGCATGATATTTATTTTAGCATAAACGGTATTGGTTATATATTATTCATGTAAATAGTAAAGATCCTTGATATGCTTCCGCTGTGAATATAGTTTTCCAACAAAATCATCCCCCAGAAAGGTCATCTTCAAGACAAAACCTATTAAGCAAACTCATTAACAAGACTCCATTCAAAAAGAGAATGTGTTAGTTTTGTCCTTAATTTCTCTTGATTTTTCTTGTTCTGGGTTTGTTTTTGAAGAAAAAATCTTAGTTTATTTGTTTGATTAGCTTTTACTGTTTGTTTTTTTGTTTTTATGGTTTTGTACTTTCAACTAAAGCTCATACTTCTTACTTAAACTAATTTGAACAAAACATATTCTCTCTGCAAATTAGTTTCTGCATGCATACTTATGATTGACTTGAGATCCCCTGAAATTCATAGATAAAGGAATAAAATTAGTGGTTATTAGAGGACCTAGATAACACTTTGGCAACTATAATGAAGACTGAAGGTGAGAGAGAATCTCCCTATTTGAGTCCTTGTGAGGAGTTGAAGATTTCATTCCTAGAGCCATTGATGAAACAGAGTACCATACTTTAGAGATCAATCTATACACCATGTCTATCCACAAATCAGAAAAACCAAACTTGTTTAAGAATTAAGACAGATGTGACAAATGTCCAGGATATTCAATCATATACCATATATAATTTGAGTATAACATTTCCACCTTTATTTTCTTCTGTAATGCCTCGGATAACCTCCTGGCTAGCATCACATTTTCTGTGATTAACCTATATACCCTGAACAAAACCACATTGGTTGTTGGAAATGAGCTTGTTTAAAAAAGGATTGAGTCTACTGGTAAGAATTCTTTAAATGATATTGTTTGTAAAGTTTGTCAGACTTATGTGTCTTAAATCTGAGACTTATGTGTTACACTACCAGAAGGTCAAAAGAGCGTTGGGGTAAATGGGTGTTTAAGACAAAGTTGAAGGAAAATGGTGATATAGACAAATACAAAGCGAGACCCGTTGCAAAAGGGTACAAGTAAGAGTATGGTGTTGATTATGTTGAGGTATTTGCGCCTGTTGCAAAACATGACACAATCAGGATGATTTTGGGATTGGCGTCTCAAAATGGATGGTCAATGTATCAACTAGATGTAAAATCAGCATTTTTACATGGAAACTTAGAAGAAGAAGTGTATGTTGATCAACCTCCCGCCTATAGCATAATTGGTGAAGAGCATAAGGTGTACAGATTGAAAAAGGCATTGTATGAATTGAAACAAGCGTCAAGAGCTTGGTAGAGTCGCATATATGCTTATTTCATGGAGAAAGGTTTTCAGAGATGTCCATATGAGCAGACTCTTTACATCAGGTACAATAAAGGTGATATTCTTATCGTCTGCCTGTATGTTGATGATCTAATTTTTACTCGAAGCTGTGAGACTATGTTTAAGCAATTTAAGGAATCCATGATGAAGGAGTTTGATATGACTGATTTAGGAAGAATGCATTACTTCCTGGGATTAATGGTTATCCAATCTAGTGATGGGCTCTTCATTTCTTAAAGGAAATATGTGCAAGATTTGTTTCTCAAGTTTCAGATGGAGAAGTGCAACCCGGTTTGTACACCAGTTGATCCTAGCTTGAAGTTAGATAAGGATCCAGATGGTCGTTGCAGATGAAACCTACTATAAGCAATTAGTAGGAAGTTTGATGTATCTCACAACAACTCGGCCAGACATAATGTATGATGTCAGCCTTATTAGTAGATACATGGACAATCCTAAATAATCTCACCTCCTAGCTGTTAAGCGCATTTTAAGGTATTTGCAAGGCACAATCAGCCATGGTCTGTTGTATAAAGGGAAGGAAGTTCACTGATGATGGGGTATAGCGATAGTGATTATGCCGGAGATCGAGATGATAGAAAGAGTACTAGCTGTTTCCTGTTTATGCTGGGATCAAATGCCATTTCTTAGTCATCGAAGAAGCAACTTATTGTAACTTTGTCTACCACAAAAGCAGAGTTTGTTGCTGCAACAACATGTGCCAGTCAAGCCATCTGGCTTAGGAATTTGCTTGAGGAAGTTAACTGCAAGCAGGCTTATGCAACTCCCATATATTGTGACAATAGCTCAGCCATCAAACAGTCCAAAAATCCGGTGTTTCACGGGAGAAGCAAGCACATAGATGTAAGGTATTATTTCTTAAGAGACCTTACAAATGATGGTATAATTGAGTTGCATTACTGCAAGAGTCAAGACCAAGTAGCAGATATCTTCACTAAGGCTTTGAAGAAGGAAAGTTTTCTCAAGTTCAGAAGAATACTCGATATCTACTCATTTGAAGAAGTTGAAGCTCTGTAAACTGTGTTAGAAACATCAGTTTAAGGGAGGATTTGTTAACAGTTTTACTATATTTAGGAGTCTGTTTAACCAAGTTTGTTTTACCTAGTCTTTGGTACCTAAAACTCCTAACTTGTAGGAGAGAATAACTAGCAGTTATTTAGGAGTTATTTAGGAATAGGTTAGCGTAAGTTTTGATTACGTTGTTATATTTTCAGTAGATTTGAATCAATAGTTCCTTATCTTTTATGTTCTGAGTTTCTTTATCTCTATATTCCTTTCAATATTTATTATCTGGGGTTTTTAAAAAAAATTAATTTCGTTATTTTTTATTTACAGTCTAACCAATGCTGATAGTTCATCTACAGACAATTTCACTTGGGTAATTACCTGGTTCTTGCTGATTCTACTATATTCTGGAATTTTTTTTGTGTATCCTGATATTTCTTGATAATTTTGATAGGATTTTTGGCCTTGGAAAAATACTTTTGGTGATATTGTATCTCTAGCTGAGTACGATGAAAATACCGTGAATTGTGCGGCAGAAATTGATTTATTGATAGGTTTATTAGACATCAGTTGAATGAAAAAATTGTTTTGCATAACTAAATTTTGTTCCTGTTTAACAGGAGATAAGTGATGAACGAAAAATGATTCTGTTTCAATTGCCACCAAATTTACTTAAATCTGGAATTCCCTCGAATGAAAAAGGGAGAGGAAAAGAGAAAGAGGAAGAGAAAGGGAGAGGAAAAGAGGAAGAGGAAGAGGAAGAGGAAGAGGGAGAGAAAGGAGGAAGAGAAAGGGAGAGAAAAAGAGGAAGAGGAAGAGGAAGAGGAAGAGGAAGAGGAAGAGGAAGAGGAAGAGGAAGAGAAAGAGAAAGGTTTGATTGATCCGGAAGAGGCGGGTGGACGCAGGTGCAAGCTGTTGGTTGGCAAAGTTAAAATGAAGATGGGAGATGATATATGGGATGTTAGTGTATCGATTGCATCTTTTTAACTTACATAAACTTATGAATATATCACGATGTTTACTAATTAAATGAAATAAATTGCAGGTTTCTCCGGGTGTCAATCGCAGATTTGCTCAAGACGTTGTTGCAATCAATACAGCTGAGGAGTACATTGTTCGTTTGGGTGAAGTTGACAAAAATGTTGTTGTGAGCCTTAACTTGGATTTTCTTTGAATTTAAATTGAAAACCCCCCATAAACTTCTCTGTTGCTAAGAAACGTTGAACTTAACTCTCTCATAACTATAAAACTATTACATGAATGCTTTTCCTTTGTAAATGCCTTTTGGGGTAATTTTTTAGTGTATCCTCTGATCAGGAACACTCATATTCCATCTCTTTGAGTGTATCCTCTCCTAATAGAACTATCAATTCTCTCTCTATATATTCTCTCTATCTATAAAAACTACTAGATAAACTACTAGATAAACGTGTTGTTCTGGCAAAATTCATTTCAACAGACGCAATAACATTCTATTGTAATGAAATTAGTTTGAGTAGATACGATAACATAATATGAAATTCTATAAAATTAATAAGCAAAAGAGTTTTGCACTTTATATTTGGTTGTGGGTTTACTTACTCACGTCTCAATAAAATTAATGGCATTAAGGCAAATTATAATAATTAGTCTTAAATATATACACATGCACAAAAATGTAGTTAATAAGATGTTAGACATTTGTTTGCAATGCATTACATTGTATGTTGATGTAAAAATTTTATTTATCAATATAAAGATTTAAATTGTTTAAGTGAAAGTTCTAAAATATTTTTGAGAAAAAGTAGATTTTTTTTAATAATGTTAATATTGTCTAAAGTGAAACTAAAATCATAAAATCAACTATTAATTTTTTTTTCAATATTCTGATGTACAGTTTGACAGTAGTACTGCAAATATGCACAAAACTTATAACTTGTGTTAAATGTACACGATTCTCTTGTTTTGATTTGTGAGATTATATTGAGTATGTTTTGTTGTTATTATTGTAACCATTTAATCATGTATAAATAATATAATTTTTCGCCGAAGAGGGTTTGGATGAACTCGTGACTATAAAGTGGCTCCACCAATACTTTTATATATATATATATATATATATATATATAGTAGATGTTGAACTCCCTTTGACTACTTCTTTGTATATTTTTCAGATTTTAAACCCCTATATTGAATTTAAATCCGCCATATTGATTATAACATTTAGTATCTATAGAAGTGTAATGTAGTATGGTGAAAATAATACTACAATTTCTTTTTCTTTAACAATAAAAAAGTGCAAACCAATTTAGACAATCCAATTAAGTACAATGCTTTAAAAAATTTAATGATAAACTCCCAATAATAATAGACTAAAATATACACAATATTATAACTTAACTTTATATTAATCAATAGGAAATATGCACTACTTTTAGCAATATACGAATAATGCATTGTGACAAAAGAGTAAATGACAACAAGATATAAAAGTGTTTCTTCATTTTAAAGAATATTTTTCTTATACAAAGATTTTTTTTTTTAACAAAGCCATCACCAATAGGTTGTGAGCCTACTAGTGTGGGGGGTTTGGCTAGACCCCTACCATGTAAAACATAATTAAGTAGAAATACTTACAAAAGATTAGAGGGGGACATGAACCAGCTTGCCTCTAACGAGCAAAAGAGATTGATCAAACAATCTAAAGGAAAGGAAGTAGCCTATACAAGTTCCTTTCCGGGAGTACAACAATTAATTAGCTATCAAAAGAAATTATATTTCTCAAATCTTCTTCAAATCATAGGGAGTTGTCATTTATCGAGTTTAAACAATCACATCTGCAATGCAAAAATAGGTGTCTGGAAGTTTCACGTTTTGTCAAGTTGAGATAAAACTTAAAACATAATTTGAAGCCTCCAAAATGTCTCGTTAGTGTTAGGAATTGGTCAGATCTACATAGCTTGACCAAGGCATTAGTATCACATTCGAGAAGGCAAATACAGAGCTTAGCCAAGGCAATACCAACGGCTCCCTGTGCAACAACACTCGTCCAGCAACATAAAGGTTGCTCTAGAATCCTTTATGAGACTTCCTCGTCATTTAATTGCAAAACAGGTAATCCTCAGAACCGATAATGAAAATAAGTTGCAAAACATGTACCTTCAATAAAATATGATTCTACAGAGTAAATAAAAAATTTGAATCGAAACATACCACGAAATTGCTAAGAAAATACGATTGGAGTCACAAAGGCGTAACCAGAATTTTCGATAAAGGGGTTTAAAATCTGAAAAAATAGACATACAAAATAGCCGAAGGGGGTTCGACATCTACTATATATACCTAAAAAATTATTTTAACCATATAAAAATAATATAATTATCCGCTGAAGGGGGTTTGGATGAACCCTAAACAATTTGGAGATCATAGATAGGACATAACTACATCAGGTTGAAACATCATATAAGAATCGTACACTAAATTCAAATTATATAAACCTGCTGTAAATAGGAATACTCTCATTAAAGGTATTTTTAAGATAAAATATTTTTTAAATGTATCTTCTCGTAAAGAATACTCTCATATGCCATCTTTTGGATGTATCCTTTCACACGGAAAATTTATCCTACGTCCCACCCATATGTTATTAATGTCATAAAATAAATTAGATTATGATCTTTCTATAAAAAAAAATTTCTTCTCAATATTTACCGACCATTAAATTATCACCAAGTTTAGAAGTGTTTTCAATGTTTTTCTCAACTTTTCATTAAGAATCTCATGCTCCTATAAGAATTTGAAACCGCTAGCTATATCATGCGACGGATGTATCTAAATTTGGTTAGTCAATTAGAGGTGAGTTTTTCATACTATAAATAGTTCGGTGACTAAACTAATAATTTACGGTTTTTCAATAATTCTTTCCTATACCAAATATAATTTTCAAACCATAACTGCTAATATTTTCTTTAATTATACCCACTCTTTAAAAGAAAAGAAAAGAAAATTGTTGGGGAGAATTCAAAACCCTAATGGAGTCTGAAGCTTCCCATCTACAGCCAAAACAACACAAACAAAGTAACGAGAATTCAAGTAATGAAATTCTTATTTTGCCGGTAGAGCTGATCACTGAAATCTTCTCGAGATTACCTGTTAAATCTCTTTTACGATTCAAGTGTGTTTCATCGCAATGGAGTTGTTTAATCTCTAGCCCTAATTTTATCAAGACTCATCTTAAGTTATTTACTAATAACAAGGATTTCATCCACAATAGACTCCTATTGACATTTATTCAACCTCACCATCATCTTATGGACTGCTCCATTAATTCCTTGCTTTATGATTCTGATCCTAAGACATTTCAATTGGATTATCCTATGCAAAATCCTCGTAAATTAGTTATGATTTTAGGTTCTGTTAATGGATTGATTTGTTTATCGATTGGCAAGGACTTTATTCTTTGGAATCCGTCAATTAGGAAGTTCAAGAAATTTCGTGATCCTCATTCTGGTCGCTATTTCTTGCATGGTTTTGGATATGATCAGCTTCGTGATGATTATAATTTAGTGCTTATTTCCAAAGAAGAGGTCAGAGTATATAGTTCAAATAGTGATTCATGGAGAACGTTAGTACATGATCGTTCGGTTACGCCAGTTAGAGAGACAAAGGGTATTTTTGTGAACGGAAAGCTTCATTGGGCTAAATCACTTTCAAAGGATCAACATTCATATAATGATTGGGACATCACTTCTGTTGATGTGACCGATGGAAAATGGGGAAAGGTGGAAAAACCCTTTTATGGAGAAGGAGATTTTGATTTAACGCCGTCCGTGGGAGTGTTGGGAATTGATCTTTCTATTTTGTGTAATAATCATAGCCTTCAAACAGATGTGTGGATTCTGAAAGAATATGAAATTAAAGAATCTTGGACAAAGATGTATACCATTAATCGCCCTAATGGTCATCCCGAAGGATATTGGTTTTCTCCGCTCTTTTGCGAGATGTCAAATAAAGGAGAAATCTTGTTTCAGGTTGGTCAATCAACTTTCATGATTTATGATCCAAAAAATGAATCTTTTATATGTCAAAAGGTGATTATTGATGAATTTCGTTTTTGGGAGGCAAGCATCTACATCGATGAAAGTCTAGTTTGGCCCGTTAGCCAGAAGGGAATGATGCAATCTGGGATACTACGAAGTCTAAGAAAGCAAACAAGGTTTGAACAACGAATGCAACAACCACGAAGGTGGGAAATCCCAAAGTGAAACATATTCAATAACTAGTATTAAGAGTTGCAACACACTTGTATTGATCATTGCTAAATTCTCTTTATTCAATTTTAATGACCTAAACCAGTTTAATTCAAAATCCTAGCATAGCATGACCTATTAAATGACACTCATTGTTTTAGAAACATTGAACCTCAGCACATGTCAATGTAACAAAGCTTAGCATATACAATCGAATGATCATATTTTTTAGAAAACGATGTGAAGTTATGGTACAAAACATCAATCAATTTGATGAGGATACATGAGCTGTAGAAACCACTTGTGATCAATCTGAAAAGACATTTTTATAAAAATAGAGTACACTTACACAGACCGTAACCCTACCTTTGTGAGGTTGTTTCCGATAGACCCTCGACTTACCTGGATAGAAAGAAGTAAACAGCCCAAATGAGAAGAATAGATACTTCTCCTGATGCTAGAAAAACAACAAATTCCCGCTACTCCATTTCTTAAAACTAGTATATGCCTGAATCAAGGTAAATACTACTACTATAGTCGAGTAGAAATTATGATGGCAATCCCCATCCACGTTCGGCTAGTGCTGTAATCACATGCGCAGCAGCCTCCTTAGTATCATTCAGGGGACTATAGCTCCAACTTTCAGATATCTACAAAATAAGAGGATGAAGTCAAAACTCTGGATTGCAGGCATCATGCTCTTTCATGAATAGTGACTGTAAGCATAATGTTCACTGGTGTTTTTACTTGAATTCCAAATAAAAGATGTGCCAGAGATAGAAGATATTTTGTCAAATGGCACAAGAAATTAACCACTTCCAATTGAATTTCAATACTATATAGTGCTTTTAGAGGATAGAGAAGGATATTGTACAGTTATCTTCCTGCAAACCAATATCTATCAGTATGTCATTTCTGTTCATGCAAAAACTCAACGAAAGAGAATAAAACTAGAAGGGTGGATGTTATCCTTGTGCCTAGTAGGAGCCTAGAATATAAATTAATACAATTATTACTCACATCTTCTTTTCCAAGGAATGGCCGAACCACTCCTCGATTTTTCAAGGATTGATGGAAGTCTCTGAATTTCCACGTACATCGCTCAGCACCAATTACATAAACAGGTTTCCTGAACCTTAAACTCTTTAGATGAAATGCTAATGAAAAGGAGAACAGAAGGGCATTGAGTTGACAAGAGTCAGCATCAAGGGCAACTTACCCCGTACTGCAAGCCTCACTTAACATACTAACTGAGTCAGCAGTGATAACAAAAGCATCTGCAAAAGCCAAATGTCCCATATGTGGATTTGGACCTGAAAGGTATTTATGTAAAAAGTTTGTATACATTATGTCAGTGGCATCAGAAGGAAATACAAATAAATATGAGAATTAGGCGAAATTTGAAGTATCAGCAATATCTCCTCTTCGAGGGAAAAAAATTAAAGTATCTCTCTGAGTATCCTTTCCTTAATAGCAAACTATACTACCCATTTCTTTGTTGAATCTCTATACAAGATCTGCTGAGTAACAATTAAATTTGACATCAGAACACCCTTTTGTTTAGCTCATCAAAAAGCTCAAACTTCTGCTACTTGTTTCTTTTTGCTGTTTATTTTCTCATTGAAGAGACAGTTCTCTTCTGCGAGGGATAGGAATACAAACATTGCATCAGCAGTACCTTGACCGTTCCAAATGTGAACTTTAGGATGATTTCCAAGCTCTTCCCATATGATGTCTGAGACCTGTTAACTACAATATCAACAACCAATCACGAGAAGGAAAATTGGCAGATGAAACTGATGAAATCATATACCTTACTAGGAGTTCTACGAGAAAAAGATACTCTGATGCTCCCACAGGTTGGAACAATATTCAGAAGCAAGGCTGTTAGCTCCACTGCTAGGTCTGTACCATATCTACAATGACCTGGAAAGAAAGACTTGTGAGCCAAAAAGGAAAATAACTAGTTTAATAAGCTGTAATAACTGTGCTGGCAAATTCTACATTTTGAGAAGTTGCATGAATAATTAGAAGCAGATTTCTTATACCAAAAGGAATATCAGAGTAATCATCGAGAACAGACTCAAAAGCTGATCTATACAACTTTGCCTTCACAATAAACAAAGTTATTACATTTCAGTCATATAAAATGCAACAACGCTTCTCTTTTATGAAATGCTTACAATGTATAAATGCTAAAAACGCACTGAGACTCAGAAGTGTGATTATCTTGCAATCCAAACTGTAGCTTTTCAATTTAATCCTGGAAATCTAATCTCTGCAGATGATCTCATGATCTTCTGCAAAGGAAATGTTAACTCAGTCCAGAGAATCATCCAAGCTTTACATTATTTTCAGCCACTTCAGGACTAGACGCATATATTGACAAATCAAATCTTTTTGCAGCTGGAGTAGACAGTGTAACAAGGGACAGGCTATTTGAGTTAACTGGAATCTCCCCTGGAACCTTCCCTGTCAGGTACTTAGGTTTGCCTCTTTCACCTAAGAATGTAATAAACTAGATTGCCATCACTTGTGTCTCAAAATTACAGAGAAGAACAGAGCAACCTCTGCTTGACACTTATCTTATGTAGGCAGATTGCAGGTTATTAAGCCAGTCCTATTTTGCTAGCATAACTTCTAGGGGTCTGTGTTTATCCTTCCCAGAGTGTGCTTAATGATGTAGATACGAGGTGCAGACAATTCTTATGGAGTAGCACAGAGGACAAACAGCAGATGTCATAAGTGGCTTGGACCACAATTTGCAAACCAAAGAAGCATAGAGGTTTGAATATTAAAAGACTTTGGAATTTGGCTGCTATTGGTAAGCTGATATGGTTACTGATGGAAAAGGAGGATATACTTTGGGTAAGATGGGTGAATGAAGTCTATATGAACAATAGTGGTGATTTTAAGAGTCACAAGACACCTAGTGATTGTAGCTAGTGTTGGAAGAGGTTGCACAAACTAAAAATTGGCAATCAGCTAGGGAGGTATACGCTAACTACAGAATTCAATTAGTACAAGTTATCTGGAAATGTTGGTACCTTCACCAAAGAGATGGTCATATAATAGCTGAGCTGGTATGGAATAGAACAATGCTGTTGAAACACAGGTTTATACTATGGTTGGCTGCTCAGGACAGATTGCTTTTATTTTTGAGATGGTAACAAGTTGTTTTAAAATCAAAATCCAGAAGGGGCCAGTGAAGGCCTAATTACAAGGAAGCTAAATACATTTATTTTATTGGTTTAGTGTTTTTTTAATAAGTCCTCGTCAATAATTTGTTAGCTCGCTATCCCTATTTACTAGTAATCAGTTCGTTGAATATTTCATTCTGTGGAGATATTCTAGGTTATGAAAACGATTATCTTTTTACTGTTTTTGTTGCTGCAAAGTTCCCTGTAAACAATCTTTCTACGTTTTTCTTTGACTGCTAGTAACAGATGATGCCAATTGTGGCTTAAGCATATTCAAAACCTGGTTAGTTTACTTCATAACATTTCTACAAGGATTAAATACTGACTTTCAAAATGTCAATCACCCCTTCACAACAAAATATTCAAACCACAGTACAGGAAAAAGACTTCAATATGCAAACTACCTGTAGGCCCTCCAACATTAACCACAAGCAAAGGTTTCGGTATAGTTGCTAACTCATCGTGCCAAGTGTCAGCTGCATCCTTCAGCGCATTAGAATCAGCTTGATGAAGGGCTCCAACAGTCAGTATCTGCCTCAAAATTCTCAGTGAAGATGTCTACAAAATGTGAAGGTGGTAAAGAACTCCAAGGTTTTCAAGAAATTTGCATACCACGTGTCTCTCAGGAGATGTGCGAGGGGTTATCCACCTTCGAAGAAACCAAGGAATTTGTTTTTGTCCCTCAGGTGTCAAAGGATAATAATCATGACGAGGTGTGATCACTAGGTCAAACCTATTTAGACGTGATCTGGGATGTTGAATCTGAAAACATAACACAACAGAATCTTACCATTTTAACTAGTACTATATTTTTTTTCTACAATAATAATTGTTTCGTTTCTCTTTTTTTGATGATTGTGGTGTCGGGGCCAGCTTTCGCGCACCTTGACTAATTTCACGGGATACCTGCCACCTCCCACCAGCAACAGGTGTCAGGTAACTCTGTCCACCAAGAATAGGACAGATGGGAACAATGGTAACTGTTTCTGTACCCATTATAAATAAAGCAGTACATAGGTTGCACTGAAACCATATTTACAAGTGTTCTACGATCTACTGTCCTGTGACTACAGAGAATCTAAAGCGTCAATGATGAAACAGTATCATTGGAATACAACTAGTTACACCAAAAACATAAAAGTCAAAATACAATTCAAATGTTTCAGTGCTACCTAAGTACTGGTTTTAAAACAAAGTTGCCTTACTCAGAAAATAAAATATGCAATTCAATTTGACTTACTCAAAAAATAAAATATACAATTTAATTTGACTTGCTCAAAAAATAAAATATACAATTCAATTTGACTTTCTCCATACTATTCTCAATACTCTCATTGCATGTAAGGTTCCTCTCCTTCCAAATTGTCCACCAGATACTAGCTGGGTTTTCCATCTAATCCTATTCTTTGCCTATGTACCTGCTCCTTCCCAGCACTATTGTCATTCTAATACTCATTTGGAACTTCAAACATGGAAGAAAAAAAGATATGAAGGAAATTCCAAACAACATTGGCATAGAAAAGGGCTTTTGGTATTAATGTTAAAGGTTTATATATCCTGAATACGAGAAAAAACTAAAATAATTTATTTAGGAGAGCACTTGTCACATGATATCCCTCCCTCCCTTCCACTATGTGTGTGTGACATGACCAACATGAATACTACTATATGCCGAATCTAGTGTCCCAACAATTAAAAGCGATGATTATTCAATCTCAAAGATGCAGGAGAGTTGGTCAGTAGAGACGAATAAAATTCACTTTAAAGAACTTGAGGTCCTTACTTAATGGCAAATGATGTTTTCCCTAAATTTTAAATCCGTTACAAAGTCAAAAACAAGTTGGTAAAACTAGAATTATGATTCAACAAATTGTGGGCACCCCAAAACCGAGATAGAGTCTCAAAAAGAAATGGAACACCAGAATGAAACTGTGCTTACACGCAAATTAAATTTCATTAGTCTCTGACATCCAATGTTTGGAACAAACAGATCCTAGTTAAAGAGAGAATTATATATGGGTGGCATGACCTTATTATTTTTTAGGGCTTTCAAACTTTGTAGGACTATGCCAAATTATATGAAGCGTCCGAGAAGAAAAGGAACGACAGATACACTAATAATATTAGACATTAAGAGAAAAATATTCAGAAAAACTAATGAAATAGTATTCTAAATTCATCCATGTAAATATGTATTTCCATCACTGGGTTAAAAAGTTCTTATATATCATACAAGAAAGCTTAGTTTTGTCAAACCTGCACAGTGAAAACATATTCTGGAGCTAACTGTTTTATTGAGCTTGAAATGGAGATAGTATCACGACCTGATGCGACTACTAATGATGGACCATCCCTAAATTTTGAGAAAGTGAAATAGAAAGATCAGATGTAATTAACATCTAAGAGCAAGATTTGATCCAACAATACCTCCTGCAAATAAAGAAGTCATAAACAATCTCACGCGAAATTAGTATTGCAGTTGCATAAGAACCATTGCAACGCACAAGCACACACAGCTCCCTCATTGTCTCAAAAGCAACTTCCTTAGGCAGAACCAATTTTACATGTCATTGTGCATTGATCAAGTGTCATATACCTGTTACCATTTTTCTATTTTAGATTTATATTTTTTTTCTTCAACTTCCTCAGCTAGTTTTGTGATTCCCATAATTCCGGAAGAGACATTTGAGTTTGCTTGGAGCCAAATCGCTATACCCACGTGATTTTTATCTCAAAACAACATACAACAACAACATTCCCAGTGTAATCTCACCAAGTGGGTCTGGGAATGGGAAGGGTAGAGTGTGTGCAGATCTTACCCCTACATCAGAGGTAGAGAGGTTGTTTCCGATAGACCCTCGGCTCAAGAATATCCAAGCTATTTTAGAATTATGTTGGAGCCAAGGGTATTACTATGTGTTACTTCATTTGCTAGATATTTTGCTATTTGTTGTCATATTTTCTTGACTCCCTACTTCAAAAAACTTCTCTTTTGATCCAAGATCTATCCGAAACAACCTTTCTACCCCACAAACATAGGATAAGCTCTACGTACATCCCACCCTCCCCAAACCCCATTTGTGGGATTGCACAGGGTTGTTTGTTGTTTGTTGTTGTGATCTGGAAAAAAACATTGCAACACTTGAATGCAATAGTTTCAAAGAGAGCTTTTATTTGTTGATATGTCAAAGAGAATATTCGAGTAAACATTGCTTAAACTTGAATTTACAGTGCAATTTGTTTTCTATTTAGATAAAGTTACTGTAATATGATTTCTATCCCTCATGTGCAACTTTTTTGATTGGTTAAAAAGAGGTTTCACATGAGGAATAGAAACTGTATTATAGAACTTATATAAAACACTCAAATATCCTTAAAGGAATACTTGAATTTTTCCTCTTCCCATCTTCTATTCCTGAAGTTTGGGACTAGTGCAACAACATCCAAGTGTAATCGCACAAGTGGAGCCTGGGGTAGGTGGTGTGTCGGCAGCCTTACCCCTACCTTGTGAAGGCAGAAAAGTTTCCGATAGATCTTCAGCTCAAGCAAAACATATAGAAAAACAAGTACGTAAAGCAAATATTTAAGGAGAGTCCTGTCCCTTTCTCTTGCTAAGTAAATATATTTGGGTATATACCAATTCTGAGCCTTCAACTCTATTATCGAGTCAGAGTCAGACTTATCCCGAAAAGAGAAAGATCTCCATTATTGAGCATATTCGATTGTCTAGAAAGTTCAAGTGCTCAAGGCCAACAACGATATTCATTACGTTCAAGCTTAAGATGAAAGGAATTTCCTACCTCCAAGACTTCAGTCTAGTGGTAAGAGTGCAATACGTGATGTGTTGATTAGGCGCACGTTACGTGTTTGAACACTACCGCAGGCAAAAGCATGTTGTTTAAGTGGAGAAAACTAGATCAAGGAGCATCCACCGAGTTTCAAACCATGCACCACTAGTTTCGAAGATTTCTCGATTATAGAAAAAGGTTAGAAGAATTTCTAGGAACTCCGAAAAAACTGTTTGCATCATTATTCATCATCAGTAGATCTGTTCCACTCCACAACTTTTTCCTCCAAACCGTTGTCCTTTAAAATAAATTAATTTGCACTATGTACTTTAGAGTGAGCAACATGTAAGGACCTAAAGCCCCAATCTATGTGCAGCTTCCGCTTCAGTACGATTTAAGATGACGAACATCTATAAACTTATAGTCAACAATGAAGTTCAACATCTTCATTGCACTTTGTAGGTGCTATTGTCTAGTAAAAATTTCATTATAAATTAAAAAAAAAAAAAGTAAAGTTCAACAGCAAAATAAAAATGATCAAACAAAATCAGAAGTGCTTAAACCAGATGCATATATACATATCGATGTGTTCACAAACAGAAGCCCGAACTACACTGCCTAGCTGCTAACAAAATATGAAGTGTAATTAAAAAGACATCATTTAAAGTGATGCAGCGATGTGAAGCGAGGGATTATCACTTCATGGGTGAAGCCATGCGCTTCAACAAAGTGTTCACTTCAAACAATGAGGCGCAGAGTGATTCCAACGATAATCAATCGGTTCTTTAAATTTCAACTTTGAGGAATTAAATTATATCAGCATTATTGTCTATTGGATGCTGAAATTAGTTATTTTAATTATAAGTTGATTATTAAAATACTAACTTCATATATTTTGGTACTTTATTATTTTCAGTAAATTGTTCGCTTCACTTCTCGTTTTCCACTTCATGTCGCATTGACTTTATTTCATTGCTTTGATACAGCCCAAGTAATAGCTTGAAACACACCATTTGGACCACACAACGCACTGGGATGCACAAAATAGAGAAACATAAATATACTAAACAGAACATACTTGGCAAATGCTTCACAGGATAGTGCTGCAATATGTTTTGCATAAGCTTCTAGGATATCTGAAGAAACTGCATCAGCACCAACAGAACACAATCATTTGACATATAATATTAAGATAGCTTTTCAGTATGAGTGAACTTGCAGAAATTTATAGTACCCTGTCTATCGGCAGCAAGAGACAACAATTTATGTCCTCTGACTGCTATTTGAGTTGGAAGTGAATCTCCATAAATCAACTTCCTGACATTTTCTAACCTTCTATGGAGAGAAACAGGCAACCACTGAAGTCGCTTGTTAATACCTCCTTTTGGCCTAATAACTCGCTGTGCAACAATGAGCAAAATAAGTGCAAACACCAGATGAGAAACGATGACACATTAAAAAACTATGCCAAACAGGACCTTACATGATGCAGAGAACTAATAGTTCAGTTATTTTCCTTTAAAATCTAATCCAACAAAGAAAATTGTTCTCTTCTTTTTTTCCACATAACATGGTCCATTTGAAGAGGAGATGCACAAATACCCAGTGCGGAGTGGTAGAGGTAGGTCGGAGATGTACTGAAAGAGGTGATTAGACAGAACATCCCGCAACCTCAGCTTACCAAAGACATGACATTAGATAGGAGATTATGGAGGACACGATTTAGGGTAGAAGGTTAGTTGGTGTTGAGTGTTGTCTCACTTATCATACTAGAAGTCGTAGTATTTCTCTTGTAATTTCTTGTTTCTTCGATTTCTATTACTATTTTTTGTTCCTTCTACTTTGACTATCGCATTATTTTTCGTAGTTACTGTTCCTTTTTTAGATGTCTTGTCATGCCTGGTTGAGTATTTTGCCTTGGTTTCTTCACTTTTGTAATTTTCTTGAGCCAAGGGTCCATCAGAAATAGTCTCTCTACCTCCTAAGCTAGGGATAAGGTTTACACGCAACCCTCCTCATACCCCACTTGTGGGACTACATTGGGTATGTTGTTGTTGTTGTATGGTCCATTTGCAGACATACTGCAGAAATAGAACCATTATATCATGCTGTCTTCAAATTCCATACAAGGTAGACTAGACTAGAAATGTACTCCAGCAACTTGCAATCACCAACTCCATAAAAGTTGTCAAGGAAAAAAAGTCAGTCCCCCGTCAATGAATAGTTTGAGGTGTATCTTTCAATCACCACAATCAAATTACAGAAGACAAGGGTAGAAAACATTGGGGTCTTCGTACTACTTATCTTGGTTTACCTCTAGGCGCCGCTACTAAGGACCTGGTAACTTGGAACCCAGTGGTAGAACATATATCAAAAAAAAAAAAAAAAAAAAGCAGTGGTAGAAAGGGTAGAAAAGAGATTTGTAGGTTGGCAAAAGAGATATTTATCTAGGGAGGGGGAAGGAAGTGTTAATTAAGATTACGTTGTCGAACATCCCCACATATTGCATGTCTTTGTTACAAGCCCCAGTAACTGTTAACAGGAAATTGGAAAAACTACAGAGAGAATTTATTGTGGGATAGCTCAAGCTGGGAAAGAAGTTTCACTTGGTAAATTGGGCGATTGTCACTACACAAAAAATCTCCTATATAAACATCATCGTAGTCCCTTAAAGTGGTTCCTATGTGACCATTAAAATCTCCTCCTAGAAATAGCTTCTCAGTGTGCGATATACTTCTCACAACCTCGTCCAACTCCTCCTAAACAAGTTTTCTAACCTCCTCGTCCAATCTTGCTAGAGGTGCATACGGACTAATTATCTTAAAAGTAAACCCTCCCACAACTAGCTTAATGACCATCATACTATCATTCACCCTCCTAACCTCTACCACTTGCTCTCTGAGTTCCCTATCTACTAACAAGCCTACTTAATTCCAGTTCCTCGAGCTTCCTGAGTACCACAACTTAAATCCATTGCTAACAAAGTGTATCTAACATAAATATTACGTTATCTAACATGGTAGCTATATATATTAATGTAATCTACAGAGCCTCGCACAAACTATAATGAACAACAAAATACACATTCTAGCACACAAAACCTAGCTGAATTACAAAGCAGGCGATCAATTATATAGCAAAATACTGAAAAATGAATAATAGAGAGAAATAGATTACAAATAGTGTTTGTCGATGCGATAAGCCCAAAGCTCGAACCAAACCGAAGCACTGATTTTCTGCACCGGCGACGCCATTTCCTATTATAAATACTCTGCTAATGGTTCGCATTTTCGTGGAGATCTGTTACTCAAATTCGGAAGGATTTTCTCCCCACAATGTGCGGGTTTTGGCCCAACAATTCCAGAAATGTCCAAAATCATCCAGTATAAGAAGAGTTTTTATTTTATCTTCTATACCAGTAAAATTACCCACTCAATATCACCGAATTTATAAAATAATACTAAACTATAATAGATTAAAACTAAAACACTAAATACTCACTTTCTTTGATAATATTTATCTATTATTTATTTTGTACACTTATTAAGGAGCTACTATAAATACAAGAATGATATTACTGTATTATCCTTTAAATATAATAAATAAATATTTTGAAAAATACGGTAGAGAAATAAAAAAGTTAATTAGGAACATAGTGTAAAACTATCGATTGATTTCATAAAGTGAATAAGTAGTGAAAAACTATTGTTGAAGCTGGAGTAATATAACGGAAAATGATAATTATAGCATCTTCTCATTTATCCTTCAATCAATTGTCTTTAATTTTATTTTATAATTTATCATTTTGCTTCCGAAAAGTGATACGATTTCATATTTTCGGGGGATCAAGTGAACATCAACCTGAGACGTTGAACTTTTTAATAAATAAATAAATAATCAATGGTGATGGGATAAATAAATTTTAAAAGTAGTAAAACTTACCTGTATCGAGTGTTTACACCAAGTCAATACATGCATGTCATATGTTTAAATTTATAGTTTATTTTACTTAACCATAATTAATTGGCATGTGTTTTACTTCATTAAATCACATAATAATGAAAACTGTATTGGTTTAGTGTAAGCACCCGGCGCGGATAAATTTTTTCATTTCAAAAGGCTGAAAAGTGAAAAAATGTTAAATTAACGTGTAGAAAGTTCAATCTTACTTTTATTTTACATATATCATTTTAAAGTTCTCCATTTAAATGTATCATAAGAAATTATTGAAATGAAATATACAAGTAGAATGTATCATATTGGACAATAATTCAACTTATTATATATACTTGAAAAAGATAAATATATTACACAAAACTATTTAGTTTGCTTTTTAAAAATCAGCATACGAGAGTGATGGACTTCAATTTGAAACTACACTCCTATTCCGACTGCAGTGTCGAGAAACACATCTATTACTTAAAAAAAAATATTTACAACTTGCAGTAAACTTGATAATCTATACATACTTCATATTGAATATGAACAATTAATTTAGTGTGTAGTTATCTATGTTTTTTAGATTAAAAGAGGTTTCAGTCTAGTCATATTCCTCTATAGGTCATCCAGCACAGCATCCTTGAAGTCATATCAGCAGTTTATTAATTCTTATCTTCTTTTCCTGGTTCACTTTGCACGCTAAGGTATGATAAGATTTTTAAGGTCTCCATGTCCTTACAATGATAAGACTTGAGCTTTGTCTTCAAGAGATGATAACATAGATCTTCAAGGGATTCTTTTATCGTACCTTCAGCAATTTCAGTAGAAAAAATGTGTATGAATACGCAATTGACGTGTGTTATTTGATATGTACCAATAAATACTTATAACAATACCATGATCTATAACAACAGATTGAAATAGCAAAAAAAAAAAAAAAACTGAGCCCATAATATACAGTGTCCCCTTAAAGAAATTATTCTCCTATAGTACCCAAGGTTTAAAGAAATTATTCATCTCTCAGGATAGAACGATTCTATTCACTATTTTATTAATACAAAAACAATGATGTCAGTGAGCCACTCAACAAGAGCAAAGTACAAGAATATTTAATTGTGCATAAGAAGAAGACGAAGTTCAGAATTATCGTTATTTTAAAATAAGAGAAAATTCCTCTATTCATAGACAACAAAAGGTAGTGTGAACAAATGCTTATCGTGCCTTATCGAAAAGGTCACAAATCTTTGGAAAAATTACAACCCTTTGGAAAGGTACAACCTTTCATAAAAGTCACAACTTTTCATAAAAATCGCGACTCTTCATAAACATTGCAACTTTTTCGTAAAAATTACAATTTTTAATGAAAATCACAAGTCTTCATATTTTATACACACCTCTTAAAATCCAACAACGTGTACTTCATATATCAATTCAAATCTCTAACAAAAAAAATTGACCTTCAATCTGTATTATACTACCCATAGACAAAAAAATGATTAACTTAAATCAGCAAAGATAAAGTAGGATTATTGAGAAACGGTAGACTAATGCATGCAACAATGCAAGTATACATAGATTTAACAGATAAGCATTCATAATTCCCAAAATAAAAAGAAAATTCTTATATCTACATCTGGGCCAGCTAACTCCCATGGTTTGACCCATATTTTATTTTGGTACTAACTAGTTAAACTTAAGTTTGACCTAATATTCCAATCTAGTGATCAGTTGCTTAAGTAAGTTCAAAGGGAACCTGATATTCACACATATGGAAGATTTGATGGAGGCTTAATTTGTAAAGTGGTGATAACGGCGGTGAAAGTTTATGAGAGGAGGGAAATACTAATTTTGAAAATAAATAAATTAAAAGGAAATCACTGGCACCACATAGGTAGGCCTACGGTCCTTTATATATATATATATAAAGAACTATATCCCCATTTAATTATATTATTAAATTATCATTCTTAACAAAATAATATATCTTTCAAATATTTTAAAATTAACAACTTATATCCCTGTATCAAAATTTGTCAAAAAGAATAAAAATAAAAGAAAAGAAGAAGATCGTAAGTTAATTTGGAGGTATAGTTTAAAGATATTTTTAGTCAAAACCTCTAACTCCAAGCATATTTAGTTATTTACTCTCTTAAATTTAATTAAGTGAATTTTTTTTTATTCATGTCGGAGTGAAGAAGATCGTAAGTTAATTTGGAGTAGAGAAAATATGAAAAGGAGAGAGGATTGCAACGGTGGTTTGAGGAGAGATGATGTCGATTTTGGATCTCAGAGTATTTCTCCTTTGACTTTAATTCTATTCCTATCCATCAACATGACAACAACACTTAAAAATATATTTTACTTAATTGAACATTTTTCAATTCTTTTTGTTTACCTAGTTTTGTTTGCTATTATTCTTACTCTCTTGGGGACATATATATTTTTTTTTCTTTAGTAGCACTTTTATTATTAACGCCCAGACTTTATTAGCATTTTTCACTTAAGAACATAACAAATTTCAAGACAACATTGCAAGATCGAAAGTAGGTCAAGGATTTCTAATCTTGGCTAAGAATGGTCAGAACTAATCTCCCACTATTATCAAATAATAGACATGTAATTCTAATCTTGGGCTAAGAATGGCCTAAATCACCACAGTAGTTTTCAAATTTTCTTGGGATAAATATTTTCAACTCGAAAATACGAGGGACGACCATTACAACTGTCTATAGGATGGTTGGGAAGGAAGCAACAACACAATCTTTTGAAAGACTACTAAAACTTCAACGTTGATGGTGTATTTGTTTCATAAAAATATGTCATATATCATCAGAAAATAAGCTTAAACGAAAATTAAAAATATAGGTCAAAGCATGTATATGATATGATTGTTGATGAATCTAAAGAAACACTCTCCGAACATAAATATTATCAACCCAAAACAACAAATATTCGGAAAAAGAGTTACATAATAAACTATAACTAATTTATAGTTATAGAAATGGTTAACTATAACATTAATGAATATGTTCCTTAGAAGATGAGAGCAACACTTATCCAGTTGTGTTTGTACTTGAAGGTTCAAAGACTCGTTATTCCGTACTATATATTATCTAACAGGTTCAAGCTATACTATATTAATAAAAAAATTATATCATTATCTCATATTAACCAATTTAATTTTCTAAATTAGCAAATCATGTTAGCAGTACATAGCATACAATAAAAACTTCTAAAAGAATGATTATGACAAAAAAACTTAAATACAACAATTTGTTTTTCACTTCTGATCAGTATATGTTGTGTCTTTGATAGTAGACTCAATTCATCAATGTATTTGATTTCCTCTTATTTGGTAATGTATATAGGATAAAAGTATTGAATAGGGAAATCTATTCATTAAACAATTGGTATAATTTATAATTGTATATAATTCTGATAATCAATTTTGTTTGTTGTTAGAAAGTAAATATGGTGGACGAGTATGAGGTTGCTTCAACTAATTTTTTTAGCATATTGAATTGATGAAAAACCAGTTGCGCTCCTTGAACTATTTTGTTGAGATAAAATTAAAAAAGATTGTCCTAGGAGCTGATATGATCACATCGACATATTATTATAGAATATTATAATGTTATTAATATCTGACGTTGGTCTAAGCTAGTCAATAATGCACAAACCATTACAAAATATTATAAAAGTTATTTATCTCTAACATACATAGAATTCGTTATTAGTAGTGTTACATTTTAAAATTAAAAATAATGAATTTCACATATTAATACTATTTATAATAGTAAAAATAAATTTGAATCAACAAAATGTTAACATTTGTTTGTAACACGTTACCTTTGATATTGTATAATATCTTTATTAATTAATAAGAAGATTTATGTAATGTATGTCAAAGTTATGAAATATTTATGTTGAAAAGGTAGATAAATATTTTTTTTTAAAAAATTATAATCTTTTTGTAGTATTTTGTGAGAGATGTATCAATATAGAACTTGCAAAGTCACTAATTAATACTACAATTCAATAACAATATATTTCAATTTCATACGCTAGCAATATTAAGTTTTCCGATTCAATTATTAAAATTAAATTTACAATGCAATGTTATCTTAAAAAATATGGTAATTTTCACTTTTCAAAAGGGGAAAAGGGTCAAAACGACCCCTCACCTTTCATTTATTAGTTGATTTTATCCTTATCGTTAATATCAAGGTATTCATATCTTCATCATCTACAAATTTGTCCCCCGTACCCCTCAATTGGATGAAAAATATCATAAAAATAACTCAATTTTACTTAAATTTCTTAATTTTAACCTGATCCGACTCATCTAGTAATATAAGGCATTTATATTCATCTTTTAAAGTCAACTAATAAATGAAAGGTGATGAGTATCTTTGACTTTATGTTTTCAAGAAGAAAAGGATGATAACATGAATATCATAGATCATATGAAAGTTTTAGAGGAGATTGATGGACATCAAACAAAGACAAGTAATGTGTTGAGTTCCATCAAGTAATGAAAACAAGAAAATGACCATGTGTGCAAATAATATCTCATAAATTCAAGAATTCACAAGACAATCAAACAAGGTTCTTATCTCATTAAGGGAAGAATTGTCAATGAAGTGTCTTATTTGTTTCCTTAATATAAATAGTAGTTTTTATCATTTTGGAAGACGTAGATTATAAAGATTAGACAAAATGATCTATTTGACCTTTGTACTTGTATGTGTTTGTATTGTGAATCCTTCTACTTATATGTTTGTCAATTGAACTCTTAAACTCAATAAAACAAAATTTAACAAACCTCTCTGACCATTGACCAGACTTATGTGATATTAGATGTCTGAGTTGACAAAAGCGTGTAACTACCCCCTATTAAGGCGAGTGAGGAACATTTTTACTTAAAACAATATTAAAAATTATAAAAGAAATAAAAAATTTAAACCATTAATTAAAAAAAAACCTCAATCTTCACACATTACACCTCTTTTTCAGCCATATCCATCCCTTGCCCAACCTTTTTTTTCTTTCTTTTCCACAATCTATTTTCATTTATTTAGTTGATTTAGGGCACCTCCTTGAATCCACTAATTCACCGACAATGGGAGAGAGCGGCACTGATGGTGCTAACCGGACTCCATTGATACGCAGGTGAGGGACAGAGAGAGGCGTGACTAGTCAGCGGAGAGGAAAACTAAGTGGGTGAGGGTTCGAGGATATAATCATGTCAGTGAAAATAGTGATGGTGTGCGACAGAGATAAAGACAAAAATGGTGATGGTGTTTGGCTAGCTCTGGTGCGGTGGCTTAGGTTGTTGGTTTTGTGGAGGTTGGAGGAGGAAAGAAAATGGTGTAATGTGCGGCGGAAGTAATATGGGTGGTTTCGCCGGAAAAATGGTGACAACGACACGACTTGGGCCGTGAAACAGTGGGAATGAGAGAAAATGTAATGGGTTTAACTTCAAAGAATATAATTGAATTTTTATCATTTTAACTTTAATTTAATAATTTTAAAATAATTATGACATGGCATTAATATATTTGATGTGGATATGACATGTCATTTATGTAAAGGAGAGTGAGCTACACACATGGTTGGAGGGGTTTAAAGGCTCATTTTTATTGAGTGTAAGAGTTCAGTTAACAAATAATTAAGTAGAAAGGTTCACAATACAAACACATACAAGTATAAGGGTCCACCAGATCCTTTTGCCTAAAGATTATGATCAATTTAATATTTGAGAGTTTTGAAGCTTGTAGTTTCTAGGTGAAGTCTATCATTATTGTAGTTCAAGTTGGTAATTGAAGTTGAGTGATTATGGTGAATTTCTGATATTTCTTGTGTTAACTTCTTCTAGCTTAATCAATCATCAATTATCCTCTTTGTAGATTCAATTTGGTTTTCTCGTTTTTGATTGAGTTTGAGTTATTGTAATTTTACGGGATTCAATTGAAAGGTGAAGATATAAAGTTCTTTGTTGCTCAAAAATTTGATTAGATTTCGATTATTCCACATATGTTCTCTTATTTATTTCAATTGTCTCTTTGATCCTTATATGTTGAGTCAACTCATTCATCATCAAGACAAATAAGAATGGATTTAAGAGTTGATCGCTAGTGCAACCTCGTCATAACTGGAAAGTGCTCAAAGGTCCATGCATTGTCCTTACTTATAGCTTGACTTCATTTTTCATATCTTTAATTGCCCTAGTATATGCTGGCACCTGTCAACTTCGAAAAAAATCATGTGTATATATGTATATCTATTTGTTTGCAACAAATTTTAAAGTGACACAAAAAAATTGTGATCACAATAAAATAAGTAGAATATAACTTTATTGATAAAGATAGCGGGTACAATTCTGTTGATCCTTCATTCTGCTCTCCTAAGATTTATCCATGATTCGAGGGTCGTTAGTGGCGTATTTCTCGAACTAGGATGATTTAGTTTTGACCTCTCTATATGAATAATCCATTAATTTCCGGAGTTTTTGAGAACTTGATCTCTTTATGAAATTTCTGATATGCCTTTTAAGAGAATTTAGTACCTTTTATATAGGCATAATATAGGGTTGAGTATCCTCTAAGAATCCTAATTTGAGTTGAACACAATTTGTTGAGTCTCAACTCGAATTGAACACATAAGTCCAACATAATTTCAATATCTATAAATTCCCCCTACTTCAAGGCTTGTCAAAGGTTAGACTTGATGAAACTCAAAGACCAGTTTACAGCTTCAGATTTTCAGATTTGATTTAAGAGAGAAGAAATGAAGGGCAGATTTGGTCCCACTTGGCGTGCCAATTTGTTTGCAACAAATTTTAAAGTGACAGAAAATAAATTGTGATCACAATAAAATAAGTAGAAACATAACTTTATTGATCAAGATAGCAGGTACAATTCTGTTGATCCCTCGATTCTACTCTACTAAGATTCATCCATGATCCGAGAGACGTTAGTGGCGTATTTCTCGAACTAGAATGATTTAGATTTGATCTCTATAGGAATATTCCAGACTTTTGTGGAATATTCGTGATCTTATCTCTTTATGAAATTTCTGAGATATCTTTTAGGAGAATTTAATACTCTTTATATAGGCATAAACTAGGGTTTAAGGTTGAGTAGCCCCAAGAATTCTAATTTGAGTTGAACACAATTTGTAGAGTCCCAACTCGAATTGAACGCATAAGTCCCACAAAATTTCAATGTCTACAAATGCTTCCTACTTCAAGGCTTGTCGAAGTGTAGACTTGATGAAACTCAAAGACGAGACATGAAGTACTTATTTCTTTCACCTTTGCAGCTTCAGATTTTCAGATTTGATTTAAGAGAGAAAAGATGAAGGACAAATTTGGTCCCAGTGGGCATGCCAATTTAACTGCAACAAATTTTAAAGTGACAGAAATAAATTGCGATCACAATAAAATAAGTAGAAACATAACTTTATTGATCAAGATAAAAAGTACATTCTACTCTCCTAATATTTATCCATGATTCAAGGGTCGTTAGTAGCGTATTTCTCAAACTAGGATGATTTAGATTTGACCTCGCTCTCTATATGAATAATCCATTAATTTGTGGAATATTCGAGATCTTGATCTCTTTATGAAATTTCTGAGATGTCTTTTAAGAGAATTTTGTACCCATTATATAGGCATAAACTAGGGTTTAGAGTTGAGTAGCTTCCAAAAATCCTAATTTGAGTTGAACACAATTTGTAGAGTTCCAACTCGAATTGAACACCTAAGTCCACAAAATTTCAATGTCTACACTATCTTTTGACTCTTGAGAAACTAACAGAAACTAGAGTATTATTAGCAGTGCACTCACAAAGAGCATATGAGTGTCTTGCGCGGCTTGTACAAGCTAGAGAAACCACCATTGAAACCATAGTTTAAATCTAGCTATTACCCTTTTTTGTAGTTTTTACTTTAAGTTTAACTTAGAGCTCATATTTAAGTATATTGATGCACCCAAACTTTACAATTCCTAGGTTCGTCTCTGCCTCTACAAAATCTCTCACAGAACAATCATAAGATTTTCCTAGATTTATGAACACCTTGTGAATGTCTTTTTTCCTCCCCTGTACTTCTTCACTAGTCTCCTAACCAGATCAATGACTTTTGTAGTTGCACGTCCGGACAACCTAAAGCCAAATTGATTATCGAAAATAGACACGCCCCTCCTCACTCTCATCTCCGTCACTCACAAACCTTCATAGTGTGGCTTAGCAACTTGATATTCTTCTAGTTATTGCAATTTTAAATGTCATACTGCTCTTAGTGAGAAGCATTTTGGTCATGTCTTTGTATAACTAATGGACAATTGCTATATTTTCAGGCAAATTAGTACTAAATATATAAATATTAGAAAAAAATTCAAAATATATTAGTATTTGTTGCGATTACCGTCGCCGCCAAAGGTTAATTTTCCAAATATTGAAAGTTAACTCTAGTTTTGCCCTTTTGCAAGAAGGAAAGGATGCAACTATGGGTAAAACAAAATACAAAGGCTAAAAAAACAACCAAGGATGCAACAACTTCAATGGTTGAAAAAGCTCATAGGAAACCAATGGTGAATTTAAAAGATTTCTTTGACACATTTATATTAAGTGCGCTTAATTTGAATATAAGAAAAGTTATAAATCAAAATTTTAGTGTCACCTTTCATTTAATTTATATTATTTCGTATGACATAGATTCTCTAGCTTTCATAGAGAACATTTGTTAGTAATATTTATTTATATTGGTAAAAGTAATTTTCAGTTAACAGGATATTAATATTAATATTATTATAATGATATGCATCATATACGTTGTCTCAGTGTCCTTGGTATGCAGCTTATATACATAGTTAATTGAAGGAAAAATTACATAAATTGGTACATTTTGATAAATAATTACTGATTTTAGCAATACTTTTTATTTATTATCATTTATAGCAATACTATGTTAAATCTGGAATATGTATTAAAAGTAAATTATATATGCAATATATATGAATTATATATGAATTATAGTTGTTTTTTAAAATATATTATGTTTGTTTGATAAAATTTGACACATTGTATTATAAGTGTATTAAAATATGTGATAAATGAATTATCTATCATTAAAATTTATATTATATGTGAATAAAAAATTATTCTTTATAATATGAATTAAACTTGTATTATAAATGAATTAAAAGTGATTAAGTGGAAAAGAAATATTATTGCTATAAATGATAAATATTTTTTAATTATAGTATATTTACGTAAGTTTCCCTTAATTGAATATGTGGTATGTATACAAAAGTAACATCTTCTCTTTTAAGGTGCATTTCATCCTTTGTCAGTTAGATTTAATTGCCATTATTTATTTGTGATTAACGTTGCAGTGAACGTTGGGGCACTAGTGGTCCTCTCCATTATTTCATTCTTTATTCCCCGTTATATATTATAACCTATGTAACTTTTAAGGCTATTATCTTTACTATTTACTATTCGATTATCTTACTATTCATTGCGTAGAAGATTTTCTCAACTATAAATAGTGGTGGTTTTGGTTTTACAGACAAGTAGATATAGAGTACATAAAGTTTGTCAAAAAAAAAAATTCTTATTAGTTGAAGAGAGGTGTTCTTTTTGTGGAGTTTTGGACTCAACTCTTATCAAAATTAAAGTTTATTGAGTTATACTTTTGTGATTAGGTTATTGTATTCTGGAGGAGACAAGTTAAGAAGGAGTACTGCTGGACTGGTGAAAAATATTTGCTGCAGTGGACTTGAATCTTTTTAAAGAGAGTGAGATATCCGCGTCTCAACCTGAAGAGATTTTTATTTTTTTATTTTATTTTCAATTGTAATCTTGTAATAACGGAAATGGAGTTGAAACACCAAAAGGAAATCCTATTTTTAGGTGGCTATCCTATATAGCCAGTGCCAATGTTGGACTGGTTCAGCTATCTTCAGACATGTTTTTGTTTTGGGCCGATTTTTCAGGTCTATGTTTGTAAATATTTGCTATTGAGGAAACAAAGGGACTAAATACTGTGTAAAAATAAAAACTTTTTTAAAAAAGTGTTTTTTTTTTAAAAAACAATTTGTAATTGCTTTTGATACGTATTATCTATCATATTAGGTAACTTCTTACCGAATCTCTTTATAACGTAGATTTTTGGAGTATAGTAATGATGAATGACGGCTCAAGCTAATTAGTGACCTAAAACTAAAGTAAATTGCCGTATAACTTTTTATTTTTTTAATATTTTTTATTTTTGACATGAGAAGTTTTTTTTTGTTGTTGATTTTTTTCTTCTATGGTGTTAACCAAAGATATATTCACCGTCCCATATCAACAGATCATTTTAATTTTTATACGTATATTAAGAGATCATAAATAAGAGGATATTTTTAACAATTCAACCTTAAATACTTCTTTGAAACTTTACAAACAAGTGTGAACACTTACAAAAAGAATTAATAGCAAGAGTAATATGGAGAAATAATAAATTAATGCTCTCTTGATTTAGTAAGATGATCAACTAACACAAAATAATTTTTAGTATATTATTCAACTAATATGAGATAAAGGGGTATATAATATTAAAATGTCTTGTGATCTTAAACATGACAGGTACGAAATTAAATTTAAAAATTGATAAAAAAGAAAAAAAAACATTTTGTAATGTTTTTAAATGAGCTAAAAAACAGATCGATAAAATAAAAGACACGATAATACTTTTTGTTGTTAAAAAGAACTTATAATAATCTTATTATTACTTTAAAAAAATGAGAACTCTCAAATTTGGGGGCTGAAACGGATACTTCATTTTTTAAGGCAGTGAGTCACCCCGAAACCTCCCCAATCAATAGCTTTTCATAATACAGTCTCAAATGTCATGGCTACCTGTTAAACATTATGTTATATATGTATGTTAAATTCTTTATTTGAAGGATATATACATTTAAAATTGAACATCTTTTATAAAAATTATATTTTTGATGCAAGTGGTAATGAGTGTTCATTTGACTGAAAGAGCTTTTGATTCAAACCCTATATAGGGCACATTTCCTTATATGATAGTTGCACTAAGAATAAAAGCAACTTTTATTTTTGAGTTTTGAACGTTGCGGTTGACAGAGGTGGATTCGAAATTCTAGTTCTTTAATTTACTTGGTTCTATACTAAATAATGTGTTCATATTTAATAAATTTCTTAAGATATATTCTAGGTTTGCGCTAGGAATATAAAAACAGTTTTTACCCGAGTTCTGTTGGCTATTTATTTTTTAGTTTTGAAGGTTGCAGTTGGCAAAGGTGGATTCGGAATTCTAATTCTTTAATTTACTTGGTTCTAAACTAAAATAATTTATACATATTTAATGAGTTTCTTAAGATATATACAAGGTTTAAATTAAAAAGTTAGATTCGAACAAATCCACAAGCTCTACATTACAAGGAAAAAATCATGTTTATAATAGTGACGGAGTGATTCTGAAGATTCATGTAGTTGTCTTCGTTTATCCGTTGAACTCTTCTACTAATCACTTTAGCTAATTAAACCCTTAAATCCATAAGAACACAATATTTTAAAACTCTCTCATCATTATTTGAATTTATGATGCGATATTAATATTGCTTAGTTGGAAAGATATGTGATTGCATGTATTTGAAAGTAAGCAAACTGTGATTTCAAAACGGAGTAAAATGTTTGTGTTCAAACAAGATTAAAGATTCAATTGAAAATTATCAAGTAAAAGAGTTTATTTAACAAACAAAGTCTCGAAGGTTGCACGCACTCATAAATTTCAAAAACATGTATCCATAAGGAATATAGGAAGCACCCGTACACCCGTAAAAATAGGTTCAAATCTAGCTAATATTGATGCAATCAAAATCTTTTATCCCGATCAATCGGACTATAATAACTAGCTCCTTCGTTTTAAAAAGAATGAATCTATTTCTTTTTTCATTTGTTTCAAAAAGAATGACTCATTTTTTTTACAACACTTTAACTTTTCACGTGACATATTTAAGACCACAAGATTAAAGGATATTTTGATATTTGACATAACTTTAATTTAGAATCATAAGATTAAAAAATCTTTTTTTTAAACTCTATTTTAAATCAAACTAGGTGATTCGTTTTTAAACGGAAGGAATATGTGGCAATTGACTTAATTAAACGCTAAATCTTTCAATGAAGTAGAGTTGTGAGTATGACGACCCGTATCGCTCCGGGTGTGGGAGCAAACCTTCTCGGCCAACACTCGGCGGAGCGCAACCAAGACGCCACCGCATATGTCGGCAACCTCGACCCTCAGGTACCTCTCCTTCCTTCTAATCCTCCTAGGGTTTTTCTTTGTCGATGCTTCTGTTTAGTTTCCATTATCTGGAATAGGACTAGTTACGAAATCCTACTAACAGAAAGAAATGGAACAGCTGATTCAATCACAACATGAATAATCACTGTTTCTAGCAGAATATGTAAAAAGTTTTCTCTCAAAATGATAATTAGAGTCAAATACTTTCATCCGTTCACTTTACTTGTCAGTTTTTGCTTTACCTATGTCAATTTGAATAATCTTTGAAGCTAAGCTGAAATAGATTAATTCAACGTTAATTTAGATGTTTGAAAACTATATAAAAGATACTATAAGTTGAATTACTTTTAGTATTAATATGATGTAAAAGTACATCTTAAAATGTTGGTTGATATCCATCCAGTTTGCAGTGGCGGAGCTAGGAAATTAACAAAAGGTGTCCAGAAATAGCAATTTGTTATGTTAAGGGTGTCCAAAATATGTTATTTAATCATTTGGTATATCATTTTACTTATATATGAGGTATTTCTTTTCGACGAAGGGTGTCCAATTGGACACCCTTACCACGATGTGGCTACGCCACTGCCAGTTTAACACTCGAGATGTTACATAAAATTGTTCAATTCATTTTTAACTTGCCTAAATTGACTGGATTAGTTGCTTCCTATTTTGACTTTATACTAATAGATTAGGTGATTTCCTGTTCCAATTTGATAAATCTGGGTATGACTAGCTTCCTTCTATAAATCAAACGTTTGTGTAATAGTTAATGCGAAATTAATGATGTCAATGTACGAGAAAAGAGTGAGGGTAATTGGATAGAAATTGGTTAATTATATCGTGATTAACTTCTCATAGACAACGTTCAACCACCTCTTTATTAGTTGAGGAGCATGCAAGCTGACCCCGACAGGCAGACACCATGGTTATATTAAAAAAAAAGTTGCAATTTCAACCATTTTAACATTCGTTTTGAAGCCTTTCCAGTGTTGCAATTCATATGTCAATACTTGCATGATTAATGTTCATTTATGAATTTTCATGGAACCGCAGTTTTTTTATTGCCAAGCTAGAATAACTTGATAAATCATTACCTAGATATAGACGCTATAAATTGTTTACTCGCCACATGATTGTATAGAAACACTATGTTTTTTGGTGAAGTCTATAACTAACACTAACTCCCCATCACAATCTGGTAATGGATATTTTCCTCTGCCTTATTCCTAGTTCTTCTCAGCAAAACTAGAGTTGTTCTCCAACCTGAGTCGTCTTAGAATTGTGGAATGAGAATGAAAGCAGACCAACTATATTCTTAATACCCAAAGGATATTCTTTCCCCAGTTATGCGCTGTGGCGATTGACATTTAATATAGATCAAAATGTTTGAGTTCAATGTTATCTGGCATCTCTAATATCAAAATATGTCCCCCTTAATCTTAGTATGGCTTTATGTGCCAGTTTTGCTGAGTGTTCATGAATTATTGTTCTAGTTTTGGTTTGACATGTATGTTAATCCTAATATGTCCATAGCATATATGCAATTTTGTGTCTGCTCTGCTGTTAAGTGAGGGCTAATGTCTTGACTCTTGTGTATCTATGTGCATGTGTCTCAACATATTTATGAAGATCTTGGATATTAATGGCTTAAAAAACTTTGCCTCATCATCTATCATTACTGCTCTACAGTTTGCTCGCTGTTTTTTTCCCTTTGCAGTTAATACGCTACGTTTGATGCTGGTGTCCCATTTCACTAAATCGTCCTGATTTTCTCCTTTTGTTTCTATTTCTTGTTGCATTCAGGGTTGAACTGACTCAAAAAATTGAGAATTTTTTTTCTAGGTTCAGGTTAATGAAGCTTCTTTTTTTGATTGGCAGATTACTGAAGAGTTGTTATGGGAGTTGTTTGTTCAAGCAGGTCCAGTAGGTATGCCTAAATTTTTACTATACAGCTGGCCCCTTTAACATTCTCTTTGTTTTTAAAATTTTCATAAGCACCCACTTAGCCTTCTTAAATATTTGGGAAATTTAGATTCTTTTAAATTTCACTATATAATTCAATATGTGCTGCAGTTAATGTTTATGTCCCAAAGGACAGAGTTACTAATGCTCATCAAGGATACGGTTTTGTGGAATTCCGAAGTGAAGAAGATGCTGACTATGTAAGTGTTGGTTCTTTTTCTTGTTAGACTATTTTTACTTGCTGAAGTCTTGTTATCTGTTATATGTTTTTAGCCATGGATTTAGTTTTTGATGTTCTACTTACTCTCTAAAGCATTACCAATACAGGCAATAAAGGTACTGAATATGATTAAACTTTATGGGAAACCAATACGAGTGAATAAGGTAATACTACTCCATTGATGCATCTCCCTTTCTATAGTGATTTTTCCCACATATTTCATTTTATTTAATCTTATAATTTATCCTGGTACAGGCATCACAAGATAAAAAGAGTGTTGATGTTGGTGCCAATTTGTTTGTTGGAAACCTTGATCCTGTAAGAAATAGAAATCTTTGATAGTATTTTACAAACTCTTACTTTTCGAAAAAAATTTACGGACTCTTATACTATTCTCATTCAAATGTGTCTGGACGTGGACATTGGATAACAGCTTTTTTTTAGGTGTATGACATCATCTGCATATTATCACCTTGTACATGCTAGCACTTTTGTAACTTAAATCCATTTCGGTTGACATGCAGGATGTTGATGAGAAGCTTCTATACGACACTTTTAGTGCTTTTGGGGTTGTTGTTTCAAATCCAAAGGTTAAAGTCATTTCCCTTCTACTTTTATATGATTCATGATTCTTCATTTTGATGCTTTCCAGGACGCGTGTCTAAATGTTCTACTCAGCAAAGAAACAAGGGTTCATTCTGTGTTGATTAATTTTCGCCTATTTTTTATCCATGCTTCAGATTATGTTATGAAATTCTAGCAATCTGCTAGTGATTGTATTTGTACACCATCTAACAAACATCTAGCCCTCTTGAAGTAGATTCCTTTAGATCTTTTATTTCCTTAACTTTCTTTTCCTGGGGATGGGGAGGGGCGAAAGATATGGTTCCTCGATGTTTACAATGTTATCAATGATTGTCCTCCTACTTAGCGTAGAGATATTGACCTAACGACTAGTGTACTCTGATTTAGTTGAATATTGAGCCCTTTTTTTGTTCATTTAATGATTAATATAGATCTTTCGAATTACTCCCCTTCCCCCCAAAAAAATGTAGCACTATTGGCTCATCAAAAAAACTGTAGCACTATTGGCTCATCAAAAAACTGTCACTTTTACACCACCTTGCTTACCATCCTAGCTCTGCATCACTTAAGACAACCCCTCGTTAGTTTGTTGTCCAGCATAATACTAAGTGCTTCTAGTATTAATATGATGAATGTGCATCTATTATTTGTCTCCTTTCCATAAAAATGTTTTAAGTTGTTAATCCATTACATCTGGTACAGTAGTACTTGCCACAACAACCTTATTAGTCTGGTCAAAAGCACCTGAATAATATCTTACTGTTGTACTTGTTTCCCACTTAACCTATTTATATAATCAAAAAGGGATTGAAAACTCTAACTACTTAACTGTGTTCTAGCATTGGTGAAATAATGGCCATTTTGAAGCCATCACGATCGGGTATTTTTCTCCCACAGTTTGTAAATACCTACCTGACGTGCTAGTTAACTCCGTCTCTAGCAAACTTCCCCGAATGCTTGGCAAAATCAGGAAAAACTTCACATCTTTCTCCTGAATGGCTGGCAGCTCACTCATATTTTTATTTTTTTTGTATGAGAATTCATTTTTCATTTAAGACTTAGGTGTAGTTGATTGGTTCATTGCTTGTGTCTTCTTCCCCACAATAACGACAGATCTAACCAGCCGATAGACTAAGTAACTCTGCACTTGTTGAATTTTTGACAGGATTAAATGAATCTCTATGTTGGGACTACACTGGGTATGTTTCTTCTGTTAAATGAATCTCTTTGGATACTGGATATGCGTGTGTAAGGGGGAAAGTGAGCCAGTGATTCATGTTAAAAAAATATAAAATTGGTGAAGTAATAAAATTCTATTTAAGGAAGGGCAAAAATTTGCCTGTATACAAGAAGTATACCCAAAAATAAGTAAAAAAACTAACAAAAAGACAATTTTAACATGTTAGACCAGCTTGAATGACAAACTATGCAGATATTGTTTCTTTTAAATAAGTTGCAATGCCATTTTACTAGGACCACATAGTTTACTTGCCATTTATAGGTGATCTTCATTGTTATATTCTGATGTATTATCTTTTCTTCCAGATAATGAGAGACCCTGAGACAGGGAACTCCCGGGGTTTTGGTTTCATTAGTTATGATTCATTTGACGCCTCTGATGCAGCTATTGAGGTAAACTGTCCTTTTGCCTCTTTGCTTTCTAACCATAACTTGTACAGATACATGATATATGTTGCGATTTACTAGTCTAAAAAAGTTCATATCTAAGTATTAGCTATTGTTTGATTTGGAGCTGTGCTGTGTGTGGAGATCTGTCTTCTTTTAGAGTTTGGATTATAATTAAGATGCATTTCTAATCAGATTTGAGAGGACAAGCTATTTGCATGATATGGAGGTTACGCTGTGTTAGAAAGGGAGTACCTTCCTGTTAGGTTTGTATTATTATTTTTCTGGTTTAATACAATCACGACAGTGGCGCTTTTTTTCAATGACTGAAATACAAGTCAAGTGGTTAAACCACTAAACTAAACTAGTCAAATGGCTAAGTAATTGCTACAGTTGATTGTTCTATAGGATTTGAGATTATCTCCAAGTTGATGTAGAAGGGTTGGATTTGGAACCCTTTTACAGCAAATATCCGTATCTGACTTGGCATAGGTGATGGAAGCTTGGGATTCTTTAAAAAATTGTGTAATTTAACGATCAGAATATAATAAAAGTTGTACCCGTAGATGTATAGTTAGGCATGCACGTATGAAACGTTATTATGAATCAGTTGTAACTGGGTTTCCTCTCTATACTCTAAAGTGCGTAAATTCTTTGAAATCATATACGTCTTTCCTTTGCCCCCCTCTCCCTCCCTTAGCCTCAGAGCTTGCATATGTGCTTAAGGTCTTAGGATAATAGTAGTGTCCTGGGGACAAAATAACCATAGTTTTCCCTTGCATATAAAATACTTCCTCCGTTTATTTGAGTCTTAGTTTGACCTTGGCACAGAGTTAAGAAAATAGAGAAAGTCTTTTATATCTTGGCGGTCTTAAATTAATGCTCTGTGTAATATATCAAAATCTTAAATATACCATGTAGGATGTTGGTGTGAAATTTTACTAATTATAGAAATTGACATTCCTTTTTAAACATACTAAAAAGCAAATAACACAAATAAATTGAAACGGGGGAGTGCATCATTCTTGGATCAAGTGCTAAAATTCCTTAATTCTCTACATCTTCCCTTTTTCCTTTCCTTCAGCCTCTCTATAACTAAAAGTAGAGTTTTCTCATCTATATTGGGCAGTATGAGTTTAAATTATCAGTTGAGGGCTTAGGAAGGTCATTTCTTATGGTTGTGGACTTGTGGTGGAAACAAAAATGGAGAAGTTGGAAACATTTACGTTGCAGGATGCAATATTAGTAATGCCACAGAACCTATGTTGCTCAGACTCTTCAAAAATGTCAATGTCAAAGGGTGTGTGTCGGATTCTCCAAAAGTAGTGTATTTTTGGAGAAGCAAAATCATCTATGAAGAATCATTCTGATATGCATATTTTGGACAGTTAGGTTAGAAATGATAGATGTTTTGAAGACAGAACTTTCTATTTCTTCTGTGCAGTTCAATCTTTTGCAGAATTTGTTTTTGTGGTGCAAGTGTCTGGCTGTATATGGGTGCGAGCAACTAACGAACTTCTTAGATTCCCTACATTTGTGAAGGATTGGGATACAAATTGTGCAAACCTTATGAGTCTCCTTCTGGTTGCTGTGACATTCTGATAGCAATAAGATATCACTTATAAAAAATAGTGATGTGCAGGATGCATCTTCCAAGCATTGAATATCTTGTCTCAGACATGTTTAAGTGGTCAATCTGATGATTTGAACTGTTTATTATTTCGGTGCTAATTTGTAACTTAATCTCTTTTGGCACCACTAAACCAGCTGCCTGGTATGTTGTTAAATATGAAGACCCTGCTATAAATAAAGATACAACGTCTCCCACATGGTGTACTTGAGTTCAAAGTTTGCATCTTCATCTGACATTTACTAGTTTATATGTTTGGAGAACTCTCTGAATTTTTAATGTACTGTTGCTTTAGAGGTTTCACATCCTGTCCATCCCAGATTCTTTCTAGCTGGACTTGACCTCCAACTTGGCGTTTCTGCAGGCAATGAATGGTCAATATCTTTGCAACCGCCAAATTACAGTGTCCTATGCCTACAAGAAAGATACAAAAGGGGAACGTCATGGCACCCCTGCTGGTAAGGATTTATGTTCAAGAAAAATGAAGTTGAGAATGCTACGATGTGGATACTTGTCTTTTATCAAGATTGTTGAACTCTGTTGTGCTTGTAGATGTGTCAGTTGAATTTAAAGTAGTGATTAAGAACCAAAAGTGTGTAGAGGACAGAAATAGTATTTTGAAATTTTTCGAAGTGGGTAACAAGGGCAATGAGTGAGGTGGTTTATTAAAATGCACGAATTGCTATTATGCATCTTCTGAATTTCAGGAACTTTATTGTCTTTTTGAATTGTGTAATCATTACTTTGCCAACACACTTTGGGGCAATTCTGATTTGTTGTGGATGATATGCAGAGAGGGTTTTGGCTTCTAGTAATCCCGGTACTCAGAAAAGCAGGCCTCACACCATGTTTGCAAGTGGACCCCCAACACTTCCCGGTGTTCCACAGGCCAATGGTGCAGTTGGAGCTCCCGTTCCCCCACGGCCTTTTGCAAATGGTCCTATGCCTCCAGCTCCTGTTCCAGCAATTCGGCCACCACCTATGCAGCCTAATGTCTACCCACCAATGCAGATGCCTCCACCACAAGCTTGGCAGGGACAGCCTATGCAACCAGGTCCAGCTGGCATTCCACAGCAGCAAATGCAATTCAGAGGAATGCCACCTCCGCCTCCCCCACAGATGGCTCCACCTCTAAATAGGCCCCCTCCACCACCAGCTGCAATGGGTGGTAATGTTTGGCGTCCGCCACCACCACCTCAGCACTTTAATGGTGGTCATCATGCTATGCCCCATATGTCGATGCAGCCACCCCCTCCACCACCTGCACCCGGTTGAAAAGTTGGAACCCCAACTTCTGTATTAGCTTTGATGCATTCATTTCTGGGATAACATGTTTTTATACTAGTTCATGCACTGTAAAAAGTATAACGTTGAAATTTCAAAGTTTAAGCCGAGGATTGGTTTGATATGGAACTTTCGCTTTTGACCTCCGTTATCGGGGATTGTATGATTGTTGAATTCTGTGAAAATGCCATATACATGTTAAATCACACTGATAGTGTAATTTTTTGTAATGTGTATGCATGTTGATGATTTAAGTAGTGGGAGTCAGTTTGGTGAACTCTCTTTTGCTTTTTACTTGTTCAAGATACTAAAATTAGATTTTTCTTTTTATTTATCCATTTTGGTTAGTGAAGAATTTAATCAGTTTCTCTCAATATTAGCCTTATCTTGTACTTGTAACTACTTCCTTTAGTTCCTTCTACTTGTTATCACTAAAATAGATGCTCAAAAATAGTTGAACGAGTATATTTTTTTTCATTTGCCCTTAGTAATAACTATTTTAAATATTAATAATAAACATTGACTTACTAGTATATAGAAAATCTAATGCTAAGATATTTAAGCCAATAGAGCTTTCAGATGGATTCTTCGCGTGACTTTCATGATCTTCATGCTGCTGCTGTAGGATTAATGGACAACTTATCTGGAAGTTTATGTAAACCAGTGCGATGTCCCATTATTGTTCCGAGGACAATGATTTATCAAAAGTTGGGCGTTGAGTGACTGCAAAATCAATGATTCAAGAGTTAGGGTTTGACATTTGCAGCAAGTTGAGAAGTTGATGTACCAATATAATGTTCCAGCAAAGGGGTGTAAATTGTAAAATGATAACGGTGGCTCCACCACTACTTCCACCATTCTAAAGAGGTCCTTCATGTGTGCAACTAACACCTTTGTCAAATTTGATCATGTTAGAGTAGAGTGGTGATGGACCAGTGGTGAGTTTATATAAACTCAAATAATCCTCCACTTATGAACTAGATTTTGAGATCAAGTTAGATGCTGTGTCATATCTTAAAATTATATTGAAGGTTCCTCTCCATTTGGACTTTCAATCCACGGTCCATGCTCCAATTAGGCCTGGGTGCGAAGGGAGTTACTAGAGCGAGTCAAAGTTTCACATCGATTGGACAATGGAGTAGTTTGCTTGTATGGACTTGATCATTCTCCCGTCATGAACTAGCTTTTTGGATTGTGTTTAATCTCAGATGCCACATCAGATGTCTTAACAAATCATTGCTAATTTTCTCTACTGCTACTCTGTTAATTGCACTTTATTTGCCTACCCCTTAAAAACTCATAGCAGCATTTAAACAGAAATAGGAAAAAAATCTTCATAAATAGATAGATAATCGAACTTGGATGCAGAGTTAAAAGTTTCTTCTTCTGTTTTTAGATTAATCTGTGCCAAATGCAAATTGCAAGAAGCTTTCCCTAACCATGATGATTGTACATGCAACTGCGCGACGCTTTCCATAAAAAAATGTCTAGAGAAAATAGCAAGTTTGTCAATCCTCTATTCCAATCCTTATGTATCAGAGCACAACTTTACAACTTCTGTTTAGCTATATGTCTGCAGGCTCATTTTATTTAAGAAAACTTATACCTAGAGAAATGATCATTTGCCCACCATATGATAAAGGCTGGTTATGCATATTTTGCAAGTGTAAGAAGGAAATAGTAGAAGCAACAAATGCTATAGTAACTGAGGTTGAGTAATCTACTTTTGACTTTCCATAAACTCATTAGTCCACCCCTCCAAGAATTATCTATTAATCGGGGTAAGGAGTCGTTATGCCCTGAACAAGAATGACCATCTGGCGATCACTATGATGACAACGTTGCTAGTCACAGTAGTACTGATAGTTGAGAGTGAAGCAAGCAGTGGAAGCATGTGAGGATCGATCACGAGGATGAATTTCTAGTTTTAGCTGGAAAGCCAGAAGATGGTAGCAGTGGACTTGCAACAAAATATAATGTACAAAACTGTAACCCTGTATAATAGACCAGTTTCAGTTTATGCTAATTGACTCTAAATAAAATGTGGCTACATGAGTTCTAACAGTATTCAGAATTATGAATGTTATGTGATCTCTAAGTACCACATGAGCCTATTGGATGCAAGTAGGTCATTGCAACAACTTATTTTCTACTGTGGAGTCGTAACTAGTACAAAATACTTTTTTTTCATCTGCTAAATGATACTAATTAGCCACCTTTCGATACAATCAAATAGAAAGCCCCAAGGGCGCCATATTCTAGGAGCACAAACTATGTGATTGAATAAATCCTTGCTTATAAGTGTTTGCTGTGTACTAAACGTTGAACAAATGGATTGTAACGTACTTTTTAATTACCTTCCAAACCTTGCTCCATTAGCTGGAAAAACACTTGCCTTTCTTGTGATCAACAGAATTCTTTGAAAAATAAACATTGGAGTTTTCCTTTTTGTTTAAAAACTGCACTTAGAATCCCAGAATTTCCTCAGCAAAGTGTAAGGTAATTAAGAGAGAAGATAACTTCAACAAGATAACGAGCTACTTAAAACAGTTTGTGTACTACTCGAGACTGTTTTAGGCAAGTAGTAACCACAATCATTATTTATCAAAAGTCTTTGGAGTTTTTCTTGGTGCGAGTAGAAATCAATCAAGACCAAAGCAAATACCAAACACTGGGTGGAATTCCAAAAGAACTAGTCCACTGGTTGAGAGCTCCCTACAAAGCAATCTCAGAACTGTTACTGCTTGGCCTGTAGTTGCTAAGCTCTAATAGCATTTAGCCTTGGCCCCTATAATTAATACAGAATTGTTACCTCATGGCAACCAAAATGACTGCTCAACCTCAATTACACAACCTGCTAAGTCCCCATCATACACAAAACATAAGGACATCCGCAGAAAGTTCTTCCCCATGTGTGTCAAAAAGGAGATCTATGTAATCACGTATTCTTACTATAAAGGCTAGCTTGAATAGTATAGCAGATGCTATGACATATTATTACTATAAAGACTAGCTAGTATAGAATAACAAATACTATGACAGAAGAAGGCAGCAATGCTATGCTTTGAAGGGTAAAGTAGATTACTATTAAAAGCATTTAAGAATTCTTTTGAGCTGTGTCACAATAGAAATGAAATAGAACACTCAAAAGCTAAGGCAAAATCTAATATCAGAACACTGGAAAGTAAGTTCAACAAAACCTTCAGGAAGTATGGCCCTCCTCAGCAGCAGCTTCAAAAGTTTCACCAGCCACAAGTTCTGGTACATCATCATCATCTTCCTGTGCTGCAACAGCACCTGCAGCCACATCTGCAGCACCAGGTGCCTGCTTCTGGAACTGCTCAGCCAACTTCTTCAAATTCTCCAAATTATCAGGACCTGAAAATTGTAATTTTCATCAGTCAAAACATATACTTAATTGTTCAAGGTTTCTCACGACTCGATGTAGGCCTAAAAAATGGCACATACCCAGCTGGTGAATAATTTGAGGAAGAATATCCTGCAATTCTGCAAGAGGAAAGAAATATTGCTTAGAAATTCTTATGCGCATCCCCAAGACATAATCAAAAAGGACTGTAAGGAAGCACAAATCCGCTAACAATCAAGGACTCATGTGTTGGAGACCCAACAGAAAGAATGCTAGTCTCATAATAAAATTTGTTATAACTAATAAATCATATGTCGAGGTTACATTCATAAGGTGCAAGACAGAGGAAAGAGTAGAGCACATACTCTTTGTCTGGGGGGTACCACTGACTACCCATGTGTTTGCAGCAATTGATGCTTGAACTAAACAGAATCAGAAGCAAAAGGTTATTAGAATGGCAATAATGCGACAGATGACTAAACTATGTGAAACATGGATTATGTTTATACCTTTGGGGTTACTGAATTGGATAACAACATCCTCTTTGAAAATGTTAACTTCTTCAATGGCAGGAATGGCATTGACACCTATTCTTTTCAAGGTGCTCTGTAGTCTTTTATCATCGGTTGTAGTTGTCTTGTGTACGGCTTTCTTCTTTCTGTAGAAAAAGCACTCATTCAGCAAACATGAATGAGAAAAATAAGATATCCCTTATCAATACACTTTTCATTTCTCCTACACTCAAAGTTTTGACCCTTGGACAAACACTTGTCAGTCATTACTAACTTAAGTAGGTGTTTGGCCATTAGATTCCAAATATTTTTCATTTTAGTTTTAATTTATGAATTTGGAGATGAAGATGGACTTTGTTTGATTATATACTTTTTGCAAAGGAGAGAATCAACCACTTTATGTGGAATTTATGAAGATGGAGTTGGAAGATAGGTTTGGAGCACTTTCTCAAACTTGGAATCAAACTCCAAGTTAGAATTGGAAATTTTATAGCCAAACACTCAATTTGTAATAATGAGCAACTATTAAGGGAAAAAAGGAATAGTTATCATGGCAAAACAGGCTCTCAAGTAACTGGAATCTTTCAAGTTAGCAACAAACCCACATTCTTTCTCAATACATTTAACACAAATTATTTACATGTCGCAACAGTCACAGAAACTACAGAAAACTAAAAATACCTTCTCATGGTACCCTTTCCACCGGTTCTAACCGAACCGGCCATCTTTTGCAACTTCTCTACATTCATCTGTCCCAGAAAAACAGAAAGTCAATATTTCTCAATAAACAAGCAACGAGAAACTGGCATATTTATCGCATTCCATTTTACAGGCACAATAAAAAACTACACTTAAAACACATCCAGAAAATTCACAAGCCAAAAATTAAATGCTTCTATATAAGAAGCTCAACAGTCAAGCATACATGAATGTTATAGCTAACAGCAAGTACCAAACTTGACAAAGACAAGACCAGGAAACAACACATCCATATATTCTGGTAAACCAGTTTTCTAAATTATTAAACTTGGTCATTGATATGGAAAAAGAAGATAACAAAATAAGTAAGCCTCCCTGCAAACTATAGAAAGACGAAACAGAATCACTAAAATGCTTAAGGGGAGCTAACAAAATCAACAAGTATAGAAGTGTCATTTAATAATTGGTCATTTATCCCCTTTATCCACTTACAAAGTATGCAAAAAATTCATTTAAGAATATTACAAAATCATGCCCAGAATCCACATTAAAAATACAAGCTTTATCCTTCAACAATCAAAATTCCACCCTTCTGATCATCTAACAGTAAGAAATATCCCCATTCTACCATACACACAGTCCTACTATAGAAGAGTACACAGTCAAAGTTCCATCATAAAGCTAGCAACATTTTTTCATTTTTCAACAGATTAAGATCCAGGAAACATAAACCAAATCTAATAAATAACATCATTTCATTCAAACCCCATCAACAATTCAAACACAAACATAACATTCAATACTATTATCCAAAGAAAAAGCATACACTTAACACACAGAATTCATCAGATACATGTACAAACAAAGAGAGAAAAAACAAGAAAATCATAAAATTGAACACCCATTGGGCAGATTAGGGGGTAGGTGGAGCAATAGTGAAGCTAACCTTGTGAGGAGAAGACTGAGCTAAAACCCTAGCCGCAGATAAGAGGAAAAAAATGGAAGACAGAAGGAAAAGTTGCTCGGGTGAAGATAACTATATATTGTACTATAATGTGAGAAGTTTTCAATTTCCGATTTTACCCTCAACACTTTTTCAATAAATACGCATGTATCCCCTCCTTTTTTTCATTTTTCTCTTGATAATCGAAAATCAAATCAAATCGACAGATTGTATTGATATTTTAGTTTAATGATTTCATTTGGTTTAAATTATAAAAAATTAAAGATGTTTGGTTTTTCAAAGATATAAAGTAAACTAAATCGATGGACATTTTTTTTATATATAGCTTCTATATAATACAATATCGATTAATGTGATAAATACATTCTAATATAATTTATAAATAAAACTATATAATTTAGTGAAGGTTTTCAATGCATACCTAATTTGGATCGAATGAGAAACTTATAGGTTACGATTCCTTTTTGACCTATGAAAATTCAAATCATAGTCAAATGGTAAATCTTGATGAGACGAATATAATGCACCAAAAATCATCTCAAAAGTTTATCTACAGCTTCGAGAAATCTCAAATGCATGTGCAATTACTCGAGTGATCACAAAAGCAAAGTGCTAGTCGTTTTTAAAATATTTATCAATCAAATTCTATTACGTATCATGATGTATCACCTATTGGGAATAATATGTCATCAACAAATCTATCTCACCACAAAATTTTAGAAGATTCTTGTCGTTTGAGAAATATCAACCGGTAAAGATTGACGAAATTACATTTTGTATATTATTAAATGTATGAGTGTATAGATACTTCGGTAATTTTGGGGTAAACCAGTTTTCTAAACTATTAAATTGGTCATTGATAAAACAATATAGTTACAAATTCTGTTCCTCTTTTCATTCTTCTCTTTTATAATTTCTCTGTAATTTGAGAGTCATAATGACATATTTCTTGAACTATGATGAAGTTTATTTAATCTGCAATATCTTTTGAATATTTCATGAATTTGCATAACATTCGAGATGTCTCTTTTAAAGAAATACCCTTTATATGCATGAATTAGGTTTAAGGTATCGTAACCTCCTGAAATTGAATACATCTTATAGTTGTTGAGTTTTATCTCTAATCCCGTCTGAATATGTTTATTTCCCTTTAATCACCTTCTGAGAATCTACCATATAGTCAATTCATTCATCAGTAAAAGAAAACTCTTTACCATTATTTCCAACAACATATGTTTCATTTCGAGTAGTTTAGAATTCGATCCGTTGCCTCGACATATAAGGGGATTCGGAAAAAAAAATATAGAAGGAACAAGTTCTTCATTGGATGATTGGTTGTTTGAGCAACAATCGGAAGCTCAATTGCCCTAATACCATGTTGATGTTGGATATTATGTAATATATAGAGGTTTTAAATTGAACATACATATTCGTCCAAATTTCTCACGGACATATTGTAGTTTTATCTTGATTTTAATCTTGGCTCTGGTAGATCTCGACTTTTGTTGGGTTACTTTACCAATCATTGACCAGTAGCTAGAGCTAATATCTCAAAAGATAACTCAACTTTGACAATTTATCCAACAAATCATTAAACTTTGTTTTGTATCAATAAAATCACTCAACTCAAAACTTTTGTATTAAAAAAATCATTTAACTATATTATCATTAAAAAGCCCAGCTTTAATTGGTCCATATTCCTTGTTACCTGACATTACAACAATTGAATTTGTTTAATACTATTATGTTTATCACTTCCCTAATTGAATTCCAGTTAACTAAGTAGTGGGGAAAATATATGTATGGATTATTTGATGATCCAATTACATTGGATAATAAATACTAATATTCATTCAAATCCAGTTGGAAGAGCATAAGTTTACAAGCCTTAAATATTTTTAATAATAAATTTAGTTGAATGATTTTATTGATATAAAGACATAAATATAACGATTTTATTGATATAAAACAAAATTTAATGACTTTACTAGATAAATTATCAAAGTTGATTGACCTTTTGAGATATTAAATCCGAGTAGCTAAGTTGGATTTCTCTTTAGTAACTTCAGAAATCTCACGTAAGTATTAGAGAAATCAAAAATTATATTGATAATTGAATGATTGAGTTACATAGTCCTTATATAGGAGAAGAGTCTTATACTATCTACACAAATATATTATTTACACCTTATCCTAGTCTATCACATCAGCTTTAGTCGTACAAAATATAGACATGTACCTAAATTATGATTTAGTAGTTTGTACCTAGTATAACTCTAACTCTAACTCTAACTCATTAGTCAGCTTCGTCGAACATGTTACTTTGACATGTTCCATCAGCTTCCTTCAATAATGACACCTTTATTTTGAGAAGACAACTTCACAATACACCAGTAGCTAAGTAGGCGAAAGGGTATCGCTTGACGCCCCTTAGGTAAGGGTGGGTCCACCCCTAATTAAACATCACTCCACCCCTGTTAGGACCGTAAATAAGCATGTGTAAACGCGGAAGCTAGCAATGCAAACCTCTAAAGACCACGAGTAAGGAGACAACGAGAAATATATCAAAAAAACACAAAGATTTAACGTGGTTCGGTCAATCGACCTACGTCCACAAAGAAGATGAGCAATCCACTATAAATATGAGAGTACAAAATACAGAGAGAAACAACCTCAACCAATTCACTCAGAATACATGGGAGGTTCACACAAGTGATAACGTATCAAGCTTGTGACCCACAAATTCTCCCTCTCACCAAAACTCTCAAAGCCCTTAAAACTACATTGTGAATGCTGATTAAGTTAGAAGGAACATGCCTCTATTTATAGAGTCATAAACCTTTTCCTACCAGAAAAAGGACTAGTCTATCCAAAACCTTTTTCTAAAAGGAAAACCTATTTATGGTAAGAAATCAGGGTAAATAAAACCCAACAACCCCTACTAACATTTGCTTCATTCTCAAGTTGCTTATGATCCGTTGAATCTATTAAAAATGTAAGTGACAGTTTTTCCCTTGTCACTACAGAACATCCCTGTTTTTTACCATTTAATTGTTACGTTGAATCGAATGCAACTTGATAGTGACCACAAGTAGACACAATGTAATATTCAACACCACTCTTACTAGCCACAATGAATTTATTTCCATCTCTCTTCGCGTCTAATAATTCACTCGCCATCACCTTGATATTTTTCAATATCAATGATGTCTTTGAATGATTCTTCTTGTTTTTTTTCGCTTCATTCAATGTAATCAGCATTCACTTTCGTCGTGTCCTTGACTTTAACTCTGGCTATGCTAGGTCTCGACTTTTCATGAGTGGTTTTATCAATAGAGTAGGTATTTAACATATTTAACCACAACTAATACACAATTATCATACCTTTCTCTACAACAACTTGTTTTATTTTTTCCGTAATTGGGAAAAAAATGCAAGGCCAAAATACGAAGAAAATCCTCACCTAAAAGTCAATGTGAGCACAATAATAAAAAGTGTATCTCATAGATGTTAACGATACACAAAATATTATACTAAATTGAGATGCAATATAATTACTCCCACAAATAATCGATCCAATATAAAATATATCACCGTTAAACCAAAAGATTATAAAACGATAAAATAAATGAGTTTCATATTAAACAAAATAATAATCCCAAGTCAAGAAAATAACAAAATCCTTTAAACTAATGATGAACATTAGTTCCAAATGGAAAAATAAAAACAAACCAACAATCCAATTCATACCAAACAACAGTCTCCAAAAAACCTTGAAAGATGCAATTTCCACTTGAAAAAACAACTGTCACTACTGAGGAGCCCTTAGGTTATGAGAGTTGCAATTTCTAGTTGAATGTTTGATATCCCTGCCATCTACATATTAAGATTTAAAGAAAAATAAGTGAGTATTAGTTTGTTTTTTTTAAAAAAAATATCATCATAGAAAAAAATAATTATCGAAGGAATTGAATGGAATTTAAACTCGCGCATGATATGGATATGTAACACAAATAATGATTTAAAGTTCATACTAGTTTTAGCTAATATTAATAATCAAACACGAAATATATGTAATATCAAATTAGATAGAAGCATTTACTTTACCATCAGAGTAAACTTGATCAAACTTACCATCAGGTTCATGATATTAAAGGAGGTATTCCGTATTTTGGTAATACGCCTCGCAATTTTCCTTCTCATTTGCATCATCCCCTTCAGTGTCACTCTCACATAATGTCGCAAATATATCTGACTCATCAATATATTGTTGAAAATTCGTATTTGTTGCTCCTAATCCATTAATAGCTCCATTTTCAATATAAGTATCAGACATCATTGCTTTATCTGAACTTATTGTCGCATTGTTGTTATAAGCATATTGAGCATGATCATGATCTCCATTTTCAATATAAATATCAGACATCATTGCTTTATCTGAACTTATTGCCGCATTGTTGTTATAAGCATATTGAGCATGATCATGATCTCCGTTGTTAAACACCAGGCCAGGCTTATAATTAGTGTTCCCAGTAATTGAGCCTTCTAATTCTTGTGAACTCGACATTCCAAATAATGTTTCATGTTGTAGCCCACCACCAACATTATTTTGGGCCAACAAAAATGAGTCATTGAATGAATTGTCAATGTTGAAAGAGTAGGGTTGAACCTGAAGTTGTGGGAGATAGAGTTGTTGTTGAATTGAATTCCCTCCACTAGCAAAAACATTGTTGGCATTGGGAGTTGGGCCGTTTTGGATTTCATCTGAGTTACATTGAGGATTCAGTACATTTGTTTGAAGTCGTGGCATTGCCCCAAATTTACTTCTCTGTTCTGATGGGGGACAAACATATCTTTGCTCTTTCCGAGATCTCCAGTTATTACGACGACATTTCTAAAAGATGTCATAAGAAAACAATAAAAGAGAGTTAGACCATGAATATATTTATCCTTTGAACCTATTGTTGTTTAGGTGTGTTTGGAACAACCAAAATCAATTATAACAGTAAATATTTTTGGTGTTTGATAATAGGTAAAAGACTAAAAACAATATGAATTAAAGATTTATAGTTATATTGTACCATTGAACTACAAATATTAGAAATTAGTTATAATTAATTAAGTTCTATCCATAAATATTGTAACAAAAATCTATTTCTAAAATCACCTTTAATGAGTAAGTGTTTTGATAAGACTTTTGAATACGGAAAATTGATCATAATATCTAAATACTCACGAATAAAAGTGAAATAAAATTACAAATTCTACTTTTGATATAAATAAAAATTAAGATAATTGCAAAACAAATAACTTCTCACTGAAGTGAGTGATAAATTTTTTTGTCCAAACAAAACATTTTCTAGTAACCAAATTTGATTAAATAACTTCACAATTTTATTTTTGTGTTTTTATTTTGCAAAATAACGTTCCTCGTACCATACACACACAAATGATACATAATTACAATTTAAATTTTTTAAAAAGATGTACCTGTAGATGGCTACCGATTTGAATTCTGGTAAGACCGGGCACTTGCATAAGCTCAAAAATCTTCTTGGGGTAACAATCTACATGTTCCATAAGAATGTCAGTTTAATTTAATAACTATAATATTTTCATTTCAAGTATATATAAATACAACAATCATTATGCTTTAATTTCATATAAATTGAAGTTCGCTATAAGTACGAATTTTCATTGTTAATATCGTTCAATATACATAAATAAACAATAAATTTAATTAATGGTAAAGTAAACTTACTTCCTTCTCCGAGTTGTTGTATAACCTTCATGAATTTGGCATGAAGATCATCAGTCCATTTAGTTCGATACTTTCGCCTAACAACCGTATTAATAGCATTGCTTTGACTTTCTCCTTCATTGGTATTAGATATATTTTTCATTTCTCTGAGTTGCTCTTCATTTTCCCCAACATTTTCATTATTATAAATATCATCAACCGTTATTTGATCTCTATTTTTTTCTGATCCTTCTCTTGCTTTCTCTCGTTGCATGTTCCTCTTCAATACAATTTGCCATAAGTATTTCCAAATCTCTTCATCAAATGGCTTTTTAAGGGAAAGATAGGCTCCTTCATCCAAAGCCTTTTTTGCTATCAGCTCATTAAGTTCATCATATACAACTGCATAATTGATAGAAAAATCTATTAATTAAAATTGAATTATAATATAAATTATATAAATAGTTAATTTCATGCTTACACTAATATTTTATTCAATATAACGATAATATTATAAAACAATTCTTTATCATATACTAAAAACATAAATTAGCAACTGATAATTTATGTCGCTAAACAAAAAAATCCTTACTAATCATGCTTAACGATAGATTATAGAAAATATATTTATCTAAAAATAATTTAATGATAAATTGACTTTGAAATTAATTTATAGCTAATTCTTTTACAGTGTATTTATCAAAATAACGGACTTTTCCATGGTAGACATAAGAAGTGAAATACTAGAACAAATACTTACCAAGTGTTATTATATCCAACACCACGGCTTGAGCTAAGAGGTCAAACGAATAAATGTTTGATGGATGAACATTGAGTATCATCACGTCAACTTTTTGCTTTTTCTTCAGCATTGACATTGCCTCTAAAGCCGTATCAACCGTCACAACTGTATTAATGCTTTGTGAAAGTTAGTGAAGAAATTATATCACAAAATTATCATGAAAGTTTGTTCTTATATACAAACACAACTATGAATTCTTAGGTTATATTGCAACAATTAAGTGTATGCAATTGTGTATATATATTAATCAACTTATATTATAATCATTGTGTGCAGTCTAACAAAACTTTATACAATAGTATTTAAGATAAGTACTTGGATTATAAAATAAAAAAGATCATACAAAAATATATTATTAAAGAATCTATTCCAATCAATTAGCAAAGAAATTCAAGTCAAAATGATTTAACACACAATGGATACAGAACAATTAATGAATACTAACAAAGTGATTGAGAAATAAAAAATAAAAATGTCATAAAACAGCCCTAAGCTATACTAAAATTGACAGGCATATATAATTTTTGCAGGGTAAAATAGTTCAAGAAAATAACCATTTTAAGATAGCTTCTGGATAAGATAATTATAGCATAATGAGTTGTGGTGCACTGGTGAAAGTGTTTCACCCTTAACCAGAGGTATCGGGTTCGAGCCCTGGGTATGGAGAAAATCTTGTTGGGAGTGCCACCCCCAAATGGGCCCTGCAGTGCGCGATCTGGATTTAGTCGGAGCTTCAATGTGGGCTCCGAACACCGAGTGAAAAACCAAAAAAAAAAAATTATAGCATTTACTTGTTCTTTTTTAAAAAATTCTGAAAATTGCCTATTTTCTTCAATAATTTTTTGGCCTACATCAACCTCTCCCTCATGACAACTACATCCAACCTCTTGCGCCTTCTCATTGGGGCTTTTATACATCGTCACTTTACATGTTCAAACCGTCTCAATCTCACTTCTCTCATCTTATCCACCACAAAGGACACTTATATCCTATTCGGATAACCTCATTCCTAATCAAATCGCTCCTAGTATGACCACATATTCATCTTAATATCCTAATTTCTAGAATATGCATCTTCTGAGTATGGAGTTCTTCAAAATTTGCCTCCACACTTTCATCCAAAATTTGACTCCACTAGAATATGCATCTTCTGAGTCTCATCAAGCGTGATTGTTCTTCCCCACCTACTCATCCTACTAATAGTTCTATTGTTGAATCGAGTTGCAAAGTAAAAAAAAAGTAAAAAAAAATTCTCACCTTTTAGTTTACTTATTACCATTATTCCCTATAAGTTTTAATTTACAAATCTTCAAAATCTCTCATTTTTCTCTTAAGACAAAAATGTCATTAATGTATCGGACCCTCTTTTTAATTTATCAGCGCATGTATCCGACCCTCTTTTTAATATATTAGCGCTTTAGTTTTTTTGGCTATTAATGTATCCGGACCCTCCATTAATGTATCGTACCCTCTTTTTAATGTATTAGCGCTTTGATTTTTTGGCCATTAATGAATCTGACCTTCTTTTTAATGTATCAACGTTTATATATTGTATCCGTTTGAGAAATTTCTGTAATTATAAATTTTCAAGGGATAAATTATAATTTTACTTTAAAATTATGTGATTTTTTTAATTTGCTAAAAAAATCCTTGAAATTAAGAAATCAATTTTTAAATAAACAAAAAAATTGGAACGAAAACATTTTTTGTTTTGAGAAAATCAGATCTTCCAACTCTTTCGGTCTACATCCAATAAAAGAAACTATTTTTATCTCAAGGTCAATAATAATAGCCCAATAATAATGTTTTCTCATTTTTTCTGCAAAAGATCAAGTGCAAAAACCCAATGATTAAATAATTAAAATTAACACAATTATCTCCCTTCCAATACATCCAGTAAAATTTCAAATTATCAAGTCTAATTAAAAATAATAATCATATATATATTTGTGAGGATGCTAATCAAGGGTGTTACATGCTTATAGAAAGAATAAAAAATTGAGAATATAATTTGACTTTTATAATCACCCAAAACTCATTTATTGACTAGGAAAATAACATACACAAGCATTTATGACAACAAAGAAATGGTGAATTCAAGATTTACAAGTCTATAAATAAAATATAATAAGAGATTGATGTACAAATAACAACTGCGATAATAAGTATTATATCCATTTAATCTATTATAAAAGGAAATCACACAAGTTTGATTGTATCAAAATATTTAAGGTTATAACTTTATCATATATATTTTTAGAAATGTTACCTTTATATTCATAAAACGTCAGAAAATCAGTCATCTTTTTGGCAAACTCTTTGTCGTTATCCACCAGCATCACATGAACTTGTTCAATCGTTCCATAACAAGGAGAAGACATTGGATTGTTCATCCCTTCAATAGTTTGAGAACTTTCTGCGGCGGATTTAACAAGGATATAAGAAAATAATTTGATGTATAAAATTAGGTTAAATTTGTAGAGAAACCCTTAAACTCTTTTGATAGGTGTTTATATAGTACCTCTACCGGCCGGTGGGCGTGCCTAGTGTTGACCATACAAATACATTTTGTTTGACCTATTTGATTTTTTTCTTTCTTGAATCTAGCATACTTTTGTCCTTTTTTTTTCTTTTCCTTCCACAATTTTATATGAAGCGCAATATTTTTTTTGATAAAACCATTTTTCATTTTTCTAAAAAAAGGTTTTTAATTATAAGGAAATATGACTTATGCCACTTATGATTTATAAGTGAATACTAATTTCAATTAAAATGTATAGCAATTACGCGTTTTTACTTTATCTCAGTTTTATTTCAACCATTTCTTACATATTATTATCATCATTAAAATTCAAAAAATCATAAAATCATTATCTCCTTCACGGGGATCATATTACCTCCAAACATTATTTTTTTACATATTATCTTACCCTTATTAATTTGCTGACATGTCGAAGAAGGTGAGAATTCCTTAGGCACGTAAGAAGAGAAAATAAAACGTCAAAAGCTAAAGAAAAGTACTGATGTGAGTCCAAATCAGCTATAATTAATCCCCAATGGTATAATCTCATTCTCTCCCAAAATCAAACTCTCCTTTTTATCTTTTTTTTCTCTCACAATTTTCAATTGTATATTCCTTCATTTTCTCCCAAATCAGCTGAAAACTTGAATTTACTTGTCAAAACATTCAATTGTAGTTTCAATTTCGAAAAAGCTTGAAGCTTTAGGGCTTGTAATTTCTTTGATTTCATAGTTAGGGTTCAAAAATTGTTCTTCAAATTTATCGTTTTTTGCTTTATTAGGATAAATAATGGCAAATGCGGACTTGAATAAGCTTTCATAGTTAGGGTTCAAATTTTATTTTTGTAACGATCGGATTTCGTTGTTATAGTAAAATTAACGAGGAAAATTTTGGGTCGGAATTTTTTTCATAGTATTTGAATTTTTTCCAAGTTAGTTCAGATTTGGACGAAATCAGAGTCTTTGAGGTGTGGAGAAATTTAATAACGATCGGGTGAACCATTTATGATTTTGATTGCATGAAGAGTTAGATAACTCGTTAAAAAATTTGTATGACTTTACGAAACTGAATTCGGACGTGTAGAACTCCGAAAATTGATCTTAGCGTGGAAGGTATTTTCTAAGTATCGTGATTTAGATATGTGTTGTGAAATGGTTATTTTGGAATTCTTAAGATAACTCTCTACCTCGAGGATCCCACCTTGGCGGGCGTTTCTGCTGTTGTGGCGGCCGAGACGCGACTTAATGTCATTAATATACCTCTAAACGATCACTTTTCAATTTTTAGAGCTAAGAAACGAACCCCAAAGGACTCCTGGTCGTTTTTCACCATTTTTGAGGCTAAAGACAAACTTTCACTTCCTGAATCCATTTTTTGATCCGTAGATGTAATAGAATGGGTTAATATTGGTGGATAATGATTTTGTTATAGATCCAATGGTGGAAACTACCCTAGATTGGATGATTGAGATCATGAGTTTGATCTAGGGTTCATAGAATTGTTAGTAATTTGGGTAATTAGTGATTGTTTATTCATTCCCGTATTATATCAATTGTTTGTAGACCAAGAACAAGCGGAATGAATCCGAAAAGGGATGGATCAAATTTCTTAGGATTTCAAGCTTGTTTCGAGGTATGTGATGGTTATGATTTTATGATTGTGTAATGTATTCTTGTTATTGCTTCATTATGATGTATGTGAATGTTGCATCATACTTCTTGTAAATGAGATAGACGAATGATTATATGCCATGAACCACTCTTAATTGTATGACTTGAAAATATACTTGTGTTTGTGAATGTGGTGTGTTGATAGATCGGATTGCCACGTTTCATCATAACTAACTGGAATTGGATTGCCACGTTTCGGCATAACTAATTGGGATCGAATTGCCACGTTTCGGCATAACTAACTGGGATCGGATTGCCATGTTCTGATATAACTATGAGATCGGATACCACGATTCGGTGCACTAACAATTTGGGTTTGGGTTCCATGAGAGGACCAAATACTTGATAAATGTGTATTGTAGAAAGCATATGATGTTCAATATTGTAATTGTTCGATATATTGCATGACTATATTGTTGTAATTAACTTGTTTATGTTGCATTTAGTGGGATAGCCGTTGATCCTACCAATACAGGGTGATTGTATACTGATACTGCACTAGCTCTTATTTTTGTTGAGTACAGGACATCTTTCGGCGACTATTGACAGACTTCGCTTAGGAGATTTATGATTGTTGCGTTCAAATTCAAGGGTGAGCTAGCATCTTTCGGGTTGCTTTGGATTCTTCTTGGGTCTATGTCCACATTTTGGATTTAGACTAGTTTGTAGATGTTTTATGTTAGTTGGGGTTATGACCCTTCTTGTTTAAACTTAGTTATCGTTTAGTAGTTTTGGTACATTGACTTTCATTGTTTACTTCCGCATTTGTTTAGTTCGTTCTTTAGAATCCTTATTGAAGTTTATGAAAACTTCTTACTTAGTTTATTTAACTTGCTCCCGTAATTTAAATACCTTAGTTTTTAATTAATTTCTTTAGTTTGAATCGTAGTAGTAGTTCTCTCACCGGAGTGTTAGTGTGAGTGTTAATCACGGTGATTGAGATCGTGACAGTTCTTCAAATTCAATTAGAATGAAATCTCATATTATGAAAGAGAACGAGGGTGAATATGCAGTGATTGCAAAAAATGTTAAGGTTTAGACAAATAAAGATGAAAATGAAAAGATTAGGGAAATTTTAGAGTTACGAAGTCCATCAATACATGAACGTGTATAAACAAACATTTTATTATATCTCGTTTATGTTGACATGTCAGCTAATAAGGGTGAGATAATATGTAAAAAAAAACGTTTAGGGGTAATAATACTTCTATAAAATATGAGTGTTTAGTTGGGAATCCGGCTATAAGTTAGGGAGCTTTTGGCCATTTTCGTATATTTCACTACAACATCAAAGTAATAAAATTTATTTATTTTTGTTTACATGAATATTTTTCCATTTAAATGATAAGTACTATTTTTATTTTGATATAGTAATATTTATTTAGTTAATGTATATTTTTATAATTACTGCATTAATACAGCACATTGACACGTAGCCTTCAAGTTCAGTTGAGGGCAATTCTTGTGTGTTTCTCATCCCTTCAGTACAGCACTCCCTTCTTACAATTTTTATCAACTCCTAACCGTTGATATGGACAAGATCAGATTGGACGGTTCAGATCTCTCATAGCTATCCTCAATCGTGCGTCCCACCATGGTATATATTTCTACTCCTCTTCACCTTTTATAGATCTCGCCGGTTACCCTCTTCCGTTTCAGTTCGCCGGAGAAGTACAATTCTAATTTTCCGATCAAGACTTTGTCGGAGCCGGAACACTGGAAATACTTCGATCGGTACCTATATATGTAATAATCACAGATTCACCATTATGCTTATTATCTTGTATATCTTCACCACTGCATGTCGGAGTGTTAGGGTTATGTTTTAGACTATTTCTGTTGGATTATCAATGTTTCATTTATTAAACGTCTCAGTGAACTGATGTGTGTTGAATTGAAAATGTTAACATTTTATTTGGTTTCTGAGAAATTGGTGCAGAATTGTATGAGCATTGGTAGCAAACTAGAGATATAATTGTAGTTTGATTGTAAAGTAGATTGGAAAAACTATGAATCTTAGCTAAGTGAATGAGTGTAATAACTGGTTCTTTTAATGTTATTGCAGTGCAGTTGCAATGAGTGGTTGGCTATGTGAAAGTTGTTTAGTACTCTGACAAGCTCGTGTAGAGAGTAGAAGTGAATAAAATAGTTTTGTCAAGTTTTGGGAGTTTCTGTGACATAGGAGAATCAATACGCTACGGTTTCGTTGCTATTAGGAACTAGGAGGAATCAAATTGCTAGGAATGAACTCACACTGAAGTGGCTATATTGGTCAACTGCATTCTGCTTGTGTTCGACTATAGTTGCTGAAATTCTTTAGTCTATTTTTGGAACATCTAAATTATAGGATAATATTTCCAACTTTTAGTGGTCCATTTCGCCTTTCATCCATCCTTATGAATCGACTGCAATTCTTAATTGGAATTTGATGTCATTTTAGGTCGAATGGATGTCAGGTAACAATACGAGAGACAAGCATTGGGTTGGTCTATTCTATTTGGAGCAACTCATGTTATAATCCCTTCTCCACATACTTGCTTGACTACATAAATTTTTATCAAATTAGTCTCAAGAAGTATCATCAGATAATATCAATTGTAAACTTGGAACTCCCATTGTCAAATCATAATGTTCATAATTTCCTAGTAAAAAAATTCATAACATTCAAAATTCTTCTCTTTAACAAGCTTAGGTTGGTCATATCAATTCTTAGATGGAATTAGAACTAATATCTTTTTTTTTTTGGGTGGGGTTGGGGGTTGGGGGGCTGAATTTTAAGCACTATATCAAGACCTTCCAAGCATAATAGCATATTCTTGGAATTTCAATCTCCTGCAGCTGATGAACAGAATACCATTTTAGGAAGAAAGATATGATTCTAAAAATTAAACCTGGAGTAGATACATGATATTATGACTTGTCTCAAACAGATGTTGACCCTACATTGAATAGTTGATACATGTTAAACTAGTATTACAATTTACAATTTGTCTCAAACATGGAAAGGTAGATTGACAAGCTAGTATTATAGTTTACAACTCGTCTCAACCTTAGAGAGGTAGATACTTGACAAGCTAGTAGTATTGAAACTGTTTTTAAGATTTATTGTTGATTCAACACATTTCTGAATTACGTTCTGGGCTCTTTAGAGTTTTCTTATTGGTCAAGTCAATTTTTTTAGTTTTGCTAAATTCTCTCTTATATCCTTAATCTCAAATAGAACTTGAATAAGAAAAGGAATGTTGTAGGATGTCATTCACTTCGGGAAAAAGAAGTGAATGACTATTCACGATTGGTTTACCTTACATTTCCCCTTTAGTAACTATTTTAGAGTTTCAACAAAAATTCTTTCCTCGGTAAAATCTCAAATCATAATCTTTTTTGTTGTAATCTTTGCAGATCTTGCAGTTCTGAGTGGCGAAGTGAATCCACAGGAAATGGCTTATGATAACTCCTCCACGCTTGAGCCCAAACGTTCCCATCAATGGTTCATGGATGGCATCGAGCCTGAATTGCTTCCCAACAAGAAGCAAGCCATTGAAGTACCTAATCACAGTTCATTCTCTGGACTTTTAAGTTCCAATATTGCCCCCTGGATGAACACTCCAGGTTTCCACTCAGTATCAGGCCAATATGCAGAAAGGCAGTTTGATAATGACAGCGCAAGATCTCTCAGCTTTGATGACAACAGTGTTCCATCCGTTGGCATAGGCAACATGAATATGTCTAGAAAGGTGATGGAAGATCCATTTGGAAGTGATTCCTCATTTGGTTTATCCATATCCCATACACTGGAGGATCATAGATCAGGTTTTAACTATAGTGGTATCAGAAAGGTCAAAGTCAGCCAGGTGAAGGAGGCTGAGAATTTCATGCCTGTGTCAATGGGTGATATCTATACCAGAGGGATCAGCAATGCAATGCCAACAGATCATGCTTTTAGTAAGGCTGAGGATAATTGCATAGCTATGGGACTCTCTTTCAATGGAGGTGATGAGCATCTGATGTCATTAGGTGACACATTTAATAGGGAAGAGAACAGGTTCATATCTATGGGTCAACCTTTTAACAAAGTGGATAGCAATGAAATATCACTGGGTCACAGCTTCAACGAGAGCAGCTCACTGTCAATGAGTCACCCTTTTTGTAAAGATGAAAGCAATATTACTATGCTGAATCAAAGTTTTAGCAGAGAGGATGATAGCACAATATCAATGAGTCACTCATTCAATGACAATAATACTGCCATATCAATGGGTCAGCAATTCGGTAATGATGATAGCAATATTACATCAGTTGGACAAACTATTAATAAGATGGCTGACACCAATTCACCTATGAGCCACTGCTACAGCAAAGTCAATGACAATGCCATATCAGTGAGTCAGTCCTATAGCAAAGTTGAAAACAATAATTTGTCAATGAGCCAATCTTTTGGCAATGGAGAAAGCAATATCATATCCTTTGGTGGATTTAATGACGATGACGATATAAATTCTTCTGGAAGGCTGATTTGCAGTTATGACTTATTAATGAGTCAGTCTTCAGGCCAACAATCAGATATTGTGACTGGAAAGCGATTGGTTGAGTCAAATGCGGATACAGTTACAAGTGCTGCTCAAATGGCTGGCAGTAAGGAGTTTATTTCCAAAAAGGAGGAGCAGAAAGCAACTAAAAAGCCTCCTTCGAACAGTTTCCCTTCAAATGTGAGAAGCTTGCTCTCAACTGGTATGTTAGATGGAGTACCTGTCAAGTATATAGCTTGGTCCAGAGAGGTAAACTTTACATTATATGAGTTTTATCATTGCAACTGTGATGATCACTAGATGACACTGTTCTTCCTTTGCATGGTAGAAGGAGCTCCGTGGTATTATAAAAGGCTCTGGTTACCTCTGTGGCTGTCAGTCATGTAATTTTTCCAAGGTACATTTGATGCCAGTTTTCATTATTGCAGGAGCAGCTTGTTGCACAATTTACTGATCAGATGTGGTGTAACTTCCACGTGTAGGCAATTAATGCTTATGAGTTTGAGCGACATGCTGGTTGTAAGACAAAACACCCTAATAATCATATATACTTTGAGAATGGGAAGACGATCTATGGGATTGTTCAGGAGCTCAGGAACACACCTCAGGATTTACTATTTGAAGTTATTCAGACAATAACTGGATCGTCCATTAACCAAAAATCATTTCGCATCTGGAAAGGTGTTTTAATAAACAGAGCTGTTAATATTCTAGAATGTTTACTTTTTTCTTATGTTGGCATCTTTTCTTATGTCTTCAGAATCTTTTCTAGCTGCGACACGTGAACTTCAGCGTATATATGGGAAGGATGAGGTCAGACGACTGTCATAAAGAGGAATCCATATGCAAGGTATGATGCAAAAACTTGTCTACATCTTCATACTGTATAATAGAAGTATGTACTCTTTGATACTTTGTGGCCCTATAAATAATGGTTGTCCAGAATGGTTTTTTTTGGGATGCCATTGACAGAAACTACAGGAAGAATTTCATGATACTAATGCTGCACAACATGTATAACTCTCCTGAAACCTGTATATTAAAGCCAGAACAAGCTCATTCATACATAATGAATTTAAAGAGTTCAGAGAGAATTTGACCAAATTAATTTGTCATGTCCACGGATGCTATAAATTTGTGGGGAAAGTTGGAAGTGGTTCCAAGGCAGTGACTGCGAAGGAGACATACCGGCAGTAAGATTTTCACCTAATTGGAAGTCGTTTAGTCATTAGAGATATACAATTTGTTGAAAAGAGACTATAACATCTGTTAAGTGCTTAAAATGCTAACTTTAAACTACTAAGTCGACAATGCTTATGAAAGTGATTAAAGACATTTGTAATAGATGGGATGCTTATGATTTTAGTTTCTTAGTTGGAAAAATAGACAAAGATCTCTGCATATGTTTTGGGTTCACGTTTTCTGCATGCATCAACATTTATTATCTCTTCACCCTAACCATATTTTAAAAGCAAGGAAAATAAGAAAATTATACTTGTCTTAGAAAAAAAAAAGGTTGTGCAGAGAAAGAGAGAAGAAAACAAAAAAATAACATTTGAAATGTGTTCTTACGTAAGGTTAGCTAGAGATATGTTCAATATAATTGGTATTTCCTCTGTTATTAAAAAAAAATAAAAAATTGGTACTTCATTTCAATTCAAATGATATAGTATGAGTCAACACAAAATTTAAGTTAAAACGGGAGACTTTTGAAACTTGTGTTGCTATAAAAGCTTTTCATTAACGGCAAAATGAGAAGTTAACTGCTGGATATTTTCAAATATAGAAATGTGTCATTCTTTTCCTAACATATATGGATTAACAAGGAAATACTGTCACATATGATTTTATCTGAAGGAGGAGTAGAACTGTCCTTAAAAAAAATATCCAATTGTCAAAACTGTAGTACACCACTACATAGATAGCATGCTTAGTCTAAGACCGTGTAAACTATCAATTATAAAGAAGTACTCTTAGAGATAGCAAAACTTTTGAACTTAGAGGAAAGAATCAATTAAGCTAGGACAAAGTAAAAAAGGATAGCTGGTGATGAGATAAGGATAAGAGTATAAATGTGGAACATAAAGGTTTAGGCAAGTGCATGTACACATTGAAGTATAAAGTAAAAATACCTTTTCTTTTCGTATTGAATGATACTCCTTCCTTCCATTTATTTGACATGGAATTTGAAAATGCTAGTTTAATGTGCATATCATATTGGAAGGAATTAAAGAAAATGATAAAATAGAAGTTGTAAAGTATTTTAAATGAAGCGATATGAGTATTGAGGATTATATAGTTGACCCCAATAGTTTGGTTTGAAGTGTAATAGTTGTTTCTTTGTAAGTCAAAGATTTAGTTTTATAGGGTAGGTATGACATTAAATTTAGAGTACATGTTCATTAATTTGAAATCTTCAATTTGGTGAATATGTTATGGGTTATCAGATATTAGAACTGAGTCAATTTTTTGAGACATCCAAACATGAATGTTTGTAGCATATAATATATTGACTAGTAATAGACAAGTCATTTTTATAATGATAAAAGTGCGACTAAGATTACCTGTTAGTGCTTGAAATACTAAATGGTGGAAGCTTCAATCTTCAAATTGCTATGTTCTGTTTCAAGTGTACTTACCAATTGTCAAAAAAGATGTTTTGTTTCAAGTGAGTGTCAATAGTATGCCTTTGAATTTTGAATAATTCCTCATTTCAACTTGCTCAACAATTTAATACATAATTTGATGATATATGTGCTCGTTCCAGTAACAAACGGTGATGTCGGGAAGTGATGAAATGGCTTTCTCTTGTTAAGCATGTGAAATATTAGTTTTAGTTTCATGGCTCTCTAGTAACCTGAAGGTAAAAAAATGGTAAGGAGCTGAAATTAAGCAAGTTTCAGACTCTATCTTAGCATCTCTGTTGCAGTAATTTAGTCTGACCCATACAACGGAATAACTGTTAAGATTGACTGGTTCAAACTTTTCAAACACTGATCTTTTAACACAGGAAATATTTCCAGATAGAACTTTAGTATTGTAGATCTGAAGTTCAAGAACCAACTTATCTACATGTCTGGGCATGATTAGTTACTATAATTTATTATACATGGTTTAATATCGATTAAAAACCAAAAGAAAAGGCCTATAGGCTTAACATAGTTTAGTGATTCTATAGTTTAGAAAGAAGTTTCCAAAAATGGTGGTTTAACTGGCTTAAATTTCGCCACACGCTGTAAACCATCTTTAACTAATAATTACTAATTTAAGATGCAGCTGAAGAGGAGCTCATTTCTTAGATGAAGAGGCTGCTCTATAGCCAGACCTCCTTTTGGAATTTGGAAGATAAAGCCTCAAATAGAAAATCATTATATGCCTTCATCTTCGGTAACAGTTGTTCCTTTCGATGAATTGATGTGGGTAACTGTCTGACTAAAAGGTTCCTTGTCAATTTTGGTTTCATGTGTTGGTATTGCTTGTTCATCGATTGATGGAGATTTGTGATCCTTACTTTTACCCCATAGGACAATGTAAAGACCAACAACAATCACAACAGCACCGAGTACCCTGCAAAAGGCATTACATTAGAGTTTGGTGTTGGTCGTAACTTATAAGAGCTTTAGGGTTATTAGTATTACCTTCCCAGGTTCAGTTGTTCACGTAGAATGATTGTACTCAATATTGCTACAATAACCATGCTTAATGGATTGAAAGCTGTGACAAAAACAGGGCCCCTGTCTTTCATTATGACTCCTTGGATATAATACGCGAGTCCCGAACAGAATATTCCCTGGATTGTGACATGACAAGTGAGAAGCTTTTTTTTTTTTTTTATTGACAAGTGAGAAGCTTTTAATAGGCTTAAATTTATGAGTTATTGGTGAAACTATGCATCTAGATTTTTTCCCCCCCTCACTTCCCTCATTTGCAGAAGTAAGTTGCTTGCTACGTTGGTTAGGGAACATTGATCTTAAAATTAATGTCTTTAAATTTGAAGAAGCATTGGCTACTTTCAGATAACATGTTCTGTCACACATACTAGGACAGAACTGGGCAATTTGGTGCATATGTTGGAATAACATCTAAAGAATAAATACTTCTAAAATTCTTTGTATGCTCTTGTTCAAAGAAAGTTTAACCACATCACTTTTGTGCATAAGTTTTTTTTTTAATCAAGTAAAAGATTTCAATTATAATAACAAGGCCATATGGCCATATACAAGAGGCATGCAAAAAGGGGAGATCTACAAAATATGGTTCACTTACACTGTATACAGCTGCAAGAAACTTAGAGTCCCAGTTTATGGCCCACACTGCAGGTTTTCCTCTCTCCATTACCATTGCTACTATGGCTCCCTCAGTTGTTCCCAACAAGCATATCCAAGCAGTGAGCGAGAGCTCAGCGGGATAAGTCCGCAGTGTGATTGCCTGGGAATAGGGTGCTAGAGTCAGATATAATGCTTACTTGTTAGTTGCTAATTACTTATTTCTTCTAACTAAGTTCTGTCTTTACCTGCAAAATCATGAATGCAGCCCAACTGAAGCACCCAATTGTTATCATGATGGAACCTTTGATAGCATGGCTTAGATTCAACCCACCACTTTGAGAGTCATGACCGGCATTCCCTGTTGTCCAAAATAGTTCAACTATTGGGCCTCGTACCACTGTCATGATCATGGCTCCTGCCACTGTGGCAACAGTCCCAACTATTTTGGCTTGGCTGCGGATGCTTGTAAGCTTCACCTTCTCAAGCCTAGAATAAACAATATATGTGCCAAAAGAATTAACATCATGATTTGGGAATTGTCCTTTTGTCAAAAAAATCCATGTTGGGATTTTCTTGTTAATTCATCTTTGCTAGTGATCATGTGTATTTATACCTGTAGAATGACGCAAAGCATAGTATTTACCTGAATATCCAGGCCATTATAAAAGTAATGGCAGGAAGAATGTTGCACATTGCAGCTGCAAAAGTTGCTGTTGTGTATTTCAGGCCAATAGAGTAGAGATTCTGGTCGATGACAGGCCTGTTGGTCAAGAGAAACATGCTTATGTTAGATACTGATTGCATGGAGAAAAAGTGAATTTGAGTGTTTTAAGACTTACTCCAGTAAGCTAAGAAGTACCAACTTAGCAAATATTGAGGGGGTCATCTTTGGTCTTACTTTCCTGTTAAGAAATATTCAGTTTGCCATCATTTTCTCTAGGGGAAATTGTAAGAAACACTTTTTGTATGTCTTTCTTCCACTGAGAAATAGACTAGAGTTGATGTTGCAAACACGTTAATTGAAAATAGAGAGGGAGGGAGAGACATACTTGTCTAGAATTATTGCAAAAGGAGCAATAACCAAAGTGGCAACTGCATGGCGGTACACAACAAATACATAGTTACTCATTCCTTCGTTCAAGGCCACTTTGGTGAGAATATCCATGCCTGCTAGCCCAAATTGGAGAAAAATGACTGCAAGAAAGGGTTTGGCTCTGTTGTATAGTTCACGTACTGCCTCCATTGTTTACTTGCAACAAAGCTCAACCTCTTTGAGAGCACTACTATTGCAAGGTCACAAGTGCAGCATAAGTAACTGCTGCTTTTCTGTATATATAGACAAGTCCTTCACACTATTTTCGTTGTCTTTGCCCATTATGTGATCAACAGATGAGGACAAAATCTGTTGGATTTCATTTGTGTATATAATTTGTTTAATTAATTACTCGGTAAGCCTTCCACTTTTTAAAATTAAGTGGCCTAGTCACCTGGACCTACTCATCACTTGCTTCTAGGAAAAGTAAACTGGGAGTGAGTACCCTTTTATTTTGTTGCAACTTTCTGTTAGTTGTCTGCTTTGGATGAGCTCAAATGTTCTTGAATTGGTTTAATACTTCCTCGTATATCTCAATATTTTGTATATTAAAAAAATGCATCTTTATTCCTTGAGAAAATACTTGTTCACCGTCTAATGCTCATACTCGTGGATATTAATTTCTTGCAGAAACTTCTATGGTTATGTAAATGACAGATTGACAACCAAGGTGCGTGGGTTGCCTCCTTAAAGAAACTGTGTTTTCTCTTTTGTTATTGGTCCTCATGATCACTCTATTATCGCGTTGATCCTTGGTAATAATTCTTGTTAAATAGTTATGGCTGTAAATTATATCTTTCCTTTGGTTCTAAATTTTGATTTATGTAAATTAGTACATAAGTTTTTGCATGCCGGTTAATTCGATGAGAATCTGTGTGTTAGAAATTTCCCCAGCTAAGTGGTGTGAGTTGGCATCATAGTTTTATAGCTAGACTATGAGTATCCTACTGCTCTTTCCATTGGCAGTGCACCAAACTTGCCACTTCTGAATTGAATATTCTTGTGCGTTTTAAAGTATTTTAAAGTTTGATACGTTGCTGTGGGCAAAAATTTTGTTCCAAGTGCCCAGGTTAGGCACATGAATATTATGAGGTACATTATCTTAAAGTTAAAAACGGTTCCATTAAATACTCACAGCCCACCATTTGTCTTTTTTTAAATTAGTGTTGTGTTTGATGCATCCATAATGATTTCTTAGAAAACATAATCAATGTGGTTAGACCAATCACATTGCCTATATCTTTTGCATAAAAAAGCATAGTAGGTTGAGTGATTACGTGCCAAATTGCCAACCTTTTTTATGTTGCATGTTGTGTTGGTAACCTTTTCCATATTATGATTTTATATTATGTATAGAATGATTACAGGGAATCAAAAGATTGTATAGGGGGTAGCTAGTATAGAATCTTCTTTATGAAAGAAATATTTATGCATATACATCTTAGTGCTGTCTTACGTCCCACTTGAAAATCATTGTTCCCATCATCGACTGTGATATGGTCATCCAGATTAACCACTTGAGTCTGTTTTTGACATTATTGTCAACTTTATAATTGATTGACATGGATTGGAGCACCATAATGTGATCTATTGGCTCATCAAGCTAATTGTAAATAGGTGATAAGCTTTAAGCTCTGGACCATATTCTTAAATGTTTGAAATTGATTTATAAATAAGCACATGTGTATAATTAAAGTTGCTGAAACTTAAAAGTGAGTAGCTAATGTGTGTGGTAAAATAGTGTCAATAAGTTGTTCTTTTCTTAATATGATTAAAATGTTTTATCATAAAATATGAATTGATAGTATTTTGAGAAAAGACAAACTCAACACTGAAGTTGTTCCGAATTTGTAAAAAGACACTTTAACATTGCAACCGTCCTATTACCCCACTAAATAATTTTAAATAGATATAATTATATCATTTTTTGTCCACCTGACATGAGAGTGAGCAGCCTATAATAACGAATATAATTTTATTTTTATAAGTACTTTATTATAAAATTTATTTTCTTATTTTTCTTATTATTTTGACTTTTTCTCCTTTTTTATTTTTCCTTTTTCTTTCTTCTTTCTTCTTTCTTCTTCAAAACTCCACTGTCATCTTCATTCATTAAAGAATCTTACTTTCAATGTCACCATTTTTATCACAACTTAACCTTCCTTTTTTTTTACTACTATTAGTTTTACTCTTTTTAATTTTAAAATTTTATCTAAATATTTGCATACATTTTGAATAATTTGATAAACCCATTAAATTTCAAGATAATTAGGAAGTATCATATAGTGTTTTTTCTAATCATATTTCAATTGTGTTCTTTCAATTTTTGGGGAATTAATTGCTTCTTTTAAAATTATCATTTCTAATTTTGAATTTATATGAAAATGAGTAGTTTATGATACCTTCAAAATTTTAATTTCTTTTAGAAAAATAATTAATTTTGTTATCAATAATTCAATAAAGACCAAAAATATAGTATAAAATCTTTGAAGAATTTGACCAGAAGATTAATAAAAAAAAAATGTGAGTAGGGCTCAATTTGACATGGAGTGTAGGAGGTGAAGAAAAAAAAAGAAAATGAAGGAATGAATCAATTGAAAGTGGGAGGTGGGACATGAAGTAAAATTTAAGACAAATCAAAATTAAAGTCAAAAAAGTAAGAGATAGAGAAAAATAAAGTAAAAAAAAAGATATAGGAAAAACTTAAAATAAAAAAATATATTTTTAATTAAATTAACACGTGTCATGTAATGATTGGTGTGTGAACACACTTGCTTCTTAAAATTTGGGGTTGATCGAAAAATGGTATGATAATATATATTCAAAATTGTTTAGTGTGGGTAATAGGACAGTTTTAAAGTTAAGGTGTCCTTTTGCAAATACGAGATAACATCAATGGTGACTTTATGTCTTTTCTCTAGTATTTTTTGTAAAGAAGAGGAATATGAATATGAGGGTGAAGAGGGTATTGAGGGGAAAAAAGGTTAAAATAATGAAAAGGTCTATTTAAAAGTGTTTGTAAGCTGAAAAAGTTGTAAATTGAAAATGATCAACAACTATACTATATTAAGGTCGTTTGGTTGGAACAAGTTATCATGGGGTTAGCTATCATGGGATAACTTATGCCACCATATATATGAAATAACTTATCTCATCACTACAATATAAGTGGTAGGATAAGTTATCTCAAATTGGCAACCAACACGATATAAAATTTTTATGCTGTTACTAGTTATTTTTGTCCCTTACATCAAATTGAAAAGCAGGTCAGAGTATATCCTTCTATCTAAAGTTATGTCTTCAGGAAGCTTAAGTTGTTATGTCATGTATAATACTCTTTTTATAATATTTCAATGGTCTACTTCTACCTTTTTTCATACTTACTATATCCAACCTCTCATGTCTTCTTACTTGGCTTCTGCTTATCTCTTCACATACATCTCAGCTTCGGTTCCCTTTCCTCTTCTTGTTCACCGTAGAGGTCATTCACATGACCATGTATCCATCTGAACGTTCTCATTTTGCAACTTCCATCATCCGAACATGGAAGTTATTGACTAGTCAATACTCCGCCTCATAAACAAAGTTGGTCCAACCATCATTCTTTGGAACTTAACTTTCTTTTTCAATAGACTTAATAGGTGAACCTCAATTCATCCAACTGCATCCATTTGACGTGTGACATCATGTTGATCTCTCTATTTTCTTGGACTAAAGACCTAAAATATTTGAAATTTACTCTTAGGATGATATATGTATCAAATCTCACTTCCACGCGTACCTCATATGATGCATCACTAAACTTGTACTTCAAGTACTTTGTTTTTAGTCTTGCTCAACCTGAACCATTTAGATAAGGTTTGTCTCCAGACTATCAACCTAGCGTTAACTTCACATGAGATTCATCATCTCATCAATCAGTACTATATCTTCCACAAATAACATACACTTTGGCTTAGATATGAAGTGTTCATTCATTTAGGGTTGTGTATCGGTCGGTTTGGTTTTGAAGTCTATCCGTCTGGCTATTGGTTATCGGTTTGTAGATATGTTGAACCGTTATAGAACCATTAAGATATTTGCTTATCGATTTTTGATTGTTATCGGTTCTGTTGGCGGTTTAGCTGTTAAGATTTGACAAAAAAGAAATATTAAAATCACTTAGAAACAAGGTGACAAATCAAATAAATCATGCACATGAGTTCGCAAGCTACATCTTAATCAAAAGCAAATAATTTTACATTGTAGAATAACCAAGTGTTTGAAACAATCACAAATAAAAGTAGGAAATCAAACTCTATATCAAGGATTTTATATACAATATGGTATAAATATAATTATTTAATTTATTATCGGGTTATCGATCAACCTGTTAAGAAAAAATCTCAAACCCTTAAGAACCAATAATTCGATAAGAAAAAGAAATCAAAACCGTTATCAAAATCGCTAAATCAATAACCTAATACTGATAAACCAATACTTTTTTTCGGTTTGGGTTATCGATTTCGGTTCAGTTTTGAACAACCCTATATTCATTTATCACAAAGGTAAATAAAAATGGGCTAAGCGTCGATCTCTGGTGCAAATCTCATCTCATCTTGACTGGAAAGTATTTTGAGTTTCCTTTCACTATAGTGAAACTTCAATAAATTACTACTCAGTCAATTAATAATCTTTCTAAGATAATACTTTTCTCCGGTCACGACTTTGGCCAATGAAAAAAATCACTCATTAGATAAGATAATATATTTTGAGAAGACCCCTATGTAAATATATGGTCCATCGATATTATAAATTAATAATTCTTTAAAAGTGCAAGTATCTCTAAGAAAATTTAGTGAAATATGATTTTATCATGGTCTGTTTTTTTTTTGTTGTTGAAGTCCAAATCTAGTTGAAACTCATCTTTAACTTTTCTTATTACATTCAAAAGTTTTGGTGTTGTCTTTTCTAATTGCACCATAAAATTGTGAAGAGTTATAGTTGCAAGTGTTTTCTTACGCGTAACTGGTAACTGGTTCCAAAGGTATTGTATCATCTTCAATTTTATCATCAACATTGTTTTTTTATTGATATCCATAATTTGTTCTAAACTTTAACCTCTGAAAATATATCATTTTCACCCATCCAATAGATTATTAACGTCCATTTTATTGTGGTAATCAAGATCATTAATCATGACATCAAGTTCATAAATAACGTATTCACAAGTGGGTTCTTTTAAATTCTTTGGGCACCGAATGTCCTATCTCACATGGTGTTCACATCCCCATTACTACCCTGGCCTTGATCAACATCAATTTTTCCTTAGTTTCCCAAGCTCGAACAGGGGTCAATCCACCACATTTGATCCTCGACCAGTTAAACAAAGTCCACTTCTCCCTCTTCCTCTTGATCTCCAAGTCCATAGGCAAAAGCTTATGTCAAGTGGTGAGATTCTCACTTGGAATAACCTTGTCGTCCTTACAAAGGTCTCTAGCCAACTTCCTAAGGAGTATGTAATCTATTTGCGTCTTAACCATCACATTACGAAAGGTAGTCAAGTGGTCCCCCTTTTCTCCAAGTGTTTGAATTAGCAATCAACTCAAAAGTTCTAGTGAAATCCAAAAATGACGCACCACCTTCATTTCTATCCCCAAAATCAAAGGCTCCATGCACATCGTCAAACCACTAGTTGTCCCGACATGATTATTGAAATCGCATCCCAAAGGTTTCTCGAATGAGTTGGGAATGATCAACTTATGAAAATGATCAATTTACAGCTTTTGGTTGATTTTGACTCACAAGCACTTAATTTGTAAGCACTTTAGCTATTTATCAAATGTGTAGATAATTAAGCTAGACACTATCTATTATTGTTGAAAAGGTGGTCAAACTTCAAACAAAGTAACAAGTAAAAAGATGGTCCTTTTGGTAAGTCTCCAATATCCACATACATAAAGATTGAATTATTGAAAAACTATGAGATAGCATTGAATTATATGTAAAGCAATTTTTATTTTCTTTTAAAGAGGACAAAAGAAGATGTGGCTTTGGGATAAAAGCTTAGGTCTTAGTAAATAATAGAAAAAGGGGAAGGGAGAGAGTGGAAGTAGCGTCTGACTTCAATTGTTTGCCAATATGGGCTGTTGTGTCTTCCATAAGAGATAGAGCTTCCATTATTGCCATTCCACCAACATACATTTTATTACTTTATGATCTCTTACTACTATTCCTCCTTGATTGATTGGGAAATATTTATTTTCATTTGGTATTTACACTAGGCATGTGTTTGCTATGGGGAGGGAGGGAGGAGGGGGAGGATAAGTGTTAATTTATTTATTTTTTAAAAAAATTTATATATAATTTAGGTAGTGTAACCTTATTCTTACAGAAATGCAGGGTAAAATTGTGTACAATAGATCCTTGTGATTCGGTCCTTCTCTGAATCTCATGCATAGTAAAAATTTAATGCACAAGACTGCCTCTTCACTATGGAAGGTGAGTGTGGCATAGGTGTGTGAGGATGGGGGCTATTGAGGGAAAGGGAAAGGGAAAGGGAGGGCTATGGAAATGTCATTTGTGAGACTTTTTTTTTTACTTGTATTAGTAAAAAAGTTGTTTCCCGCATTTTGAAAGAGTTCGTTTTTTAATACATGAAATTGAAATATTTTTTCGAAAATTTCTTCATACGAAATACTAAATTAATTCAACTAATCATAATTAAATGCTTTAGTGAATAAATATATATACTACTACCGTTCCTCATACCAACGTCTTAAACAAGTTCTCACTTTTCCTTTTTTGTTTTTATGAATTTTAGGGGTCCTCAATAGTAAAATGTCTTATTAATTTTGTTAAAAATATAAAACAAATAGTTGGAAGTATGTGTTTTTAATAGTTTAATTATTATTTTTATCAAATGCCAATGGACACATATACAATCTCTTATCCAATTGCTCCTAGGACTTGGCTCAATTTAGTCACAAAAGTTGTGTTTTCTTGTAGATATATGTTTTGAAGCCAATTGACCCTCCATTTTTTATTGTATTTTTGCTTCAAATAATCAAGAAAGGAACCAAATACCTTCTTTTTTTTTCTTTTTTTTTTTGGCCTTTTACGTTAAGAAAGTAAACTCTTTTGAGTGCACACAAATCCCAAGCCAAATTTTAGTATTGGCACCAACTATATTACTAAATTGAAATTTGTTTCTTCTTTCTTGTGGGCTTATTAGCTCATTGTTTCCATTTTCCTTATTTAATTTCTATACATTGCTTCTTAATCGTTCTTTTTCTTTTTGTTTGTAAGGTAATTTCATATAGTTTGTCATAACAAGCTTAATTAGTAACTTTGAAAATTAAATTACGCACATATGTATGTGTATATATACATATATATATGTGTATGTATATGTATAGTAAATGATGAATCTTCTTAACTTCTTCGTGTATTTATTCCTTCATAGTTTAAAACTTTTTTAATAAAAAACTTGGGTCGGTCACTATCTATATCCTCTATTATGTTTTTTAGAACTTTTGCAAAAAAAAAAAAAAAATTTTGAGGTTATAAAAATTGCTAAAGTTATCACTTTTAACCCATAAATATGATGTTGAGAGAACATATTATATCACCTTATCTCCTGCGCGCATGATTTGCAAGAACAGCAAAGATTGATAGTCAATCCGTTGAAAAGAAACAAAGCAAAAGTAAAGAATTTAAGTTATACACACTAACGATAGAAAATATATATACTTGTGCAATTAGGTTATATGAAAGTTAGTTACAAATAACTTTGGTTTACAATATTATCAAAGTGTTTCTCTGATTGCTCGGAATATTTTTTTCAATAAGATTGTAAAGCATATTTCATTAGTAATCGAAAAGAACAGGTTGGAGTGGATTGTTGTTGAGGTTGTTTAGAAGGGGCAAAAATAGCTAGAATTGAATGTGGAAAATATGAAAAAGTATTTTGTAACGTATTTAATTAGAAAATAGATTATGCTCATGTGAAAATATTTACTCATAATGGAATCTTAAGTGTTAAAGTGTGGATTTCATATATTAAAAAATGAGGTGTACTATATCTTAGATGTACAAAATATAGTAAAGGCAAATGTGTAGTAGTAGTTGTAAATTGGTACACAACTTGATTTTGAAAGATATTACGTTTTAAATTTTATAGAGTTAGTTGTCTTTAAAATAAAACCATTAAATCAGTGTGTCGGGCAATAATCAAATACTTCCATTATACTATGAGTGAACAGTTCTCACGAATCGTATTATATAGATAAGAGTTCTCACAGATATTCCTATTAATAGAAGGAAAAAATAATTCTACAAGTTGAATTTGCTCATATATGTCGAGGAGAGAAATCTTATTTAATTTGAAATGGATGGTGTAAGTTTGTCAAATATTAAATGTGTTGCTATATTAGCAGTGATATAATATATTCGTCAATCAAAGTTTATCAATAAGATCCAAATTCTTCCGGTTATAATATAAGAAATAATAACTTATATCACGATATTTTTTTTAATTTATTGTTCTAATTTTTTATTTTTCATGTCATGATCCTTGAATTGAACCTTATGGACACATTTCCCACTATAAAAAAATCCATAAGAAACTTATTACAACATTGTTAATGCATATAAATTAAATCCAAAATATAGAAACTCTTCTTTTGTTTCTTTCTTATTGACCTTTTAATTTCAACAATTTTATTTATTTATTTTGGTTATGTAGAAGGGTTTTGAAGATCTTTGAGTCTCTATATATCCATTTTGTCACTTCAATTAATTCTTAGTTTCTTTTGTTGGAAGAACTTTTACTAAGAGATAGGAGAGATAAAAGGAAGCAATGTATTAAATATATATATAAAAAATATTCCCTTTTTTTAATTATTTTTAAAAAGAAAAGCTCTCTCATGTACATTCTTCTCATATATTAAATTTGTTTTTGCTTGGCTAAAGTTCCAAAAGCATTCTTGAAAAAAAAAATATTTTAACTTTTGCAAATAAGTTGTGTTTATTATTTAATAATATACACTTACTTTTTCTTTTTTAAAAATTAAACGAACACTTCAATTCCTTAAAATAAACATTTTAAAATAAATTACACTATTTTTGGCTTTCCAAAAGTTTGGACAAACATAACATGTTCTTATTTTATATATTAAAAAAAAGTATCTCTCTCTCTTTATCCAAAAAAAAAAAAAAACTTTTCCCTTTCATTATTTTAAAATCTCTATGATTAGAATATAAAAACAGTAGTAGCCACTAATTTTAGATTAAAAATGATTAAAGATCACTAGTCAAGATATTGCACTCAGACAGGAAAAGCCAATTATATTATAACTAAATAAACACATATTGTACAAGTATTAAAAGTTTCCTAATATGTTGATTAATATTTAAAAGATTGTGTTGTGTATGCAAACAAAATTCAGTTGATGAATAATACAACTTAAGTTAAATGAAAATAGAATGGTATTTTAAATATATTTTTAATGTTATGAAAATTCTTTAAGAAAAATTGTTCGAGTTTAATCCAACCAAATCGTAATAACTATTGAGCTAAGTAAGGTTGGAGATATTTTATACATTTAAAGATAATGGGCTCAAGCTCTACGAATAATTATATTTTTATGTTAACAGTATCAAATGAGCTGACTGAACGCATGAAAAAATTATGTGAGGTGAAATGGATTGAATCAAATGTACTACTCACTAAGATCACAAATTCATAACTCAATCCGCTTAACTTTTTTCTAAATTTTAATTTCTTTATTTGTTTTCTTATAATTTGCTTAATCGCGTCATTAAGGAAAATTATCATATTTATATGTAACATCTCAAATGAAAAAAATTAAAATATTTTGATACAGAACTTCATGAGTCAATTTAGATTATATATTTAGTGGACATGAGTCAATTGGATAAATTATCTTTTTATGACTGTTTTTTGTTATATTTATTTTGCGTGAATTCAAATTAACTGAAATTTTAAATATAAATATCGAAAACCAGAGAAACCCAAAATAAATCGTAAGCTCTTATCCTAAACCTAACACATTGGTGATAATATTATTTCCATTAGGAAATGCTTGCCTCTTGGGGGATAATGATTAGTCATTTGAGTTTTGTCATCATGAATTGAGAGGAATTTTAATTTGCTGACTAGAATTACACACACAAAAAAAAAAAAAAAATCACATGATTAAAGGTAAAATTCTTTTGGATTACAACATGAATTATATATGTGAAGGAAAACCCTAGTGTCTCCTTTAAGCATATAAAAGTTCCATTGGATGGTACAATCTTATGTCAATTCAATCACGATATTTATTTCAACTCATTATATTTGATAATATAATTTTTTAAATATTATTTCACGATACTATGATAATATTCTTTTATTTTAATATTACAAACTTAACAAATGAACAGAGATTACAACTTAAAATTCCTTGTGGAACATTATTTTAGGTTCAGTATCATATTCTATCGCATCTTTTTAAAGTTCATTTCAGAACAATATTCTTTACGTTCAAATTCTATAAATTCAGCAGTAAAAAAAAGGGGAAACTTCTCACTCAATTCAATATCATGTTCTAGGACATCTTTATTTTTAATAATAGAGTCCGGAGACTAAAGGGTAAAAAATATTGACAAAAATTTCATAAGGGTATATGAAAAAACTTTTAAACCAAAACGGTAAAATCGCTGGTAATGTAGCGATTCAGTTTGCCGGCGTTAGGAAATCGCTGCTAATTTATTTTTTTAATTTGAAATCGCTACCTCGACATCGTTTTTTGTTATTTTATTTTTTAAAGTTTTATTTTAACTTGTAATGAATTTTTTTAAAAAAAATTGTAAATCGTTGCTTGTGCAGCGATTTTACTTAATTTTTTTTTTAAATAATCGCTGCCTTGGCAGCGATTTTACTTTAATATATATATTTTTTTAAATTGCTGTGTAAATCGCTTTCGAAGTAGCGAATTAACATAATTTTTTATTTTTTTTTTAATTTTTGAGGTAAATCGCTGCCTTTACCAATTTTTTTTTTAATTTTTGTTGAAGTTAAATTTTTTTATAAATTTACTTCAAAAATGTAAAAAAAAAAAAAGAGGGTAAAATCGCTGCCAAGGCAGCAATTTACCTCAAAAATTAAAAAAAAAATTTAACTTCAAAAAATTAAAAATTAAAAATAAGAACTTGGTAAAATCGCTGCCAAGGCAGCGATTTACCTCAAAAATAAAAAATAAAAAATAAAAAATTATGTTAATTCGCTACTTCGAAAGCAATTTACACAACAATTTTTTTAAAAAAATATTAAAGTAAAATCGCTGCCAAGGCAGCGATTTATTTCAAAAAATATATATATATATATAAAAATTCAAGTAAAATCGCTGCACAGGCAACGATTAACAATTTTTTTTAAAAAAATTCATTACAAAATCAAATAAAATAACAAAAAACGCTGTCGAGGTAGCGATTTCAAATTAAAAAAATAAATTTTACAAATTGCAGCTATTTTTCCTAACGCCGGCAAACTGAATCGCTACATTACCAGCGATTTTACCGTTTTGGTTTAAAAGTTATTTCATATACCCTTTTGAAATTTTTGTCAATATTTTTTACCCTTTAGGCTCCGAACTCCTTAATAATATTTGTAATTGACCAAGTTTTTCAATATTTCATGATTAAACCGACTAGCGGCACTTTCAAGATGCCACCTTCAAAATATCATAAACAATTTTTTCAATTCTATTTGATTGGGAACGTCGGGTAACCTCCAACAAAAACCTCATCTTTTTTGTCATCGATAATTTCTTCCCCTGTGTCCTATCATTCATAAAAAAAAATTACTTGATTATTGGGAAACTAATTTTTTAAAGCTCGATTGGCCTGACTTGAGTTATGAACATTTTTGTTCAACAATTCAAACCATTTTGTTAACTTGATTTTGACTTTAGACGAAGGTAATGTAAAGAAACTTTTGAATCTCGTATTCTTAAAACTAAAAATACATAGAAATTTACTAAAATACTCTTAAATATTACGATCTTAAACAAGTGAGAATTAAAGAGTTCTCCACAAAATGATCAGAAAACAACTCTTTGTAAATTGTGCTCAATTTCATAGACTTGAATCTAGTTGAACAATATTTGATTGATAAAATGGCAACCCTTAAGGACAATATTAAAATGCAAATACCCACACAAAAACCCCTCCAAAAGTTTGTACAAGAACATTAGAAGGCAGTTTTGTCCCTTCATTTATATAAGTCAAAAAAGTGGTGAGCAATATACTGATAATTTTGTTGCAAATACTAAGAGCTGTCACCAAATACAAATAGATATTGGAAGAGAAGAGCTGTAAAGAGAGAAATACAATAAGAATGTTATTAAAAAAGATTAGTTTTAGCCCTCCCACTAAAATGGTCATTTTAAGGATGTATTTCCCATCATCCTGGCTTCATTTGCTGTTAATCGATATTTTAAGAACCACAGCAAGCTGATTTTTGAGCGCCTTGTGAAGATCCTGCTCCCTGATCTGGTTGATTTATCCTGATTGTCTGAGGCTGCAAAATTCATGAATGCACGAGTCAGTCTGCGAAATATTCCATGTCTAGGAAATGGAACAAGATAACATCGTGCTGATGTAGAGTGTATTTGGAGAAACGAAAGATTCGAAGTGAAAAAGGAGGATGGGATGCAACAAAGACTGAATCATGCACACTTATAGGAACCTGGAAGGAAGTTATTTTGTATTTGGGAAACAGGAACAAACAGAAAATTAACAAATTAGTGTGTGCTTTCCACCTTTCGTTTAGTTTTTTTAGAACGGAAGGATCTTTGTCCAACGTTTTCACACCCCAACATTTCACCCTCAAACTTTGTCTAGTCAAAAGTGAAATCAATAGACATATCAATCATCTCTCGTTTCTATTTAATTTCAGCATTCAAACTTGTCAACCAGCACAAATATGCAACTTTAAATGAACTTGGTTTGGAAAATAATACCTCAGACTTTGAATCAGATTCGGCAAGCCTTTGTTTTATATCCCGAGCTATGGAAAAGAAAACCTCCTCAACATTCATATTTGTCTTGGCACTCTGCATTAAATATTACTAGGATTTAAGAGAATTGCAATTGCAAATAATTACAATGCTGGCAAACAGTTCTACTTACAGTTTCAAAGAATTTAATGCCATATTCATCAGCAAGTGCTTGACCCTTGGATGTAGGAACAGCCTAGAGAAAAGGTGTATCACAACTCAGTTGCTCAATAGCACGTATACAACCAAATACAAAGATCAGCAGATAAAAGGAGTTAGAGAGGAGAGAGAACCCTTTTGCTTTCATCCATGTCAGCCTTGTTTCCAACCAGAATTTTGTTGACATTGTCCGAAGCATGTTGTTCAATGTTTCTTATCCAGTTCCTGATATCTAAACATGTGCACAAAGTTAGTTTTCACCTGACCAACAGAAGTGTAAATTATTCTAGCGCATGAGAAAAATGAATAGCTTCTCCATAATCTTAAACGTCATGCTTCATTGAACTGCTTCATTATAAAGAGGAAGGGCAGAAGTCATAAAAGTAGAACATTTAGTTTTGTTGGCAGATGCCTGATTAGAAGGGATCGGGAGACGGAGATTCTCTTGTCAAGACCTCAAACATGTGGTTATACTCATAGTCCTAGAAGTCAACCCCTCACTGCTTATAAAATCATCCGCTAAGTAAAAGGAACCACTCATAAATTGACACAACAAAAAGTTAATATTCCTCTCCCCAGTGTAACAAGGGAACTTACTGTTAAAAGATGACTCATCAGTTACATCGTACACCAGCAATATACCCATGGCTCCACGGTAGTAAGCTGCAAAAAAGGCAATAAAATTACTAAAATGTGAAGTTGACACATTAATGCAGCAAAACAGAGTACTGACTTGGTCTATGTTCGCCCAAAAGAACAATCAAATGATAAAATAGCAAGAAGAAATGAAGAACGGCATGTTTCACCGACAAGCTTACCAGTTGTAATTGTTCGGAACCGCTCCTGACCAGCGGTATCCCAGATTTGCAGTTTGATGCGTTTACTGTCAAGCTCTATGGTCCTTATCTTGAAGTCAATACTGTGAAACAAAACTTTGCATCAGAATAGGTCTCCCTAAAAAATAAATACATAGGCAAATAATAATTAGTTTGTGTGACAATCCATCCATGTTTTTACTAACTCTTGAAACCACTGTAGTCAACTTTCATAATCTACATTCATAGTCAAGAGGTTATGTACTTTACTTAAGAAACTTTACCTTATGGAAATTTTGCCTTCTTATTTGATAAAACAAGAAACCTTGTTTTTAAAAGCTAAGTGGTAAAACGAGATACCTTTCTTATCAACTGTTCAACACATTTTCTTCATTTAGATCAATATATGCTTGTATATCTTATGTTACCTTTATCTTAAAAAAACAGGTTTGTATTTCTTGATCACCTTTGAGGTATAAGTGCTAAGAGAAAAAACAAAAGAGCAATACAAGAGCATGTGGTGGTAGTGGTAGTAGCAGCATGTTGTTCACATTTTCATAATGTGCTAAGAGAAAAACAAAAGAGCAATACAAAAGCATGTGGTGGTAGTGGTAGTAGCAGCATGTTGTTCACATTTTCATAATGTAAACTCAAGTTAAGAGGTTTGTGCTACTTTTCCATAAGAATTTATTATCTTATCAAATTCCTAAATCATCTATCCTTTTATTACATTTGAGTTACAAATGCTTTAAGAAAAATACCAAAGAAGAAGAAGATAATGAGATAACGATAATTTTGTCCATAAAATGTAGAAGAGGATTACCCAATAGTTGTGATAAAACTGGTTGTAAAGGAGCCATCTGAGAAACGTAAAAGAAGGCAACTCTTACCCACACCTGAAAATTCAAAAAGAATTATGTCATCTTTCAGAAGGACTAAAATATTAATAGGAAATTTCAACATATTAGCACAAAAAATGAACAATCTGTTGAAACAATAAACACTAAACAGCTATTGATCTTCAGCATAATTTGGAAGGTAACTGATATGCATAATGATGGCAATGTTCTTGATATAGTGCTGCGAGAATATCTGAAAGTGAAAGCAAATGAATAGTGCTGAAAATCTTGCCAATTTCGTCTATATGTCCCATCTTCAAACTGCTGAGCATGCTGGCACAATGATTGACACCATCTGTATTCAACAATTCGGCTACAGTCTACCTAATGTAATCCTAGATTCTAACTGCTGCAAAATCTCACAGATTCTTATTCAACATGCAATTAAATCTTGCAAGCACTGGCTTATTTAGAAATCCTTTTTATTTTTGGTAACTGACTTATCTTATTATCAAAGTAAAAGTTACAACTTACAAGCACTAAAAAAGAAACAGAAACTTAGTTGAGGCTACAAAATACAAAAGCTTCTTATCCACTGATCTAGACAAAATGTTGTGTAATTTCTCTCACCCACCTTTAATTTGGGAAATGACTAAGATTTTCCCACAATCTATAAATGTTGCTTCCAAATAGTAATTCTGTTGGACATATGAGGACACCTGGGAATCCAGCGAACCTTCATTCCCATATTTCACGAGAACAATAATTTTCCAGGTCATTTTTATTGTCAATCTCCAGGGCCATTTAAAGAGTAGACTTTTACTCTAGAACTTTATATTTTCATCTCACTTCATTGACCACTAGATCACACCCTTGGATGTCATGTTTAACAAATCCTCGATCATGTCTAATATTGTTATCTACATTATGCACAAACAGAGGAATGGGAGGCCTCTATTGTTGGTACGAGAATATAGTCTGAAACTTATATCTACCAGATTTTGAACCCAATATAACTAATTCGCAGACATGTTTATACATGCATCAAATAAAATCCCAACAGATAATTAATTTGGTTAATGTAGTATTTCTTTTACCAATTTTTCTCTCTATCATTTAACAAAACGTAAATGAAACAGAAGCATAACAAGAAATGTAAAATTGTTAAGAAAAGAAAGATCAGACAAGAAAATGAATACAACTTAATAAGAAAAACAAAAGACAGGAAAGTTGAAAATGACTTAAACAACCAGAAAACTGACCTAATAAGCATCAATAAATTTTTAGGTAAAGATATGGCACGTGGACCTGACTCTACCCGAAAAGCTAGCTCTAAAAATTGCCCGAGTACATATAAGAAAAACATCAATCTATTCTCCAACTAATGTGGGACTCTAACCTATTCTAACACCCCCTTGACAGTTCACACTCAGTCCCAACTGGACATGGACGGGAGCCCAAACAAGGATGGACATGGCTCTGACTCCACATAGAGATATGGCCCCAAAAGTTATCACATGATGAGAGGATTGTGCAAATCCATATAAGCAAACCACCAATCCATTCTCCAACCAATGTTAGACTCTAACCCACTCAAACAAACTTAATAAGCATCCATTAATATTTTCCTTCCTAGTTACGCAAATATACCAGCAAGTGAAGCATAGTGTCAATCGAAAGAACAATACTAACAAAGCTAACAATAAGTTCTTCAAGCTCTAATTGCACCCTAACACTCTTCGACCGACAGATGTTCTCTAGCATCACTACACACATTTTTGTTATTACATATATACTAAAACCCCGAATTAGAACTGACGCACAAGCCATTAAAGAAAACTAAACAAAAAACACAGTTCTACACCTAGATCACAGGGCTACACATCATTAACCTTATCCCAAACATCTCATATGCTATAACTCAACAAAATTTGATCAATAATAAAATTACACATAAAAAAACTATAAAATGGCTGTTTCATGCACTAAACTTTCGCTATGTACGCTACAAGTTTTAATCAATCAACTACATTTCTACAAAAATCTAGTTTCCACAACTCGAACACATAAACTCAAGGTCAATATACATAATTTATAAAATAAAATTAAAAAAAGATATATATATATAAAAAAAAAAAAATTACCGCTGTCGCCGATCAAAAGGAGTTTGATGAGGTAATCGTAATCAGCTCGAGCTCTAGCGGGTGGAGCGGCCATTAGAAATTATTTCTCAGAAAATGATGAAGGGAAACTCCAACCCTAGATATACAAACAAAACAAAAATCACCTTAAAACCTGAAATTACAATCAAATCAAATCAAATTTGAATAAAAATTAACTGGTACATATAAACGAAGATTTATACATAATTATAATCATATAAACATACAATTACGTACCGGGATCGGAGAAATATGAAAATGAAAGAGAAGAAAGATATGAAAATATGTTTGAGATCTAATAAATAGAGAGACTGTAAATAAATAAATAAATATTATATGAGGGAAAGCGTCCTTGCAACGTTAGTCACGTCGGCACCGGTCGGCCGTTTATTTTTATTTACTTCGCTTTTGTAAGGTCGACTCATTTAAAATGGGTCGGATTGATCAAGTCCTAAATAAATTTAAATATTTGATTATTTTTGAAAAAAGTTATCGTAATTTATAAATATTATGATTGATTAAAAAACTTTAATGTTTGTCGTTAGTCAAATATTTTACTTTTCTAATGGGTATGACTCAGAAAAAAAAAAGATTAAAATAAGTTAGAAGAAGCATAAATTAATAACAAAACTACTTATTTTATTAGGTGTTAATGTCACCTTCTTTGTTTTCCAATTCAAATGTTGACTCTTTTACCACCTCTCAATAATTGGTTGTATATAATGTTATCATGGTCTTTTGGATTATGGCCGTGTATAAGTCAGTTCGGTTTGATTTTAAAGTTTATTAGATTGGCTTATTAATTATCAATTTCTAAAGATGCTAAACTGTTATAGAACCATTAAGATATTGACTTATCGGTTATTAGTTTAGCGTTATTGGTTCGGTTATCGATTTAACTGTTAAGATTTGACATAAAAGAAAAACAATGAAAATCACTTAGAAACAAGGTGACAAACCAAATAAACTATGCACATGAGTTATAAGTTACATTTTACTCAAAATAAAATACTTTTATATTATAGAATAATCAAGTATTTGAGACAACCAAAAATAAAAGTAGGAAATCAAACTCTAAGTCGAGGACTTTATATACAAAATGTTATAAATATAATTATTTGAGTTACTATCGGGTTATCGATTAACCCGATAAGATTCAAACTGCTAAGAACCGATAATCCGATAACAAAAAAAATCAAAACTGTTATCAAAATCGCTAAACCAATAATCCAATACTATCAGTTCGGGTTATTAATTTCAATTCGATTTTGAACAAACCCTAGTTTGGATTGGCTCAGTTAATTTGGATGGTTATTTACATAAATGATTTTGGATTGATTATTTTTAATGTCTTCTAAATCAAGCTTGTTGCATAAGGTTTGTCTAATGTAGTTTATATTTTCTGTGTGATTTATAAGCTATTACACAATTGAGGGGTTTACCCAATGCGCTCAAAGTACTAGCCGCAGAGTGACAAAGATTGTAGTGACTATGAATTATTCTGAGTTCTAAAAAATTATATTATCATGTAAAAGTATTTCAATTATGTAAAACGGAACTAAAAGTATATTAGTTGAAGTTTGAAAAAAATAAACCATTAATCCGAAAAAATTAAAATGTTTTGATTGAAATCCCTCTTATGTCTAATTTGTTTCCATCATATGGACATTTATTGAAATTGCTATAAGAAACCATGACAATCATAAAACAATATGTATCTATTTTGTTTTAGCATAATCATATTTTTTTTACCCTTTCTTTATCAAACTAATTATTCATGTTACTTTGCTATAACAATTCACTTGAGTCGAGAATTTATTAAAAATAATTTTTCTTCACAGAGAACAAGTCTATGTAGTACGTACACTATATTTTTTTGACATCAATTGTAAAAGGACAACTTTCACAAATAGCAAACATAAAATTTATATTTGTATGTTATAGCAAAGTTTGCATAATTGCGCTCCATAGCAAACTTATATACGTATAATTCGCTATACATATACAATTAAAGTGAATTATATAAAACGAGTAAGAGAGAAATTATATACAATTTGAATTTGTATAAAAAGAGAAAGAGAGAAAGGCAAAAAGAGACTTGTGGAGGAAATATACAATTGAATCGAATTGTATAAAACGAGAAAGAGAGAAATTATATACAATTTGAATTTGTATAAAACGAGAAAGAGAGAAATTATATACAATTTGAATTTGTATAAAACGAGAAAGACAAAAGAGACTTGGGTAAGGAAATATTTGTATTGTATAATTATAAGCGTATAGGACGAAGATATATGTATTTGCATGCGTTTATACAATTTACTCTGTCTTTATACAATTAGAAACACAATTTATACAATTCTATTGTATAAAGCGAGAGAGGCGACCGACATGAAGCGAGCGAGAGAGGGAGAGTGGCGAGCGAGAATATGAGGAAGAGGGACTGACAAACAGTTTGCTATGGAAAACAAATAAATCAAAGGGTAACAACTATATTTATTTTATATTATTAGTTTGTCATTCTATACAATTATTCCATTGTAAAATTACAACGATATGAATCTCATGAAGAAATGTTGTTTAAAGCAGACAAATCCGTAAGGCCCAAATCACCCTTCCATAGACATTTCATATCCAATAAAATCATAGACCAAGGCCCACAGTAAGTGGAGCTTGGGCCAGGAAAGATCATCTAATCTTAGCCAAGGATATCAGGGAAAATTACGCAATTACACAATTTAAGATGATATATCTTTATCATCTGAATTGATTACAAAAGTTCCATTTTTTCATTCTCTCTCTTAACATTCTGATACATCACTCCACCTCTATTATATACATTATAACTTTGTTTGATGCTTAACCTCAATTATATAAAAACTAAATATGAATCTAGTTTATAGTTGTGTATCTAATAGATAACTAATATATTGTTTGCTAAGTATTGGGCGAAGCAACAATATATTCGCGGCTGAAAAATCCAAAATTATTATAATTTAGAAAACTTTTGTGATAGAATATAATTACCGTCCAAATTTTTGAGATTTTTGTACTTTACCCTGAAAATTAACTTACTTGACCAGCTTTGGATTGCTTATTAATAGTTTGTCAATGTTTGAAATATAAATTAGAAATGGCTATTTCTTAAAAGTGAAAATAAATATTACTACCTCCGTTCTTTATTAATTGTCACATTTTTCATTTTTAGAGTCAAACTTTAAAAACTTTGACCGACATTTTAGGATATAATTTTTTCATCATATTGATATCCGACAAATTACAATGTATAGTACTTTTCGTATAATTTTTGAATATCTATTTTTTTTTGTTTAAAATATCGAATTAATATAATCTAATTTAACTTTGAAATTAGTCAAATTGACTTTCATAAAGCGCAACATGACAAAAAAAAAATATCGCTTAGTTGAGGTGTCTAAGTAAAACTTGTTGCCAACTTTAGGAGACCCCAGCAATAAATTGACCACATTAGAGAATGAAAGAAAAGCTTAAAAAGAAATTAGTGTGTTTGGTACAAAGAAATCTTGGTTCGTCTAAAATTTAAGAAAACAAGTTGGATAAAAATGAGGAAAATAGTCGTCCTAACGAAATAGGAAAGATTTATGTATCCGACTTATGTAGTAATATTACGTATCTTATCATATTTTGGCGTGTCCAAATACGTTCAATTACGTCCGGATACATGTATATCGGGACACATGAAATTAGGTGTAATTTATTTTAGATGTATTGTATCAAATGAACTCGAATATATCTAGGTACATAACAAATCTCCCTCGCCTATCTCACATCTCGCTCCCCACTCTCCTATGTATCTAGTATCCAGGTACATGCGAAACACATCAAATACATATAAGTGTGTGTTTAGTGTCATTCGTGTGTATCTGAATACATAACAAATCTCACTCGCGCCTCCCTACCCCATCTCGTTTGCCTCTCTCCCTATCTAGTAGAAAAAATACGGGTATCTAATTATATCTTCCTTAATGTATGGTATGAAGTTCTTAATTGGTGATAAAATACGTAATATTTAGAAAATATAGATAATAATAACAATAATATATAATAGTAAAATATCTCTAATTATGTAGTATAACAAATATCATAAGTGACATTTCAAGTTCATTATTTTCTCGCATTCATCCTACTATCACCTCCACCCCTTTGACTATTCCATCCCTAACCACACTTCCCATCCTATTCCATCAATATATATTGTTTACACATAACTACTTTTGATATAATATTATTTTACTTATTTATTACATACTAGAAAATAAATAAATAAACTTAGTTTAAAAAATACAGATAATAATAGTATATGACAATGAATTTTGTTTAATTATGTAATTTCATAACTATTATAAATGACATTTCAAGTTATTATTTCCTCGCATTCATCATACTATCACCTTCACCATAACCACGTTTCCCATCCTTTCCCATATTATGCAAGTATAATTGCCTTTTTGTATAATATTATTTTGCTTACTTGTCGTTTATCAGAGAATAAAAACAAAAAACTCATTTATTTTATATGAAAATATTCTCTACCTACCAAACACATACTGCAACAAATAAAACATTTTGTGATAATTATTTAGTGGCAATAATAAAATTATTGCTATAATTATATTTAGCTGCAATAGTATCATATGAATATTTATAATCAACATTCTATATAAATGTTTTTTCAAGATTTTAGTAACTTTAAATGCAATGACATTAACTTAATTAGTTACTGTCTTCACAGTAAAGATTAGCACCGAACAGAAAAACTATTACCACTAAATATCTCTTTTGTTGTAATAACACCCGAAAGAAGAATAAATTGACTCAAGATTAATCTATTTTTATTGACAAAATCAAAGATCCACACAAATTATGTTTAAACATTGACAAGTCTTCAATTAATGTTGGACGTGGTGATTATAACATTGACCTATTCACATTCACATCACATATAATATAAATTAAAGACCAAAAAAGTACGTACAAAGATTAGGTCCCCTTAATCAAGCAAGCAAAGACGTGTGGTGCAACTGTCAAACATTTTAATAGTAATTACTATATATTATAAAAATAAAATAAGGTCTTAATTAAGTTATTTGTGTAACTTTTTGTACCGTCACGTTAGTTAATTTAACTAAGTCAAATTTAGGATTAAACTTCAAGTGACACGTGTTTGTGATTTGGAGTTTAAACTTGAAGTTTCATATATACAGTAAAATTTCATTAAATTGATATTTGATAATTAATAATATCTAAAAGATAATAAATTTCCTCTGATTTCGACTTAGATCAATGGAAAATATCACTCATTTCGATAATATAATAATATAATATATTTTCAAAAAATCTCTCTCTATATATATGATCCCATTAATATCATAAATTAATAACTCTTTGAAATTAAAAATATATCTAAAACAATTTAGTGAAATATGATTCTATTATTTTTGTTTTTTTGTTAAAAAAGTTTAAATATAATTGAAGTTCATCTCTAACTTTTCTTATTGCATACTAAAGTTATAGTATTGTCTTTTCGAGCTGTATCATAAAATTGTGAAAAGTTCGAGATGTGATAAGTGTTTCGTTATGCGTAACTGGTTTCGAATTTATTTTATTATCCTCAACTTCATCATCAACATTGTTTTTTCCCGATGATATCGACAATTTTTTTCTAAACTCTGAACTTCTGAACATGAATCTCAAAACAATCTTTTAATTAATAAATATTAATTTATCGATTAAATAACACTTCTACAAAATAATAATATTTCATAGTCCACCTATATTAATTTAATGAAGTTTTATTGTATTTTGATGAATTTTTTAATATATAAGATTAAGAAACCTAGTAATTTTTTTCAGTCTAGCTTTGCATATACATATCAAAATATCTATCGAGTGTAAACTTAATTATTACATATTAACTTTGATGGAGTATTTATAAACTTTAAATTCAGAATTTACTTTATTAATAAAATTCTTATAATATTCCTAGTGGAAGGTAGACTATGATGTATCAACTTAGTCATGAGTGGCTCGACAGTGTTAAAAAAAAAAGATATGTGCCTTAAGCCCCCAAATTTAAGAGGCCTCATTTTTTATAATAATAGGTTATAAGTTATTATTTTTTAATAAATATTAAATACTATCTATAGAAAAGTAAATATTTCATGAAAAAATGAAGGGATTATTAGAAGAAATTTGACATATTTGAAGTATTATATCTAATAAAAAATAATTTAAAATAAGAATAGTTATATTATCATGTAAAAACTAGAAGAAATAAATTATATAAAAGATATTAACAATTAAATTTAAGACCCCATTTATTTTTTGTTTTAGGCCATTAATACGCTTGAGTCGCTCCTAAACTTAATTACTATGTATAAACTTGATAGAGTATTTATAAACTTTAAATTTAGAATTTACTCTATTGATAAAATTCTTATGATATTCCTAGTGGAAGATAGACTATGATGTATTAACTTAGACCTTAGATTTCTTCAAATTAATTTGGAACAATCTTTAATTTTGTTCTTGTATTTATTTTAATTAATAAGAAAAGTTGAGAAGAATAGATGTGTCAACAATAAGGAAAGGTGGGTGGAGTCGTTGTTATAAAGAAAAAGTCACATGCATGCAAAAAATTAAAAAAAGAGAAAAAAAGAGAGAAATTAAAGTTGGAGAATATATATCTTGAATTATAAATTACTTCAACACTACTTATTCTATTCCCACTCATATATTCCTTCTTCTCTTTTATTTGCGAATATAAATAAGTTATTGGTATGTTTGGTACGAGAACAGAATATTTCAATTCAAGTAAAATATATCATGATACGCATGAAGAGAGTGTATAATAATGAGAAAATAACAATAAATAAGAAATATTATCCCAGAAACATTTATATACATAATTTAGACAAGGTGGATGTCGGAGGTAGGGCCGTAGGCAAGGGCGGAGCCACCTTGAACGAAAAGGGTTCATCCGAGCCCCCTTCGATGAAAAATTATATTATTTATATGATTAAAATAATTTTATATGTATATATAGTAGATGTTGAATCTCGTTCGGCTACTTCATATGTCTGTTTCTATAGATTTTGAGCCTTTTTATTGAAAATTCTGACTCCGCCTCTAACCGTAGGGGTGACGAGAGCAATGACGTAACTACCCTTAGTTGAACACCTTTCGTCAGAATATTATACTGTATATACAAGTAAAATGATAAATAGCATATTTTGAATACTCTTGACACAATATGATGTAGCTTAGTAGTTTTAGGTGTCTTGAAAGAGTAAAGACACACAAACTTAAAGTGATCTTGTGTTTGAATATCACTACTAGCATTTTTTTCACTTTTCAAAAAGAATAGGTTCACTTTAGCACTTGGACACCCTTTATAAAAATTTCGTCTCCACCACAGAAGGAGAGCTGGGTATTATGAAACTTAATTTTCTTATTCGTAAGTTATTTTTTAATCTTTAATGAACTTAATTATTTTTGTACAAAATATTTTTTCCTCGAATATATTACTATCCAAACATGAGAAAATTTCACTCTACCAGACACTTTATTTCATCATGCAATATACATTTGCAATAGTGACAATGCTTTCATTATGCGCTAGTTACGAATTCAACTGAATTCAATATTTTAAAGATACAATTTAAAAAATTCATATATAATTACTACCTTTAAAAACTCAATAAATTCATCCTAATAATCTTAAATGTTTTATGTCAAACTTTTTAAATCTGAGTAATCTCCTAGTCAATGCTGACTCAATCATCTTATCCTCCCATAATAACTATATGCAAAAAATAAGAAAATAAATAAATATAAAGTAGATATTTGAAAATAATGTCCTATGTTTCATGTTTGCAAGCAAAGAAATATTTAAACATTTCGCCAAACTCAACATATTTTTTGGTTAAAGAAAAATAAGTATCATCTACTATTAATTTTTTTTTAATAAATAATCCCTATTTATAGTACCAAACATGGGATAATTAAATTGAACAACATGCCTAACACAAGATATATTTTTGTTAAAAAAGAATTAATAACTTGTTTCCACGTCTAAATTTGGACAAAATGCCCACATCTTAATTACTTATTCCCCTTATATTTTTTCAAAAATCAATTTAACTAATTTTCAAGTTAAATTAACATTAATTTAATATTTTGGATTAAAAGTTTTAATTATTCAACTGAATTATAATTTTTTGTATATCAATATAATTAAAAATACATCATATTAAATATTTTAGACAAAAAATTTAATTATTCAATTAAATTACAATTTTTTAAACATCAATATAATAAAATATTAGTCAAATTTTTATTATTTGACTTTTAAAAAAATAATTGTGACAAATAAAAGGAACAAAAACATACCATTAAATATCTCCTTTTCATTCAAAATTTAACACGATTTCACTAGTAATAATATATTTCATGAGTTTGTCATTTCTAAATTTATATAATATAAAATATTTGTTTACGTTAATATAATTTTGTTCAAGTTTATTATATTATCAAAATTAAATGAAATAAATCACACGAATATTCCCTCCACCGCACAAATTTAATCCCTTTTAACGGCATCTCCCCACCCTTCATTTCCCGTCAACCATTAGGAACTCCGTCACTTTCACCGTTTTAAGTCCCACAACACCCAATAAAAAACCTCCACGTGTCAAAAGTATTTATAATATTCGTTTCTAATTTTTAGAATCTTCCTTTTCAGAAAAAAAAAACAAAAAAATAAAAGATGAAACGTAAAAATTATGCATTTTTTTTTTAAAGCTTTGAGCTGTTTATTAAAGCTTTAAAATGGCAGAGTTTTAAGAGCGGGAAGAAGGAGAAGAACGCGTTTTACACCTTCATTACTCAACTTTCTAGGGTTTATTCTCTTTCTCTTTATTTTTTTTCTTCTATAAATACTCTTTCTCGGTTTGCCGTTGTTCATACGCTTTGTTTTTGTAGATCTGAGCTGTGTGCTTTCACCGACGGTCTTCGTTTTCTCCTTCGTTTGCTTCAGGTATCGATTGTTTGGTTTAATGCGTTTTCTGTTCAATGTGCTAGTGATTCTTCTGAAAATGTGTTTGATCATCTTCAGGCATTCATTTCTGTGTTTTTTTGAAGTTTTGTAGTAATGTTTTTTAGGGATCGGTTAAATTTACTGCAGTTTTTGATGATATGATTGGTTTTCTATTTCGATGGAGTAATGTTTTTGTAGTTAATGCTTTAAGGACTTAGTTTCCTTGTTCATTTCCGTTTTTTTTGAAGTTTTTTGGTTGAAAACGATTGTGTTTCTTCAGGTGAGGATCGCTTTATTCACGGCATTGTTTTTTCTACTTTAATTGATATATAGTGTATTTGTTTCGTTTTTGCTCTGTTTTTTTGTTCTTCGTGAATGTCCTTGCAGTAATGCGTTTAAGCACCTTCGTTTTAGGCATTTTTTTTGTGTAGTTTCTCGAAGTTCATTTCGTGTAGCTGTAGTGTTCCATATTTTCTACTTCGTTTGTTTCTGCACGTATTTTATGAATTTATGACTCTAAATATCGGGAGTGATTTTCGGCTTGTTTATAGATTTCTGAGGAGTTGATCTTTTGGACTACATGGTCGTTATTGACTCTACTTAACTGGAATTACTGGCAATTGTTTTTTTTACTTGTGAAGTCCTTACTTAGAGCTTTTGTTCAATTATATGTAGGCATCTACCTAGTAGGTTTCTGATTTTGTAATTCCAGCAATCAGTATTGTATAGGTAGAGCTAAAACGAGATAGATCTGGCATTGCCGGTTGTACATATAGACAGCATGGCAAATTATAATCTCTATGTCAAATGTATGTCATATGCTTACATTATCTATTAGAATAAGGTCTTAATCTCTGTCTACGGGAAGATAATAATTTTCGATGTTATGAAAATATATATCTGGTCTCTGATACTTCCTGGTTGTTTAAGTTTTGTTTATTTCATTCTGAGTCTGGAGCATTGGTCTATAAATATACATATATTTCATACCGATTGTTTTGTTTGATGCCTCTGTTCTAAAAGCTAAAATTTGCTTTTCCCATGCCTATGGAGATTCTTACTTGCTACTATTAACCTTGATGTCCAGCTAGCAATTATGGTTCCACCTATCGAAACTCAAGTCAAGTCTCCAGTGTCTCAGAAGTTCTCCATTCTACCTCTTAATGAAAGAATACTCTCTTCTATGACACGGAGATCAGTTGCAGCTCATCCTTGGCATGATCTCGAGATAGGTATTTTATAAATTCTGTAAAGTGAAACACCATTCCTCACAGTTGTGGAAAAAAGAAATGACTCCTGGAATATTCTTCATGAGCTAAAATTTGTGTTTTGCTGCAGGACCTAATGCTCCACAGATTTTTAATGTGGTAAGATTCTTTAAAACTTTCGAACCGATATTTAATATGGTTGAACCTTCATATTGGTTTATATGAATAAGGCAGTTTATGCTTCATGTACATGCTGAATAATATTTAGCTTTTTTTTTTTGCTGTGGTTTCCGGGTATCGCTTTGCGAACCCGACTAGCTGTACCCACCGGGTCCCGCTGTTTCAAGGCGGGTGCACCATGGTTAGTTCCACGGGGCCTTAGGTGATAATTGATATTAAGTCCAAAACATATTGTAAATCTTCAAAATTTTAATGAGCAAGCATGATTGATTTTCTAGGCCGACGCTCTAATTTCATGTTAGATACCTTAGATTAGCTGTCAAAATTGGAATCCTCGCTTCTGGCTAAGATAACGGGCTTTACTTCCTAATAGTAGTCTGTTAGCTCTTCACTGTGTAAATCTAGGTACCTTGGGACTTACAAGAGGCTAATATATACTTGAAGTTATTTATGTTACCACATAATTGGTTGAGATGTTTTTGTATGTAAACCTACCAATTGGTTGGTGCAGGTGATTGAGATCAGTAAGGGGAGCAAGGTGAAGTATGAACTTGACAAAAAAACTGGACTGATCAAGGTATAAGTCATATATCTTGAAACGAGTAAATTTATGAAATTTTAGCTGAGTGACCTGAAATACTGTGTCATTATTCCAGGTTGATCGTGTTCTTTACTCATCAGTTGTATACCCCCATAACTATGGGTTCATCCCTCGTACACTCTGTGAAGACAGTGATCCTCTGGATGTCTTAGTCATCATGCAGGTGAGCTGATAATCCTTTCCCATTGTCCTGATAATCAACACACTTGTGGATATTAGCTGATAGTTGAACTGCAGCTAAGGGTCCAAGAACTTACCTATAACTTACATGTTTGTGTGTAAGCAAGGGATGGGCAAGATACAGTTAGGTCGTAACTTACCCAATCCACTTTAACTTCCAAACCTATATCTACTACTATTTAAAAACGGTGCTGGATACAGAAAAATTGATATGGTCCTGGTGTTAGGTCTTATTATAGGCATTTGTGATCTCATTTATTGCTCTGAGTTATGTGGACATTCTGTTACCGTGGATATAACCTATAGACTTCTGTATTATATGTCTTTTTATCTATATGCTATAAAACTGTCGATTTTTCTTAAGAAGCCAATCCTACAATAGTTTGCCAGTGCAGTGCATGGGTCAAGGAAGTGAACAATTTTACCATTTGTGGCCTTTGCAATGCATATATTTGACAGATCAAAGAAATTATTAGTATTGTGGCTTTTTACCTCTATGAACTGTGCTTTCTTATTCTTACCATGCTAATTTACAGGAACCTATTCTTCCGGGTTGCTTTCTCAGGGCTAAAGCAATTGGGCTTATGCCCATGATTGATCAGGTACTTCTCTATGGTTAAAAGTAAAATTTGTATCCCCAATCTTCCATGTATTAACTCTAGTCAGAAAACAGGGAGAAAAGGACGACAAGATAATTGCTGTCTGTGCTGATGATCCTGAATATAAGCACTACACTGATATCAATGAGCTGCCACCCCATCGTTTGGCTGAGATCCGTCGCTTCTTTGAGGATTGTATCCTTTTCCAAAATCACCAATCTTAAGAGCAGCATGTATTAATTTCAGATGTTTATGAATTTTTCATTATTGCATTCGTTTACTGTTTCGTGTGTGCAAAGCATGAATAAGAACTTGAGTATATGGTTTGGTCCTTGACTAATGTATCAGACAAGAAAAATGAGAACAAGGAAGTAGCTGTTAATGACTTTCTTCCATCCGACAAAGCCTATGAAGCAGTCCAGCATTCCCAGTAAGTAACACCTACCACAATTTCACACATAACCAGAAGTTCAATTTTTTCTCCCTTCTGCAGTATGTTATGTTAACGAGAATTCATATTATGTTAACGAGAATTCATATTATGCTCAGCTGCTTACGTTTATGCTCTTTTTTCTCAGGGATCTGTATGCAGACTACATTGTGGAGAGCCTGAGGAGATGATAGTCATTCCATCTTTCTCAAGTCGTGAATGACCGTCAACATTACATTTCTCATACTATATACCATATAGTATTACTCCTCTAATATTTTGTCTACTTATACTGCAAAGCACACAGTTATATACCATGTTGCATGGGCATATAACATGCTATATATACTATGCTTGTATTATCTACTGTATGGGAAATTACTCTTCCATACATTACATGATGATGACGAAAAGGAAACTTCACGTTTCCCCTGGTCAAATTTTGTATGATTTGAACTTTATCTCTTAATTGTCCGGTTTATGAAATGGATTATAAACGAAGTTAAGGTTGTATGCACTGTGTTCTGTTCCTTGAGTTTAATGGCTTCTATTTCATCTGTCCAAATTTGGTATGTTGTGAAGTTTATTCGGTTTGTATTATTAATGAAACTATAACTGATTTTATAAATATTGTATTGTATATAGAGTTAATATCTTAAAAGATCACTCAACTTTAGGTATTAATCTAGCAAAGTCATTAAAGTTTGTTTTGTATAAAAAAATCACTCAACTTAGATTTTTATATCACTAAAATCACTCAACTTTAGTAATTGATCTAGCAAAGTCATTAAAGTTTGTTTTGTATCAAAAAAATCACTGAACTTAGATTTTTACATCAATAAAATCACTCAACTTAGACATTTGTGTTAGTTAAATCACTAAACAAAATTTATCATTAATTCTTTTTGTTTCATATAAAATAGGCCCTACAAATAAATAAAATTAAGAAAACTAGTTCAATTTTTTTAGGTAAACTTATTTAGTGAAACAAATACTCTTTATCTTAATATACTAATTACTAAATAAAAAAAAATAATTAGGAGTTCTATTTATTGGTCCACTAGTGTATTTGTTTTTGAGGATTAGCACAAATAAATTATCAATGAAATTCGTATTTACAAATCTAATTAGGACTCATTAGAGAATAAGAGTACTAAAATAATATTTAAAATTGTGACCTCAATTAACTTTCTAAATATATTATAACTGACCGCTTTTCTTTAACAATGCTAAAATTAAACAACAGTGCTCTAATAAAATTTGTCTTTTTTGTTTTGTAACTTTTTTTCAAAAAAATAAAATTAAAAAATAATGTATATATTATTGTACTTCTTCATTGAAGCTTAAAATTATTTTGGCTATATTAATCTTGATCTTTCCTTATAACGTTAATTTTTCAACTTAGGGTGTGTTTGGTATGGAGGAAAATATTTTCCATGTAAAATGTTTTCCCGGAAAACAAGTAGATTTTGGACTTATTTTCTCATGTTTGGTTGGTGAGTAGAAAATATTTTCCGGAAATGATTTTTAGTGTTTGATTTATGAATGAAAAATATTTTTGAGAGACATCTTTTATTTCTACTAGAGTAAAAAATAATTTATGAATTGAAAATATTTTTAAAATTAAAATTATTATGTGGTGGGGGTGGAGTGGGGTGGGATGGTGGGTAGTGGGTGGGGGCGGGGGAGGGGGGGTAGGAGTGAAAAAATAAAAAATTTGAAGTTGATAATATTTTTAAAACAAAATTAATTTTTTGGGGGTTGGGGGTGGGTGGGGGGCTGGCCGGTGTGTGTGTGTGGGGGGGGGTTAGGAGTTTAAAATAAAAATTTGAAGTTAAAAATATTCAAAATTAATTTTTGGGGAGGGGTGGGGTTGGGGGGGGGAGCTGGCCGGTGGGAGGGGGGGGGCAGGGATCGGGTGAAAAAATAAAATTTTGAAATTGAAAATATTTTTTAAAAATTGATGTTTTTCCAAAAAAAAATGTAATTTGAAATTGGAGGAGAGTTTTGGAAAATGTTTTCCTTAATTTTTGAAGGGAAGTCATTTTCCTTAATTTTGAGGAAAATGAGTTGATTTGGAAAACATTTTCCAAAACTTTTGTCCCAACCAAACAAGGGAAAATTGAAAAACATTTTCCATACCAAACACACTCTTAATTTATTGCTTTAACTAGTCAATTTTGTGTATATATTTTTTTTAAAATAATAATAATAATAATAATGTCATAATGCTTACATACTTTAATATTATAAAAGTATGTATTTCATTAATTAAGCTTGTTCGTAAAAGTTTATTAACAATTTAATTTTTATTCATTTATAGGGTACATTTTATATGACATAAAAAATAATTTTTTTACTATATCAAATGTTTTTTAGTGATAAATTTAGTTAAATGATTTCACTGATATAAAAATCTAAGTTGAGTGATTTTTTTGATACAAAACAAACTTTAATGACTTTGCTAGATCAATTCCTAAAGTTGAGTGATTTTATTGATATAAAAATCTAAGTTGAGTGATTTTTTTGATACAAAACAAACTTTAATGACTTTGCTAGATCAATACTTAAAGTTGAGTGACCTTTTAAGATATTAACTCTTTGTCCAAACTTGTTCAAAATCATTACTCTTAATTTCGTCATGCTCTAGCAATTACGTTTTCTAGACCACTATCATTTAGCTATGTTGGAACGAGTTTATAGTAACGGAAATCTATGAATGAATAAAACAACTAGTACTTATATCTAATGTAATTTGACAAAGTGGATTTGTTCTTGAGGATAACTCAGTTGGTTTGGAGGGTGGTCATCCGATACCTTCTCCATGCCTTTTGAATCGAGCCTATCACATAGAATTTGCCTAGTGCAGTTTACATCTCATCTCATGTGTGATTATTCCCTTAAGAAATAGTAACTGAAATGAAAACGGTCATGACAAACATTAATAGATAACATGATAAATCATCATATACGATAGTCATTTATAGATAAAATCATAATTAAAGTCCATATGAGGATAACTTGTTACTTGTAAAGTCCAGGAATGAATGTTTATTGAGGAATTGATAATGTGATGTGCCATTTTGGTTCCATCCTCTGGCAATTATAAACTCGGAAATGAATGAAGTTGCTTCACTTCAAAGTAGAGGTTTGTCTCGATCGAATCAGAGATTCTGACAACCAGAGAAAAAGAAACTACTCTTAATAATAATCGAACTCAAAAAACAAATAACTACACCAGTAATACTTATTTCAATTATTCTATTACTAGTTCACAATAAATGGATTAAATTAGGGATAATGTGAGAATGAAAATCAATTTATATCAACTGTTACTTTGTGCTTTATTTGGCCAGTTTTTTGAAAGATCAAAAGTATTCATTTCTTAAAAAAAAAATTATTTATTTTGAAGAATAAAGTTATGCCTATTAAAACTATTATTTTTAAAAGCATTTCTTTTTCAAAAAAAAAAAAAGACAATTCATAAAAATAAGATATTTCACAGCTTCCTCCCTATAATAGTTTGGTTCCAATAAACCCCCAAAACTCTGCTTAAACCCTTCGAAGTTGGAATCCAATCAACCACCGTCAACCGCCATGAATTCCTTCAACGCCACCACCCCAAACTTCGACAACCTTCTCCTCCAATCCCTAATGAACCGTCTCCAAATTCGTCCTCCATCAAACCCAACTTCCTCCTTTTCCCCACAATCCCTCGAAGATCTCCTCTTCAACACTCTCCCTTTCTCCGACGAAGATGAAGACAACGACGATGATGATAACAACAACGAGTCTTCTTCTTCCAAATCTCAGCTAGCGAAAGAAGAATCGAGGGTTGAGAAAGAGATAATCCGGACAATCCTATCTGGAAAAACTGATTCTCTAAAACCAAATTCAGGTCAAGCTGTTGCTATTGGTGAACATCATATATGTATCGGGTTTCATGAGGATACAGGTTCGGATTATCGGGTGTGGGAGTGGCATGGTCATATCATGCTTTTTGATGAGGAAAATGGGTATTCACCTGAATACATTTATGGGAATTACTTTGAAAGAGTTAATGGTAAGCTTATGAAGAAGAAACAAGAGGAGAAAGAAGAAGAGGAGAGTGAGAAACAAGAAAAGGAGAGTGATGAGAAAGAGGAGAAGGTTGAGAATTTGGGGTTGAGAGAGTTGATATCATTAGGAGATTCGAATAATGAAGGTCGAATTCTTAGGAGGAATATGAATGCTGGCTCTACAAGGTTTATACTGAATCAACGCTTTTTCGCCTTTTAGTTTTGTTATAATAGTTCATTTGCATCATGCTCCAATGGTGTTTTGCTTGAGTATTTAGTATGTTTAGATATTTTGTTTGTTGTGTTATGGTTATCGCTATTCTTGGGAGGAATATGAATGCTGGCTATACAAGGTTTATAATGAATCAACCCTTTTTTGCCTTTTAGTTTTGTTATAATAATTCATTTGCATCTATGCTCCAATTGATGTTTTGGTTGAGTATTTAGCATGTTTAGATATTTTGTTTATTTGTTTCGGTTATCGCTCTATTTGTTGTTATTTTTCCTTTCTGAATGCGCGTACTACTTTAGTTGTTAGTTGGTATGTTCTCTTTAATGTCGTTTTTTCTTTTCGTACCTACTTTGATTTGCTTCACTTGAGCTGAGGGTTCTTCGGAAGCAGTCTCTCTACTCCATGAGGTAGGGGTAAGGTCTCAGTACACTCTACCATCTCCGGATCCTATTTGTGGGATTTTGACTGGGTATGTTGTTGTATGAAATCAGGAACACTTTAGATATGTTTCGCTGTTTGATTGATCTGAATTGCAATGTGCATACCATATTAGTAAATACATCGTCATTAAAAGTTCTTAGATAACTTGCACTTTTCCTACATCAATAGGTTTTTCTTTCGAAGTTGATAACAAGATGCAAATTAAGGTATTGTGTTCCATATGTTAAGATCTTTAGCAGTATATTACTCTAAAATGTGACCGTTAACACAAAAAAGATAAAATGGTTATATGGATGGTGAGTGAAGTTTGTCTTCAGAAACCAGGGAAAAAATAAAACTCCTTATTCTGATTTTTCTTTTCGGAGTAGAGAATCGCCAACACTATAAATGGAAATCCACCAGTTTCTCAAAGAGTTCTGTATCTTAGTTCTGGTTGAACATCACCAAGTTACCTGTTAACTAGAATGAGAGGAAACTTATCTTTATCTTCAAAGAAACTATAATCTTATGTCAGTTTTCCAAGAACCAGGATTAAGAGTTGAGGCTAATAGCCTCTTAACTCTTTTTTTTTTTTTCGTTATCAAAAAAAAAGAGTTGAGGCTATTAGCATACTAAAGTAGCAATTTTATACATTTGAAGACAATATGAACAACTAGATACATAACATGTTATCCTCAGCACATTAGGTGATGAGTTAGAGTGACATCTTATGTGTGCTAAGCCAGCAAGACTTGGCTGAGGAGGAATATAACTATGTAGTGCAGCACTTAGTGATTTAACGTGTTCGCTGATCTTTGAACTGTGCTGAAGTAATTCTTTTATAATCTGAACTTTTAGAGGTTGTTTGGTTGGTGGGACTTGGATAACAATCTTGGGATAAAATGCGGGATTATTTAGTCCCGTATTTGGTTATGGCCTTATGGGTATTAAATGGTCCCATAACCATTTGTACTAAAATGGTGGAATTATCTATCCCATATAGAAGGTAGAACATCCTTGTCTATCCCATCCCGGTAGCCTAACGACCCGTTAATATGATACAAGGACTACAAACACAGTTAGCTCTTTGCTGGATCCATGTCAAACAGAGTACAATAGTAACGTGCTCATACGCATTGAAGCCAGAGAGACTTAGCGATCACTATATAGATTATAGGGTTGACTCCTCTACGGTCTCAATTGTAATTTACGCCAAAGATCTTCCAAGAAAGTAAAGTCACTGAATAATCTATGATGAATCATTTTCTTTAACCTGTTTGTGTGTACTACTCGTTAATTTTTGTCAGATTCTTTTAAAAATTTACTTGTTTGTTTAATTTCTTTCATTATCTTTACTGTGTCCACACAGATACAAGATATTGGCGAGGATTTGACCTGCCTTGTTCCACCTCTGCCCTGCCATATCGACATCTCTCGTCTTCTCCCTATACAAAATGTTGTCATCATACAACAAAATTGACAATATTGTGTTGCTATAAGACCTTCGAAGTGTGAAAATGTGCTATGATTTCTTTGTTTTGCTCTAACCCCTCATTGTAAGAACAAGGACTGATGTAGAAATGGGTTTTGAAAGGCAGTGGTTGGGGGTGGGGAAGGAACTATTGAACCATGTCTTCACAAAACACCATAAGATAATATAGTAATTCTTAATACAAAGGCATATCCGAGTAAGAGACTTCTATTACTTCCAACAAGAACAACAAACCCAGTGTAACCCCATAGGTTGGGTTTGGGGAGGGTAGAGTATGCAGACCGTTTCCCTACCTTGAGAGTTGAAAAGGTAGAGAGGTTGTTTCCAACAGACCGTTGACTGAAACGAACGAAGAAAAAGAGGCAGCAGAAACAACAAGAAGAAAATAAGATATAGAGGCCAAAGAAATAGCATGCAGTAATAGAAATATAAAAATGAGGAACAAAAGAAGACTAATACTAATACTCTGAGAATGAAAACTTCTATTACTTCCGTAGAAATATATTTATCTCATAGCTGATCTTTCACAAGATCTGTTGCATACATATAATGATGGGACTCTCTACTAACCCTCTAGGCATGCGTATTTGCTAGACATTTTTATTGAAGATCTGTATCTCTCCAAATTTTAGTTAGTATCCATGTCTTTCACTTGATGCATTCTTCCTATATGATGTTTTGACTTACTAGCTGCTGCTTGTTTTCTTGAATGTGATTTTAGCTGTTTTTTCTCCAACTTCTCCGTTTCTAATATATTATTGTTCTTTTGCTCTGTGAAGAATAATTACACTCTTCCTCAGAGTTCCTAGTCTCTATTCATTCTACTTGACTGAGTTTTCCTTGTTACACACTGACAGGGTCTAGAGGTTTGCTGTTTTACACCAAAGAAACAAGTTGAGGTTTGCTGCGTATTTTCGCTTGGCTGCATGGAGAGTTTTTACATTTCCTTTTCCCAAGCTACTTACATGGTCTGAAATATTGCATTTGAGAAGCAAAATAGGAACTCCTAGCAGATGAGAATAGCTCTTTATTTTCTTCAATTCTCTCTTAATTTTTGAATTTCTTTATTACAAGGGAGGTTGAAAATCTGTTTTACTGAATAAGCTACTCTTCTTTAAGCAAATGCTTTTGGAGCTTTTGTATGTAGAAAATGTTTTTAGCTTTCATCTACTGCTCTAGCTAATTGTCCTTTTTTATGTGTGATTTTCTTCTATCTATGGTCGTGTTTAAGGGCATATCCTTTGAAGTAGATATTCATCCCATTTTAGGATAGTTTTTGTTTTAGTTAGTAGATTTTGAATCAAATTTTAAAATTTATTTTTAAATATTTTTTTGGGCGAAGAAATTTGATCTTCGGACTTTTACTCATAGAATTGAAAAAAGAAGAAAGTAAAATGGCCATATAAACATTACTTCAATTTTTGAGTATTATTACTTCAAAACTCAAAATTTTAAATTAGACGTAAGAAAGTCTTGACCCTTGAGATGGCAATTTTTTTTTTCTTTTAGTAAAAATGTCCTTAATAAAATTTAATAAAAACGCTCACTTTATTATTGTGATATTATCATTATTATTTTTTTCTTTCAAATCTAATCTTAATATGTGTTATATGAATTGACAGTCTTTTAGAAACTTATCTTTCCGCCTCTTCGAAATAATGTGTTATATGAGTTGACAGTCTTTTAGAAACATATCTTTCCGCCTCTTCGAAATAGGGATAAAGTAATAAGTTTTTGTACCATCTCAAACTTCATTAATGAAATTTCACAAAGTATGTTATTGTTTATTGCAACTCAAATCTTATCATGTTGTGTATTTGTGTTGTAAATGAACTTACCAAGCGAGTTGCTAAGTTTTGCGTATGTTTTACTTTTTCTCGATCTATGTAAGATTTCGATATATGTGAGATTATATTCAATACGGAAAAGAGTTAAAATATCTTTAAATTATTCAAAATAATATTTACCCTTAAACTATATTTCGACTTAGAACCATCCTTTCCGTCAAACTATTGGGTCAATAGAGTTCCACTGCCACATAAGAAGACACTTTTGATCCAATCGTTTGACGGAAGGGTAGTGTTAAGCCGAAATATAGTTTAAGGGTAAATATAAGCTATTTCGGATAGTTTAAGGGTATTTTTGACCCTTTTCCTTTTAGTCTATGTGGTGGAATCATATTGACGTGCAATGTGGCATCCATTCCACATGACATTTAAATACTTTCTTTAATAAGGACACTTTTGACCCAATAGTTTGACGGTAAAGATAGTTTTGAGCTGAAATATAATTTAAAGGTAAATATGAGCTATTTCGGATAGTTTTATAATATTTTTGACCCTTTTTCGTATTAAATATGTAGTTATTCTTGTATTTATATGGCAATAAGTTTGATTTGATTATTTGTTTTGAAAAAAAAAATGAATCAAATTTTTTTAAAATCAATTTTCAATTTGTTAAATTAAATAGACTTGATTTATCAATTTGATTGACTTTTTGATATTTACTATATTAGTATATATATTTTTTGAGTCCTTCAATTTTTTATACGAAATAAAAAATAAAAAAAATTCACCTAAAAGCTTTAGGCTTATCTAGTCTGTCAACATCACTCGAACAACGTTTTTAACAAAAACAAAATTAATAAAAAATCACACGTGTTCATCTATTATTGGTCAATTCATAATCACACGGATCGTGAACATTCTCATCTCACAGCCGTAGATTTAACCCAAAATCGTACGGCTCAAAATACTATTCTCCCAAGAAAGTCCATTTCTTCAAGCACAAACCTCATATATAAAATGTCAGCTCACTGTAACTCAAATTCAATAACAAATCAATTCAAAACGATAAGCAATACAAATTATTCATTGAAATTATCATTTGGGGTTCAAATTTTTTTGAGGTAGAAAATGGAGAAGAAGGGTGCTGGAGGAAGAAAAGGTGGTGGTCCAAAGAAGAAGTCAGTTACAAGATCTGTTAAGGCTGGATTACAGTTTCCAGTGGGTAGAATTGGTAGGTATTTGAAAAAAGGTCGTTATTCTCAACGAGTTGGAAGTGGTGCACCTGTTTATCTTGCTGCTGTGCTTGAGTACCTTGCTGCTGAGGTATATTTCCCTAAATCTTGATTTTTTTTTGTATCTGGGGTTTGTTTTTAGCTAAAAACTGAATTTTTAGTATCTGGGGTTTGTTTTTAGCTAAAAATTGAATTTTTAGTATCTGGGGTTTGTTGTTAGCAAAAAATTGAATTTTTAGTATCTGGGATATAGGGTTATTATGAGGGGTGAGTGTGGGATCTGGAATTTTTTTACCTTTAGCTCATGTTTGATGATAAATTTTTGAAATTGTCTTCTCTGTGGGTAGGTTTTGGAATTGGCTGGAAATGCAGCGAGAGATAACAAGAAGAACAGAATAATACCAAGGCATGTGTTGTTAGCTGTGAGGAATGATGAAGAACTTGGAAAGCTTCTAGCTGGTGTAACGATTGCTCATGGAGGTGTTCTTCCTAACATCAATCCAATTCTTCTGCCTAAGAAATCTGATAAAGTTGGAAAAGAACCTGCTAAATCACCATCTAAAGCTACCAAATCACCACGAAAGGCTTAAATTTGTGAAGAACAACACTCTTACCAAAGTTGCATGATTTTAGGATTTTATGAACTTGTGTTTGGTTCAAATAAATCTGTTGATGTATGTAGGTTTTGGTATCTAATTTCTGCTTGTTGTGTAGTGCTTATAAGCCTTAGGAACAATGTACTTGTTTTATGTTTTGTAAAACAAATCATTTGCAGTTTTATCAAGTATCACTTCAATGGTTATAAGTGAAAGAAATTTCTTGTTTGTGTATTGAAGTTTTGGTCTTGTGATGTGATGCCTTTGGATTGATGGTAGTTGAGTAGTTGACAAAAGTTCTTGTCTTTACTGTCATAGTGTCATTTCTCAGTTAAACAGTCACATAGTCTGAAAATCGGTTAGTGATGGACTTGGGCATAAGCTTGCTGCTTTCTTGTTCCAACCAATCCCTCGTTGAATCGAGGACTGTCATGAACAGAATAAGGTTAGTGATGGGAATATAGCAATCTTTTAGTTGGATTTTGGGGAGTTGGAATGCTCTCTTGTGGTAGTACATGGGTTCTCGAGGGCATAAGCTTCTTGCTCTCCTGGCCTAGCCTATCCCTTGTACATGGGTTTTCGAGGGCCTAAGCTTCTTCTCTCCTAGCCTAGCCAATCCCCCGTACATGGGTTCTCGAGGGTTTAAGCTTCTTGCTCTCTTGTCCTAGCCAATCCCCCGTTGAATTAAGGACTGTCATGAACTAAATAAGGTTAGTGATCGGGATATAGCTATCTTCTAGTTGGGTTTTGGGGAGTTGGATTACTCTCCTGTGGTAGTACATGGGTTCTCGAGGGCATTAGCTTCCTGCTTCCATGTTCTAGCCAATCCGTTAGGTTCTCGAGGGCATAAGCTTCCTGCTTCCCTGTTCCAGCCAATACCCCTTGAATCGAGGACTGTCACGAACCAAATAAAGTTATTGATGGGAATATAGCTATCTTTTAGTTGGGTTTTGGGGAGTTGGAATGCTCTCCTGTGGTAGTACATGGATTCTCGAGGCATAAGCTTGCTGGTTTCTTGTTCCAACCAATCCCTCGTTGAATCGAGGACTGTCATGAACAAAAGAAGGTTAGTGATGGGAATATAGCTATCTTTTGGATTTTGGGGAGTTGGAATGCTCTCTTGTGGTAGTACATGGGTTCTCGAGGACATAAGCTTCCTACTTCCCTGTTCCAGTCCCAACCAATTTCCCGTTGAATCGAGGACTGTCATGAACAAAAGAAGGTTAGTGATGGGAATATAGCTATCTTTTAGTTGGATTTTGCGGAGTTGGAATGCTCTCTTGTGGTAGTACATGGGTTCTTGAGGGCCTAAGATTCCTGCTTCCCTGTCCTATCCTAGCCAATCCTCGATTTGATCGAGGACTGGTGTGATCCTTATAATCTGGACCTTGACCAAAAGAAGTGACATGACAATTAATGGCGTACCCTCAATCCATTGAAGAGTGCCTATATAACAGATTTTATGAAGTATATAAGCTAGAATTTACTTGGCAAAACAAATTTACTCTATTAAATTCTAAACATGCTTGATGAAATTTTTGCTTTAGGTTAATGATGTAGGCTTTTTTTCGGATTTAAAGCCGTCATTGAAGTCTCAACTAGTTATTCAATCAATCTCTCTATATATACGAACACTTGGTGTTTATATCAAATTAGTCAATCTCTCTGTATATACTAGCACTCAGACCTTTAAATCATGGATCTACCAATGATTATAATCTCAAACCTATCCCAAGTTCCCAACATATTTATTTGGAAAATTTTTCAAAATGTCAGTATTTTGACATTTAATAGGACTCAATGTCAACACTTTTAATATTTAGTAAAAATGTCAGATTTTTCATTTATTATGTATCTTATTTAAATTTTTATTATTTGTTTTAATTAAATGAATACAATTGTTAAATAACAAAAAGGAGAAATTTAGGGGAAAGAAGTTTTTTAAAAGGCTTAAAGAATTGCTTAAAAGTCTCAGCGGTTACAAAATTCAAAAACTAAAAACTAATCGGTCTTCTCCATAGCTGATGAGTTTTCTCATCATCGATTATTAATATATTTTGATTAAAAAAAAATCATTTTGTTGAGTATTATTTTAACGAAACAGGACGATAAATCAACGACAAACTTTTGTATTTTTTCCTTAAAAGTGATGGCTGATTTTTTTAATGTTATTTAAGAAATATTATATTTAGAATTGTATTTCGATGTCAATTTGTATTGTCATTTATTATGCATTTGTTAAAATGTACTATTTTAAGTTGACCTATTGAATTGCTTTTCTGGTAACAATATTTGATACATCTATATTGATCAATACGAAATGCAAAACTGTTCAAGTTTATTATATGTAAAATGAATACAATTATGTAATGAGATGTCAATTTGTATTGTCATTAATTATGCATTCGTTTAAATAATGACCTTGTGTGACTTGCTTTTCTGAAAGTAACATTGGATACAACTATATTGATCAGTACGAAATACAAAACTGATCTAGTTCATTATATGTAAAAAGAAAACAATTATGCATTCAGATTTCAGTTTGTATTGTCATTTTATTATATATTCATTAAAATTTATTACTTCAAATTGATCTTGTGTAGTTGACATATCTTTCTGAAAGTAACAGAGGTTATAACTATATTGATCAAAACGAAATAAAAAATTGATTAAGACAAATTGTATTCGTGTTTGAGAGGTCACCGACCTATCTTTGTATTTGAAATCACAACGATTTGTATTTAAATACTCTATTGAGAACAGATGATGACTTTGCAAAATGTATTATTTAGAGTTCAACACTACATTATCGATAAAGTACAAAAATATGTATCAAAACTATTTACTGATGAATCAACACTTCATAAGATCAAAATGATAATTTTGCATAATATAGTTGACAAAATTGTTCATAATAAAAAATAGACAAAACAGTTCATAATAGAACAGATTAACTAAACTGCAAATACACAATTAATGTATTTCAATTGTTTCACTATTAACCCGAACTATTTGAGGCCTGTTATGTCTTGGGGGTTCATCACTATCACTAATGGCTTCAACATCATTCTTCTGTTGGCCATAGTTCCAAAGAAGAGTGCAGCATATCTTGATCTTTATTGGATAAATTTCTTTGTCGATAAGACAGTCACTCAGCATGAGCAAACATCTATGATTTAATGAATATACCAAATATGTCGTAATGAATACAAAATAATGAAACAAAAGTGCATGAATATAATGAATACAATTAATACATATCTTTATTAATAGAGCACATCGAGCATAATGCTCTATCTGTACAGAACTAGAATTGGATTATTTCAACAATTTGGTATAGCTAACAAAAATATCTCCAAAATACGAAAATAGATAAAATAAGGAATACAACATACATACTAATAAAAGTGTACAGCTCCACAACAAATATGTTTATCAATACATAAAAAACTAGAAATCGATTTCAAAAATTTGGTACATCGACAAAGCTAAAAAAAAAAATCCCCAAAATACAAAAACAAAATAAAATTGGAAATATCAAATACATACTAACAAACGTGTACATTGTCCATAAACATTTGCAAATCTAATCAATTAAAATGATTTGAATACAAAAAGAAAAAACTAAAACTACAGACTAACATAAGCTTTTTGAAAAAACTTGATCTTTAAAAATTTTAACTTAACATGCAAAAAACTAAACATGTAAAAATAATTAGATACCTCTTCGTTTTCATCCTCTTCGACAACTATTCGGTCTTCGACGTCTTTTTCAATATCCCTACAAGTAGACGAAGATTCTACATTTTACATTTTCGTTCTGAATTGAATTAGATGAAGATTTGGTACACTGATTGGGTCCTGCAAATGTCTTGAGTAACAAATAGATTAAAGGATGGAAAATCGTCAAAAGTATGTTGATTAAGTTGGATACCTCTAGTAAGCCTCTTGGATTCATCCATTGTAGAGTGAACCCTAACCAAGATACAAAAATACAAACAATAATTTTTAAAATTTTATACATGCAATAAAATCAGAAAAGAAATCTAAAAAATAGGATAAAGATTAGGGATATCTTAATCAAAGGGATTCTTGTTGATCCAATTTATGAAAAAAACCAATCAAAATTTACGGAAGAGAGATATGGGCACCTTGAATCTTGGAGGAAAATCTGAAAAGATAAATATGAGAGAGATAATTTTTTAAAAAATAAATTGGAGAGAGAAATCTGAATAGATAAAAATGCGTGTGATATTTTTTTTTTTTTTTTAAAATGGAATAGAGAATTAAGAATCTTAAAAGATAGGTAAGAGAGAGATTTTTTTTTTCTAAAAATAGGAGAGCATTAATGGAAAACGTGTCAATGGGAGATAAAGTAGGAAGAAAATGATAATACACAAAGTTTTTTAAAATAATGATATTTTTTCTAATATTTATAAAGTATGAATACTTTAACTAATTATGTTATTTATTTTGACTAATTCACTAATTTTCCCTATTTAATATTACAATATTTTTCTTTCATTTCATATACTAATTAACATAAATTCTTAATGAGGAATATATTGAAGCCCAGCCCAATTTCTATAAATATCTGCATCTGAGAAAATGAAATCTCACTATACTTACACGTGTACGAACAGGATTAGCCATGTCATATTCATTGACTCATTAATATTCTACTGATAGACTAATTATTGTGAAATTATAATTTGAGATGAACTTTATATTATATTTGACTGATAATATATATTAATCGAAATAAGATTATGTTTATTTATTTCTCTCTACTTGTATGTTAACTTTACCTATGAGTGATAAATAATAGGATGACCATTGTCTTCTATCTATTTATTTTTATTTGTTCACTATTTGTTATTTATCATTTTTAATCTATCAAGAAAATTTAATTGTTTTTTCATATATTTACGGTTAGCATTAATTATTTTTCAAGACTAATATTAAAAATAGAAATAATGTGATAAAATAATAGCATAATACATTAATGACCATTAACTTTGCGTCAGTTGACAACAATGATCCTTAACTTTGGATGTACACAAGTAGACACTTAAGCTTATATAAAATTGAACATATAGACATACGTGTTCGACATGGCATGATACACGTAGGACATAAAATTGGAAAATAAGCGTGCTATAAATTTCCTTTTTCAATCCCAAAAAGATTGTTACTTTTTCTTATATGATAAGTATTTAAAGGTACAATTCCTCTTTTATCCTTGTTGGTCTCACCTAAATTTAAAGACAATACTTCAATATATTTATTAGGAGAGAGAAAAGTTAGTCTACTTTTAGATTTTTTTTTTACAAGCAATTTGAGAAACATTTCAAAGACTTAATTTATTTCTTAATCTTCGTATCAGGTCAAATATTGTCACATAAAATGATACCAAGAAAGTATTATTTTATTACTTCTTCCGTTTAAAAAAGGATGACCTAGTTTGACTCGGAACGGAGTTTAAGAAAAGAAAGAAGACTTTTTAATCTTGTGGTTCTAAATTAAAGTTATGTCAAATATATCAAAATGTCCTTTAATCTTGTGGTCTTAAACATGCCACGTGAAAAGTTAAAGTTAAAGTGTTACCAAAAAAGAAAAGGAGTCATACTTTTTGAAACATACTAAAAAGGAAATAGGAAAATTCTTTTTGAAACAGAGGGAGTAATAAATATATCAAATTCATAATGATATATGTAAAAATAAAGAAAGTGAGTTATATTAACCTTGAAAAACTCTATAATTAATTCGCTTGCTTGTAAAATACATTGGAGAAACAACTATGGTTGAATACAGATAAATTAGAAACTAAACTCGTTTACTTGGGCAACAAGTCATTCATGAATTAATTATTCCAAAATTGTTATTTGAAACAAATAACATTACTATCGCGAAATAACTATACTCAAAATAATGTATCCTATTATTTCCAAAATTAATTATCTCATCATTTAAACTAAACACACTTTTAATTTAAAATATAAATATAAATAAATTATATATTTTATCTCAAAATTTTATTTAATTTTTCAGTCAATGTTCAGAGTTCATATTAATGCTCTAATTAAATCTAATTTTTCATTCGATATTCAAAGCCCACGACACTAACTAAACTCGAATCGCATATTGCAAGACTCATTCGAATGCCTATATAGAAACCCTAATTAAAATTTGTAACGCTCACTACATAACTCCTCGTATCGCACCAACGCACCACAACAAGGTTAAATTCTAATATATATCTCGCTAACAAACAACTTTATAGTTTTTATTTTTTATTTTTTAACGTATTGAATACACCATTACCCTATAAATATAAATATTAGTCTCTTTGTCACATATCTCCCCAATTTCGTGTTTTGGTCTTCCGTTGAATTCGATGGTAATTTAGGTCTATAATAATGATCCGATTTACTCGCTTTCTGGTTATGCTTCTTTGAAATTCGAGCAATTCAATCTTCTTCATCCATTATTTTGATCACTGTACTTTGAGATTTTGTTGTGTGGAGGTGAATCGAGGTTTTTTTTTTGTTTTTTTTTTGGAATTAGGGATTTTGGTTTTGGTGGCGGTGGGAAATCGAAGGGCATCGCAGCCTTACGATGCATTCGGTGTCGCCTTTTCTATTTGATCTGTTGACTTTACCTCAAGCTGCTTCTTTCTATGGCGTTTTGTGTTCTCATCGTTTGAAGCCTTGGCGTAATAGTTTTAGTTAACGTTTAATTCATCTTCGTCTGTTTTCTTTTTCTTCGCTGTTGCTGTTTCAGTTGTGATCTTGCTGGTTTTCTGTTTCTTTCGAGGGATTTTTCAGATCTTTTTCCGAGTAGTGGTAGCCGAATCTGGTGGAAATTTACGTGATATCGACATACTGAAAGGTAATGATTTGTGATTTGATTGATTTTTGCAATTATAGGATCAGGTTTTTAATATAAATTACATAACATCTGTTTAGGGTAAAAATAATTTATCTTGCTTCCGATCTATGTCTAGATAATGCATAAAGTTCATAATTGATCAGTTGTAGTAACGTTTGGATTCTGTGATTGCTAATTCTTGTAATGATGTACTTGTTGTGGTGATTGGAAATTCGTACTTAAGCTTTTAAGGCAGATTACTTATAGGCAGGGTGCGATATTTGCCTGAAAGATATATAGTTAATACCACAAGTGGGGTCTCGGGGGATGGGGTAGGATGCATATAAACTTAACCCCTATTCTTGTGGGGTAGAGAGGTTGTTTCCGATAGATGCTTGATTCAAAAAACATGTAATCAAAGCAGGATTGAAAGGAAATTGACGGCAAAAAAAAAAATAGCTAGATAAACTATGCAAATTAAGATATGTAGTAGTGAAAATTGAAGAATAAGATATGATACAAATACTAAGAAGAGGAGACTCGACCCCTGCCTCTCCCACATAACAGTGCAACAATACTCGGCTACCTATTGCCCTTGTCCTTGACCCCATACCTTCCTATTTGGAAGTAATTTGTGTGATGTGCAGCATCCTTATTTACTGATGTTATGAGAATTAATACGCATTCTTTTCTTTGACTTTAGAATTGCTTCTTTGTCGTGATAGATGGATTATAACTTGAAGGATAGAATATTCATTGATAACTTTGAGATGACTGGTTAAGTTCAAAGTGCAATTAATTATCCACGAAGTTCAGTTGTATAACTGTAACATCTTTATTCTTTTCTAACAAATGTTGCTTCCTGTTTGTGCTGAGACCACGTGTGCATGTTTGTGCAGATTTTTGCTGCTCTCTTTAATTGATGGCCGTTTGTTCTGCTAATTACAAGTGTGACTCTGAAAGTTTAAGTTGCTTTTGTGAGTCATCAAAGGAAACTCTTGGTTGTGCTTCTTGCAATCCAGGAGGTTCTTTTGTTAGTGATCTTGGGTACCATTTCACTGAATCTCTAAGTATTAATGATGGTGAAGACTTGATTTACAAGGAACAATCCAACACAGTGGAGGAAGATGAAAGTGAAGATATGCATGCAAATGATGCTGACACTGGCAGTACGGACTCAGAAAAATGTTTGATCAAGTCCTCAGAATTTCCATGCTCTTCTATGAGCACTCCCCCTGCTGAGTTGGTTCATGAGAAGGAGCAGGAGGCTGATGCTAAATCAACTGACTTGCCTTATTCACGTTCCATATCTTCACCTGTGAGTTTTGTGTCCTGAGACATTTAATGTTAGTTTTCTAGCATAATCATTTTAACGGTGACGGGTTTCTTACATATAAAAAAGACGTAGAAGGTTTTTTTTTGACTCTTGTTCTAAAGGAAGTTTTAGTTCACTTGAACATATCTTTTGTTAGATAAGACAATGTATTGTTGTCTGCTTACACTTGTATTGCCGATTTTCAAGCATATTCATTTTAACGATAAAGGATTTCTTACATATAAAAAAGACCTAGTCCAAGATATCTTATGTTATTTAGGAAAATATACTTTTGTCTGCTTACATTAGTATTCCTTAATAGAGCTGTATGCATTCTGGCCTCAGTTCACGAATCACAACATGAGCATTACTAGTGGGAAGTGTTAATGGTTTATGTGTCATGTTTAGTTTCTTTTCACAGTTTTGGGGGATGGGGGATATCTATTATGTCTTGAATAATTTGTAGGAGGATATTTGAGCCATGGGCATATGAAGTGTGCTGTTTCCTTCACCCCCCATACCTTTATATCTATTGCTTGTTTGTTCACCTTTACCCCTTTTGCTGGTAGGTTGCTTTAGGATTTATCAGTTCTCTTCTGTTTGGGCTATTGTATTGTCAATATAATGAGCCTTAATTTCCTTAATACTCGCCCCGTCCCGATTTATGTGGCACGGTTTGACTTGGTACAAGGCTTAAGAAAGATGAGAGAACTTTTGAAATTTGTGGTCTAAACAACTCCTTGACCATTAAAGGTAAAAGGAGAATTTTAAGGTAACATTGATTTCAATTATAGAAAGATGGTATTCTTTTTGAGATGGTCTAAAAAGGAAAATGTGTCACATAAATTGGGACAGAGGTAGTATATCTTTTTTTTTCAGCATATGTTTTGCGATGCCTTGTAACTCTCTATCTGTTATTTGCACATGGCTCTCTACTCTGTTATAAAGCTGAAGCAACAGTATTTTGCAACAGCAGTTGGAGCATATAAATTCCCTCTCATACACAGGGGAGACTCTGTGTTGGGATTTTTTCAGCATTGAGCTATTAAGTTTTTCTTATCATATTGTTGGTTAACAGTTGTGTTTTTACCTTTCTCCTTTTTTTTTATTCTCTCAGACAGCTTTGAAGCTTGTATCTGCCATTAAAGGTAGCCGTGAGAAACAAGGCAAGCCACCCAAGAAGCTGTCTGTGACATGGGCTCCCGATGTGTATGACCCTATCCCGACAGCAGCTTCGCATGTGCCAAACAAGGGGCAACGCCACAGGAGTGACCACAGGAAGAATGGAAAGAACAAAAGTAATGGCAAATCTTCACGTGGAAGCAAAGGTAAAGACAAGAAACAAGGTCGCAAACATGGTGGAAGTACCAGGAGGAGTTATTATCCTCTAGAGGATAACAACATAATGACTTGTAATCGCTTTAACTGTCTGGAGGATGACATTACTGCTCATTCTAGTGGGCTGCAGGCTGGTGCCATGGATTATGATATTGGCAGCCCCCCGGATTCATTCTGCGGTAGCAGTTTCCTAAAGAAATCTGTCACAGAGTTGCATTTCCCAGTTGCAAAGGCTTCATGAGCTTCCTTTCTGATCGTTGGTGTGCGTTCTTGTCGATTGTTTCCTCTAGTTCTGTAAATAAATAAGTTTGACGCTTATCTGAGTTGTGGGAGTTGTTATAGAGTTGTTGGCATTTTTGTACTTTAAAACCTTATTAACTTTTGACCTGTTGAATGGCCGGATGACTTTTTGCTTTGCTATGTTTCTAGTTGGTTTGAACAAGTTATCTAAAGTTTTTTTTCTTTCTGATTTTTGAGATCAAAAATTCATTTAAGATACATGCCATACGAGCTTCTAGTTTATCAGATATGTAAAATGATGAAATAACAATTTGAAAAGTCCCTGTCAATCTAGCAAAATTTACAACTACAGAACCAATAACGATGGTTGAGCCAGAGCTGCTTTATTAGGAGAGACTTCAATCTTTGTGTAACGCGTCCTGTTTCATGTTGTGTACTCTGCGTTAATTTTGACATAATCATAACTCAAGTCACAGCCCCATGCTAGTCCGCTTCCTGAACCATCACCTGCACATGGAGAACACGCGACTGAAATTCATACGTACATCCCAGTACAAGTTTACTTATTAATACGCGCAAAGAAATCACAAAACTACAGTCTATACAAACATATCCATGAAAAGCATGAACAAAGGAGATGTTCAGATGAAGGTAAGAGACCACAGATTGAACCTCAGAAGGTGGAACCGGAGGATAAGAATGCCTCGTTATCAGAGGGCTTCATAGTTTGAAAGGGGGTGGGAGACACTATCAAACTAAAGTCACACTAGAAACTGTTTATGCACATATGTAGAGCAGATAGATATTATCTTGTCTACCTGAATGTATGAACTGTTTTCACTATCATCGAGATATGTAGGGGGTGAAAATTTTTGCCATTTATTGAAGGAACAAAGAAGAAAGTTGGTACTTTTTTCTGGGTTGGAGAGGGGGTTGCACGAAAAATATATCAATTCGACTTGAAGCTTGGCACAGCATTTTTTTTTTTTTTTGCTGGTACTGTTCTTGACATCTCAAGCAACAATGATTGTCGAGCATGTTGGAAATAAGTCTCAGTTCATGTCATCTTATATAGAAAATCAAGTCAATGCACTCTTCAAAGAGTAGTTTGCATAGGGACAGTCTTCTGGGTACTTATATCTCTAGAGTTATGGTGTGATGCCATGGAACTGGTTTAGTTTCATCACGATACACCAATGGAGGAAGTACAATGTGAATATGCCTGTTTATGTGAAACTTACCAATAGATATTTGCATTTCAACAGTGCCATGGACTTCACCAGCCTTTCGGAGATAATTGCTAGCTGCAACCCTGCAAAAATACCCAAGATTATGATGTCCCAAGAGAGACAAACAAAAAGAGAAAGGGAAAAAAAAAAATCTATGGAAGAGCATCACGTGCTAAAGCGTATAGAGCAATATAAATGAGGTGGTATGTACTTTAGGTCTAGCATCCTACTGAATACTCGAGCAAGAACCGCTAATTTGAGGTTGAGATATAATCCAAGACAAAAGAACTATTTTACGCTCTATAATGGCTAAGACCTCACCAGGAAAATTAAACATTCAAGAGCTAAAGGAATTGGTTATGTATTGATCAGAAAATCAGAATAGCATCAAACTTAACCAAAATGAGTTGGTTAGTGTGCTTGTAGGCGTCTGTTTAAGAAGCGTTATAGTTCTCTCTAGAGACAAGAACTGACACTAGAAGGCAATTTCAAGGCACATGCCGAATTAATGCAATACAAATGGGGGGGTATTGTTCTCCATACCTATCAAATGGAAGTGGTTGCCCTGCTTCCATAAGAACAATATCTCCAAGTGATATCCGAAGCTTGTCGGCGTTGAAAGGGATACCTGCATAGCCAGCAGCACAAGCAATACGGCCCCAATTTGGATCCCTACCGTATACAGCAGCCTGATTATAGAAAGGAAAGTATCAGTAAAATGTACTTTCTAGATAGTTTCAAGTAGATATGCAAAGTAATTCATTTCATACCTTGACAAGTGAAGAGGAAGCCACTGAACGTGCAATCTTTGCTGCTTCAGCTTCGTTATCAGCACCATCAACCCTCACCTATGTCCAATTAGAGACGAGCAAAACTTTAAAAATAAAAAAAAAAGAGATTCTACAAGCTCGTGTATATATGCTCATCAATGAACTGGAAGATTAAGAAGCCACATTTTAAACATTTTTTCAACTGGATACATGATTGTTCCCTTCTTTTCGATAACCGAGAAATCCTGGAGGGCGAGTGGTGTGCAATTTGAAACTCGATGGATAATGAACCCTGTCCTTTTACCCTTCTCCACTTGGATGTTGTCCTTTATCATGACAAGTAACAAAGGAATTCAAATCTAGTGTCAAACCAAAAAAAAAAAAGAATTAATATTCTGTGTATCCTATATTTAAAATACTAGTACCTTCACCCTACCATAACCTGCATTGAGATCGAGCACTCCACCATACCTTGATTTCTTTCCTTATATATAGCAAAGCTACTATATTCCAGTATTGGTATCAACATAAGATGATGCAAATTCTTTTATGACCTTCTACTTATATTAGTTATATGTATAACCATGCGAGCCCTAAACTAATTCAACGGGGTACTTGTTACCTCCCAACTCCTACCAACACAGGTACTCGGGTACCTTTATTCACTAAGACTAGGACATATGGGGAAAAACCACCTAATGTTTTTGCCTCCACTAGGAATTGAACATGAGACTTCATAGGCTCATAGCTCTCAGTTCACTTCATTGACCATTTTCCATCTTTACATGAATTTATTTCTATGACCAAGACAAGATAAGATATCCTTTTCCATCTTTGATACCTTCAAATTATTCTTTTAAATTTATCCTTAACAAGCTCAACTATGATCACCCATTCAATCGTTCTCTATTTTTTATGACGCTGTCTGGACCGCACCTTGATTGCCACCCGACAGACTGCAACAACCCACAAGCACATCCCCAGTAAACATGCCCACCAAAGCTGAAGAAAATGAGCTCACACCATGTGTTGTAGTGGGGATCCGTACCTGGGATCTCTAGGTTCTTACTCCTATACCTCAGCTACTCAGCCATCTGTTTAATCATTCTTTTCTAGTATTTGTCTATGATCAGATTAGCATAATGAAAATATCAGATGAGAACTACTTTTCTACAGTTGGTTGCTAAGCTTATGCATGTTTAAGAAACAAGACTAGGAGCAAATCGAAGTTGGTCAAAGCTCATAAGGAATTTAATAAAGAAATACAGACCTCAATCAAACATGTTGCTCCTTCGCCATCCCAAGCTATTGATTTTGCTAGACCCTGCATTACCTGTAGTGGAATCGAGTCAATCCTGCAAGCTATAAGGATATACCTTTTTTTCTGATGAGTTATCTGGAAATTCCTCTATTATCATGTTCATAATACTTCACAGGTCACAAGAATCTTCGTTTGTGACCATTGTGACCAGTAATTTTGCTAAGCTATATAAATGCTCTTGCGTGAAAGCGATTGGCATACAATCCATTATGGCGAAACCCATGACAAAAGAGTGTCCAGGCTGAACTATTCAACACAAAGATCAAGTTATTAAACATGAATCGAAATCAGCATGCTGAAAGTCCAGTTCATCACAAATTTGACTCTTCTACTATCTTATAACACAACAAAAGAGGTAAATAAGAGAAACTTTATGGAAGGTTGAAGATGCTAATTTCTCTCACACTTGCTAAGCAGACAGAACTGGACACAACCTAGTAACGAACACACTATCCTGGTCAAGATAGACTAGTCGGATAAAGCAAATAAAGGAAATTATAGCACATACAGCATCAAGGCAGTTTTGTAGGTGTTCTGCCTCGGAGGAGTTCAAAGAAGAAATCTCATATGATTCTGAAAGTCCACTGGCAAGAGCAATGACAGCATCATTTGTACTAGTGTCTCCATCGACCTGTCAAAATATATGTTCTCCTGGGTTTAGATCATGTAACAGAGTCATTGAATACATTGTTGTGTCTATTATGATGATTAACAGAAATACGGTACACAAAGCAAATGAACACGAATTCATTTGAAATATGTGAACAGGCTGAGTCAAATCAATCAGGGAATTTATTAGCATTACGAGGAAATGGATTTGATAAGATCACACAACTTAAACTGGCAACCAAAAAAATAACACAAGACTGCTCAACGTTACAGAAAAAATAATATATCTCAGATATATCTTGCGAAATACCTTCTACCAGTACTGATGTAGCAAAACCACATGGCATCATTCTCTCTTCCTCAGACCCACAAACCAGGTGGAACAACTTGCATAAGTTTCATGAATCTAAAGCTTTACTTCAATAAATTTACATATAGGTTGCCAGAGAAGAAAAGAAAATAGAATAAGGAGAATATTTAAAAAATTTATCTATTTGACAAATAAACTTTCAGTGAACTCAAAATTAGCTGCTTCATTTGATAATTAGATACACCAGAAATGTTCATATGCAACTGAGGGAAAATTTCTACCATTGAACTCCACTCCTCATGCATGATCAGAATAATGTCTGAAGTACTAAAACAATATAAAATGTCTTACTTACAGTAATTTGATTAAAACTTCGATTTACAGCAACTTGTACCATCTTTCTCCAAACATCACTTGTAACCGAGGCATCAGTAGTTACCACCTGCGTAGTTGCTCGAATCCAGTAAGCTACTCTCATTGCTTAAGTGGAAACGGGAGGAATTCTGAAGATACTTACGCCAAGCATTGTTGCCATGTTAGGATGAATCATCCCAGAACCCTTTGCCATGCCCCCAACTCTGATTCGAGTTCCTCTTACCTGAGCAGAAGTACAGATACATATATACATATATATCATTACGAATTCATTATAGTTTCTTTCCTTTCAGAAATGGGAACTTAAGGATACACAAACTACAGACGGTCTTGAGTCCGACTATACATTGATTTCACCTAAGTGCTAATTTACTGCTTTTGATCTGGATTAAGCAAATAGTTTTGAAAATGGAACTTGAATGATTAAGAGAACTACATGATAATTATTTCAAAACCATAATTATGACATCTAATAGAAATCTACCCAATATAAATAGCTTGACTCAAACTGTCATACATATTGGGAGAGTAATGAATAATAGCATCGAAGAACCTTAATCAAAACAAACACAAAAATGCTGGAAAATTAATCTTACCTCTGTTTCAACAGCCACACTCTTACTAACAAGATCAGTGGTCGTTATAGCTACAGCTGCACAATTTGCCCTGCAAATGCCATATGAGATCAGCAATCTCTAGCCAGAACAGACCATCTAGAGTGGATTGAAGTTCATTATTTAGAATAAATGAATACAAACACAAATGGGTAAGTATAAGGGGAAGAAAGATACATAATTAATATAGGATTAAATCCGATGATGCCAATTAAAAATATAAATTATTACATCAGAAAAAGATGATTACCCCTCCACGGTAGGTGAAAGTTGTTCAACAAGATGTGGGAGTGAGTTGAGAAGTGCTTCCTGCAAGTGATGTAAACATAAAAAAACGGGGTTACTGGTCAGGGGAAAAACTCGCACGGTAAAATCATACACAAATATGCCAAAGAAATGTAAAGTCAAGGCATCCAACATTGGTGTTGTTATATGCAAGAAAGAGGTTCAAGCAATGAGGAAAAATCAATTAAGTGCAACATGTAAGTATTTACCTTCTTTATTCTTTGACCTATAACACCAGTTGATTCGATCAAGACTTCGTCTTGCTTCAGTTGAAGTAACTATTACAATTGAAAATTACTATCAGAAACCAAATATCTAAAGTCTAAACCAAAAGGGACAAACTGCAAACCTTAGCTAGTGCATTTGAGCACTCAATTACATCTTGATAACCTGCATCACCCTGAAAGGGAAATTCTGAAAATCTCAAGTCACATTATTAAATAATGCAGAAAAGTGATATGACATCATCACAAAGCCTATCACTTCTTTGTGAAGTTGGATGAGTCTGGATTTGCATTTACTGCCAATCAAATTGAAACTAGAGGAGAAGATGCACCCTGCTTTGAACTAAAGTTCAAAATTGAGCTTCCAATTAAAACATTCAGGAGAAATTACCGTTGCTGCATTAGCTTGACCAGCATTTATTAATACTGCACGAGCCTGAAAAGTGGTAGTATTCTTATAAGAAGACAGGATTTCAAAAGCAGTCAAGTTCGCTGCAACCAATCCATGACATCAGGTTACTAATATATACTTCTAATATGCTTCTTGGATTCACAAAATAGTAAAAATTCATGAAAGCCTGGATTCATCCTTCATATAAATGGAGATGCATCCTTTTCTGTAATAAATCATAAAAATACAAAAGCATCGGCTTAAACATGTGAAGGAGACCAATAAGATAGAATGATAGCTTAATTTAAAATTGTTTTCGGCTCAATAGTAACCAATTGCAACGACTTTTCTTCTTTATGTATCACATCATTGCTTAAGTCAATATAGGATAAGCAAACAGTATGCAGAGTACAGAACTACAATAGCATGTGAAAGTTGAGAGTTGGCAGTTCTAGAGGTGACAAAAAGTTCTTTCATCACAAGTGAGAGACAAAACAATAAGTACAAAGTCTCCTACATACCGTTTTAGATGTATTTAGTGCGGTTTTACAGTATAGTACAGGTGCAGCTGCAACAACATTTGTAGTAAATGCCCCTGGATGAAAAACAAGAAAATGGTGATTCCTGATTCATCGGTTTCTATTGGTTGATTGTTAGATGGTAAGTTTTGACACAACCGCCAAAAAAATGCGTTCCTTTTTTTTTTTGACAAAGGTAACAAGAAATGCATTCCTTTTTCATTTCAAGAATGCTGTATGTTGCTTTTCTCTCCCAAGGAAGGAGTGGGTGGGGGGAAAGGAGGTAAGAATTCTTAAAAAGCAACAGTAAAGTTTTTCACTCATGAACATACGAAAAGCTCAACACTGATGACCTAGGACTATATCAGGGTAGCTGACCTGCAGATATGGCATCTACATCACAAGTGACGAGTGCGAGATCAGGTTTCTCTCCAAGAGCACGCAATCCACCATACATCCCAGCAGCTTTGAAACCCTTTGCAGCAGTAACACCACCAGGAATCTACACATTTGAAGCAGTCTAAGTTGTCTACAGAAAAATTATATATATTGATCCTGAATCATCACCCGTCCAATTAGAAAACTAATATCAAACAAGTGGAGGAAACAGCATCAATGAGGTTCAGGAAAAAAAAACTATTATCCCTGTTTGCGTAAGTTTTATCAAGAACCATATACTAGCAACATATATACATACAGATATAGATATATAATTTAACAAATTCGATGAGCTTAAGCTTACAGTAGATCTTTGCTTGCTTTCTCCTGAAATGATGGTCTGGCATAATTATGCTAGCACTACTTTTAGAATGTTGACCCCATTCCCCAATTATCTATCTCGTCTCTAGCTAAAAATATTGTAGCAACTGTAAAATGTCTATTAGAGTAGCTTAGAAAGGCTATATTTGCTTTTATTCATCAGTTTCTAGCACTAATAAGGAACTCACCTATTTCATAGTACCACATTATATCTCAGATACTATTGTACAGAAAGCTACGTCTATCTCAATCTCAGTAGATAAAACGGTAGCACCAATCAAAGAGATTACAATACTCGATAACATTATAAGTATGTTAGTAAAGTTATAATGTAATATCTAGATTTCTCTTTCGTGCAAGCTGGCCATGAACCACCATCGTAAATATAAAAAAAAAGGTGTGATATTTACATAAACGTCTAGCAGCATATACCTCCTAATTTAGTAGTTAAACAAAATTGGCACGAATAGAGTGGAACGCATATAGTTGAATCAGTACGATGACTAATTTGCATTGAGGTGTAATTGATTGATTGAAACAAGAAACATATAAAGAGAAGAGAGAAGCCCCCTCACCTGTTGCCATGGTCCTTCTGGGAGAAATATAGGAGCTGCTGGTATATAATTTGATGCCTCTTTTGACATTGATATAACTGTAAATACTTTATAATCTCTCTGAAAACACCTTGGCGAACCACGTACCTGCAGCTTAAAATTTCACACTTTTTACCTACTGCATACTGAAAACATCACAGAAAAAGAACCCTTTTTTACATCCAAGGTGTAGCTTAATAGTCAATGAAGTGAATTGCGAACCGTGAGGTCTCACATTCAAACCCCAATAGAGACAAAATAAAAATACACTAGCTAATTTCTTTTCATCTGTCCTACCCTCGGGACTCAGGAGGTAACTGGCATCCCATGGATTTAGTCGAAATGTGCACAAGCTAACCTAGACACCACGATTATAAATAGATTAAAGGAAAACAGAACCCCAACACACAAACTGCAAGTAATTTGAGCACCATCAAGCTATTACACAAATCAAATACACTAACAAAATAAAGGGACATTTTTTACAATAAAAATCAAGATTCTTGATTCTTAGATTAGCAGTAAGAGTTTAACTGAAACTACCATATCCCAAACTCATTTCTGCAGAAAATTTTTATGGGTAATCAAAAAGAACATTAAAGGGTGAGATAAAAAACTAACCTTTACACCATTGAGGTCTGAAAATCTGCTGACAGAGATGAAGTGAGGAACAGAAAGAGGCATTGTTTGGGTGGTTAAGCTAAATAGTATTGAACTCAAATCTTTGTGCATAAATTGAAAATAAATCTGTAAAATTATTAACAACGAAAAAAACAAAATAAAGAGAAAAAAAAAATTGTTCAATTAGTGGGAGTAGGTGTATAATACAGTGGACAAAAATATTTTTGGGATAATCTAGGTTTTAATTTAATTAATTAATTATTATGCTCGTGTTTTTTTTTTGGTGTTAATTATGTTTATGTTGCCCGTGATTCATGATTATTCACTATTCTTTTCGAATTTCAAAATTCAAAGAATCTATCTTTCAGCGTGAAATTTTTATATATCTTTTAATATTATGATTTATCGTACTTTTTACGTAATTTATAAATATACAAATATAATTTTTTAAAAATTGAAAATTTGAAACGTAAATTTATGATCAAACTTAAATTGTTGATTCTCAAAAAACGAAAAGTTCCATATAAATTGGTCTAACGGTCGGATATGTAGCCGAACAAGGTTAGGTTAAGGTTGGCAAAATCAAACTCAACCCGTTTAAACTGTTTAAGTTTGGGAGAGTTAATTATAGTACTTGTTTAAGTTTGGGAGAGTTAATTATAGTACTTGTTTAATTTGGGCGAGTTAATTATTAGTTCAACATGTTTCAACTCAACCCATTTACGACCTCATTAAAAAGTGATTTGATATATATGTAGTTCGAATTGGATAACAAATTTTGCCAAAATATTTTTAAAAACTTTTATGTTTAAAGTTTGATATGTTATATATAGCCATAATAAAGAAAAATAATAATTTTATCAGGTGCTAAAATAATTTAAAAGAATAAATAAAACAATTAAACTTAGTAAAAAATGAATTGGATAAGGTCTTGACCAGGGGCGGAGCCACCTTGAGTTCAAGGGTTCATTTGAACCTCCTTCGGCATAAAATTATACTTACTATTTATATACGGCTAAAATAATATTTTATGCATATATATATAATAGAATTTGACTAGTTTGTGCGTTAACTCTATAAATTTTGAACTTCTTAATGAAAATACTGACTCAATCACTATTATTGACCTATTATATTACTTATCACCTAATCTATTTTGATTCAATTCATTATGATCCAAACTAATTTAAATTAAATTAGATCTTGACATAATCGTTAATTTTAAACTATTTTAATTTGATTCAACCCGCTCAATTGTCACTATCAACGGATAAAGTCCCACTAAATACAGAATCGATAAATTAGACAGGTCTTGATCAATAGTAACTTTAACAATTTGGAACATATGCTTAAATGATAAAGGCTGAAAAATATTTATAACAATTGAAACAAAGAAAAATTAAAATTTAAATAAAAAGGGCAGAATAATGAGAATAAAATTTGAATAAAAACTGTAAAAAATAAAATAAAATTGATGAAAATAGTATGATAATGAAATGTCTCTTTTCTGGATTAATGTTAGTTGAAGGTTTTTCTTCAAAACGTAATAAAAGGGTAAAATTTATTCATATCGGGTGTTTATATTAAGTCAATATATACATGTCATGTGTTTAAATTTATTGTTCATTTTACTTTATCAAAACACGTAATAATGTATTTTGTATTGATTTGATATAAACACGCGATGCGAATAAGTTTTTTCCATAATGAAAATAAGATATTTAGGTTTAATGGCTTTTTGTAGTTCGTTTTTTAATTATAGAAATTTAGACTAATAAAAGAGTATTTTTCATAAATTAACTTTCAAGTCATAACTCATAACTTTAATTAATTTCAAAGTTATTAATATTAGGATGATAATTAAATAATAGTAATTATTTTTTTTACAGTAGTAAACAATTTTGTATATCATAAGGTCTATAAAAAAATGTTCGATCAACATTTTTCAGGACTTTCATGCTTTTAAAATAATGTAGATTATTACACTAACGTATTTTATATTTATGTACATCAAATTTAAAAGAAAAGGACAAAAAAGTAAAATTTTAAACTTAAACAAGATATGAGATTTCAATAATTATAGAGATATGTCATTAAAATAAAATAGAGATTATTATGATACAAATAAAAGTCTAAAATTTAAAAAATTTAAAATCTGAAACTTGATATGATTTCATGATTTCAACAAGTAAAAGAATATTTCACTATGACTTTGTAACAATAAGGATTATGAAAAAAAAAAAAAATCATGCTAGAAAATATTTTTTTCTTAAATAAGTTCTATGGTGCACGAATTTATAATATATTTGAAATTGTAATATAGATACTAAATTATTATAATTTTGTCTTTTAATCCTAGTTTATTTTGAAACAATAACATTCTCAATGAAAATTAGTAAGCATTCAACAAATCCTACTAAATTTTCAATATTTAAGTATTTAGTTCATTTTCTTTTATCGTGTTTCAATCGATAACTAATTGTAAAATTAATTATTTTTTTTCGTTTGATACTCCAAGTTAATTTTTTTTTATGGAGGCAACTTTTATGTTGATCAACAATTAAAATGTCTTGTGAACAAGTAATAGTTATGGTAGTTTGAAGATTACGTTTATCAGATATATATGTATGTGATTTTATTTAGAAAAGACCTTTTATTCAATTAAAAGCGATAAAATTATAATAATATGGCTTTATCTTTTGATGGTAAAGTGAAACCATATGTTACTATGACATTGATGTACTTGTTTGAACAATGCACAATAGACTTGTTAATCTTATCAAGACTCACTGAATAAAGATGATACATAAAGATTGTACTTAAAGTCATGTTCCACATGACATAACACTCGTAAATAGAACAAATTTGATAATTCATTAAAAATTATGTCATTTAAAAATAATCTAACGATGAATAAAATAAAATAATTATGATATGACCGACATGATTCATGAAACTATACACAAATTTTTTAAATGGAGATAATAGATATCTCTTCTGTTTCAACTTATGTGACACTGTTTATTTTTTGAGCATTAAACCGTTTAATTTTAATTGAAAATTATCATATTTGTGCAAATTATCCACACACAAAGTATGGGCTAGGATGGGCAAACTATGAAATGGGCCAACAATGAAATGACCCTTTAGGAGATAGAGGGACCAAACTTTTGACTGAGTCTCTCCAAAATTCACTTTTCGAAAAAGAAATTTTTCGTATTTTAATTTGACTAAATATAAATATATAAAACGTTATAGTTATGATTTTGAAATTAAAGTGTGTACATTGTATGATATGTTTGAATATCTTTGAATAGTGGATAAATTTTAAATATTTCTTATTTAATTTAAATTTTATGAAATTGAGTTATGTTTTATTTTTATTTTGGAAAAGGTAGAAGAAAATAATTTATTTGAACTTTATGAAGTCAAATCGGAAAAAAAAAGTTTGAAGCTCTTTCAATTTAGAACTCAACTTCGATTTTAAATTTTTTACGACCAAACAATATTTTATTATAACATTATTAAAACAATTATTCATAAATACATACATAATTCGTATAATCAAACGATTGCCTAATCGTTATCAGGTGAACGTTAGAACTAAAGAGTTTGAAAGAAATATCTTTCGATTTTCTTCCATTTTTTACGCCAAACTTAAAACACATAAAGATTAAAAAAAAAAAAGGACTTTTTTATTAATTAAAAAATTAATAAAAAAGATTCATGTAGATTATCAACGGATGACAAAGCAAAAAAACACAAAGTAATTAACTAAAAAAAAATAATAATTTCATAAAACATTTTTTTAACTTCATCCTTGACGTCGTGACGTTCCCTCCTTCTCCGACGACGTCTCCGCCGGCAGCGGTGGCAATGAAACTCCGCTAGCAGTACGGCCGAGTCCAGATTTCGAATTTGCAGGCGGCGGCGTAACAACCTTATTTTGCTCGCCGCCGGCGCCGGCGCCATTGTCGGAATCGGCCACCGGATCAGCTAAAGAAATGTTCTCCGGCAAAACAAAATTGAAGCTCTGAGATGGCCTCCTTTGATGGCGATTTGCCCTTTCTGAAGACATTTTTATCGATTTTTTTGGGTGTAGTGTAGATATGTAGAAAAGTGGTTGTTGACTATCTCTCTCTATATAGGCAGAAATCGAACTAGCGTTTGACTGTAAATTTTTGATATAATTTTTTAAAAGTTCTTACAAATTAGTTCATGAGTATTTTTGGAAATTTCTTAAATTTTTTTATAATGAAACACATGTCTAAAAATAATTTCTTAAAATTTAAAGTAACTTTTAAATCTATGAATAAATAAGAGGTAATTAACCTTTTCTTTTAATTATAATAATAATATATTTAATAAAATTTCATATATGAGTTTGGAAGGATAAATTATATGTAAATTTTATGACTGTTTTATAGAGTTAGAGTATTGTTTTTGAAAGATTCGTTGATTTAAGTATAACAAATTCAAGTACAAGTAAGACGAAAATAACTATGAAAACATAACAATTATTAATTACTTTAAAAAATGCTTTTTCTATTTGTCAATTTTATTTTGATATATTTCATTTTTTGAGCGTCAAATTATATAAAATATTGATCAATATTATAAAATGTATAAAAAGAATTGTTAGTTAGCTTTTTGTATAGTTTCTAAATATCTAAAGTTTATTTAATTTTATTTCATGTTGAACACATATTATAAAATGTCTATCAAAGCTTTTTGTTAAATGATTTACTCTCTTCGTTCATTTTCACTTATTCATTTTAAGTTATACTGTAAATATTTTATCTAAATATTCATATTAATTGATGTATAGTGTTAGCTTTTGAAAAATGTTAAAAAGTAAAATAAAAAATAATATTTTTTTTAATACATTAAAAAGCAATAAGTAAAAATAAAAATATATATTCTAAAATAGAAAATAAAAAAATGACCTTCACACCCTCGCAAATCTTTTAAATTATTCGAAATCTTAAACTTTCAAATTCTAGATCCAACTTCGTCCAAAAAAAAATAAAAAATAAAAATAGTTGAATGTTAATAAAAAATATATAGATCAAATTCATTGCATCCATAAAAATGGGACAGTAACAATTAATGATAGTAAAGTCAACATCGTGAACAAAAATGGCATGATTTTGTTTAATTTATTTTTTGTCTGTTTTATCTTCTTCGTGAATGCTGCTCAAATTAAAGAAATTATTTTTTTGGTTTGTAATTTATTAATTTATGGAAAGTTGACACTGATTGATCTGAATTTTAGATAATAATTAGTTTTAATTGATCAAGAAAATATTTTTAAATAATAAATATTTTACCATTTATATTAATTATTTATTTTTCAAATTTAAAAATTATATATTAATTAATATAATTCATATGATAAAATATTTATATTAATTATTATTTTCAAGAAATATGAAGAAAAAAAAGAACAAATATATCTCCAACTATCACAAATGACATGCAGATACACTTCGTCATACTTTTGAGACATTGGTATCCAGTCATTCAAAAACTAGAGCATATACGCCCTTTACTCTAGCGGAGAACTAAATAGGGACGCGTGGCGTAATCTTATCCGTCGATCCAATATTTAACAAATGTCGATCGATAGATTAGATTATGACATGTGTATGTCCGTCAGTATAAAGGGTATATATGCTCTAGATTTTGAACGATAGAGGCACTAGTATCTCAAAAGTATGATGAAGGGTGTCTGCATAACATTTATAATAGTTTGAATATATTTATTATTTTTTTCGATAAAATTTAGACAAATAAAAATAAACGTAGAATAAGAAGAAAGTCAAGGAACAAGTACAAGATAAATAATTGTTAATTGAGATTATAGTAGTGCATTTTCTTGGTTTTGTTTAAATTGTGTTTTTTAATAAGGTACGTTGAATCTCTATTCTTTTTTCTTTCTTTTATGAAATCTCTGAATTAGATTTAGAGAGATTTATGTATTTGGACATGGACTTAATTAAGATAAAATTAATTATTTTACATTTTATATTTTATTTTTAATAATGATTAATTTTGAAAACTACAAACATCATAATTATGTCAAAGTAAATATTCAATAAAGTGTGTCCTTTAAGAAATTATAACCTTTCATTGTTGCCATAGGGACTAGCGTATTTACGGGTCGATTTGAATTGATAATTGGTTAAAATTAAAATTAAATTAATTTAATCAATTTTAAATTTATTAAAATTAAATCAAACATAGTATTTTATATATTTATCGGTTTGGTTGTTGTCGGTTTCGATTTGATTTTGGTTGGATATTCGGTTATTTATCATAAATAAAAATAAAAGAAATAATTCATTTATAACATGAAAAAAATGAAATAATCCATTTAAAACAAAAATAGTTAAAATGACTCATATTACAGAACTTGAATATCATTGTAGGTTATTTGTGTATTTGGTATAAATCCTACTTACGAAATTTCAATTTTTCAATTTTTCAAACTCAAAATTTAACTTTCATCAAGGATAACTTACATGGATATCCATTTAATCACCAAAATAAATAAATAAATGGATATCCATTTTTTTAGTTATAAATGTAATTCCAAACTCACTAACAAATTATACTGTTTAGTTACATTATATTAAAGACAATATTTTTATTTAAAAGAATATGTGAAAGTTCTGTTGTTATATGTGGAATATCTTTATAAAAAAAAATATGTGAGTTTTGTTGTTATATTTTGAATATCTTTATAAATAAACAAGTGAAAGTTTTGTTGTTATATTTTGGAAATCATGTTATTTCTTTGTAATGAGAGGCTGGAAGTCTCCTAAAAATTAAACAACTTAAAATTATAAATACCATGTGAGACAAGTACACATAGGCGGATCAAGGTGGGGCTCATGAACTCGAACAAATTCAGTAACTTTTTTATATATCTTGTATTGTATTAGAAAATTAAATAAATATATATGTATATTAACTTGTAAATCCCTAATAAAATTGATTGACGGGTCACGACTAAGGAAGGGAATGCATTTCACGCTAGAGTTGAAGGGTTCGAACCCTCCTCTCTTTTTGAAGGTAATTTAGAATCCCCAAACTCTTAATCTTACTCCGCCTACATGCTTGTTTTAAGTAGTGATTGACTTTGCAACTAAAGTAATTTTGGATAATGTAATGAGATGGTTGAGATTCCTTCCGTTCTTTATTAGACGTTTCAAATTTAAGCTTATGGAGACGGAAAAAATCTTATTGAAAGCACACATTATAACGTGTGAATTCAAATTTAAACATATTCCAACGTATATATTAAACATTCACAGTAAATCAAAAAAGAACACTACACCATTTTAGGCCTACGGCAACACCACTAAAGTGTAGCCTAAACTAGCAAAAAGTGTAGCCTTTGATAACAGGCTACACTTTTGGACTTTCAGCAACACTTTTTAAGGGGTGGCCTAAAGTAGCGTAACCTTTGACATTAGGCAACACTTTTTAAATGTTGCCATCTTTGGCAACACTTATAAAGCGTAACCAAAGAGGTATAAGGGCACGCTTTGTTGCAATGCATTTGCGACACCTATTTTACATTATACTACACTTAAAAGCGTTGCCTTTGCAGTGTATAGGTCACACTTCAAAAGTGTTGCCTTTTATAGGTCATCTAGAGCAACACTTATAAAGTGTTGCCTTTTATAGGTCATCTAGAGCAACACTTATAAAGTGTAGCTATATATCTCATCTAGAGCAACACTTATAAAGTGTAACTATATATCTCATCTAGAGCAACACTTACAAAGTGTAACTTTAACATTCGTCCTACAACAACACTTTCCAATTGCATATATTTAATATACATATATAATGACATAATTAAATCGAAGCTATATATTTCAAATAAACTTCGAGAAAAATCTCTTGTACAACCAATACTTAGAAAGTTATTACTTAAAGATCTCTAATATCAATAAATTCCAAAAAATCAAATGCGCCATTGAAACGTATATGATAATAGTACAAAAAATCTTCATCGTTTACTACAATAGATCGAATTTACTTTTGGCCAAAATTCAAATTCACTTGCCGATATTTTCCTGTACATTCAAAATAAAATTATAAGTTAGTAAAATAAATGTGAAAGTGCATAATCCGAGAGTATTCACGGTAAGCAAACCAATACAAATCAATATAGAACATTTATCTGTACATGAATTCTAGGTTACTGCCTCACTTATGGTGAGAAACATTCTTCCCTGTTTCCTTACCAACACAAAGATCTCAAGAGACTCCCACTTACTAAAAGATGATGCAGTTCCTGTATCTTTTAGTAAGGAAAACACCAGTAGCATGCAGTTACAAATTCAAAATCTAAAAGTAAAGGAAAACGCCAGTAGCAGTAGCAGTTAGTAAAGAGTTTACAGCCTAAAATCTAAAAGTAACACCACATTTCAAATTCAACAAAATCTTAGGAGAAAGCCCCAGAAGTTACAAATGCAGACACTGTCAAAATGCAGTAGCAGTAGCAGTAGCAGTTAGTATCAATAACTAGTCATGTTTTATATGATTCGAATCAACAAAAAAAAATAAGCAAGAAATAAACACCAAATCCACACCACCTTAATCTCAAATAAGGAACAGAATACTACCAAGAAAATGAGAAAATTTAGGGATTGAAATGCCTAAAACCAAAACAAATATAGCAAGAGAGGAAGAAAAGCCGCAACTTAATCTCAAATAAGGAACAGAATACAACCAAGAAAATGTTTTTGAATAAAGAAAGTCACTTGAGCTAATAAACTCAATACAATGAATATGTCAAGCAACATCATGTATACATCTGGTTGACAACATGTTTTCATGCCTAAATCTCAATGATCTGAATGAACTAAGAATATCAAAGATATTAGCAACAAATACTTTCAAATTCCTACTTTCTTTCATTATTACGTTGCAGTTGGGCCAGAAAATATTACTCACGCGTAACACAACAAATCTGAACCTGATGGTTATTGCTACATAATCACTTCACTCAACATGTTTAAGCAACTATAAACTGTGTGACCAATATCCCCTATTAAACAACACTACATCAAGGGTTATTTTCACAGATGATCAGAAAAATTTTAAAGCAGTACTATAAAAGTTGCAAAAACTATTTTGACATATCAAAGTATTCAAATCTGATCAAATTTCATGGCCAATTTTTTCCCTAGTCCAAAAATTATGGCCAAATGCTACTGAATTGCATTGGAAGGTCAAAGTCAGTTGTATTTCCTGATTAATTCATACCAATAATTGGAAGCAGAAACTTGTTAAAGAGATTTACAAGGACACTGTAACCGGTAACATTGCAAAGTGAGGTAGCAATAGAATCACTAGAAAGTGAAAGTTCACCAAGGTGACCTAACATAATCATTGGCGAAATACTCAAAAGGTACTGTGATAGTGTTTCTATAATTTCCAGTACTGTATAATATTGCTACAGCTGAGTTTCCAGAACTTCTAGTACTGTAAACTGAGTCTATAACCTATACAGACACAATATCTTGGAGTTCCAGGACTACAGTGAGAAGATTGAGGTGGCAAATATTAGTTGATGAAGTGTTGGTACTATTTAACATGCAATCAAGGCTAACATGCTATATATTTATATTGAACCATACTTGAGGAGAATTAACGCGACATCATACCTAAGATTTTGTTTCTGTTTTCACGGAGAGGTAGTACTTGTATCTGCCATCATTTCTTTATGTTCCTTGAGAAAACATGCACAACAAATTCTATCTTAGGTCTCTTAGAAGGGCTCAGATGCAGAATCTGCAAAATGAAGTAACTTTCTTAGATGACAATGGTTCATTATTATGAAAATTACAAGCCAAACTTACATTGAGGAACAGAGTGAACAAGCTAGATTTTAATATATTTTTTGAAGTAGTAACTCCTTACACGAATAAATCAATGGCTCACAAAATAATATCTGAGAATATATCAGAAAATTTCATTGCAAAATTTTATGGAGATCGCAACACCTGTGGGGGAGGGGGGCTTTAAAGTTATTTCAACTACAAATTTTATCACAAAAAGATTAAGAACAGTGGTTAAACCCTGATGATGTCAGTTCATCCATCTTCTCCAACATCAATAAAGAACTAAAACAACATTACCTTTCTTCAGGCAGTGAAATGGAAGAGGACGTGCAGGGAAACAATCTTTCACCATGAAACTTGAACACTAACGACGGAAGAGAATTTCGGGCAGAATTTCAGACTCGAACAAAAATTTGAAAAACTGATATGTGAAACGAATTTGAAAAACTGATATGTAAAAAAACACATGAATATCAAAACCCTAAAGTTAAAATTTAGACTTTCAAAATGAAATTTCTTACCTGATAAACCCAATTCCAACAAAATCTGTTTGAAATCGTGTTCTTCAGTGAGACACTTGAGAGAAAAGTGTGATGGAGAGACTAATTAGCTTCAGTTCATCATCATGTTAACAACCCAACAGTATTCGTTTCTTCTATACACAAAACGAAAAATCAAACACTTCAGCTAACAAGAAGACTATTTTAGAACTACCACTTGACAAATTAAGTTTCGGAACAGAGAATGGCACTTACTCTTCAAGGAATCGTTCTTTGGAGATATCAGTTCTTAGTGACTTCAACTCTTCAGCTCAGTTCTTCGACTCTTCAGATTGTATCGGAAAAGAGAACCAGTTCTTCAGCTTGTATCGTGACTTCAGTTCATCATCGATTTGGTTCTTCAGCTTGTATCGTGATTCTTCAGCTGAAGGAAAAAGGAAAGCTGAAGAGGAAAGTGAAGTGCTGAGTGAAAGAGGAAAGTGAGTATCGTGAGTCAAAAAAGTTTTTTCATTTAATAATGTTTAATTTTTTTGGCCAATAAAAATGGGAAGGAGTGTTAAAAATATGGGAGGGAATATAATATTTTAGTGAAATTTTTTAATGCCACACTTATAAAGTGTTGTTTTTTCAATTATAAAAATAGGACATTTTAGAAGTGTGGACATATATGTAAATAGGTGTTGCCAATTATATCATATTGTAACAACACTTATAAAGTGTACCTTATACCATTAAAGAGTACATTTTTGAAGTGTTGCCAAAATTATCGTAGCTAAAAGTTAAAAATTTTGGCCACGCTTAAAAGCGTTCCCAAAACTACTTTACAAGTGTAGTCCAGAATAAGTGTGGCCGTAGGCCTAAAATGGTGTAGTGGAAAATCCAAAAAGAAAAAGGAGAACTTACAGAAACCACTACAATTAAGGAGGTAATTACACAGTTCTCCCTGGTGGTTTGTGATATTACAATCACCTCCATCAATTTGTTTTCTCTGCAACAAAACTAATTCAAATTAGAGTTGTCAATATGGGTTGACTCATTCCATCCGCGTTAATTCATACATACTTTGAAATTGACGGGTCAGGTTGGATTAACCCATTTTTGTGTGGGCCAGAAAATGATCGATTCAATCCACAAGTACGTGGGTTACGGACTTGCCGGACAACCCTCTTTTCGTAAAAATACATTTTTAATACTTTTTTAAATTAAATAGTTTTAAAATATTATCATATATATCAGAAATATAATATTAAATGATGTTAGTGTTACTACTTGTTAACAAATCCACAAATAAAATTATCTTTATAATATTTATTAAGTTTGATTTCGAGTAAAAGCATAAATAACTAAATAAAAATATAAACCTTATTGTTTTCCAACGGTCATAATAAAACACAAAAACTATGACAATATTTCATAGGATACGGCCTATTTAGTGATTCCTAAAAAAATTTGGGAATTTTTATTTTACGTAATACATATTTTATAAACATAAGTTGTATTTAAATTATAATATTTCAAACTTTAAATGATTTTGAGTTTAGATATTGTTATTTTTAATACTCTATTTTATTTTTTAATTTATTTTTATTTGGCCCATGGATCGGTCCTATCCATATTTCTCAAGCGCCACAAATTGACATACTTATTTAGACCGTGCAATTTTTTTTTCCTTAAATGGACTCCAAAAATCGCAACACAACCCTATCAAAAGTCCCAAATTAGACCTTAGTATAGTATAAGTGTGTCTGAGATTTCGGACATAGGTTGAGGGGGTACTTGTGCATTATCCCTCCAAAAATACAAAATCTTGGAACTAAATCACAAATAATAATTTAAGTGTCATATTTCTTTAAACTTATAAAAGATATGTCATAGTTTATGTTTTCATTTTTTTTCTATAGATCCAAAATTAGAAGATTCATATTTGTGTATGCTTCAAAGGAAGTGCTGCATTATCATGTTCTTATATTTTTAAATTTTTGTAATAAAAAAATCATGATTAAAATACTAATCTAATAAGATTTAAGTGGTGAAAATCAAATTACAAAAGATGGAACACAATGTTGAACAAACTTGAAGAAGTGTGTTAGAATTTCAAATCTAATTTTCTTGAGAATTTTGAAGTAGGTATTGTTTCAATTTGTTGGAAATAGTATAAGGAGGTTATCTAAAAAATTTGAAGTTTGTCTCAATAGCTAACTATATGTCACATTTTTATACAATTTTAATATCTTTTATACACAATGATACACTTTTATACAAGATAGATATATAATATATACACTTTAAATATATAATCTGATATATTATTGTTAAATGTAGAATACATGACAAATGTGCGGATTGTACAATCAGACATGTTAAAAGAGATTGAGTTAATAAATGGACGAGACTGATATGAGCTAAAATACAAGTCAAAATCCATTCCGTCCAATTCCTACTAAGTTTTAATTTCATTATTTCTCATAAATCAATTTGAGTTAGATATCAACTCAATTTTTGATAGATTAAAATAGATTCGCCTTAAAATAAACTAAACTAATAAATGAATGAATGATAACCCGTTCAAACTTAAATGAATTAAATAGATTATAATTTCATGAACTAATTTTATTATCGCTAATTAAAATGTACAAAAATTTTGACTATGTAAGCTGCCCATATTTTTGTTATATGTAAGAGTATTTCTTAACGTCAAGCAAGAATGAATTCAGACGTTAGGAAATTTTCATTTTTGGCAACACTTATTTCTTTTCCATTCTCTTAACTGGTTAAATTACTTAATTCTTCTAAGACCGATTTAATTAATTTAGATTTGTATTATATAAAATTATTTATTTATTATGATTTTTAAATTTGCGCAACTTGAATTCGAAATATTTGACTAAGTATATTCTTATTTCTACTTTGTAGAAATATAAAATATTGTTTTTGAATGAACGAATCTTAATTATTTCACAATAATAATCTTTGGTATAAAATGTATATTACTTTTTTTATATGATACAACACACTTAATGTAATGTCACATAGAGTCAACATGAATGGTGTATACATGAATTTATCCTACTTTATAAAGATAAAAAAAACTATTTCAGAATGAAATGATCTCAACTATTCCACTATAATCTTTGATGGTCTATTATTCGATTTTTTTTTTTGTTTTGAAATGATATAAACAACAATAGTATACACAATGCAAATTCTATTAATAGAGTCTGAAAAAAAGTGATGAGCACGCTACAATTTTCTACTTTAAGAGGTTGTTTTTGATAAATTATCGATTCAAGTAATACATATCAAAGATCAAAATGTATAAAAAAAATAAAATAATAACAACAAATAATATAACAATCGAACCCAAATAAACAATAAAAAGACATTTTTTTAAAGTCATTTTCAAAGAGGCAAATAGTGATCTGTTAATTGTGGTCCTCCTAACATGTATTGCTGGAATTACCAATGCTTAGCCAAAAGGCATTCATGAATGGATCCACAAATATCACTACTTTTTTTTAGGACTCATATTTATATGTCAACATAATTTAATATATATGTATACAAAAATAATGAAATTTGTGTATTTTCATATTATTATTTATATTTTAGACTAAGGTTAAAATAATTTTGTTCAATAGGTTATTTGTAAATTTTGGTTTTTATTTATTCTGATATCTGATTAAATATAATTAACTTTTCATTAAGTAAAATACACATTTTTTTTAATTCTTCTCATTAATGTGCACAAGTTTATCTTTATCATTGCATAATTATTCATGGATTATGTAAAACTTGTATATTAGCTTAAAAAGAACTAAAATTAAAATTTATCAATAATTGTAGGATTTAAAATGTTATTATTCAATAAGAATATTATCTAACCATTTCATTTTTAATTTGGAATTTCTACGAGTTATTTACGATATAAAAGATGTGGATTCGAGTCCAAAAACACTACTTAATTATTTCCCTTTTTTCACAAATAAAATATATAGTTTTCATGCATAATAAAGAAAAAGATTTTTCACCTTTTTTTTGTGTGTGTCTTTTGACCAAGAAAAACCTCCAATAGTGCTTTGCAATTGCAAAACTTTTTGAAGATTTATTTAAGCTTCCATAAATCTAAATTTATAATGAATATTTTATTTATTGTTTAATAAAAAGGGTAAATTATAAGATGCTTGATAATAATAATATATTACTGTGATTACATAGTCAAAGGCTAGAGAAAATAAAATATACATAACTCTACTTTATTGAGTTAAAGAGAGCTTATTTCATATATAACCTTGACTTGAGAAAATCGTATACAAAATTCATATTGTAATAACAAGAGATGGAGAAATTATAATATGAGGACTGTAACAAATTATTTTTTATTGCTCGTTTGATTTGTTGCGATAAGATTATTATGCACTAAATATTTTAAATTATATTCTTAACAAAATAATATATATAATGGCTACTATATGAATGTTTTTTTTTCATTTAATTATATCAATTTATGTATTATTAATTCCACATTTTAATTATAATACACTACATAACACATTATTTCTTGTATAATTTATGGGGTATTAGTTACAAAAAATGAAAAATTAGAACAAAAGAAATTGTGAATATTTTTAAGTTCTTAGTGATAAATGAAATGAAATCATAATAATAATATATTTTATATTTTTCAAGTACTCCCAACCAAATGTTACCTTATTTTCTAAAGAAAACAAATATAATGTCTTTTCTTGAGTTGCACTGCTACTATTTCACCCACTTTTTTTTTCTCCACTCAATATTAAGTATTTATATTAATCTTCAATTAAATTTAAATTTATGCATTGTACAATCTATTCTTCAAAAAGTTATTTTTAGTATGATTCTTTTCATTTTCAAAAATTCGAACCATGATCTCTGATCAAGTGTCATGTGATCTCAAATCTCAACCATCCAATCACAGTCCATCTTAAATTCATCCACTTTTCTTGAGTTGCACTATTACTATTTAATTCTTTTTCCATATTATTTTAATATAATTTTGTGGACACAATAAATAAATGAGAATAAAAATAAAAATAAAAATCAGATAGCGTGGGATTAACGCACACAAATGCAAAAAAATATTCTATATGGACCCACTTTCCAATCTGTTGCTCAAATTGACATTTAAAAAAAAAGAAAAAGAAAAAGAAGAAAAAAAATAAAACAAAATAAAACAAAAGCAATCATATAATTAAGTTTTTAAATATAGTAAAAAGGGAATATATTCCTTTTAGCTCAGCTTACTCTTTCAAGCTAAGCCATATTGTAAAAGAATATAGGGAAAAGAGACAAATATACGAAAAAAGGATCAAAATTGTCCTTTATGTTTTAATTAAGAATCAAAGTAATCCTTGTGTTTTAACATGGAGCACTAATAGTCCTCCATGTTTCAACAATTGGTATACTTTTGATACCCTTGCAAACGGACGTCAAAAATCTAACGTTGCTTTCTCTTTTACACGTGAGAAGATTTCTACCATTGCCAACTAAATCTTCCCTTTCTTTTCTCTAGGATATCCATAATTTCATAATTTTGATTCATTGAAGATTGATGTTTGGAGAAGTAAAACGTATTCAGTTGCATTTGTTATTTTTGAAGAATGTATCTCCCTTTAATGGAAGTCTGCAACAAGAGTAAAATTCTTTATTTTTATGAATGCAAAGCAGTTTTTATGATCATAGTCTTCTTCTATGTCCTATGTGATAGATTATTTAAACTCAAGGAGGGTGCTATGCATATTGGTGTCTTGTTTATCTGCAAGTTAGTTTCTTGCACACGAGGTGCTTGATCAATTGTCCCAGTGATAATTAGCCTTGGTTCATTCTACTTGTTCCAATTATGACGGAAACATTCTAAATGTTCGTAAGCTCGAAGAAGCACGCGAGAATTCAGAGAAGCCTGGAAGTTGAAGAGATAATGTTTAGGAAAAATTCAAGATTCTATATTTTCTTGTTTGCAATGTAATCAGTAAGCTCGAAGAAGCATATGTTTTTCTCGCAGTATATAAAAATGTAACTTTTTATTTTTGCGATGTAATGGATTTGATACGTAATGTATGATTGGTTTCAATTTGTTGAGAAGTTAGCTTGAAAATTTTGATATTATATGTGTTGATGGTGCAAAACTACATCAGATTTGTACTAGAACGAATAACACTAAAATTTTAGTAAACCTTTACCAAAACCGCAATAGAGCACCAATAATGCGTCAAAATAACTCCAAAAGTTTACCAAAATAACATTAGAATTGCACCTAAACAGTATGATTGCACCAACATAGCAGCATAATAGATTCAAAATTACACCAGAAAAGTATCAAAACAACATTTGAATTAAGCCAAAACAACAGTATAACAATAACCTATAAATCGACATTAAACTTGCATCAACACCACCACCAGAAAGCACTAGAACTGCACCAGAACTGCACCAAAAACAGCAACGAAAAGTCACCATAACAACAGCTAAACAACTCCAAAACTGCACGAGATAAGCTCCGAAAATAGATTCCAAAACTGCACGAGAAAAGCTCCAAAAACAGACTTCAAAAATGCACGAGAAAAGCTCCAAAAATAGACTCCAAAATTGCACCAAACATCACCAGATTCGCTCAAAAACTACACCAAAAAAGAAAGGAAACTGAAAAAAACAACAAAATATAGTTTAAACTTGAGAAAAAGCACACAATGATCCATTTTTTTACCCAAAAAAGTTGTATTATTTATAATGTAACTCCACTTTGTTGGGTTTGTTGTGAATTTTTCCAAGACGAATTCAATTCTTCTCCTTGTCCTACTTCTCTCTATTTCATATTTTGTTGTTGAACTTTCGAACATCTCCGTCTAACCTGAAAGCATAATATATATAAATATTTATATATACTTTATATTAGCTAAAGTTGATTAAATGATGAAATAATTCAAAAATGATGTTACAAGATAGTACAGGTAGTTTATCACGAACAGAAGTAGTAGTTTCAGGCTGCACATTTTTAGTTTTGCAAGTCCTTTTGTTGTGACCAGACTTGTGGTAAGTACTACAATCTAGAGATTTTTATTTCCTTTTCATCGTTGTTCGATTGCTCCTACTTCATCAGCTTCTTTTCTTCTGCTTTCTTCCTCTCTTTGTACTTGTCAAGCTCATTGGAGGCAACGGGGGAAGTTTGTTAGATTTTGGCCACATTTGCGGGCCATTCATCGGAAAAATTGCATTCTCATATATTTTTCTGTATGTTTCCACCTTGTAGGAAACATGGACATAATCAAGAATGTCTTCTCGATTAGCCCAAATAGCTGCAATTGCGTGCTTGCAAGGGATTCCAGTGAGACTCCATTTTCTACAACTACATGTTCTCTTCTCCAAATCCACTGTCCAATTATCCATGATACTAGCTCCTATAATTTCATTGTTCCATTGATTTGACTTTCTAGGAATATATTCTCCGGCTGCCTTTTGATTTTTTAAGCAATATATCTTTAATCTTGGGACAAACATCACCTAGATAGAATATTGAATTTTCCTAAACGTTATCTCTTCAACTTCCAGGATTCTCTGAATTCTCGCGTGCTTCTTTGAACTTACGAACATTTAGAATATTTTCGTCATAATTGGAACAAGTAGAATGAACCAAGGCTAATTATCACTGGGACAATTGATCAAGCACCTCGTGTGCAAGAAACTAACTTGCAGATAAACAAGACACCAATATGCATAGCACCCTCCTTGAGTTTAAATAATCTATCACATAGGACATAGAAGAAGACTATGATCATAAAAAACTGCTTTGCATTCATAAAAATAAAGAATTTTACTCTTGTTGCAGACTTCCATTGAAGGGAGATACATTCTTCAAAAATAACATATGCAACTGAATACGTTTTACTTCTCCAAACATCAATCTTCAATGAATCAAAATTATGAAATTATGGATATCCTAGGGAAAAGAAAGGGAAGATTTAGTTGGCAATGGTAGAAATCTTCTCACGTGTAAAAGAGAAAGCAACGTTAGATTTTTGACGTCCGTTTGCAAGGATATCAAAAGTATACCAATTGTTGAAACATGGAGGACTATTAGTGCTCCATGTTAAAACACAAGGATTACTTTGATTCTTAATTCAAACATAAAGGACAATTTTGATCCTTTTCTCCAAATATACCCCCAAACAATTATAAATGGTACGTCAATACCCTTCGTTATATTTTAGGGCTATCCATACCCTTACCGTTAATATTTTAGGTTGTGTATACCCTTAAGGTTAACGGAGGGACATGTGTCTTCATCTAAACGATTCAACTAAATTTATTTTTAATTTTACCCATAAATAAAAACCAACCCATATGACCCGCCCATGACCCATTTATGTTAAGTAAATTTGAGTAATTAATGCTACATTGCTCTGTCACTTTTATTTCCTTCACCATATTTTCACCATTGCTTCCTCGATCGGCTCGTGCGCCTCGAAAGTCGAACCCAGCGTCAACACTGTCGCCATCGATGACAAACATATGATTCTGTCCGACAATTGAAAACCCAATTATGTAGTGTTGAAGAGAGATTTGATTGATCTGGGTTGGTTGACTTTGACGGCGATGGCCTATGGGGAATCGGAGGCGGGAAAAGCAACAAGGTCTCCCCCAAGTTCATGTTGATTCCATCTGTGATCTAACTTAACTATATTTTCGACGAATACTAACATAAAACGTTGGCAACGAATCCAATTCGTAATTTCTCATACACTTTTGTAATTCCATTCATTCTCCAATCTTTCTTGTGTAATAATCAGTTCTCCATCACCTCTATGTTGAAGTAACAAGTTTTTCGATTCACAAATGTTAGAGAGAAATGGATTTGATCATAAGTTGGTGAAAAATAAAAATTGCATTGCAGTATTCTATGAAATTATTTTAATGCATTTGGGTGCTTTTGGGTTATGATTTAGGTATGGTCATATGGGTTAAATTATCGGCTCATGTGGGTTTGATTATGGGTCGGTTTTTATTTATGGATAAAATTAAAAATAAATTTAGTTGAATCGTTTAGATGAAGACACGTGTCCCTCTGTTAATTTCAAGGGTTTACACAACCTAAAATATAACGAAAGATATTGACGTATTATTTTTAATAGTTCGGAGATATATTTGTTCCTTTTCTCAAGAATATATAATACAATAGCAACAAAGTTAAACAAGTTTCAAAAGATGTTCAAGACATAATACATACGTATCAAGAAATAAAATGACCGGATTATTTCGTATAGCTATTTTTATACATATTACAATTTTTTGACAAATGATGTGTGACTGATCACTCTTTATTATATATGGCTACGCCAGGTCAGCGGCTTAAGCCGACGGCTTAATTGAAAAGTACGCGGCGCCAAGTAAAGGCTCTCACACAATAATTAGTGTGTATGATAACCACACAATAAAAATTCCCTTCCATTGAGAAGCCACCTTTATTAAGGAGGAGAAGAGCTCACATAAAAACATCCCTTTCTTATTGAGCCTTGAACCCTTCTTCAATCTCTTTGAATTTTCAAATACAATCAAAATGGTGAGTTAATTTTCAACCCCTTTTGCTTTTCTTGAATTTTAAATTCACTTTTGATACTTCTTGTTTTGTTAATTCTTGTTGTTGTGTGTGTTTTAGTATAGAGATTTTGTGAATGGGTTTAGTTTTTGATTGATCTGATTAGTTAATCTATATGGGTGTTGGTTAAAAAAGTGATCTTTATGGAAATTTCACTGTTGGTTGTCTTCTTGTTTTGCTTTGTTTTTCCTCCTGTTGTTGTTGTTTGTGTGTGTTAGTAGAGAGATTTTGTAAATGGGTTTAGTGTTTGCTTGATCTGATTAGATACTCTATATGGGTGTTGGCTAAAAAACTGATCTTTATGGGAATATCATTGTTGGTTTCTTCTTGTTTTGCTTTGTTTTTTCCTAGTGTGTGTTAGTAGAGAGATTTTGTGAGTGGGTTTAGTGTTTGATTGATCTGATTAGATAATCTATATGGGTGTTGGCTAAAAAACTGATCTTTATGGGAATATCACTGTTGGTTTCTTCTTGTTTGTGAGTGGGTTTAGTGTTTGATTGATCTGATTAGATGATCTATATGGGTGTTGGTTAAAAAAGTGATCTTTATGGGAATTTCACTGTTGGTTTCTTCTTGTTTTGCTTTGTTTTTCTTAGTGTGTGTGTGTTAGTAGAAAGATTTTGTGAATGGGTTTAGTTTTTTATCTGTGATTGTGATATATGGGTATTGGCTAAAAAAAACTTATCTTTATGGGAATTTCACTGTTGAATTTTCTGGTTTTACTTTGTTTTTCTTGGTGTCTCTGCGTATTTGTTTTGTAAATGAGTTTAGCTTTTGATCTATGATTGATCTGATTAGATAATCTACATGTGAGTTGGCTAAAAAAGTGATCTTTATTGAGATTTTCACTGTTGATGTCTTGATTTACTTTTCTTTTTATTGGTGTGTCTGTTTTAGTAGAAAGATTTGGTAAATGGGTTTAGTTTTTAATCTGTGATTGATCTGATTAGATAATCTATATGTGTGTTGGCTAAAATAGTGATCTTTATGGAAATTTCATTGTCGATCTTCCTGGTTTGCTTTGTTTTTGTTTTGGTGTGTTAGTAGAAGATTTTGTAAATGGTTTAGTTTTTTTATCTATGATTGATGTGATGTGTTAAATATGGGTATTGGCTAAAGAAACTGGTCTTTATGGAATCTTTGGGGTTACTTCAGCTCAAAATCCTGTGAACTTATGGGTTGATCTGAGTATTTCATTAGTACAGGCAGTTGTTATAATTGAAAATTTTGGTCTAATTTTATCTGGGTTCTGCTCAGATTAAGTATTTAATTAGTTGGTATTCCGTCGATTTAATGTGTTTGAGAATTTTTTCTTGATCTGCTGAGTAAGAAAGTTGAGGAAAAAAAAATGATTTTCTGTCGAAGGGGAGTTTTTGGAGGTGTACTCTTTTTTGATCTAATGCATGTTTAGGATTTTTTTTGTATTTGAATTTTGTTTCTCTATTACTAGGCTGCCGTGTATATTGGAGGAATATATGAATAAGAATGGACCCGAATTAAATCAATTGGACCAATCAAAGATCCTTCCTTTTTTCAAATTTCTAGCTGATGATAATTGACAATTGTTTCTGGAAGAGTAATCTGCTGCCACCACTGTTTTGACATTGATACATAGTTCTAAACTAATGAGAAGTGTCACTGATAACGAAATCTTGTATTATTCACCAGATGTCCAGTCTTGGGTGTGTGGTTTTTTTTTGAGTCTCGCATTGGCTCACGAAGGGTTATTAGGTCCTCTTTATGTTGTTGAGTTAGACCCAAGGTCCATCTCTTTATAGTAAAAAATGTTAAAACTCACGATGCAGTCTTCCTATGTAACCATCAGTTTGTGTCCTATTTGATACTTAAGTAGGTGAGGTGACAGAGAAAACAAATGTTGTATGGGCTGTTTACCTGCTTGTGCTCATCCGCTGCCAAGATTAACTTGAAACTTGCTCTCCAACCGTCCCCCTTCCAGTCACTACTCTGAATGCAGGAGTTACTCTTGTTTGCGTTCGGAGTTCGTTTAGGACAGCTTAGTAAGCTATGTTATGACAAGGATAAACTCCGCTGCTGCAGACCAATGTGACGGCATTGATTTCTGTGGATGAAACCTAGTACACATTTAGTGTTGTTGCTCGTGTCTCTTGATTGATAAATGGAGAACAATGGATATTTATTGTGATGCTCTCTTTTGATGTAATTCGATTAGATGTATTGAACCGTTTTGCTTCAAAATCTTGCGATTGATTAAACATTGAGCAAGTTCGTATTTTGGTTATTGTATAGGCTAATGCAGCGTCCGGGATGGCTGTGCATGATGACTGCAAGTTAAAATTCTTGGAGCTGAAAGCAAAAAGAACTCACCGCTTTATTGTTTTCAAGATAGAGGAGAAACAAAAGCAGGTTGTGGTTGAAAAGGTTGGTGAGCCAGCCCAAGGTTACGAGGATTTCACTGCGTGTCTTCCTGATAATGAATGTCGATATGCTGTGTACGATTTTGATTTCGTCACCGCTGAGAATTGCCAGAAAAGCAGGATCTTTTTCATTGCATGGTAGTATTCTCAATGTTCATAAGCATTTTAAACAATATTGTTATGTATTCCTTTGGTCTCAACGTGTTTTTTTCCGTTTTCTTCGCTTCAAGGTCCCCTGACACATCAAGGGTGAGAAGCAAGATGATCTATGCCAGTACAAAGGAAAGATTCAAGAGAGAGCTTGATGGAATTCAGGTTGAGTTGCAAGCAACCGACCCAACCGAAATGGGACTTGATGTTATTAAGAGCCGCGCCAACTAGATATCGACTGATAGGTATCAGATGGACCTTATAAGAAGTGAAAACTCCTAATGCAATCATATTTTTTACTCTTTTAAGGAAATATTTACAGTGTGACAGATACTTGGTATATTGGTTGCCAAGTGCTCTACAGTATATGTACTTTTTTATGAACAAGTTCTATGGTGTTTGATATATGATGTAATTTGTTACTTTTTTTTTTTTTGTTCCAAGTTTTCAACTATTAGTTTGATTCTATAAACTAATATGTATCATCCATTTTAGATTGTTTTATTTAGAGTGTTTTTTCCTTCAAAGATTTGATCTTTTTTTCTCAACATAATGATACAAAGGGGAGTGAAGAATCTTGGTCACATTTGTTTTATCGAGCGTTTATAAAAAACCACCTCTTTATCCCATAAAGGTAGGAATAAGTACACGATTATGTTGTTGTTCACACCATGCCGCGATTACTAATGAAAAACTTATTGCTTTACACGATTATGTTGTTCACACCATGCCGCGATTACTAATGAAAAACTTATGGCTTTACACGAGTATGTTGTTGTTCACACCATACTGCGACTACTAATGAAAAACTTATGGGCTTACACCAGTATGTAGTTTGATTCTATATACTAATATGTATCCATTTTAGATTGTTTTATTGAGAGTGTTTTTTCCTTCTAGATTTGATCTTTTTTCCTCAACATAATGATACAAGGGGAGTGAAGAATCTTGGTCATATTTGTCTTGTCGAGCGTTTATAAAAAAATAACCTCTTTACCCCACAAAGAGGTAGGAATAAGTACACGAGTATGTGGTTGTTCACACCATATGAAAAACTTATGGGCTTACACGAGTATGTGGTTGTTCACACCATATGAAAAACTTATGGACTTACACGAGTATTTATGAGGTATTAGTTAAAAAAAAATGAAAAATTAGAACAAAAAGTTGTGAATAATATTAAGTTCTTAGTGATAAATGAAATCAAATCATAATAATGTTATATTTTATATTTTTCAAGTACTCCCAACCAAATGTTACCTTATTTTCTAAAAAAAATAAAAAATATAATGTCTTTTCTTGAGTTGCACAGCTACTATTTCACCCACTTTTTTTTCTCCGCTCAATATTCAATATTTATATTAGTCTTCAATTAAATTTAAATTTATGCATTGTACGATCTATTTTTTAAAAATTCATTTTTAATATGAGTCTTTTCATTTTTAAAAATTCAAACCACGATCTCTGATTAAGAGTCACGTGATCTCAAGTCTCAACCATTCCAAGTCCATCTTAAATTCATCCACTTTTCTTGAGTTGCACTACTACTATTTAATTCTTTTTCCATATATTTTTATTATAATTTTGTGGACACAATAAATAAATGAGAATAAAAATAAAAATAAAAATAATAAATCAGATAGCGTGGGATTAACGCAGACAGATGCAAAAAAGATTCTATATGGACCCATCTCTTTGTGGCATTTACTTTCCAATCTGTTACTCAAATTGACATTTTAAAAAATATAAAAAATAGAAGAAAAAAAATAAAAAAAATTATAACAAAAGTAATCATATAATAAAGTTTTTAAATATAGTAAAAAGGGAATATATTCCTTTTAGCTCAGCTTGCTCTTTCAAGCTAAGCCATATTGTAAAGAATATATAATAATCTATACAAATAAAATAAATAAATAACAAAAAATAAATACAATAATTCAAACAATTTATAATGATAGTGTTAACAGTGAATTAACCACTATCAAAGTAATGGGAATGACAATAAGTTCTTGATAAAAAGTGTTTCTTTTTTTTAATAGATTTTGCGTGATGTGATTTAATTTTTTATCGAATTTTAGAGTAAATATGAATATTCAGTTAAAAAAGATAAATGACATAAATTCCACCTTTAAGTTCTCTTATTGCCATTATCCCCTATTAGTTTTAAAAATTTCCAAAATTCTTCATTTTCATGCATCAGATTAATGTATCAACGCATCAAATTAATTTATCTCGCGTATCAAATTAATGTATTTCGCGCATTAGATCAGTGTTCATGTATAAAATGTACATCAGATTAGTGTATCGTGTATAAAATGTAATATATCTTACTTAACGATTAATGTATCTCGCGCATCAGTATCAACGCTCATATTATTGTATCAGTTTGAAATTTTTTTGTAATTATAAACTTATAAGGGATAAATGATAATTTTATTTTAAAAATATGTGATTTCTGTTCTTTGCCCACGACAATAACAACAACAACAAATGCACTTTAATTCCACTAGTAATACAATAGTAATAAATTAAAGTTAAACAAATTATAAAAAATATTCAAGACATAATATATATGTATCAAAAAATAAAATGACCGAATTATTTTGTATAACTATTTGTATACATATTACAATTTTTTGATAAAAGATGTTCGACTGATCACTCTTTATTGGATAAAGATTCGGTCAAGTAATATTAGGTCAAATAATATTTAATAACATTATAGATTCATGACATGTGTATTATATGATAATTTATGGTTGAGATTCATTTAAATTATATACTCATTAAATAATAAAAATAACAAAGTTGTCAACTTTTTTATTTTTTAAAATTAACAAATAAAGCAATTAAGTGTACCCAAACTAATATTTTCAAGAAAAAAATTTAAGATTGACGGGAATAAACGAACTTCCAGACTTTTTACCCGCCAAACTTCTTTGGGAGTAATTTCACACCTGTTTTTTTTTCAAATTCTGAAGCAATCTCCAAAATAGGTTAAATTTGAAAACACCATTGAGTTATAAATAAAAATTCAACTAATTAAGAACATGATAATACATTTAAAAAAGAAAAAGCTTATTTGGAGGTTTTGAAATGATTATAAAAATATATTTAATCAGATTCTTTAAAAGTGTCGGGTTCTTTAAAATTAGTATTAATTTAAAAAATCCAATACAAATACGAGATTTGGCAGGTAAAAAAGTCAAAAAGTCCGCATATTCCCGCTAGTTTTATTTTTTTCTTGAAAATATTAGGTAGGATACACTTAATTGTTTTAGTTGATAGTTTTAAAAAATAAAAATAATTGAAGATTTTGTTGTTTTTATTATTATAATGAATATATAATTTGAATAGATCTCGACCATAAATTATTATACAATACACGTGGCATGAATCTATAAGACCATTGAACAATACTTGACCTAATTATACTTGACCGTCCTTTATTATATAAGGCTACGCTACAAGAATATGGTCGTCGGTCAGCGGATTAAAGCTTAAGGCTTAAGCCGACGGCTTAATTGAAAAATACGCGGCGCCAAGTAAAGTCACTCACACGATAATTAATGTGTACGATAACCACACAATAAAAATTCCGTTCCATTGAGAAGCCACCTTTACTAAGAAGGAGAAGAGCTCAAATAAAAACATCCTTTTCTTGTTGAACCCTTCTTCAAATCTCTTTGAATTGTCAAATACAATCAAAATGGTGAGTTAATTTTCAACCCCTTTTGCTTTTCTTGCATTTTAAATTCACTGTTGGTTTCTTGTTGTTTTGTTGATTCTTGATGTGTGTGTGTTGTAGTATAGAGATTTTGTGAATGGGTTTAGTTTTTGATTGATCTGATTAGTTAATCTATATGGGTTTTGGTTAAAAAAGTGATCTTTATGGAAATTTCACTGTTGGTTGTCTTCTTGTTTTGCTTTGTTTTTCCTGTTTTGTGTGTGTGTTGTTAGTAGAGAGATTTTGTGAGTGGGTTTAGTGTTTGATTGATCTGATTAGATAATCTATATGGGTGTTGGGTAAAAAACTGATCTTTATGGGAATATCACCTTGTTTTGCTTTGTTTTTCCTAGTGTGTGTTAGTAGAGAGATTTTGTGAGTGGGTTTAGTGTTTGATTGATCTGATTAGATAATCTACATGGGTGTTGGCTAAAAAACTGATCTTTATGGGAATATCACTGTTGGTTTCTTCTTGTTTTGCTTTGTTTTTTCCTAGTGTGTGTTAGTAGAGAGATTCTGTGAGTGGGTTTAGTGTTTGATTGATCTGATTAGATAATCTACATGGGTGTTGGCTAAAAAACTGATCTTTATGGGAATATCACTGTTGGTTTCTTCTTGTTTTGCTTTGTTTTTTCCTAGTGTGTGTTAGTAGAGAGATTCTGTGAGTGGGTTTAGTGTTTGATTGATCTGATTAGATAATCTACATGGGTGTTGGCTAAAAAACTGATCTTTATGGGAATATCACTGTTGGTTTCTTCTTGTTTTGCTTTGTTTTTTCCTAGTGTGTGTTAGTAGAGAGATTCTGTGAGTGGGTTTAGTGTTTGATTGATCTGATTAGATAATCTACATGGGTGTTGGCTAAAAAACTGATCTTTATGGGAATATCACTGCTGCTTTCTTCTTGTTTTGCTTTGTTTTTTCCTAGTGTGTGTTAGTAGAGAGATTCTGTGAGTGGGTTTAGTGTTTGATTGATCTGATTAGATAATCTACATGGGTGTTGGCTAAAAAACTGATCTTTATGGGAATATCACTGTTGGTTTCTTCTTGTTTTGCTTTGTTTTTTCCTAGTGTGTGTTAGTAGAGAGATTCTGTGAGTGGGTTTAGTGTTTGATTGATCTGATTAGATAATCTACATGGGTGTTGGCTAAAAAACTGATCTTTATGGGAATATCACTGTTGGTTTCTTCTTGTTTTGCTTTGTTTTTTCCTAGTGTGTGTTAGTAGAGAGATTCTGTGAGTGGGTTTAGTGTTTGATTGATCTGATTAGATAATCTACATGGGTGTTGGCTAAAAAACTGATCTTTATGGGAATATCACTGCTGCTTTCTTCTTGTTTTGCTTTGTTTTTCCTAGTGTGTGTGTTAGTAGAGAGATTTTGTGAGTGGGTTTAGTGTTTGATTGATCTGATTAGATAATCTATATGGGTGTTGGCTAAAAAACTGATCTTTATGGAACTTACACTGTTGGTTTCTTCTTGTTTTGCTTTGTTTTTCTTAGTGTGTATGTTAGTAGAAACATTTTGTGAATGGGTTTAGTTTTTTATCTGTGATTGTGATTGATATGATGAGATAATCTATATGGTATTGGCTAAAAAAACTCATCTTTATGGAAATTTCACTGTTGAATTTTCTAGTTTTACTTTGTTTTTCTTGGTGTCTGTGTGTGTTTTGTTTTGTAAATGAGTTTAGCATTTGATCTATGATTAATCTGATTAGATAATTTACATGTGAGTTGGCTAAAAAAGTGATCTTTATTGAATTTTTCACTGTTGATGTCTTATTTTTCTTGGTGTTGTTTTAGTAGAAAGATTTGGTAAATGGGTTAAGTTTTTGATCTGTGATTGATCTGATTAGATAATATATATGGGTGTTGGCTAAATAAGTGATCTTTAGGAAATTTCATTGTCGATCTTCGTGGTTTGCTTTGTTTTTTTGGTGTGTTAGTAGAGGATTTTGTAAATGGTTTTGTTTTTGATCTATGATTGATGTGATGAGTTAAATACGGGTATTGGCTAAAGAAACTGATCTTTATGGAATCTTTGGGGTTACTTCAGCTTGAAATCTTGTGAACTTATGGGTTGATCTGAGTATTTCATTAGTACAGGAATTTGTTATAATTGAAAATTTTGGTTTAATTTTATCTGGTTCAGCTCAGATTAAGTATTTCACTAGTACAGGCAGTTGTTATAATTGAAAATTTTGGTTTAATTTTAACTGGTTCAGCTTAGATTAAGTATTTAATTAGTTGGTATTCCGTCGATTTAATGCATTTGAGAGAATTTCTTGATCTGTTATGTACGAAATTTGAGGAAACAATTATGATTTTCTATCGAAGGGGAGTTTTTGGAGTTGTACTCTTTTGATCTAATGCATGTTTAGGATTTCTTTTGGTATTTGGATTTTGTTTCTCTAATTGGAGGAATATATGAATAAGAATGGACCTGAATTAAATCAATTGGACCAATCAAAGATCCTTTCTTTTCTCAAGTTCCTAGCTGATGATAATTGACAATTGTTTCTGGAAGAGTAATTTGCTGCCACCACTGTTTTGACATTGATACATAGTTCTAAACTAATGAGAAGTGTCACTGATAACGAAATCTTGTATTGTTCTCCAGATGTCCAGTCTTGGGTGTGTGGTCTTTTTTGAGTCTCGCATTGGCTCACGAAGGGTTAATAGGTCCTCTATATATGGTCTTGGGAGCTTTTGGTGTTGAGTTAGACCCAAGGTCCATTTCTTTAGAATAAAAAATGTTAAAGTCACGATGCAGTCTTCTATGTAACCATCAGTTTGCGTCCTATTTGATACTTAAGAAGGTGAGGTGACAGAGAAAACAAATGTTGTATGAGCTGTTTACCTGCTTGTTGTGCTCATCCGCTGCCAAGATTCACTTGAAACTTGACTCTCCAACCGTCCCCCTTCCAGTCACTACTCTGAATGCAGGAGTTACTCTTGTTTGCGTTCGGAGTTCGTTTAGGACAGCTTAGTAAGCTATGTTATGACAAGGATAAACTCCGCTGCTGCAGACCAATGTGACGGCATTGATTTCTGTGGATGAAACCTAGTACACATTTAGTGTTGTTGCTCGTGTCTCTTGATTAATAGATGGAGAAAAATGGGGTTTTATTGTGATGCTCTCTTTTGATGTAATTCGATTAGATGTATTGAACCGTTTTGCTTCAAAATCTTGCGATTGATTAAACATTGAGCAAGTACGTATTTTGGTTATTGTATAGGCTAATGCAGCGTCCGGGATGGCTGTGCATGATGACTGCAAGTTAAAGTTCTTGGAGCTGAAAGCAAAAAGAACTCACCGCTTTATTGTTTTCAAGATAGAGGAGAAACAAAAGCAGGTTGTGGTTGAAAAGGTTGGTGAGCCAGCCCAAGGTTACGAGGATTTCACTGCGTGTCTTCCTGATAATGAATGTCGATATGCTGTGTACGATTTTGATTTCGTAACCGCTGAGAATTGCCAGAAAAGCAGAATCTTTTTCATTGCATGGTAGTATTCTCAATGTTCATAAGCATTTTAAACAATATTGTTATGTATTCCTTTGGTCTCAACGTGTTTTTTTCCGTTTTCTTCTCTTCAAGGTCCCCTGACACATCAAGGGTGAGAAGCAAGATGATCTATGCCAGTACAAAGGAAAGATTCAAGAGAGAGCTTGATGGAATTCAGGTTGAGTTGCAAGCAACCGACCCAACCGAAATGGGACTTGATGTTATTAAGAGTCGCGCCAACTAGATATCGACTGATAGGTATCAAATGGACCTTATAAGAAGTGAAAACTCCTAATGCAATCATATTTTTTACTCTTTTAAGGAAATATTTACAGTGTGACAGATACTTGGTATATTGGTTGCCAAGTGCTCTACAGTACATGTACTTTTTTATGAACAAGTTCTATGGTGTTTGATATATGATGTAATTTGTTACTTTTTTTTTTTTGTTCCAAGTTTTCAACTATTAGTTTGATTCTATAAACTAATATGTATCATCCATTTTAGATTGTTTTCCAATATCTTCTTTTGACACTTTACTTTGTGATTCTTGTTTTGGAATGGATACAAACAAAGCTAATTGTTGTTCTAATTAGCAAGTTTGTATATTTTGATTTAATTGTAGTTTTAGACGTAGTTGTCAAGAGAAGTTCATGAACATTTTACAGTGGTTTTCCTTCAAAGATTTGATCTTTTTTTCTCAACATAATGATACAAGGGGAGTGAAGAATCTTGGTCACATTTGTCTTGTCGAGCGTTTATAAAAAAAATTCTTTACCTCCACAAAGAGGTAGGAATAAGTACAGCGTATGTTGTTGTTCACACCATGCCGCGATTACTAATGAAAAACTTATGGCTTTATACGAGTATGTTGTTCACACCATACTGCGACTACTAATGAAAAACTTTTGGGCTTACACCAGTATGTAGTTGTTCACACCATGCACCGCGACTACTAATGAAAAACTTATGGGCTTACACAATTATGTTGTTGTTCACACCATGCCGCAACTACTAATGAAAAACTCATTGGCTTACAAGAGTATGTTGTTGTTCACATTATGTCGCGATTACTAATGAAAAACTCGTGTACACCCATTCAACATGATGATTTGCATTTATAGCATTACAAAAAATTAAAACGATAATATGTATTAAGTATTTGATTTAAACGGACTTATACATCACTATCATATATACTAATCATACATTTACTTTCAAATAGTTACATATATTACCACTAATAATAATTTATACCGTATATTAGTAAAAATACTAATAGATACACACATTTCTTAAAATCTAAGATTGATTAATAATCTTTACATTTAAACATTCCAATTAAAGTTCCAAAACCAATCAAATATTTTCTGTCTAATCGGCCTCTCCTCGATCTCCTTCGCCGACAATATCTCTCCCCCACTCCCACCCTAGCTCGCTTATACAACTCATTTAAGTAACCCGTCTTCTTTCCTCCATGAATGAGAGAGAAAGTCAGAGGAAAAAAACACGTTCTCTCTTTGCAAGATTCAATCATTAAAAACACATAATATTCAATTAGTACTTAGAAAACGCATAATATTCTATTGATACATAGGATTAAACGTAAAACAACACTGATCAATTTTAAACTAATCTTATCAACTAACCATTTATAATCCTTGTTAAGAGAAAGAGTTACTTTTATCCACTTAGCATCTTTTGGTTCTCAAAGCCTCTGCTCTTCTTCACTGAGCATTTCTTGAATTAGTGTCACCGCATGCTACCTGTTTGTTGAATTGCTTCAATGGCTTTCTCTTTCTCTTCTTTCCTCAAATGTCATCCATGGACTCAATCTCAAAATCCACCAAACCCCTTTTCATTTCCTCCTCCATTTCATCCTCCTAAACCCATATCTCTCCCATTTTCATCTCGCCATGAACGTGTTTCTTCAACTGTTTTACCTTCTAAAGCAAAAGAACTCTTGCAAGATTTCACACCAAAGCAATTTCTCGACACCCTTCGTCAAGAAAATGATGAAACTTCAGCTTTTCATCTCTTTAAATGGGCTTCTAAGCAACCCCATTTCACACCCACTTTGTCTATATACGAGGAGATTCTAAGGAGGCTTGGAAATGTGGGATCTTTTGATTTAATGAAGGGGATATTGGATGATATGAAGAGATTGAAGGTTGAATTAGTTGAAGGTACTTTCTTTATTTTTATTGAAAGTTATGCTAAATTTGAGTTGTATAATGAAGCTATTAAGGTTCTTGATTTGATGTGGAATGAGTTTGGTGTAAAGCCTGGTACTTTTAGTTATAATTTGTTGTTGAATGTTCTTGTTGATGGGAATAAGTTGAAATTTGTTGAAAATGTGCATAGTAGAATGTTGGATGAAGGTGTAAAGGCGGATGTATCGACTTTTAATATATTGATAAAAGCTTTGTGTAAGACGCATCAGATTAGGCCTGCTATTTTGATGATGGAGGAAATGCCTAGGCATGGTTTGGTACCGGATGAAAGGACCTTTACGACGATAATGCAAGGTTATATTGAGGAAGGGAATTTAGATGGTGCATTGAGAATTAGGGATCAAATGGTGTCAGCGAAATGTCTTGCAAGTAATATTACTGTTAATCTTTTGATTCATGGGTACTGTAAAGAAGGAAGGATTGATGAAGCTCTGAACTTTGTGCAAGATATGTGTAGTCGAGGGTTTTCTCCGGACCAATTTACGTTCAACACTTTGATAAACGGTTTGTGCAAAGCAGGACACGCTGTCCAAGCCTTGGATATTTTGGATTTAATGTTGCAGGACGGGTTTGATCCTGATGTATATACTTATAATATTTTGATTTCTGGGCTTTGTGAAGTTGGTGAAGTCCAAGAGGCTATGGAACTTCTCAATCAGATGCTTGTAAGGGACTGTACACCTAATACAGTCACTTATAACACCATCATTAGTGCTTTGTGTAAGGAGAACCAAGTCCAAGAAGCTACCGAGTTTGCTCGTGTTCTTACGAGCAAAGGGTTCTTACCTGATGTTTGCACTTTTAATTCTCTCATACAAGGTCTCTGCTTTACCGGCAATTTCAATGTTGCAATGGAAATGTTTGAAGAAATGAAGGACAAAGGTTGCCAGCCAGACGAGTTCACTTATAATATCCTAATTGATTGTCTCTGTGCCAAAAGGAGAATAGGTGAAGCTTTGAACCTACTCAAAGATATGGAATCGAGTGGCTGTGCAAGAAGTGTGATAACATACAATACTCTGATAGATGGCTTCTGCAAAGACAAGAAAATTGAAGAAGCAGAAGAGATTTTCGACCAGATGGAACTACAAGGGGTTTCTAGAAACCTGGTCACGTATAACACTCTGATTGATGGTCTTTGTAAGAGCAAGAGAGTAGAAGATGCTGCTCAGCTTATGGACCAGATGATACTGGAAGGACTAAAGCCTGACAAATTCACGTACAATTCCATTCTCGCTCATTTCTGCAGAGCAGGTGATATAAAAAAGGCTGCAGACATTGTGCAAACGATGACATCAAATGGATGTGAACCAGACATTGTTACGTATGGGACCTTAATACAGGGACTATGTAAAGCAGGTAGGGTTGAGATTGCAAGCAAGCTCCTCAGGAGTATTCAAATGAAAGGAATGGTTTTGACCCCTCAGGCCTATAATCCTGTAATTCAAGCAATCTTCAGACGGAGGAAAACCAATGAAGCCGTAAGACTCTTCAGAGAAATGCAGGAAACAGCTAGTCCTCCTGATGCTTTATCTTATAAGATTGTTTTTCGTGGTCTTTCTTCTGGTGGGGGACCGATTCAAGAAGCTGTTGATTTTTCTGTTGAGATGATGGAAAAAGGACACATACCTGAATTTTCCTCATTCTACAATCTGGCTGAAGGACTGTATTCTTTGTCGAGGGAGGACACGCTAGTTAAGCTTGTTGGCATGATCATGAAGAAAGCAAACTTCTCAGACAGTGAGGTTACTATGATTAAAGGTTTCCTGAAAATCCGGAAATTCCAAGATGCACTGGCTACTCTTGGCAGTGTCCTAGATAGCAGATACCCAAAAAGGACATACTCGGGATAAAGAAATCATCCAAAGTAGGAATCAAACTGTATCAGTTGCTTGCTATGATAGTAATCGGTGTCTAATTTTGTCCACTCAGTTTGATAATGGTTTCATTTTTTGGCCCATCTCCGAAATAACCTCTTTAATGAGTTACAACTTAAACACTGTGGACATTTCCCAGCTTAATACAGTTCTCTAGAAGGCTTAAGTAATGTATTCATATATTGTCGCTGATTTCTGCTCTTAGATACATGCAACACAGAATTCTAACTGTATCAAAGCCATCTTACTAAGTTAATGTCAGAAGTAGTGGTTTTTCTTGAACAGCAGGATACAGACCATGTATATGTTAGTTGCTTCTCTAAAGTTTCTGAAGCTGTCCCTCAATTAAGTTGTTGTTCCTCCACCCTTCGATCTGTGAGACTAATGTTTTCAGTTACATTTATCTGTGCACACCATTTTCCTTCTCAGCACTGTAAGCTCACTCCAATAAGCCTCATTTCTCTTTTCTTCTAATACATGAAAATTCCAATGCAAGAAACGCCAAAATCATTGGGATAAAGAAGAACTTGATATAGGGGTAGGGGGTAGCTGTTAGCTGGTAATTTAACTGAAAACTTAACATAGTAAAATCATCCTAGTTAATATAAGTTTCTTGTATGAATCCACTTGACCTGAAAATTTCGTGCACGAACTATGAATGCATACTGGCATAATCAATCAACCTCCCGGTTCTCATTCCCTACCTTCAGTTCAACTAAGGACGAGGGTAAAGTTAGGTAGCTTCGGAAAAATCTGCATGATGGCAAGCATGTTTTCTGTTTTCATGAATTTCAGTTCAATGAAAGTTAGCTTGGGTGAATGCATTGAGCCCTAACTCAGAAGGTATGTCTTCTTCTTCTGATTTTTGTTGGTTTGTTTGTTTCGATTAACTTCAAGTCCTGTAATCATTGTATTGGTTGCAGATTCATTAAGATTCATTGTACAAGCTTGTTTCCTAAGACAAGTTGGATAAGTCTTTAGCTCCAAGTGTCTAAGTTTACGTAAAGGCCAAAGATCAGTCTTTCATGAGTCCTTGGATCATGCTGACCACATTTTGCTTCACTTCAGCTGTTCAAGGTAAATAGTTTTCCTCTTTCTCAAAATTTACTTCAGTTTTTCATCAACATGAGCTTTATGAAGACTTTGACGACTTGTCCGAGACATCAATAGGGTGCATTAGGTTGGTATAGGAGTCATAATGCTCTTGGCTGCTCAGAAAGATGGATAAGTGACTATAGGGAAGTGTGTGCAAATGACGTTGCTTCATCGATATATGTTAGTAAACTCTGAAGTAGATTAATGAGGTATCCCGAGAAATATGCCTCCTCCCTTTCCTTCATCACTGCATTGTGCTGAAATGTTTGAGGTACGGACTTCTTCTCGGAGATATGGTTGGGAATATGAACGTCTTCCAAGTTCAAATCTCGTCCCCGGCTTAGTCTTGAGCTGTAGTCACCAGCTTCTTTCACAATGTTAGTTATATTAGAGAATATATGTCCTGTCCCTCAATATCATCCAAATGCATGAAGATGGGATCAGAGACACACATTGGATGTTTGAACCGGTAGTATGTTCCAATTCGAAGCAGTGACATTGTTCATTCACATAACTGCTCCTCATCTTTAATTTCAATTGGATTCTAATTTCATTCAAAGCATGTTTTATGTTTCTTCATTGATGAGTCGACGGAAATCTGGCATTAGTAACTTAGAGTGAGTTTTTGTTTGGCTAGCTTGGGCATTCATTGTTTTAGCTTGTTTAGGAACCTAGGATATCTTGTTGTGGTTCAGACATGTGTTTAAATGTATCATTTTCAATTTTAGCTGCAAGACTTGGTGTAAGTTCATCTACTTCAGACTTGGTAAGCAGGATTTACCTATGATTTGTTGCTTGGACGCTAGACAAAACGGCCTCGTGCAATTAGTCGAAGTACGTTCAAGCTGATCGTCGATGTAAAAAGAGAAACTTTGTTGCCTCTTTGAGAATCTAAAAAGCAGTTAAATAGTGCTAACATCAAGCATAAAGTTTATATATTGACTATGTAGTGGCCTAGTTGGGTAGATTCTCTTTGTAATGATGCCAAAATCTTTGAGTAAAGAGACCAAAAAGTTCTAAATTTGAGCTTTTGGTGCAACTTCTTTGTCAAATTTTTTCAAACAAAAAATATACTTCAAAAAGACTATTTCCATTTACTGTATTTTCTTTTCATACTTGATTTTGATATGTATTTGCATCGAGGTCTATCGGAAACCTCTCTAACTTCATAAAATGGGTTAAGGTTGCATCAGTGTTGTGAAAGGCGCTCGCCATAGCGCCTTTGGCGAATGGCGAGGCGAGGCGAGGCTGTGTCGCCATTATCCACTGAGGCGAGGCGATCTCAAATAGGCGAGCCGAGGCGACCCAATGGCGACGTAAATGGCGTCGCCATTTTGATTATTTTTTTTAAAAAAAAAGTTTTAACTTAATAATATTAGTTTTTTTTCTTCTATTTTCAAACTTTCATCAGACTTTCGCGTATTCCTCTTCTTCTCTTCCTCGAGTCGCTGCTGCTTCTTCTCTTCCTCAGTCGCTGCCCTCTTCTTCTCTTCCTCAGTCGCTGCTCTCTTCTTCGTCTCTTTCCCTCGAGTTGCTGCTCCATTCGTCTCTTTCTCTTTCACTCTTCACTGCTCCCTGCCTTCACTACTCTTTTTTTTCCTCTGTTTTCTGCACTCTCTGTTTTGTCCCAGATTACTGTAAAATGCTTTCTGCTTTCACTGTGTTGTGACTGTTGTCCATTATTTTTTTGAAAATAAATTAATTCTTCTATAGTAATTATTATAATATTTGTAATATATGTAATTGCTATTGAAATTTTGAATATTATATGTGCAATTAAATATTTTTAATTTTTGGTATTAATTGGCGCCTCGATTCAAAAAGGCGAGCGGCGAGGCGTGGCGAGGCAGGCCCTTGTCGCCTTTTGTCGCCTCTCGCCGTCCAAAACACTGGGTTGCATACAAATCACCTTCGTGAAACTTCATTTGTGAGATTATATTATGTTATTGTTGTAATTCATGTCTCAAACTTAAAATTTGATGTGGCCCTTTTACAAATTTTGTAAGTTTTCATTGTATCAACCTTGCAAATATTTTGTATTTGATACATTAATAAATTAGTAATTAAAAAAGGGATAGTTTCAAATATATACCATAAAGTAATTAGTTTATAACAAATATAATCATGTTTTTATAGTCGAAAGTCATTGGAAGTATACACGGGATACACAATAATTATACATTATGATACGTATAAGTTTTCATTCCATCAACCTTGCAAGTATTTTGTATTCGATACATTAATAAATTGGTAATTAAAAAGAGGGATAGCCTCAAATACAAACAATAAATTAATTAGTTTATATTCCATCAACCTTTCAAGTATTTTGTATTTGATACATTAATAAATGGTAAGAGGAATAGTTTCAAATACAAACAATTAAGTAATTAGTTTATGACAAATATAATTATGTTTTTTATTTATATAAAAATAGCCAAAAGTCATTAAAAGTATACATTGACTATATGTCAACTATACATTATGATACATTCAAAAGCAGATTCTAGCTTATTCATACTTGAGCTATACATTGATTATACATTATGATATATTTAAAAAGTTAAATATAGATTAACTATACATGAAAGTATACACTGACCATTTATCAAATTAATCTTTTCTAACCGTTTGTTAGGCTAATTGAAGAAGCAGGAAAGGGATGAAAAATAGTTAAATGGAAGATTAATTATGACAAAGAAGGTGATTTCGGAAGCAAAAACAATTTAATTGCAAGTAATTTTACTTCTTTCGATCCTGACTAACTCAAAATCTTCTCTAAATAGTATTAAATTTTAGATATGAAATCTTCTTAATATTTTAAATATTTTGATATATATTTTATTCAAAACGATTTATGTTTGCTCTTCGACAATTTTTTAAAATTAAGCTTTGAAACTTTAATGATCGAGATTGATCATCAAAGAACCATTAATGGCTAAAGTAGAAAGGAGGAGAGTGACCATTTTTATCCCAAAAAAACAATGAATTTTTTACCAAAAAAAATATGTTTTTTTGGCAATAATTTAACATTACAATTTTTAATGTGCCATGTCAATGAGACAACAATAAAAAACATTTAAGTACGTTTTACATATCTCTAATTTATGATCAAAATTCAAAAATTATTTTTTACTTTCTATCAATCAAAATCAAAAAATTAAATTAAAATATAGGGAGTTACCCCGATTCAATCTCCAAAACACAAATTAGCATATATTTGTATAGTGCATATATATCATATGTATTTTGTATAAAATTTATAACAATGTAAAATGTGTGTATAAATATCTATATATTTTTATACAAGCTTATACATTGTGTACAATAGATATATAATGTTACATAATATTATACAAACATCGTTGCGGTAGAAAATGAGCTATGTGAGTGTAACACAAAAATATAAATCACAATTACCTAAAATATACATATTCTTTATCATAAATTTGAAAAAATTATATTATTTTAAAAAAATTACAAAAATTTCCTGTTGGATACATTTCTATCCTCTCTCGGATACATCCGTGAGCTATGTATCCCCAGATTTTCTAAATTGCTATGTATTACGATTTATGTATTCGCATGTCTCTTGATATATCCAAAATCTTTTAATTTTAGAAAAAAATTATAATTCAGAAAAGAGTAGGGGTAGGGGTATAATGTAATCATTTTTTAACTAATTATTTTTTGGGCAAATTACAGAAATCACATACTTTAAGTTAAAATTACAATCTATCCCTTAAAGGTTTATAATTACAAAATCCCTCAAAACGGATACAATAATATAAGCGCCGATACATTGATCTAATGCGCGAGATACACTAATTTGATGCGTGAGATACACTAATTCGATCCGCGAGATACACTAATCTGATGCGCGAGATACATTTTATACATGATACACTAATATGATGTGCGGGATATACTAATCTGATGCGCTTATACATGATACACTAATCTGATGCGCGAGATACATTAACGTGATGCACGGAAATGAGGAATTTTAGAAATTTGTAAATCTTATAGGGGATAATAGTAATAACTAATAAGTAAACTAAAAGGTGAGATTTCCGTGATTAATCCTTATTTTTATTAGATTGCACATTTTTTAAAATAAAAATCCACATTTCACAAAAGTTTGGGGGTTAAAAATAGCGTTTCTATAACATAAAGGACCATTTTCGTTGAACCCTTGTAACACATCATATTTTGCTCTCACTTCTCACATCATATCAAGTTTTTTAGGGCAAACAATAGAGAGAGAGAAGGAGATTGCGGCACCCACAAAGCATCCAAAATCCACTGGTAATTATCACATGAAACCATTTTTTTTTCTTAATTTGCAAATTTTTAGTACAGTTTCAATCTGGTATGAGTAGATTTGAACATATATATATGTGTGTGTGAAATGCCCATTTGGATTTATAGATGTGTTTACGTACTTGAATCTTTCGATTTATGATGTGGGGTTCTTTTTCTTTACATGGAAAGAATGAAAGTTGAGATTTTTGTCGTTTTTTATTGATTGTAACTATTTGGGTATGGGTGAATTAGAGCGGAGTGGCTGTAGAGGATTGATATGTTTTAACTTTACTGGTTTGGGGTAGAGCTTAGTTGATTTAATTGATTGATGGGGTTTTGTTAGATTTGTGCCCAGGTAATAAAAGATGATAAAGAAACTTTTTTCTGGGTTTTGGGTCGAGTGGTGAGAGGGTAATTTGTGTTGTGTGGGTTAGGTGCACTCGCGGGTTTGAAAGAAGACTTGGTGTTTAAGTCGAGAAAGGTGTAATAGGCGGGCACCTAGTTTAAAGATTTCTTGGTTATAAGATAGGTGAATAAAGAAAACATTATTCTGGTATGATATTTGGTTTCTTAGGGATGGGGGTGGGGGTGGAGTTGAGTGGGGAGGACAAAGAAGCTAGAGTTTTGACCTGTTTGAACTATTGATTGGGTTTTGTTGTATGTTGTCCTATAAACACTACTACTGAGTATATGGATTTAGCATATATGGTTTTGCCTGTGTTGATGGACATCTCTGCCATTTGTCTCATCCAACTGTTCCTTTGCAGGTGAAAGATCATCAAAATGGCGACTTTTGCCAAACCGGAGAATGCTTTGAAGCGAGCTGAAGGTTAGTGGAGTTACTATCTTCATCTGTTTTAGCAAATATCTTTTACGGAACTACTCAAAGTCTTACTTTGAGTTGTGCACTAGTATTATGGGTTCTGTACACTTGCTAATTTTTGTCTCAAGCAATGGGTCTGAGATTTTAGGAGGGGGTTATATATGTTCACAGGGTGAGGGTAGTCTAGATGATTCTTAGTAATATTGAAGAGTGAAAATTTTGAAATTCCAGTTGTTTTTATAGCAAAATTTAAATATTGGCATGCTGATGAGTTTAATGTTTTGATGCAGAGTTGATCACTGTTGGACAAAAACAAGAAGCCCTTCAAGCACTTCATGATCTTATTACTTCAAGGAGGTATAGAGCATGGCAAAAGACTCTTGAAAGGATAATGTTTAAGTATGTAGAGCTATGTGTTGACATGAGAAGGGGGAGGTTTGCCAAGGATGGCCTAATTCAATATCGTATAGTCTGTCAACAAGTGAACATTAACTCCTTAGAGGAGGTAATAAAGCACTTCATGCATTTAGCTACTGAGCGAGCTGAACTAGCTCGCAATCAGGCACAAGCTCTTGAGGAAGCTCTGGATGTGGAAGACTTGGAGGCTGATAAAAGGCCTGAAGATCTTATGTTGAGTTATGTTAGTGGGGAGAAAGGAAAAGATCGATCTGATCGGGAGCTTGTCACTCCCTGGTTTAAGTTCTTGTGGGAGACATATAGAACTGTTCTGGAGATCTTGCGTAACAACTCAAGATTGGAAGCTCTGTATGCAGTAAGTTTCCATTGCCTACTTTTAGTTATGTGGTTGAATAATTAGACTGCTTTTATGTTCTGAGGTGAGGAATTTAGTTACCCGAATTTTCTCTGTTTTCAGAACTTGTTTTAGACTGTAATTGAGTAAGCAGATTGATTATCCTTTTTTTTCTTTTCTTTCTATTTGCTTGCCTGGAAAGTTATTATGCTTCTGATTAGTAAATCAGAAATCAGTCCGTTTTTACTTCTTATTCACAAACTTAGCGGGAGTCTCTCTCAGTTTGCTGGGTATCTGTCTATGTACTTTGTTTAGTACAGATATCAGTTTTGTCAGATTAAGTTTATTATTTATTGATATGAAAGTTTATATATCATCCTGTTGTAAAAATTTTTTGCGCCTTAGAACCAAATTTGTCCTGTATGCTATTTAAGCTTTCTGCATGGCGGATTGGAAATTCTTTACTCTCTCCATCTTTAATTGGCGCATTTTTTTTCCGCTGAAAGATAGGTTAATTAATTTTCAAACCTAATTTGCTCAGATGACAGCACACCGAGCCTTTCAGTTCTGTAAGCAATACAAGCGTACAACAGAATTTCGCCGTCTTTGTGAAATCATCAGGAACCATTTGGCAAATCTCAACAAGTATAGAGATCAGAGGGACCGGCCTGATCTGTCTCTTCCAGAAAGTCTGCAATTGTATCTAGACACTAGATTTGAACAGCTGAAAGTTGCTACTGAACTGAGTCTATGGCAGGTTATTACTTTTTCTGATAGATTGTAAGCATATCTTTTTGTCCCAAGAGAGTGAATTTCATATGTTCTAATTTTTCTTTGATGCAGGAAGCTTTTCGTTCCATTGAGGACATATATGGTTTGATGTGCATGGTTAAAAAAACTCCCAAGGCGTCATTAATGGGTGTTTACTATGGAAAGCTTACTGAGATATTTTGGATGTCATCAAATCATCTTTATCATGCTTATGCCTGGCTCAAGCTTTTCTCTCTACAGAAGGGTTTTAATAAAAATTTAAGCCAGAAGGATTTGCAGTTAATAGCATCGTCTGTTGTCCTAGCTGCACTTTCAGTGCCTCCTTATGATCAGTCTTATGGTGCATCTCATCTTGAGCTTGAAAATGAGAAGGAGAGGAGTTTGAGGGTGGCCAATCTAATTGGTTTTGAAGTTGAACCCAAAGCCGAAAACAGAGTGGCGGTAATTTCATTTCTGATTATGTTATTTAGTTCCTTTTTTTTTTTTGATGAAGATGTTATTTAGTTCTTTATTATAATGTCTTACTTCGGCTAATCAGCTTCAGTTCTCTTGCTGTTTCTCCTTTTCAGCTTTCTCGATCATCACTTCTCTCAGAGTTGGTGAGTAATGTTATATGTTTTTTTTGAATTTAGTGTATGGTCGTTCAATTTTTTCCATTAAATTCCATTTGTTTATTTTAATTTCAATGAACCCATCAAATTTTTGAGGCACAAATAAGTGCATTATACTGTATTTTGTAATTGTTTCAGTCTCTTGATTTTTTAATTGTGTGACGGTTCCTTTTGCTTTTTCTTAATTGTTTCTCCTTCTGTAGGTGTCCAAAGGTGTGATGTCCTGTGTCACTCAAGAAGTGAAAGATCTTTATCATCTGTTAGAAAATGAGTTCCTTCCTTTGGATCTGGCACTGAAGGTGCAGCCCATATTGAATAAAATATCAAAGCTTGGCGGTAAGCTGTCGTCAGTTTCTTCGGTTCCTGAAGTACAACTGTCTCAGTATGTTCCTGCCTTAGAAAAGCTTGCTACTCTGAGGTTGCTCCAGCAGGTGTGCACACTGTTTTATACCTTTTGATAAAGAGCAGATCAGACATGTTCATTATTTAGGCGGAAGTCCATCTTTCAATTAAATGAGAACCCTTTTCTTGTTGCAGGTCTCTCAGGTGTATCAGACAATCCAGATTGATAACATATCTAAGATGATCCCATTCTTCGACTTCACCGCTATTGAGAAAATATCTGTTGATGCGGTTAGGCGTAATTTTCTTGCCATCAAAGTCGATCACATGAAGGGTGCAGTCTTCTTTGGCAAACAGGTATAATTGTGTTGCTTGGAATTAAAATTTCATCTACTGTTTTTGTTTGTTTGTCGGTAGGGCACACCTAGATATTCCTTTCCCTTGTCTTTGTCAGGGATTTTGTCAGCCCTATCAATCAGCTGTGCAGAAACATTGTTCTTCTCCTCACTGTTTAAGTAATAGCATGGACATAGCTTGCTTATGACATCTGACCATGTGTCGTCTGTTATCTATAATTAAATGTTTGAAACAGTTAAATTATGGGCTATCTAAATGTGTGTTGTTGGCATAATAAGTTTGTAGTTGCGTCACTAGAATGAATCTGGCTGACTGAGCTTGTGAACTCTGAAGAGCTGTGGTTTGTTTCTGAGATCTAAGAGTTCGACTGGATTGCTATTTCTGGCGGATTCTATGTTATGGGATTATGGGCCATGGGGATGGTTTAAAAGTCCGACTCTTGTGGATTTGTAAGTTCAGCATTGTACCTCTGTGGTATAATATGTGATGAACTGAGGCAGGGGAATTTTTTCAAATTTTTCTCTTAGACATTTTGAACCAGCAGGGATTAATCTCATGTGTGCTAGTCTAACATATATCATTTGCTTTTGATTTTGTTTCTAGAGTGTTGAGGCTGAAGGACTCCGGGATCATCTGTCTCTTTTTGCTGAATCCCTTAGCAAGGCAAGAACAATGATCTATCCCCCAGCAAAGAAGGCAGCCAAGCTCGGGGATGCCTTGTCTAATTTAGCGGAGATAGTGGAGAAGGAGCACAAGAGACTTCTTGCAAGGAAGTCCATTATTGAAAAACGCAAAGAGGAGCAAGAGCGTTTACTCTTAGAAATGGTATGAACTTCTTGGTTGCATTATGAAATGCTTGTTATTGTTGTTCTCGTGTATGAACTTTTATGACTCCTTATTAAGGAACGAGTGGAAGAGTCGAAGAGGCGAGAGCTTCAAAAGATGACGGAAGATGCTGAGCAGAAGCGCATTGCTGCCGAGTATGAACAAAGGAGGAGCCAGCGAATTTTGAAGGAAATAGAAGACCGAGAACTTGAAGAGGCACAAGCTATGCTGCAAGAAGCTGAAAAACGCAGCAAGAGGAAGAAGAAGCCTATTCTAGAGGGAGTAAGTGCATAATTTGTAATCCTATCCCCAAACCTTCAGTTGGGAAATCTTACCTGGCTTTAATTTGATTTCAGGAAAAGATGACTAAACAGGTGATCATGGAATTGGCGCTGAATGAGCAACTGAGGGAGAGGCAAGAAAGGGAGAAAAAGTTGCAGAAGTATGCCAAAACTATGGATCATTTGGAAAGAGCTAAGAGAGAAGAAGCCGCACCTCTTATTGAAGCTGCATATAAACAGCGTTTAGCCGAAGAGGCAGCTCTTCATGAACGTGAGCAGCAGGTTTGCATTGAAGATACATCATGCTTTTTGACCAAACCGCAATAACAATTCACTTTTCTCTTCAAGAAATGGAAAATTGATACAGTATATTCTTTTTCTTTCTTAACTTTTTGGTCAAAATATTGCTGATGAATTTGCATTGTAACATACGTTTTCAGCAAGAGGTTGAATTGAGCAGGCAATGCCATGCTGGAGACTTGGAAGAGAAAAAGAGACTGGGACGCATGTTGGAGAACAAGGTCACTTTATATCCTTGTCTTTTATGAATTTATGAACTGCTAGATATAGGCTATGGATAATATAATTGAATTTATGGTTGTGGAATTGGATTAGTGCTTTTGATAACTATGCAACTTTGTTTGGTCTAAATGGAATTGGTGTAGGACCAAGTCGGAAGCTTCTGAACTTAGTGCAGGGTACTTCAGGATTTGAACTGTTTGGAAATAGAAACAGTTGTTTGTTCTTTTATTCTGCCTTCTCTCTAAGTTTTTGTATGATGTCCTTGTACTTGAAGAAAAAGAAGGGAAGCTCAAAATCCTTTGCAGCAGTTTATCCTATGATGAACGCTAAAATAGCTAGCATTAACACAATCATATCCGGTCTATCCTTGCATCTTTTTAGGTAGGTAGACCTAACGTTAGAAATGCTAATGGACGTTACTTTCCCACTAGTTGAAATTTGAGCAGCCATGGGCTTGCTTGAAGATTGGTCTTGGTCTCTTGACAAAACAGATCGGCTGATATGTTTCTAATCATGCAGAGGATTTTGCAAGAAAGAGTTGTTAGTAGCCGGGAAGCTGAACTCAATAGATTGAAGCAGGAGAGACGAGAACGGATTAGCCAGATAATTCAATCAAGGAAGCAGGAGAGGGAAGCTAAGAGGAAAATGTTATTCTTTCTGCGAACTGAGGAGGAGCGTCAAAAGAGGTTACAGGAAGAGGAGGAAGCCCGCAAACGTGAAGGTACTTCGCCATTTAATGCCCCACCCACATCTTATGCATTTAATTCTTTTTGGCTAAGCAAGGAAGGTAGGCAGTTATCGAGGTGTATCCAACCTAAGAGTTCATGGTTCTGTTGGTGTGACATGACATCTACAACTCTGCATTATAGTAGTCAAGTTGTATTTTGCACTTGAGGTTTCAATAGCTACTCGAAATTAATTTGGCATCCTATGGACTTTCTGAAAATATTGCAGAGGCAGAGAGACGGAAGAAAGAGGAGGCTGAGCGACAAGCCAAGCTAGATGAGATTGCTGAAAAGCAGAGGCTGCGAATGATAGAGCTTGAAGAGAAAGAAAGACGGGAAAAAGAAGAGATCTTGCGCAGGCCTGCTGTACTGCCAAGGCCTTCTGAGCCTCCAGCCTTGGGGCGTCCAACTGAACTTGGAGGAGCTGCTCCCGTTCCTGCAGCAGCAGCTGCTGCACCTGCTGCTGGTAAATACGTTCCTAGGCACATGCGAGTTAACGCTGATGCTGCAGGCCAGGCTCCACCTCCTGATACTGACAGGTGGGGCGGCAGTGGAAGCAAGCCAGATGATAGACCATCATGGCGCGATGAACGAAAGCCCACATCATTTGGTAGTAGTGGCTCAAGGACCAGTTGGTCATCTTCTAGGCGGTGAATGAGGGTTAGTAACTGATGAGTCGTGCAGTGGCTTATACTCAAGTCTTGCATCCTCGGCATTTTGGTTCAAGAAATTCAATTTGTTGCTTTTTACCTTAATATGTACCAGAGATTGATTAATGTTGGGTATTATGAGCTCAAGAGTATCAATTCTTGGCTAGGACATTTCCGACTGTATGGAGAGGGTTGAAATTTTCGTCAGGCGATTTGATCTCGATATACTTTTTGTCGTAGCAAATAACTACAGTTGATGTTGTGTTCCAACTTCCTTTTTACCTCTCATGTATGAGACGTTGCCTACTTTACTCCCTGTCAGTTTCATGTTTTCTTCATCCTTTCATATATTTTTTCTTTGGCAATTACATTTTTGCGGATAGTAGTGAAAATAATACATTTCTAGGTCAAGTGTTTTTTTCCCCACTTTTGGACCAAATGTTGAAGAACCAAACGGTTCTTTTTATTTGAAGTGTATTGTTAGGTGAGTATTATAACAACATGCCACAATTGACAAAAATTACATGTGCAATATAAAGTTTAATATTTCTTATGTGAATCTCTGCTCAATTGAGAAGTACTTGCATTGTCTTGCCTTGTTTAGCCTTTTTTGAAAAAAAGTCACATTCATGAATAATTAGTCATTAGATATTTTTTCTTGAAATTCGTATCGAGTTAAATATATTTGACACCGAAGGAGTAGTAAAGTGAAGCATACAATCTTGATACTACACTAAGCTAAGGGAAAGAATTGGTATTAAGAAAACGTTGTTCAATTTTATGGTTTTTTTAAGATTTGCTTTATTAGCTTTGGTATGTGCCATTTGATCGCATGACATTTGTTTGTTTCGATCCTAAGCTCAACATTTGATTTAGGTCCCTGAGTGGTGGATATGAAAGAAAATTGTCTAGGCTCTCATTTGGCTATAGATTTTGACGTTGAAAGCTGAAACTTGAAAATTTAAGTATTTCAAGTTCAAGTTGTGTTTGGAGGAGATATACAATTTACTTTAAAAAATTTGAAGTTTTACGAGTGAAAGTGCCAAAAAACATATTGGTAACTAATTTCTTTCTCAGTTTTCCTCAATTGAGTCTATTTTTGACCCCATATATATTCTGCAAATTCAGTTCCATTTGATTGTACCTTTTTCACTCTCACATTAGTCATTTTCATTGATTACTTTTGAGTTGTTCATTAATCATTACAGTATTTTAAGTCTGTAATTGAAACTTAGTCAAAAAAAAGAAAAAGAAAAAGAAGAAAAATATTTTTTTGGTTCAAACAGATCTTTGGTTACTTGAAATCATCTCGTAATTGTTGTATATTAGTACCTATGTTGCTCGGACTTTTCAAAAATGTCAAGAGATGCGTGCTGGATTGGCCAAAAATAATGTATTTTCGAAGAATCCAGCGCAGGTGCGACATGAAAGTGAAAGAATCCACACAACTTAGACTAGTACATAAACATTAGTAGTGTGTACTGACAAAAGGCAGATTCAAAGATTTGAACTTGATGAGTTCTGACTTTATGTATGCATTGGTTCTTCTTCTTGTGTTTTTACAAAATACTAGTCATCGTTTCTTGGTAGATTTCGTTCATGGGCTGATTTTTTTCATTTTTGTTGTATAGTGTTGTTGATAATCTCTTGAAATGTCTGGATTGTTTAGACAGTCGTGAAAGATTCAATTTCTTCATCAAAATCCAGACCCTTTAAAGCGGATTTAAGGCTTCTCAGGATTTTCTTTATGTGTTCAGCTTGTCGACACATAGAGGACATCAATGCAAAAAACGCGTTGATGCATGTAGAAACTCTGGTGCGAAATGCAGAATCAGATTTTCAATCTCTCTATGTTAAAAGAGTATAGAGTAGTGTTTCTGCAATCTCTCCTTCATGCACCAGACGACTGTCGTTCTCTTGGAAATGAACTAAATGTTTTGATCACACTACAGTGTCGAAAGATTTATCTCTGGGATGTCGTCAAGGAGAACAATGAGCATCTAAAAGGCACTTGTTATGCAAGCAGCCTATAAGGCGGAGTATGCTATTGATTCATTTTTGGTTGAGGACCGAAACATCTGGTGTAGTGTGGTTGAGATGTCTGATGTTGTAGAACAACTTAAGGTCAGTAACCTATCTACAACAGTAACATTTGAAACAATGTGTGATGTTCGACTGGTTTTCAGCTGTGAATCATCACGAACTAATGCTCCAACGTTCCACGATGATGTAGACAATGTCATTGATGGACTTACCAGAGGGACGACTACAGCGCGATGTGATTTCAATGGTTGGCATGTCTGGACTTGGCATGAGTACTACTCTTGCTAGAAAAGTGTTCAATGATGAACAGTTATGTTTCTGAAGTGACTAAAGAGGTAACTAATTGTTTGTAGATAATCTTTGTGATATCAAGGCTTGGGATGACTACAAGATTTGGCTTCACAAATTGAATCTGATATGAAGCCTGACAATTGGTGATCCGAAATTTCGGATATTTTGTTGTCTAAGTACCTTCATTAAGACCTTAGTAATGGTGCCAATTGGTCCAGACAGGCAAACAGACCAATTTTCAAGTTCAAAGTAGCTCCAAAGCAGGTAAACCTCAATTTTGCCGATTCGTGTGCTATAGTTCTTGAATTTTTGGTGATCCGGATATTTACGATAAATACAGATGGCCTGATGGTGTAAAATTGTTTAAAACGACAAGGTATATTACATAAACTCTATAGTTTATCGATTACTCTTTCATTGATTCCCTTTCACGAATTTTTGACCAAACTAAACCATTATATAAAGCAATTTACCAAAATAATACATTTTTCTAAAAATTTACAAAACTAGTATAAACGTATTTCACAGTAACGTTTTAGGGTATATTTCGTTTTTTAAAAACTAACAGTATAAGGTTGATATACGTTACTGTAAGTAACATTTTACTCCTAAAATTAGGAGTAAAACGTTACTGAGTAACGTTTTAGGAGTAAAACGTTACTGTGAGTAACGTATATCAATCTAACGCCGTCAGCTTTTAAAAAATAAAATATACTCTAAAACGTTACTGTGAAATACGTTTATACTAGTTTTGTAAAATTTTAGAAAAACGTATTATTTTGATAAATTACTTTATATAATGGCTTAAAGTCTATAGTTTATCGATTACTCTTTCATTGATTCCTTTTCACCCCATAAGTCTACTAGTATACATAATATCATAAATGAATATTCTTATAGGGTCTGGTTTTTGTTTTATTAAGGTTCCAAAAATATAATGGTCGAAATACATCTAAACTATCATTTTTTGTGAGTTTTACACCCTAGTTGAGTAGATTGTGATAGTTCCGGTAGGAAAGGGAACAACTAATACTTGACCTTATTGGTTTCAAGGTGTGTTTGAATACATACATAGATGATGATAGTGATGGTTCCGGTAGAAAAATGGAATAATTGATAGTCGAGATGTGAAACTTGCGGAAAATGATAGTATTAACTCAATACTTTTTATTTTCAACATTGATTTTTATGAATTTATCGAAAGACCTAATTTGTATATCTAGTTAATTTAAAGAGAAGTAAATTGGTTTTTATTTGTTGATATAAGCTATTATTTTTCTTAGTTAAGCGTTTTCTCGCTTTCCTATTATTTTTCTTAGTTAAGCGTTGTCTCGCTTTCCTATTGGACATGCTTTGTGATAGTTTGGAGCACCATATCTGCTTTTCCTTTCATACCACCAATGACGGAGTCAGGGTTTTCAGTTCAAAATTCGTAGAAATAGATACACGAAGTAGCTGAAGTGGGTTTGATATTTACTATATATACATAAAATATTATTTTTAATATGTATAAATAGTATAATTTTCTATTGAGTATTACTTGTACTATTCTTAGGGAGATGAAACGCGTCGCAACTCTGCAAACAAGGCTCAAATTCAAAACCTATGAGTACTTGCCATTTCGTCAAATCTTTAATAGCGTGTAACAAATAATTATTAAATTGTTTTGTATAGCAGTTTAATTTTAGAGAGACACTTCTTTATTCTAACTGGGAATAAGTTTAATTTCTGTTCTTGGAGCTATTCATTAAAAAATTTCTAGGCCAGCAAATAATTTAAAAGCTAATTAGATAATTTTTAAAACTAAATTGATAATGTGAAAATTTCTTAATAATATACATGAATATTATAAGTGTTTTTAAACTTATAGTTTCATTAGCAGTACAAATGTCAGCCTTTGGCTTATTAGTAAAACATTTATCATGCAATGATAATACATGTTTTTATCTTAAGTTATGGCTTAATTTTGTAAAGACAATAAATTATTTTATAGTTCTTAAATTGTACCATTGTATTTTATATGGGTTTGAATCTATTTTTTATTTTTAATAAACTTTTAAATATAAATTTACGTTTCACATAGAAAATACTCTATTCAAATGAATCTATTACTAAATAGTTGCATTTTCATTACTTAACATAAAATATAATAAAGAAAAAAAAAGACCTTGTAATACTTTTAAAATTTACTATCTTAAACATATTATTGTATTTGTGTGATCATAAAATCTTTAAATTTACGATATTAAACATGAGATAATATTTGTGTAACTATAAAAAAAACTTTAAAAAATTAAATATTTCACACGTAAATTTTTGATCAAATTTAAATTGTTTGACTCTTAAAATGTAAAAAATGTCACATAAATTGAGACACGGAGTACAATATTGCACACTCAAATTTGGTCTCAGCGGATAAATCAATATTTTAATTTAAAAAATTCGCAACTACATACTTTTAACTGAATCTCAAATAATAACTAAACAATTCAATTTATTCCTATTATATATCTAATATATATCTTAAGCTGATATAATACAAAAATTTTAAAAATATTTAAATGATTATTTTATAAGTTGAAATGTTTAACTGACACGATAAAAAAAATTATGGTGACAACTTGGGTTGAATCTGTAATTATGGTTCATGTGCTTATTTTTTATATATTCCTAAAAAAGTTTCTTTACTTTAAATAAAAATCAAATCTTTTTGTCTGTTTTATGAAAAAAAAAAAAAGAATCTTGATTTGTCCCAAAATTGAAAAAAAATATACAATTTTTTTTGTCAATAAACATTAATCTATGGCCGCTGAAGTTTTGTTATTGTCATATTCATCAGTTTTCTTCAGTAGTTTAAGCTTTATCTATATGTTCTTTTCTTTATAGTTCCTTTTGCCGGCAAATGGTGTCACTCAATTTCTCTTTCTTTTGACAAAAAAAAGATTTTTTTTTTGTTGTATATATACACTTGTGTACATAAATTTGTTGGTGGGGTTTGGGTATTTTATTGTAACTTTGTTGATCTTGAGAATTTTTGGTTTGTTAATGGCTATGGATGAGGAAGCACCCCTTGTTGTTGAAATTTCGAAAAATGAGAACTCAATTGTGAATCATGAAAGGGATGTTTATATTCTGAGCTCTGCTTTTTTGTTGATTTTTTTGGCTTATGGGGCTGCTCAGAATCTTGAAAGCACTATTAATACAGTAAAGTTTTTGTGTATTATTTATTTTTAATGAAGTTATTTAGTGTTGAATTGTGATTTTGGATAGAGTTTGTTTGGCTCTTATAAGCTCCCATTTGGCTATAGACTTTGAAATTTGAGTTTTTGTTGTGATTTTTTGAATTTGAAGTTGTGTTTGGAAGTGTATTTTACTTGGAAAAAGTTTGAAGTTTTGTGAGTGGAAGCCCCAAAAAGTGATCAGAGTTTAAAGATTAAATTTTCAAAATCTATGGCCAAATGCGAGCTTAGACGTTGAAGTGATACTGTGATACTGAGTTTGAGGTTTTCTTTTTTGTGTTTCAGGAAGGAAATTTAGGGACCATTTCACTGGGGATATTGTATTTATCATTTATGTTCTGCTCGATATTTGCTTCATTGGTGGTTCGGAAGCTTGGGTCGAAGAATGCTTTGATCCTTGGCACTACTGGCTATTGGTTGTTTGTAGCTGCCAATTTGATGCCTAATTGGTATGATTTCTCTTATGTTCAGTGCATTTTGCTTTTCCAAGATTAAATCTTTGACCAATAGGGAAGGATTAGGATTTAGGCTATTGAGCTGGTAGTGATCGAATTTTATGAATTGAGTTGTGATTGTAGTTCTTTTGTAATTGGATTCGCGTTTAACAATGTTTGTGTGCTTATGGATCCTTAATGTGAATGGAAATATGAATCTTGTACTCCATTCGAATAAATATAGAGATCTATCAGATTTCATATTTCTCCTTGTGAGGTTGTGGCATTAGCCACAAATAAGTTTATTGAAGTAATTACAGAGCTACCTCTACCTCTCCTCAGTCATGTCCTGTCTAATTACCTCTCCCCAGTACTACTTCGACCTACCTCTACCTCTCCTAAGATCCATATTGCCAACCTCTCGCACTTCCTCACTGGGCATCTTCTCTTCACATACCCGAACCATCTCAGTCTCACCTCTCTCATCTTGTCTACCATGGGGCCCACTCCCACCTTGTACAGAATATCTGCATTCCTAATCTTTTTCATCTTCTGAATGTGCAAGTTCTTGACCGTCCAATACTCTCCCTCATAAAACATAGCTGGTTTAACAACCACTTAATGAAACATAGGTTATGCCAGAAAGACAAACTGCAAGACCATAGAAGCCAGGCAAACCTATGTTATAGTCGTCCTTTTGATTTTAATAGAATTAGTAACAGCATTATCAGGGCAAACTTGCCATCAATCTTTATACACATACTTGTCAAGGAAGGATTATTGCTTATTCACATCGGAATTCTCCTCTCCTAGGTAATGCCAGAAAGACAAACTGCATCCATAGAAACATAGAGTCAGACTCTGGAAGAAAATGAAGAAATGTTTGAGGATGAATCTGTTTGCTCATAGGTTAACTGAATATGATAACTGAAGCCCCTAAAACAGTTAACAATAGCAACGTCTGCTTGCTCTATCAGATATGGCGATGCCCTCTAGTCTCTAGTCAGTTATTGTGAATGCTTGTTTTTACAAAGCAGTCTATAAACAACAGACTACTGATGTCTCTACTTGATAGTAGTCCTAATGCATTATAGTGTAGTTAAAGCTTGAATCTTCTCCATCGCTGTGGCTGGACTTATTTAGTGGCTTATTCAAATATTCATTGTTTTCTGTTGTGGCTGCAACAAATGGGCTGTAAAGGAGTTTATTGAGTTGGGTATGATGCTCGATAGATGTTTGTAGCCCTGGAAGACTATGATGACTTTTAGTTGGCTCTGGATAACTCTGCTGTTCCTCCTTACCTTTCACTTGAAGAAGTCATCAGAACCAAGTTGGGAGCTGTTTCGTTGTTCCATAACAACTAAAGTCAATGTCCCTTATCAAAAAAGAAAAGGAACTAAAGTCAATATAATTTAAAATGGGTAGTATGTGTATTGCATCTTTGAGATTTCTTGAACAATTCTATCTTGTTTTTAGAACTCAGTGTTGTATGACTAAAGTTTTTCCATTGATAGCTCTAAGGTTTAATTTCCTAGGGGAAATTTTCTATGACTTCTTTACCCTCAAGTTTAGTTCGATCAGGCATAGAGCCTTCTTTTCTTTCCTTATGTACCAGACAAAAGATATGCTTGGTTCATGTGGTCCAAAGTGACAACATTTAACATGATTTGATGTGCTGTTAGACAACTATTTCTTCTATTCGAGACATAGAAGCAGCGACTAAGTCATGTTCTGAAAATGAATGTTTCAGGATAATAGACATGGCATCCTACAATTACTCTTGCCTCTCTTCATTTCTCATAAATTTACTTTAGGAGCTTGGTACTTTGGAAAATACTAATTTCCGAGGGCAGTGAAGGTGCTAGGTGAATCATATGCTTACATCTGGGACTTAATGGTACATTAGTCTGGTAGCACTTCCAGTATAGATTTTACTTTCCGTAAATTCTTCTCTTTTCATGTATATTCCTGTATTTTTACCATGAGACGCTGTTCTCTTGATTTTCTAGGATATGACTAAGTTATACTTTATTTGAAAAGATATAAATGAGCTATAGCCTATACATATCTTATTTTGGACTCGTAATGGGCCTAATGCTAAGGACATTAGTCAATGACCTTTAAATACCTCATAAATGATCAAAACATTTTCAGAAGTTCTCTTTATCAAAAAAAAAAAAAAACATTTTCAGAAGTTCTCTCATCTTGATTTTACAATATGAGTTTAATTCTTGCCTGATTCCTTTGAGATTTTATAGCATAATTATTTGAAATTAATTATGTTTAAAATTGTGTTTCAGTTATTTGGCACATACTTGTCTTTCCTGCATCAAACATAGATATAAATTTAGTCCATTTACACAATTTTCCTGTTTTCCTTTAATACTACCCATCTTTTATGGATTATGCTTTCTTTCTTAATGCTAACACTTTGTAAGGTGTTGGGTGTTTTTTTTCTTGATACATGTTTGTTTAGGATGTTCGTGAATTTCAATTGTCAGCAACTGATTAAACTATCTTGTAGGTATACCATGGTCCCAGCTTCTTTATACCTTGGTTTTGCTGCCTCCATAATATGGGTTGGGCAGGTATGACTTTCTTTTAGGAGTTGAACTTTGTTTCTGGCTTCAGCAATAACCTTAATCTTGTCATTTGTGGTTAGGGAACATATCTTACTTCCGCAGCACGCAGTCATGCAAATGATCATATCTTAAATGAAGCCGTTATAATTGGTAAATTCAATGGTGTATTCTGGGGAATGTTTGCAAGTCATCAGGTACCTGTTATGAAATTTGCAAGTAAAGCTTCTTAATATATATTTCTGCTCACGTGATATTTCCATGCACATAACTTTCATCATCCTGCAGTTTGTCGGAAATCTTATCACTCTTGCTTTGATGAGAGACGAAGAGGTAAGCATCTACTGAGATTAAATGCACAAATGTTCAAGATCTTTTTTGTCTTTCACTAAGATTTGCTAGTTTTCTGATGCTACAGGGAGGAAGCACTAGTGGAACAACTGTACTTTTCTTGGTTTTTGTTTGTACCGTAACCCTTGGTGCCATTTTGATGTGCTTCTTAAGTAAGAGAGCTGGTAAAGAGGAGGCAAGACAGCAAGATTCCTCCGCTAGTTCCGTTTCTTCTGTGGCAACTTTGCTCAAGTCTATCATTACCCTTTTACAAGACATAAGAATGCTTTTGATCATCCCTCTTATTGCATATTCAGGTTTACAACAAGCATTTGTATGGTAAATGATGCTTCTAATAGTTCATTTTAGTAGAGTTTGGAGCTTCTTGTGTTGTATTTTGATTTACAATGTGTTTCAGGGCTGAATTCACAAAGTATATCGTTCAGCCTACGATGGGAGAGAGTGGTGTTGGTGGTGCAATGGCCGTATATGGGGTTTTTGATGCAATTGTAAGTATGCAAAATCAGTAATAGACTAATTCAATCGCTTCATTTTTTTGTTAAGTAAGGATTTTATTTTAGGAGTACCAACAAGCTACTAATTTTCTCTGGTAACACCAAAGAGATGCCCATTATGCTAAATAAAATGTCCCTGCATTGTCTTGAAAATCTGCAATGCAAGGAAATAGCATTTGCTGCACAAGGAAAAATCTCTCCTTAATTTATTCTGTGTTTGACAATCATCCCTAGCTGCTTTCACAGGTGATTTGGAATCCCATCCAGCTCCCAAAAGATAGGTATTGCTTTTTCCATGGAGTGAGCTTATTTTTGCACCTATCAACAACCCCCTGCCAAATGCTACTGCCCTTTCTTTTTGCCCTTAAAGGCAGCCCCATAATGAGTCATAGGTTGACTCGTTTTGTAGTTTGACTGTGTTTCTTTGAGCAAACTGCTTTTACTCTTTATGGTACTGGATGGCATGCTATTGACATGTTTGCCACCGTTGTGGTATGTTCTTCAGTCTTCTACGAGGAAACTAGAGCAGTAAATTTTGTCCTTTTCACATTCTCTTTTGTTGTGTTTCTAGTCTATTGTACGCCCTTAACTATAATTTTTTTGTTGCATTTTTATTTATACTAAGGTAGTCGTAGTAATGAATGTACTATGGTCTGAGAGAGTAATTGATAATCTTGAGGGACAGAAGCGTAGTGGCATTGGATTGAGAACTAAACCAAGTAACAGATCATCTATTAAATAGTCATTGCAAACATTCTACTCTAGCTGTATTTTAGGTGCATTTAAGTCATTGAGATACAAAGATCTTGTGTCTGGGAAATATATAACTACTGTATAGTGCTAATTGGTGGCAAATTATGTTGCAATCAAAGTGCAATTTTTTATCTATTATGTTTGATAGAATTTTAACTAGAATACTGTTCTTGAGTTACTTTGTATTGAGAGTAAAAACTGATGTGAATGACACAGCTTTTACTTAAGTGCAACAAATATCTTCAAATAGAAGACTCAAAGAGCGTTTGCTCATGTTCGTAAACATTGAAATCTTCAAATATTATTACAACAGTTCAATGACATATTTGGATGATTAGTAAGTAACTTTAATATGACAATGATCGCACAACATATCCATTTCTGTTCCTTCCCTTGTGAAAACATCCTAAATAACTGTAAACATGTTCTCTCATAAACTTATGAAGAAATCACATTAGTTTAAATATACAGAAAATAATAACATGACTAATATAAAGGCACAAGACATTTTTTCTATTAAGCAACCTTTGCTAATCGAGAGAAAGTGTAGGTACTCTAGATTGTGGCAGCTCCAGATACATAATCTTGATACCTGCTTGAATTTTACTGTGTCTGGAATAAATATTATTCATGTTCAGGTATACTGCCTGTGGATGGAGATTTTCCCATGACTGATAAAATTATGTACCTATCAAAAAAAAATAAAAATGAAGAACAAATTTAAAACTTTAGACAAAAAATGACCCTAATCCAATGGATTGACATACTACCTCTGCAATGTTGCTGCGTTGGTTTTGGTTGCTCACTACAGTTTTTAGATATTCTATCATAGCTATATTTTGTAATGCTTTCAAATAGGTTTATGCAAATCTTAGACATTACTTATTACAGTAAGCTTTCTCAAATTTACTTCAAAATTTGTAAATCTGCATGCACATTCTCTATTGTATGTTAGATTTGATAGTAGCACCCAGGCAGAATTTGAACTTATCTGATATAATGCTGATAATTATTCTATTGTATCATTGGCTGGTCATTGTCTCAGTGTTCTCTAGTGGCTGGGCATTTCACCTTTGGTCTCTCATCTATCTCGATAATTGTCTCGGGTGGAGCTTTAGTTCAGGGTGCTGTATTGGTATGGATTCTACTGGCTCACAGGTTTGCTTCGTGTAATGTTCCCTTGTTACTTTCTGGAAGAAGCTGACACTGGTACTTGAAATCTTATCGTTTTTCCTCTATTGTAGTGTGACTGCTGGAGCTCTCGGCATACTATATCCACTTCTCGTTGCAGCCTTGTGGGGCATAGGTGATGGAGTCTTGAATACCCAGCTAAGTGCATTGCTCGGGATACTCTTCAAGGATGATCTGGTACTAATTTGCCAATTTTTCCCTACATGTTTGTCTTCTCTGAAAATAGTTCCTGAATATGATACTTAGGGTGGTTGATAAAAGTTGAATAGCCTTTACCATCATAGTACAAAATTGTATGATTCCCTCTAGCCGTGTTTTTTAAGTTTTCCGCTGATTTAATGCTATAAGGATCCATATGAAATTAAAAGTGGTCATGAGAATAATGCGGACGACAAGTAAAGATAGCTGTTATAAGTCGCTGCGCTAAGTTACATAGACTAGACTGCCCAGGGGCCAGGGTGAGTTCTCCCATCAAAGAAACTCAAATCTCATAGTCATCACCGAAGAATTCATGCATAACATTGAATGGCAAAAGGTTGCCGGTGGTGTTTAAGCTTCAATCACCTGAAATGCTACTCGACATAAAAACTATAGGGAAGGAAGGAGGCCTGGACATTATCTTTATGGGGACTCAGAATCTTGTTAACTGGTATAGGTCTTGATTTTGGCAGACCAGGAGAAGACGTGATGATCCCTTTTACTTTTCTTTCATTTTACTTATGTAGAAACTAGTACAAAAATGTCTTAGACAGTGTGGCAGGGCATGTCCTGACTAGGTCAAAGTGAAGTAGGTTAGAAAGACCGCTACCCCGACCTCGACCCCTTGATAAACGCAGACGTGTCTGAAGGCTCTACTGCTGAAGCATATTGTATACTTTATTGTAGATATGTTAAAGTATTGGTCAAGTTGTTTCCATGTGGCTAGGAGGTCACCTGTTCAAGCCGTGGAAACAACCTCTTGCAGAAATGTAGGGTAAGGCTGCATACAATAAATCCTTGTGGTTCGGCCCTATCCTAGACCCCATGTATAGCAGGAGCTTCAAGTGCATAGAGTTTTTTCTGTAGATATAATTAAGTAAATAATACCGTGCTCTCACTACTAGCTTAATCTTTTATAGGACATATTCATTCAATTCAACACGATATCAAAGTAGAGAAAGGTATTGGGTTGGAGTCTCACTGCTTGTTATAAAAAGCATTTCCATGTACTTGCCCATGAAAAAAGAACCGGGCAAAGACATAATTAAGTAAATACACATTTAGAGAGAGCACACTATGAGTTGAATAGATAATTAAGTAAATCTAAGTGTGCTCTCTCTAACAACTTAAGTCTTTAGATGAAATGATCATACGCTTCAATATGTTAAATGGAGGTAAAAAAACATGATTTTACATTTTGGCGTTTAGCAATGATATATGCTTGAATGTAGTTTACCCAAACAAAATGATATAAACATCACTGTTGTTCAAGATACATGTTAATGCTGTGCTGAATTCTATTTAAAGGCGTCTTATTCCGTTCTGTTACTTAAACTATTATGCCAGTCTTTCGTTGGATGATCGTTTTCTTTACACTGAACATCTAATCATTTGGTGCTTAACAGGAAGGAGCATTTGCCCAACTTAAGCTTTGGCAGAGCTTTGCAATTGCCACAGTCTTTTTCCTCGCCCCCTACATCTCGTTGCAGACAATGCTAGTGATTATGTTTGTTGCCCTTTGCTTCTCCGCTCTTGGTTTTCTTTTCTTAACTCTTAAAGTAGAAAGAGCATTCTCGTATCGAGCTGCCTAAGGCGATGCCAACAGGATATTTAGTGTTGTATTGGCTATGCTATCATCTAGTTCTGCTGTGTTTATAATACATCTTGTATTTAGATTTGAACTTGCCCCAATTGCAGTGTTTTCTGTTCATTGAGTTCTTAAGAAATCCATTTCACACTATCTTTTCTCTGCTATGCTATGTTCTTTCCTTGTTTCAGTTGAATTATACTCCCTCTGTTGTAATTTGTTTATCTGAGTTTTGACTAAGCGCGGATTTTAGATATAAACTTGATTATGTAAATGAAAAATTATATAGGTGTGGTATCTATTATCTATCGAGTTTTGATTTATGAGTTGCAAATGTCTCAATTATGAAGGAGAAAAAAAATGAATGATATATAAACATGACTTTTAACTTGACGTCAGTTAGTAGCTATCCATTTTTTCACATTTGATGTGCACAAGCAGACATTTAAGCTCGTAAAAAGTTGAACAAATAGATACATTCATTTTACATGACAATTTTGTGTCCTGCATGGTATCCTACGTGTATTATGCCATGTAGGTCATCTGTGTCTACTTGTTTAATTTTATACAAATTTAAGTATCTACTTGTACACATTTAAAGTTGGAGGACGTAGTTGTCTGTTGAAACCAAATTAAGGGTCATCTTCATAATACTTAAATGTATCTTGTAGACATTTAAAGTTGATCAAGTAGATACACATATTTTACGTGATAATTTACATCCTACGTGTATTATGTCATATAGAATATATTATTTATTCAATTTTATATAAATTTACGTATCTATTTATATATATCCAAGTTACTGTCAAAGTTAATTATACCAAAAAAAAAGTAACCATCAATTCCATCCAAGCTTTAATCACATTGAGTTAATGGAAGTGCCATTGTTATCATAGTCATTATGATTATCATTATCATCATAGTTATTATTGTCATTGTCATTATTTTCATTATCATATTTTCTTTATCTTTAATTTTCATTATATTCTCATTGTTTCTGTGCTATATAATGAAGGGAAAAAAAACACACCTAAATTGATGGTCAAAGTGCACTATATAAGTGTCATGTTGAGCACTTCATTTTAAAAAAATCATATTTATATTAAAATTATGAAATAATTATCATATTTTTCTCACCAAACCCATACCAAATAAATTAAAATAATATAATGCCACATCCACGCTGTCCACCAAAAATAGCAGTTCTTTTTATAGTTGCAACCCTCTCCTTTTTTATCTCACCAAACTATCAAAAAATAAAAATAAAATTCAACCAATAATCCATCCATTATTACTACAAAAATTCATCTAAATAGTGAAAAATAAATTTTTCCCTAATAGATATCAGATAACTTTATTTATGAAAACTTGAGACTGATTCAAAAAAAAATTATATTTTTTTTTATATCCATTCGAATTTGAACCTTATATATACCTTATACCTCTCTAACCTAACGACTTTTGATATTGGATCTTTCAAATCATTATCGCAGAATATCCATACTCATTTATTTCTAATCCTTTGAGAAAATGAATTCGTTAGGATAAAATCAATAAGGATCGACCATTCGTATTAGAGATAATTATGTGTATTATATTCTAAAAAAAAAACAACCTAATAATACAAAAACACTACAAAAAAACTGAGAATTACATGAGGATTTTCTTGGGAATTAAGAAAATTTGCAGGAAATTAAGTTTCCTGCGAATTTTCATACTAATCCCCAGAAAAATTCCCATGTAATTCACAGTTTTTTTTTAATTTAAAAAAAAAATTACACGATCAACATATAACTCGTAAGTTAAACTCTAATAATTTGAGTTATGAGAGTAGCTCAGTTAATTCGAAACCCCTTATCGTGAAAGTATCAAATCTCATCCCCCTCCCCCAAACACACAAAAAAAGAAGTTAAAACTCTAACAACTAAACTACTTCAAAGTTGAAACCATGTTGTGCATTATATCATTTCCAAAGTAGTTAAGGGTTAGGTCCATCTTTCCCATAACACCACCAACCAACAAAATATCCTTATTATTATTATTATTATAATTAAATTATTATTATTATACCAATATTTGATTTGACCAATTAATAAACAAGTAATTAAAAACCCCATTATATTCATTCATTCATTCTTTCTTCTCTTACAAAAAAACAAACAAACAAAAAACAACATGAACTTCACTTTCTTGAACTCAATTGTTGAAAGAGTGTCACTAAGGCTACCATTACTATTCTATGCAGCAACATGGACAACTATTTTGACAATAATCGTAGCGTTGGCATCATTTTCTCCAGAATTAGCCTTTGTTTTCGCGATAACACCTTCTTCTTCCTTCTCTCAAGCTTGTTATGATGATCATAATCGTAACGAAAAAGGATATGTAAGAATACCATTGGATCTTCCATTAGAGGTTTTTTGTTTTCCTTCTCAAGTTTTTAAAAGATCTCAAATGGATTTAATTATTCCTCCTATTTTTGCTGCTACTATTGTGGCTTTATCTGCTTATGTTGTTAAAGCTTTAGCTTTATGGGAAGTTGATGATCAACATCATAATCAATTTTGACCTTTTTTTTTTTTGTGTGAGATTTTGATTTTGTTACATTTTATTATAATAATATTACTTAGTTATTATCTTAGAAAGTTATCTATTTTTTTCTATAACTTTTTTTTATCTAAAGAAAGTGATGTTCTGAGATAATAGTATTACTTTAGCGATTACATGAGAAATTAACTTTGTTATAAAGTTGATCACTAGTTTTTAATTTCTTGCTTTCTTTGGAGGATGATATTTATGTGTTTGGTCTCTAGAGCCGTCAATATGGGATAGGCCCGTTGGGTCGACCATTTTTTGGCCCACGCTAAAAATGGGCTAGCTCGGCCTGACCCGTAAAATGTCAAAGCCCGTATGGGTTAGACCGGATGGGGTGGGGCTAGCCCATATTGACAACTCTAGTTTGGTCATTGGAATTTTCGATGGAAGTTGGGTATTATAGGTTCTATATCGATAAGTCAAATTCTGATGAAGGTGTTTGTGGGAAATTAGCAATTTTTTTTTTTATAAGCTGTAATGATTTATGTTTTGGAAGAAATTTTAATTAGGAAATTCGAAAGACGCTGGGTTAAAAGGTATATTTCTTCATTTATATATAGAAAATTTGATAAATTATTATAGATATACAAAAATAAATAAATTAACATAGGTAGTACAATTTAATTCAATTGAACTCTCTTCTTAAATTTGAAATAGTGTAATGTATCTTGAATTCAAATAATGCAATTTATTTTGAAATTAAATATTGTAGCTTATTGTAAATAAAATAAAAACAAACAAATTTGTTCTTCCTTTAGAATAGGTCCGATCCATTCAATATTTTTACTAACAATTATAGGCCCGCCTAAGTGGTATCCTTAAATTTTAAATATTTATTTTTATATTTTTCTTCGTATTTTTAGGTTTTTTTTACTTTTAAATCTGATTCTTCAACTCGTATGTCCCTTCTGATTGTTGTATCACTTCGGTTGCATCTCTTTAGGAACTACTATGAAAACTGGTAAGTCATTCTAGTTATTGTATTTTCTTCTTCGTAATAAATTTCATCCCTAATTTATGTGAAACTTCGTCAATTTCTTGGAAGTCTACTTTGGATCTTCATTTAAAAAAATAATGAAACAAAACTATCATTTCCTTATAGTTTTTTCCTCTATTCAACATGTCAAAAGAAAAATTATTTCAATTACTCAATTCGTAAACAACTGATTACAACCATTGTAATATTTTGGTCGTATCTACTTCTTTTTGTTGGCTTTTTTCTTCTGTCACCACTTTGTCTGCAACTTACGTTAGTATTTTATTCAATGATCTATAAAGTTTTATCTTTTATGAATTTTTATTGAATTAATTTTGTGATTTTGATTATGAAAACTTTTTAAGCATTCTTGACGGAATCAAAATTAAGAAAGAGACAGCAAAGAGAAAATAAATTTCACCGCAATTTGATAAGGTACTTGTATCCATCTCAAAAATGTTGTAAAGTTTGGCCAATATGGAAAACTACAATCCTTCAAAAAAAATAACTTTTTTTTTAATAGTCACGACCCATCGAAAAAATCACAATCCTTCAATTTGAAAAGGTTTTTTGTTTTAATATATTTTATAATATAAATTAATATAAAATGAAATATTTTGTGGGATTTAGGCTAAGCATTTTGATATTAGTAGTACTTATCTATAGTATGAAATATAGAATATGTGCTAAATTGGGTGTTAAGAAGAAGAAGAATAGAAAACTTTGAAAATTTGTGATTTAAAAATGTGAGAAAATACCTCTATTTATAGCCAACAAAGGATAAGTATGAACAAATTCTTATTGTGGCTTATCAGAAAAGTCATAATCCTTCAAAAAAATCGAAACTCTTTGGTAAAATCTTTTTTTCTTCAAAACGTGTCTTGCTTATTAATAATTAATAATATAATAATTACTAGAGAGAGGGACATAAGGCCTAACACCTCTTCACATGAATGAAAAATCACAATCCTTCGAAAAAGTCACAACTCTTTGGAAAAGTAAAAAATCCTTCGAAAAAGTTACAACTCTTTGGAAAAGTTATAATCCTTTGGAAAAGTCACAATAATTCAGTGTGAATCTTTTAATATATTTCATATTATAATATAAATAAATATAAAATATGTACTAACTGGTGTTTTAAGAAGAAAAAATAGTAAACTTAGAAATTCGTAGTTTAAAATGTGAGAGAACTTTCCTATTTATAGATAAGAAAGGTAGTACGGGCATGTGCTTATTGTGCTTATTAGAAAAGACACAACTTTTCAGAAATGTCACAACCCTTTAGAAAATCACAACTCATCGAAAAATTCACAACTCTTTAGAAAAATCATAGATCTTAACAAAAGTCACAACCTTTTATAATAATCGCAACCCTCCTGAAAAGTCACATATTTTGAAAGTTTACAACTCACCGGAAAAGTGACAAATTTTTGAAAAGTCGCAACTCAACCCTTTAATGTGAAAATGTGTATACTTTAATATATTTTATGATATAAATATTTAAATAAATATAATATAGGAAAAAGGGTCTAATATACCTCTCAACTTTGTCATTTAGAGCTGATATACCCCTCGTTATGAAAGTGACTCATATATACCCCTACTTATATACAAATAACTCACATATACCATTTTCATCTAACGAAAATGAAAAAATTAATTTTAATTTAATTTATTACTATTATAATTATTATTATTTTAAAAAAAATATAATCCATACGAGTATATTTAATCCTCCTCAAACATATTTTTTTTTTGACTTTTTATTTTATTTTAATGATTAATTTAGATTTATTATTTTGATAATCAAATTTATTTATGTTTTACTAATAAAACTTATTGTATGATTACGTAGCAAGTCTATGTACTATGTGAACATGACAGATCTAAACAATTATTTCTTATTTTAGCTAGACTAGATGAGGAACAATATAATTATGGAGTATATATAATTTTACTATGATTTTGACCTTATTATATATATATGACAATGATAGATTATATTCTTTCTATGTGATTAATTAATTAACCAATCAAATATTGAATGAGACGTTTACTTGGGTACTATATACACTGAATCAATCCCACGTATTTATTTCAATCTATTCACGTTATATAACTCATAAGATAAACTCTAATAATTTGGATTATGAGAGTTGCTCAGTTAGTTCAAAACCACTTATCGCGAAGTATCAAATCTCGTCCCCCGACCCCCATCCAACACACACAAAAAAATTAAAATTCTAACAACAACTAAACTACTTGAAAGTTGAAACCATGTTAAGGGTTAGGTCCATCTTTCCCATAACACCACCAACCAACAAAATATCCTTATTATCATTATAAAATTATTATTATTATTTTTATACCAAGGTTTGATTTGACCAATTAATAAACATGTACTAAAACCTCATTATATTCATTCATCTCTTACAAAAAAAAAAAAAAACTTCATTTTCTTGAAGAGAAAAACAACATGAACTTCACTTTCTTGAACTCAATTGTTGAAAGAGTGTCACTAAGGCTACCATTACTATTCTATGCAGCAACATGGACAACTATTTTGACAATAATCGTAGCGTCGGCATCATTTTCTCTAGAATTTGCCTTTGTTTGCGCGATAACACCTTCTTCTTCCTTCTCTCAAGCTTGTTATGATGATCATAATCGTAACGAAAAAGGATATGTAAGAATACCATTGGATCTTCCATTAGAGGTTTTTTGTTTTCCTTCTCAAGTTTTTAAAAGATCTCAAATGGATTTAATTATTCCTCCTATTTTTGCTGCTACTATTGTGGCTCTATCTTCTTATGTTGTTAAAGCTTTATGGGAAGTTGATGATCAACATGATTATCAATTTTGACTTTTACTTTTTTTTTTTTTTTGGGTGTGAGATTTGATTTTGTTACATTTTATTATAATAATATTACTCAGTTATTATCTCAGAAAGTTATTTTATTTTTTTATTTCAATTTGTTACTAAAGAAAGTGGACGTTCTAAGATGATCTAATTTAGCAATCATCTAAGAAATTAATTTTGTTATAAAGTTGATCACTAGTTCTTAATTTCTTATTGTTTTCCTTGGATGACGATACTTATGTGTTTGTTCATTGGAATTTTCGATGGAAGTTGGGTATTATAGGTTCTATATCGATGACTCAAATTATGATGAAGGTCTTGTGGAAAATTAGCAATTTTTTTAATATAAAGTAGGGGAAACAACACTTTTAGTCCCTATGTTAAGGCTAATTTCTAGTTTTAGTCCTTGTGTTATTTAACTTAGCAATATTAACCTTTAATTATATCAAGTGAGTGATTTTAATCCTTCAACTAACATACCCAAAAAAATTAACAGAGAGTTCACTGCTAAACGGGGTAATTCAGATATTTTAAAGTAATTGCTTCAGAAAATAGAACATTTAAAAAAAAAAATCATTTGTTGCAGAATTTATCATTCGTCGGTGTGAGAGGGAGGGTTAATGCCTATCAAGTTGGTTTTTGAAATTGTAGCTCAAATCGACGGGCTTCTTCTTCTAGATAGAGATAGGGAAGACTTAGCTTGTTCTTCAAAGAGAGAGAATTGAAAAGGAAATATCCGAACTATCCCTTTTAGCAGTGAACTCTGTGTTATTTTTTTTTGAATCTGTAAGTTGAAGGACTAAAATCACTTACTTGATATAATTGAAGGTTAATAATGCTAAGTTAGATAACACGAGGACTAAAATAAGAATATAATCTTAACACAGGGACTAAAAATGCCGTTTTCCCTATAAAGTATAACGATTTATGTTTTGAAACGAAGCTAGAAATTCTAATTTGGGAATTAAAAAAACACTGTTAAAAGGTTTCTTCATTTATATATAGAAAATTTGATAAATTATTACATATATATACAAAAAAATAAATAAAATCTAGGTAGTACAATTTTATTCAATTGAACTCTCTTCTTAAATTTGAAATAGTGTAATTATCTTGAATACAAATAATGTAATTTATCTTGAAATTAAATTAGCTTATTGTAAATAAAATAAAAACAAACATATTTGTTCTTCCTTTAGAATAAAATAAAAACAAAAAGTTATGCTAGTTTTAGAGAAGCCCTATCAGGCAAGTGTAGCTTAACGACCAGCTATACAGCCTTTGAAGCGTTTCACAGACCGTGAAGTCGTAAACATCCCGTGAAACCTAGCTCCCTTTTAAGATACCTTGACAGTTTTAAAAGCTGAGATCATTTTTGTCTTTCCCTATGCAGTTGGTACTTAAACTACATCGTTTAACCCCTATTCTAAGCCTAAACCATGATGTTTTACACCTAATTAAGGGCTTAGAAAGTGTTAGGGGTGACTCAACGTGATTGGGGGCCTAAAACAAAATTTTAGTTCGGAACCTAAAATTTAAACAAACAAACTTCATATAAGTATTTATTCAAATTTATTTTCTTACACTATTTAAATGAAAATTATTAGTATTTTAATATTGTTTTTTTTAGCTATTTTAAGAGTTAGAACCATATAATTTGATGCAAGAAGTTGATGACTTGGTATACCCCATTTGAATATGCTTGTCGTAGTGCTTAAAACTAAATTTAAAACTAAATTAAAAAAAATTATAATTCACTATGTTCAACGCTTTTCAGTTTTCACTATTAATTCTTATTTTGAACAAAGTACAAAAAATATTAAAGAGGGTAAAATAATACTCCCTCGTTTCAAAATAGATGTCCTAGTTTGACTTGGAACGGAGTTTAAGAAAAGAAAGAAGACTTTTAATCTTGTGGTTTTAAATTAAAGTTATGTCAAATGTACCAAAATGTCCTTTAATCTTGTGGTCTTAAACATGCCACGTGAAAAGTTAAAGTTAAAGTGTTGCCAAAAAAGGAAATGGGGTCATTCTTTTTGAAACAGACTAAAAAGGAAATAGGGTCATTCTTTTTGAAACAGAGGGAGTATATTTTTTAAAAATATATACTTTTATCATACATCATCAATTTTTCTGTTTAAATTTTATACATAATTTATCCTTGATAAAAATTTGGGCCCCCCGAAATTTGGGGCCTAAGGCAAAAGCCTTATTCCCCAAAGCATAGAGTCGACCCTGGAAAGTGTTAATCAATTCTCTTGTGTTCATTAGCACTTCAAGACATTATTAGAGCAAGGTTCAAAAAATCTACGGTTCAAGCATTCTCCGAGTTTTATCGATTTTGCCAAAGAACTTTGTTCTTCCAGGTATGTAAGACTATTATACTATTGAACTAGTTCGTCTTTATTCCCAACATCTACTTTCAAATCTATAAAAGAGTAATCTAGGGGTACCCTTAGATTTGAGTATTCTTGAGATGAGTTGATTTGAGTTCTTGATTGTTTTTGAAATTCTATTCCTAATTATTGAATTGTCATATTATCATTATCCTTGAATTGATATATATATATATATATATATATATATATATATATGAACCCGATTTTGAGTTACAAATCATGAAAATCTTTTAAAGTCAACATTTGTGTTTGAAACTGAGTTTTAAGAAAGAAAAAATGAGTTTGAGAAAGAGTATAAGAAAGATTGAGTACAGAGCAGTTACCTCTTAAGAGACCCCTTTTGAGTAACTATCTCAATCTAAAATGTAGTTTTACATTGAACAAAGACCTTGTTTTCTAAATGAGCAGTGATGTTAAGAGATATTTCAGAGTAGTTACCTATTTTAAGAGGATAGTTTGAGCAATTATATCAAATACAGAATATGTTTTCATACATTTGAGCAAGAGTATATATTATTGCAAGTAGTATTGAGAACCGATATAGGGAAGAGTTCAGAAAACTCATAGCCTTAATAAATCATGTCTTGCCAACATGGGTACATGATCATATTTTTTAGATGAATTCTTAGTGTTTTCGGGTAGAGCTTAGTAGATCAACTCAGTTGTGAGGTTCTATATCCCGGCATAATGTAGGATTTTTCTAACAATGTGGACAAGAAATTGTAGCATCACGTAGCTCATAGTGATGATTGTCAGTTAGAGAATCTTCCAATAAAGTTAATGTGTATTTTTATATATCACTTATTATGTTGAGTTCATAAATTAGAAGTATTTTGTAAAGTTTGAAATGATTTAACTCCTTTATTTCTTTATATTAAACTTAAGTATAGTTTTATTTCATTAAGTTATTTCACTTCGGCTATATTACATACTCGTACATTCAATTGTACTGATGTTATTCGACCTTCATCTTTTAATGATGCAGAAACAAGTGTTCATAATTATCAACATGCGCTTTGTTGAGATCACTCTACACTCCACGTAGCTTTTGGTGAGCTTCTTATATTCTAGATGACTTCACATTACTTTCAGTTAGTTGTTTTAAGGCGTCATGGGTCTTGTCTTGACACCTATCTTAAACATTAGAGGTTTCATAGATAGATAGAGTTGAAAAGTCTTTCATAATTTACTTTTCCTTGAGATATTTTTGCAAACTATTATTCTTATGTCATCGAGTATTTTACAAACAGTTTGAGTTGAGTATTTACTTTGAGTATAAATGTTAAAAATCATATTTTAAGCCCATTACCGTGTGAATAAGTATTCTACTAATAGTCAGTCAGACCAAGAATTCAATTGAGGGTCAGAAACGTTTCTCGAGTGCTAGCCACGTCTAGGGTGTAGCTCGAGGTGTGATATCTAGTCAACCAAATGTGAATATATTTACTAGCATGACTGATTTCTTTCCAAAGTACTAAAATATAACACTTACTTTTAAAGAAAAATAGTCAAGTCTATTAAATTATTATTATTCAAATAAGATTATTTCTTAGTCAACTCAATATTCTTCAAATTCATGTTAAGAGAGACAATTATAAGAAAAACTTCTCTCTATTAAGTAATTATTTAGGAGTTCTCAATATTTGTGACAAAGATGAATGATGCATATGCGAGGGGTAAATGTGCAGCATGTAAGTACCAAAACAAAAGATGTGATGAGAATTGTCCATTAGCTCCATTTTTTCCTTCCAACAAAGTTGATGAATTTGATAAAGTCATTTGACTTTTCAACATCGATTTTCTCATAGATATGCTGAATTCTGTTACTGCTAATGAGGAAAAGGCAAAAATGGTTGAAACCCTAATTTTAGAGGCTAAGATTAGGTCTGAAAATCCTGTGTACGGGAGCATTGCCGTTACAGAAAGATTGAGTCTAGAAATTGAAGAAACTCAAAAGGAGCTTGATTTAATACAAAAAACAATTGCTTTTTTTACAAATAATTGGGTGGAAGCTCATCCTTGAACAAGGTATGTTTTTCTTTAATTTTAATTTGGTATTCTTTATAATTATTATTTTTTCGATGCTTTCGTCCTATTGTATTCGAACTTTATTTTCGAAATTATAAATTAAAGTATATTATACATCACTTGCTCTTTGACTTACCAATTGAGATCTTTTGTCTTTAGATTTATTAATTAGTATGTCTAATAATGATTGAATGATATGTGTTCTCACTTTTTTTTTTTTTGGAACAATAGATATTTTATTTAATACTAGAAAGCCATTACATTGGTCCTAGGCACATTAGTAAGCATTACAGTGGTCATAGCCAAATTACTAAGTATTGCATTTCTAATACGAATATTTCTAATAGCAGCTAAGTTGGTACTAGTACTAAGAGGGACTCTTTTTTCTATGAATTGTCCACCTCTATAATATTAATAGTTGTTAACACCTACTAAGGTGGATAAAGCAAAAGAGTGCCTTCATCTTATCCTTCCTGAAGCATTCCTTGAGTTGCCAATAGATGTGCGAGTTTATTCCCTCCCCGAAAACTGTGGCGGATCAGCAAATTCTCCAAATTCTTCAGTGATGACCTGCATTTTGAAGGAGATTGTTATAAACTTGAACATTTTTGTCTTTGATTAGCTTTATTACCTCAGAGGAGTCTGTTTCAATTTCTAGATTTGTACTTTGGCGATCGTTGACAATGTTAAGGCTGTGGAAAAGGGCCATGAACTCCATGAAAGTGTGGTTGATGCGATGAACTTTTTCGTAGAAACCTATCACCCATATGCCCTTTTCATCTCTCAAAATTCCTCCTATGCCCCCCAATATTTGTACCTCTATTATAGGAGTCGTCAATGTTAAGCTTCAAGAAACTTTCAGCGGGAGGATGCCATTAGATGTGCATCGTGAGGCTAGCCCTAAGAGGATGGAATAGGGAGTTAGAGGAGAATGGCAGGGCGATTTTTGGAAAAAATAGCTTTTGACTTTTTTGGTTTATAGTTTCCCCATACATAGTACAAAAAATATTTAAGCATTGATGCATATTAAAAATAGTTCCGTGGGACGTTGTGGCCGTAAGGGTAAGGTCGTCCGCATACAACAAGTGAGAGATAAGAGGTCCTCTAGGAGTAAGAGTAATAGGGATCCAATTAAGAATATCTACTTGATAACTAATATAATTTGAGAGAAGTTCCATACACAAAATAAAAATATAAAGAGACATAAGGTCCCCTTGCCTGGTTCAGTTTTTGAACCATTAACCAAAATAGAGATAGAGCTAGAGGTGATGCAGTTAAGGATAATGGAAGTAATTTTACGGGAAAATTTAAAGTAGAGTAAACCCGATGAATAAAGAACCATTATATCTTATAAAACGCTTTTCAAGATCTAATTTAAGCATGAAACAACATCTGGAGCTTCGAGTAGTTTGGAATTTTTCTATGATTCCCTGAATGATGATTGCATTGTGTGAATGTCTTCTTCCTTTAATGAAGCTGTCTTGGAAGGGGTGATCAGATTGGGGAGAAATTTTTTTATCCAATTTACAATGATTTTTGTAAGCAGTAAATGGTATTGTAAAGACCAATGGGTCAAAAAAATTTCAAGTTATTTGCATTCTTAACTTTGGGAATGAGGCAGAGATAAGTCTCATTTCTTTCAGGAGGAAGGAACGTACTCGGAAAAACTTGATGACAAAAGCGTCTAATAGAATCCCCCACTATGTTGTTAAAGTTTTTGTAGAAAAACAGGTGGAGGACATCCGGGCCCGGGGATTTGAAGGGTTGGAAAGAGCTAATCGTATTATGGGTTTCAACATCTTTGGTGGTCTATCTAGACTGGACAAATCTAGTTTATGAAAAGAAGTTTAAACAGTAGGGTAGTGTGTTTTAGAGTTTGTATGGCGAGTAGTGTAAATTTGCCAAAAATAATTTAGAGTGTGAAACAAGATCTCTTTCAGTAATAGTAACACCATTATTGTCTAATAAACTAACTACTTTGTTTTTCTTTTTCTATTAATAAGTGACATATGAAAACACTAGTATTGGCATCACCCTCATTGATCTAGTTTATTCTAGAACTCATTTTCTTGTAATCATACTCAATCCTAAGAATACTATTATATTTTCTTATGAGATCTTGTTCTAGATTTAAGAGTCCAACTAAGATGATCCTTTTTTTTATGTCACGAAATGTGATCTTGCTCCACTCAATGATATCCTTAGTAAATTGGTGATTATTAGCTATGAGGTCCTCATTAGTATAACATCTAACAATTTCTCTCGACCTTCCAATTGCAGGTTGTTCGAGCATACCATCAAACCTAAGCATGTCTTTGAGTCTAGCATGGTCTTCCATCATAATTTCCCAAAGAGCAAGAATATAGGGGTTATAAGTGTTAAATAAATCTTTAAGATTTCTTATAGCAACATCATTAGAGGCTCCTATGATATTCCAAATAATAAACTATTAGGCCTAGTCATCATGGGGGTGTTTTGTTTTTGTATCTTGTTCACATCATCCGGATGAGAAATCTCTTTCAGTGTTAGACTCAGTACCACTGCGAAATTTGTCTTTGCTTAGTTTATTGGTGGGAGAATATCCACTGAGCATTTGGTCAGTGTTGTTGGCCATTTGAAGATGAAACTCTTGTCTTCCGCTTCAGAAATAACATAAGGGCTACTTCTCTTAATCTTGCTATTTATGTGAACATGCGGTCCTCTTCCATTTCTTCCCCTTGTAAACACTCACTCCTACTCTTGGGGAACTTGTTGATGAAAGTTCACTACACGGAATAGTTCTTGTTTTTGCTGTTGTGGTTTCGTCATTTGTGGTATCTATGGAAAAAAATTTGATCCCCCCATATTCTCCTGTGGTGTGAAGAATGGTGGATCTGGCCTTGTTAGTGGGTTCATTATAGGGTTGGAGTGAGACGACATGTCCCATATCTGTTGCAAGGATTGGAATTCGGAGTCATCGCAGAGGCAAGGGGGCTTAGAATATTGATTAGTCATACACGATTCGTATTATTGTCCATTGCAAGCGTCATATCTTTTGTGACTAGTTGTGCTAGAGAGTTAGGGTTCTGAAGGACAATCATCACTTCCCTCCTATCTATGTACATAGTGAAATAGGTTGCTTGTCCATGCAAATCTACCTCTATCCATGAGTGGGGAGGTTGAGCCAGCAGTATTGCTTGTGTGGCATACACTATTGGAGGATTTGGTATCTGATTGTTGTTCATGCTCGTTTCTGTTGGGACTTTCTGAGTAAGCGGTGAGAGTCTGTTTTTTTGTGCAATGGAATTTTCAACCTTTTATTTTGGACTGTATTGAGGGGATTCTATATTAATAGGAGAGGTACTAAGATTGGTTGGTTGAAAAATACGGGATAATGATTGAATATCTGTAGATTTTGATAGAACCAAAAATGGATTGGTGGGGCAATTAATATTGCTAGTAGAATTCTTTTTAAGGATTTGCATCATATTTTCATTCAACACTTGGAAAGAGGCTTTCTCCAAGTGTTTCATGCATATAATTTCATTGGCTGACCTTTTTGTATGACAAATGTCACTATTTCTAGTGGGAATAGCTTGGGAAGTACTGTTTACTGCTAGTGGGTTTGTTACTTGGTTTTCTACGGGGCCACGTGTCTATCTGTGATAGCTCCAAAAGAGAAATTCATCTTTGGAATTATCGAATTATGGAAGGGGTATGTTACAGTGGGTTCACTTGTCTCTGAAGGGTCGGATCTTGTATTTTCTAAGGAGTTGAATTTATTGTTAGTGTGGAAATCCTCTAGGTTGTGTAATGGAGCGAGAATATTATTAGCTAGCAATCTTTTTGCTTGTACCTTCATAATTATTGGGAAAAGAAAGTATACATGTCTGCAGTTTCAAATGATTATTTCTACGATCATTATCCTTGCCTTTCTCCAAGATAGGTTCCTTTCCTATGTTGTTAGCTTTTCAAAAGCTACCGTCTTTAATTCGTTACTAGATTGTAGTTGACTTTTGTTGTTAATTTCCTTAGCTAATATTTGTGAACAACATCTTTGTGGGTTCCCAATTCTTCCAGACCCGTGGCAGAGTTGATCCTTTCCTTCATATTTGATTTGTTGTTTATAGTTTCCGATATTTATGTGTGATTTAACTGGCTTGTTAAGTGGAACTTCTACGCATAGTCGAGCATATCTCCCTCGCAAGGTGGCTCTTGTGCATGCATCAATTTTTAGTAGTTTCCCAATGGAATATCCTATCTTTTTTAGTATTATAGCACCGTAGAACTCAGGGGGAAGTTGAGGTAGTCTGATCCAAATTGTTGATTTCTCCTCCGCCGCCTTTGAGGCTACAAAATTTGGGGGCCATCTTTGAACTGTGAGAAAGTTTCCATTTATAAACCAAGGGCCTTTGCTGAGTACTCTGCTCAGATTTTCCTCTTTTGTGAATTTTTCTATGTAGTAATCTGATCCTAGATCTTTTAGGGGGGAATGGTTCAGTAACTTTCCACATTTGGAGAAGTTCATTTTTTAGTATATGATATGAAATTTTTTTCCCCGTGAGTTTGATAATTAAGGAGAATTTTCATGGCGAGTACATACGATTTTATCTCGTTAAGTTAAGTACTTACTTATCACTATATCACAAATTTTCTTAGACTACAATACAATGCACCAATCCCAAAAATACACACATTCACATATACAAAGTCACATATAAATTTATGTATTTTTACACATAAAAGAATTAAATTAAATATTTCACATAGAAGAATCTATTTTCTTTGGTAAAAGATTAATTTGTTGATTATGCAATTATTTCATTTTGTGCATAAAAATGAAGAAATCTCTACAAGCGGCATACAAAGCGTTCAAATGTGAAAAAGGCCAGGTCATGTCGTATTATAAATGTTTCAATTTTTAATTAAAGTACTTTTAAGAAAATTTTGAAAAACATTCTTGAAGGAAACTCAATATCTATTCTTATAAACTTTTTATTTATTTTAAAAGCTAGTAAGAAATTTATATTATTATTTTGCCTAACATTTGTATTTGTTTTTATTGTAGGGTTGATTCCAGTGATAATGATGAGACTTAGGAAGCACATGTATTTACAATGAAGATGAGATGAGGATCATAATTCCTGAAGATTATGATTTTAAAAAAGTTAGTTATGGTGACGTAAAACTATATCTTATAAATTTTATTGACGCTCATATCTAAGTATTGAACATTATAGTATATTGTGTTTTTCTTTAATTAGTTTCTCATCACGTGCTTTGCACGTATATGTTAAGCTATTGGCACACTATTTTAAAACAAATTATCAATATTATTAAATCAAGTCTTTGAATTTATAATGTTTATATATGAATAACATAAGAATAACATACATGTTCTTGCGAATGTTATCAATATGGATCAATAAATAATGACTTGTTTGATGATGATTGTACATATATTATGCATCAATCATAGCAAGGGAGATATCTATGGCACTAGCAATATCTTGTCAGGTGCCACCAAATGTACTATCACTATTTGAATCACATAATGACTTTTTCAAGCTTATCAAAAAGCTAGTGTTTGACCATTGAATTGTAAATAGGAGAAAAATGACAAATATACCCCTTGAACTATCGTAAATGGTATGCAAATACCTTCCATCATATTTTTAGGACATTGATGTCCCTACCGCCCAAAAGTTAGAACGTATAACCCTTTATACTAACGGACATACAATGAAATCTTGTTAAGAGACCCTTTTTGAGTAATTATCCCAATCTAAAATGTAGTTTTACACTGAACAAAGAGAAATCTTTTCTTCTAATGAGCAATGATGTTAAGAGATATTTCAAAATAGTTACCTATTTTAAGAGGATACTTTGAGCAATTATCTCAAATCAGAGAAAAATTTGTTTTTATACATTTGGGCAAGTGTATATATTATTGGAAGTAGTATTGAGAATCGATATAGGGCAAAGTTCAGAAAACTCATAGCCTCCATAAACCATGTCTTGCCAACATGGGTACATGATCATGCTTTTTAGATGAATTCTTAGTGCCTTCGGTTAGAGCTTAGTAGATCAACTTAGTTGAGATGTTTTATATCCCGACATAATGTAGAATAGTTCTAACAATGTGGACAACACATTATATCATCACGTAGTTCATAGTGATGATTGTTAGTTAGAGAATCTTCCAATAGAGTTAATGTGTATTTTTATATATCACTTATTATGTTGAGTTCATAAATTAGTAAGTATTTTGTAAAGCTTAAAGTGATTTAACTTCTATATTTCTTTACATTCAGCTTAAGTATAGTTTTATTACATTTAGTTATTTAACTTCGGCTATATTACATACTTGTACATTCAAATGTATTGATATTATTCGACCTTCATCTTTTTATGATGTAGAAACGAGTGTTCATATTTATCAACATGCGCTTTGTTATGATCACTCTACACTCCTGGTAGCGTTTGGTGAGCTTCTTGTATTCTAGATGACTTCACATTACTTTCAGTTTGGTATTTTTGAGGCGTCATGAGTCTTGTCCCGACACATATCTTAAACATTAGAGGCTTCATAGATAGAACGAGTTAAGAAGTCATTCATAAGTTACTTTTCCTTGAGATGTCTTTGCAAACTTTTATTCTTACGTCATTGAGTATTCTACAACTACAGTTTGACTTGAGTATTTAATTTGAGTTTAAATATTAAAAATCATATTTTAAGTCCATTACACTACAAAAAAAGGGTCATTTTATGGAGGGGTTTTAATCGATTTTGTGGGAGTTTTTGACACACACAAAATTAATTGAGGCGGTTTTAGAAACTGTCACAGGCATAATTGTGACGGTTTAATAGAACCTTCATTACATCCGCCACAAAATGAATTTGCAATTTGTGGTAATACGTTACCCCTTAAATATGATTTAAGAACTTTAATAACTACACTCTACAAGGGTTTATAACTCACAATTAATATAGTCTCAATATCTTTTTTTTTTTAAAGGGTTTTTATCTTTTTATTTTTACCCTCCCTAGGAGCTCCCACCCCTTTTGCTCCCTTGGTGACTCGAACTCGCAACCTTTGGGTTGGAAGTGAGGGGTGCTTACCATCCAACCAACTCCCTCTCGTCATTAAAAAACTTGAGTTCTGTCATTTATAACTTACTCTACATTTAAAATATTCAAGTTACAAAATAACATAAATCTTAATTCATGACAAATTGACACAACGAGTAATTATTTTTGATAACTTTAAGTTTAAAACTTTAACAAGTGATATTTCACATCAAACAAATATAAAAAAGGTAATATAGTAATCTAATTATAGTGATTTGTGTTTACTATTATTATTTCATATTTTCTTTCATAACAACACCACCATATATTCTTATAGCAAAATAATACTCCCTCCGTTTCAAAACTAGCTTGACTTGGAACGGAGTTTAAGAAAAGAAAGAAAACTTTTTTATCTTGTGATTCTAAATTAAAGTTATATCAAATGTACCAAAATGCTTTAATCTTGTGGTCTTAAACATGTCACGTGGAAAATTAAAGATAAAGTGTTGCCAAAAAAGGAAATGGGTCATTCTTTTTTAAACAAACTAAAAAGGAAATAGGGACATTCTTTTTTAAACGAAGGGAGTATTTTGTTTATATATTATTAGATAAATTTCACATTTTAATAAGTTTATATTCATTATTTTTTGGATAATGCACAAGTTATGCCTCAACCTATGCCCGAAATCTCAGAGACACATTTATACTATACTAAGGTCCTATTACCCCTTGAACTTATTTTATAAATAATTTACTACCCCTTTTCGGCCTACGTGGAACTGTCTTGTGGGCCCATCGTGTGTTGACATTTTTTTCAATCTAGTCCCACGTAGGCCGAAAAGGGGTAGAAAATTATTAAAAAAATAAGTTCAGGGGGTAATAGGACCTTAATATAGTATAAGTGTGTCTCTGAGATTTCAGGCATAGGTTTAGGGGGTACTTATGCATTTCCCCTTATTTTTTAGATAAAGATGATTTTTTACATTTATATGTAAAAATAATCTTAACTATATAGTCATTGGGTCTTAATAGAACATCCGAATATTTAAAACTTGTATCTAAAGTCAAATATTAAAATTTAAATGCACAGATTTTGACATCTTAATCTTATTAAAAATAAATGATACCTAATCATCTCAAATGATTTCTCATTTTAAAGTCAAAACGTGCTACTAGTACCTTATGGAGAAGGTTGTTATTTTTTAATCTTACCTAATCTTGTATGACTACACATCCAACATCCACTTCTTTGAAATATTCATCTCGTGGAAGTATATTAAACTTTACCAGCCTATTGCTTATTATCATATAATTGTCATATATAAATTTACCTTTTACTTTAGTGTACATATATATATATATATATATATATATATATATATATATATATATATATATATAGTATCGTTGGAGTCGATACACAAATCACCTTAAATCTAAGAAGCTGAGTCGATGGGTTGGTCCGGGTGGAGAGAAAAAAAAACGAATATCACATAAGACCTCAATAAATTTTTTGTTTAAACCATTCAATTACATATTATAGGAGTAACATTTTCATCTATTATTTCATTCTCTTGAAAGAATGAACCTAAATATCTAAATTGTAAGTACTATGATACCACAATTCAATTTACAATTTATTTTACTCTTCTCATGTTAATTAAACATGCAATGCATATAATCAGTTGTATTTCTACTTTCCATGATTACCTTGTTTTCTAAAGTATTTTCTATATTTCAAGTTTTTCGTTTTATTTCCTATTTTGTACAAGTGTAACAAATTATAATGAATTATGACATTTACAAAGCTTCACAATTTGATGTAATTTGCAGAGGTTATCACAAACCTCCACTATAAATCCACTACAAATTATAATAAATTGCGGTGTTCACAAAACCTCACAAATTGGTGCAATTTGCGGAGGTTATCAAAAGCCTCCACAATAAAAACGTCACAAACTAAATTATATCGCATGAGTTAAAATTAGAGCTACAAAATGATTTTACAGTGGAGTTTTTTAAAAACCCCACAAATAAACCTCTGCCAATTAGCCTTTTTTGTAGTGTTACCGCATGAATGATTACTCCACTAAGTAGTCAGTCAAACCAAGAATTCAATTGAGAATCAAAAACGGTCTCGAGTGCCAGCCACATCCAGGGTGTAGGCTCGAGGCGTGATATCTAGTCAGCCAAATGTGAATATATTTACTAGCATGAAGGATTTCTTTCCAAACAACTAAAATATATCACTTACTTTTAAAGAAAAACAGTCAAGTCTATTAACTTATTATTATTCAAATCAGATTATTTCTTATACAATCTGATTAGTCAACTCAATATTCTTCTAATTCATGTTAAGAGAGACAATTATAAGGAAAACTTCTCTCTGTTAAGTAATTATTTAGGAGTTCTCAATATTTGTGACAAAGATGAATGATGCAGATGCGATGGGTAAATGTGCAGCATGTAAGTACCAAAACAAAAGATGTGATGAGAATTGTCCATTAGCTCCATTTTTTCCTTCCAACAAAGTTGATGAATTTGATAAAGTCATTTGACTTTTCAACATCGATTTTCTCATAGATATGCTGAATTCTGTTACTGCTAATGAGGAAAAGGCAAAAATGGTTGAAACCCTAATTTTAGAGGCTAAGATTAGGTCTGAAAATCCTGTGTATGGGAGCATTGCCGTTACAGAAAAATTGAGTCTAGAAATTGAAGAAACTCAAAAGGAGCTTGATTTAATACAAAAAGCAATTGCTTTTTACAAAGAATTGGGTGGAAGCTCATCCTTGAACAAGGTATGTTTTTCTTTAATTTTAATTTGGTATTCTTTATAATTATTATTTTTTCGATGCTTTCGTCCTATTGTATTCTAACTTTATTTTCGAAATTATAAATTAAAGTATATTATACATCTCTTGCTCTTTGACTTACCAATTGAGATCTTTTGTCTTTAGATTTATTAATTAGTATGTCTAATAATGATTGAATGAAATGTGTTCTCACTTTTTTTTTTTTTTTTTTGGAACAATAGATATTTTATTTAATACTAGAAAGCCATTACATTGGTCCTAGGCACATTAGTAAGCATTACAGTGGTCATAGCAAATTTACTAAGCATTGCATTTCTAATACGAATATTTCTCATAGCAGCTAAGTTGGTACTAGTACTAAGAGGAATTTTATTCCTATGAATTGTCCACCTCTATAATATTAATAGTTGTTAACACCTACTAGGGTGGGTAAAGCAAAAGAGTGCCTTCATCTTATCCTTCCTGAAGCATTCCTTGAGTTGCCAATAGATGTGCTCTAGATTGTGGATGTTTAAAGGGTGCTTGGAGTTGTTAAACACATTGTGGTCACGATTGGTCCAAATGTATCAGATTGCAATGGGGAAGAAAATTTCCCATTTGACTAAAGGATTTTTATTTTTGATCTTCAGCAGACAATTATCATTAGTATTAAAGTCTTTATCGAAGTGTATGTGATAACTTTCCCAAAAATGCTTTGCTCTAGGCTATGAGAATGTGGTTCAGGGATTCGAGATTTAAACTACAAATAGGGCATAAGTTATCATTACTAATGTTAATGGTTTGAAGATACAATTTTGAGGGAAACCTATTATGGGAGCATTGTCACATGAAGTGTTTAATTTTATTGAGGGCTTTACATCCCAAATCCATTGGAAGTTATAAATGTTGGGATCGGAAGGTTGGAATATTTTTCGGAGGGAGGTTAAGGTAAAGAGGTCGTTGGAGTTTAGGGACCATATAGGGAAATTTGACCCAGAATGACTATCTAAAGGAATTTGATAGTTGCAATCAACAATACTCGTCGAGATGGGAAAATAACAATTATTAAGATTCCAATTTCCGTTATTAATAAGACTAACCACTTCATGTCAATTTCATTCTTATTTATAGGGAATTCATTGAGGGATATATGATTATTGTTATGAGGGATCCAATTGTTATGCCATATGTTAACTCTATTTCCATTTGTGAGCACCCAATGCCTTTATAGCAAATCTTCCACCCATTGAGAATATTTCTCAAGACAAAGGAAACTCCATTGGTAGGTTTATTTCTTTTATAGTATTTAGAGAGCATACAGTTTGCCCAGAAAAGGTCAGAGCCTACGAAGAGCCTTCATGCTAAGCTACCTAACGTGTGTTATTCTTATGCTCCGCAGTAATGAGGTCCATCACCCCTTCTATTTTGGGTTTGGTTACTAGGGTCCAACTAAGATAATGATTTTTTCTCTTATCGGAAGTACTACCCCATGTAAAATCTCGTTGAATTTTGTCCATTCTCTTAAGGGTGGAGCTAGGCAATTTGAAGTAATTCATATGGTACGTAGGAATGATGTTGAGGGTACTCTTTGCTAGGGTGGTTCTTCCAGCTAAAGTGAGAAAATGCACTTTCCAGCCCGCTAATATGTTAGTCATATTATCAAGGATGTAGTTAAAGTCTCGATGAGTTGTATTATGGTTAAAAATGGGATAACCAAGATACTTTCCAAACTCTGAAGCGATTTCTAAACCAGATAAGTCTTTAACAGGTATGGGAAAATGGCAGGGCGATTTTTGGAAAAAATAGCTTTTGACTTTTTTTGGTTTATAGTTTCCCCATACATAGTAAAAAAAAGATTTAAGCATTGATGCATATTGGAAATAGTTTCGTGGGACATTGTGGCCGTAAGGGTAAAGTCGTTCGCATACAACAAATGAGAGATAAGAGGCCCTCTAGGAGTAAGAGTAATAGGGATACAATTAGGAATATCTACTTGATAACTAATATAATTTGAGAGAAGTTCCTTACACAAAATAAAAATATAAAGAGACATAAGGTCCCCTTGCCTGGTCCCCTCGTGGGCTGGAAAAATTCACTTTTTGAACCATTAACCAAAATAGAGATAGAGCTAGAGGTGATGCAGTTAAGGATGATGGAAGTAATTTTACGGGGAAATTTAAAGTAGAGTAAACCCGATGAATAAAGAACCATTCTATCTTATAAAATGCTTTTTCAAAATCTAATTTAAGCATGAAACAACATTTGGAGCTTCAAGTAGTTTGGAATTTTTCTATGATTCCCTGAATGAGAATTGCATTGTGTGAATGTCTTCTTCCTTTAATGAAGCTTTCTTGGAAGGGGTGATCAGATTGGGGAGAAAACGTTTTATCCAATTTACAATGATTTTTGTAAGCACCTTGTAAATGGTATTGCAAAGACCAATGGGTCAAAAATTTTTTAAGTTATTTGCATTCTTAACTTTGGGAATGAGGCAGAGATATGTCTCATATCTTTCAGGAGGAGAGAACGTACTCGCAAAAACTTGATGACAAAAGCGTCTAATAGAATCCCCCACTATGTTGTTAAAGTTCTTGTAGAAAAACAGGTGGAGGACATCCGGGCCCAGGGATTTGAAGGGTTGGAAAGAGCTAATCGTATTATGGGTTTCAAGGTCTTTGAGTGGTCTATCTAGACTGGACGGATTTAGTTTATGAAAAGAAGTTTAAACAGTAGGGTAGTGTGTTTTAGAGTTTGTATGGCGAGTAGTGTAAATTTGCTGAAAATAATTTAGAGTGTGAAACAAGATCTCCTTATGATCATTAATAATAACACCATTATTGTCTAATAAACTAACTACTTTGTTTTTCCTTTTTCTATTAATAAGTGACATATGAAAAAACTAGTATTGGCATCACCCTCATTGATCCAGTTTATTCTAGAGCTCATTTTCATGTAATCATCCTCAATCCTAAGAATACTATTATATTCTCTTATAAGATCTTGTATAAGATTTAAGAGTCTAGCTAAGATGATCCTTTTTTTACGTCACGAAATGTGATCTTGCTCCACTCAGTGATATCCTTAGTAAATTGGTGATTATTAGCTATGAGGTCCTTATTATTATAACATCTAACAACTATGCTCCTAAAGTCTTGATGCGAGGTCCAAAATTGCTCAAGTCTGAAAAGTTTAGGGGCAACACAATTCTATTATTATAAAAGATTGATTAGGAGAGGATTGTTGTCAGAGAAAGTCCTAGGAAGGTGGGTGATGGTTACGTTAGGGTAAAGAGATATCCATGGCTTGTTTGCTGAACCCCCATATAGTCTTTCAAGGATAAGACCATCTTTCCTACGATGATTCGACCAAGTATATTTGGAACCTTTAAAACACAAGTCTATTAGATCACAATAGTTCATGCATGTTGAGAAAATATTGGCTATGGTATAGTTTATAGGTTGATCTTCCTATTTTTAGTTCAGACTCATAACTTGGTTAAATCTCCACACATTACCCAGGGGGAAGAGTAATGATTTTTGAAAGCACAAAGACTTTTCCATAGGAGAGACATGTGGGTCGAGTTAGTACTAGCGTAAATAATACTTAATAGCCTAGGGGTATTATTGGTGTTTACCTTGACCATGACATGCATTTCCTGATCTGATTGTCTATAGCGAGTGACTGTCACTGAATTTCGTGCCAAAAGAGAACAATTCCTCTCGACCTTCCAATTGCAGGTTGTTCGAGCATACCATCAAACCTAATCATGTCTTTGAGTCTAGCATGGTCTTCCATCATAATTTCCCAAAGAGCAAGAATATAGGGGTTATAAGTGTTAAATAAATCTTTAAGATTTCTTATAGCAACATCATTAAAGGCTCCTATGATATACCAAATAATAAACTATTAGGCCTAGTCATCATGTGGGTGTTTTGTTTTTGTATCTTGTTCACATCATCCGGATGAGAAATCTCTTTCAGTGTTAGACTCAGCACCACTGCGAATTTCGTCTTTGCTTAGTTTATTGGTGGGAGAATATCCACTGAGCATTTGGTCAGTGTTGTTGGCCATTTGAAGAAGAAACTCTTGTCTTCCACTTCAGAAATAACATAAGGGCTACTTCTCTTAGTCTTGCTATTTATGTGAACATGCGGTCCTCCTCCATTTCTTCCCCTTGTAAACACTCACTCCTACTCTTGGGGAACTTGTTGATGAATGTTCACTACACGGAATAGTTCTTGTTTTTGCTGTTATGGTTTCGTCATTTGTGGTATCTATGGAAAAAAATTTAATCCCCCCATATTCTCCTGTGGTGTGAAGAATGGTGGATCTGGCCTTGTTAGTGGGTTCATTATAGGGTTGGAGTGAGACGACATGTCCCATATCTGTTGCAAGGATTGGAATTCGGAGTCATCACAGAGGCAAGGGGGCTTAGAATATTGATTAGTCATACATGATTCGTATTGTTGTCCATTGCAAGCGTCATATCTTCTGTGACTAGTTGTGCTAGAAAGTTAGGGTTCTGAAGGACAATCATCACTTCCCTCCTATCTATGTACATAGTGAAATAGGTTGCTTGTCCATGCAAATCTACCTCTATCCATGAGTGGGGAGGTTGAGCCAGCAGTATTGCTTGTGTGGCATACACTATTGGAGGATTTGGTATCTGATTGTTGTTCATGCTCGTTTCTGTTGGGACTTTCTGAGTAAGCGGTGAGAGTCTGTTTTTTTGTGCAATGGAATTTTCAACCTTTTCTTTTGGACTGTATTGAGGGGATTTTATATTAATAGGAGAGGTACTAAGATTGGTTGGTTGAAAAATACGGGATAATGATTGAATATATGTAGATTTTGATTGAACCGAAAATGGATTGGTGGGGCAATTAATATTGCTAGTAGAATTCTGCTTAAGGATTTGCATCATATTTTCATTCAACACTTGGCAAGAGGCTTTCTCCAAGTGTTTCATGCATATAATTTCATTGGCCGACTTTTTTGTATGACAGATGTCACTATTTCTAGTAGGAATAGCTTGGGAAGTACTATTTACTGCTTGAGGGTTTGTTACTTGGTTTTCTACGGGGCCACGTGTCTATCTGTGATAGCTCCAAAAGAGAAATTCATCTTTGGAATTATCGAATTATGGAAGGGGTATGTTACAGTGGGTTCACTTGTCTATGAAGGGTTGGATCTTGTATTTTCTAAGGAGTTGAATTTATTGTTAGTGTGGAAATCCTCTAGGTTGTTTAATGGAGCGAGAATATTATTTGCTAGCAATCCTTTTGCTTGTACCTTCATAATTATTGGGAAAAGAAAGTATACATGTCTGCAGTTTCAAATGATTATTTCTACGATCATTATCCTTGCCTTTCTCTAAGATAGGTTCCTTTCCTATGTTGTTAGCTTTTCAAAAGCTACCGTCTTTAATTCGTTACTAGATTGTAGTTGACTTTTGCTGTTAATTTCCTTAGACAAGATTTGTGAACAACATCTTTGTGGGTTCCCAATTCTTCCAGACCCGTGGCAGAGTTGATCCTTTCCTTCATATTTGATTTGTTGTTTATAGTTTCCGATATTTATGTGTGATTTAACTGGCTTGTTAAGTGGAACTTCTACGCATAGTCGAGCATATCTCCCTCGCAAGGTGGCGCTTGTGCATGCATCAATTTTTAGTAGTTTCCCAATGGAATATCCTATCTTTTTTAGTATTATAGCACCATAGAACTCAGGGGGGAGTTGAGGTAGTCTGATCCAAATTGTTGATTTCTCCTCCGCCGCCTCTGAGGCTACAAAATTTGGGGGCCATCTTTGAACTGTGAGAAAGTTCCCATTTATAAACCAAGGGCCCTTGTTGAGTACTCTGCTCATATTTTCCTCTTTTGTGAATTTTTCTGTGTAGTAATCTGATCCTAGATCTTTTAGGGGGGAATGGTTCAGTAAATTTCCACATTTGGAGAAGTTTACTTTTAGTATCTGATATGAAATTTTTTTCCCCGTGAGTTTGATAATTAAGGAGTATTTTTATGGCGAGTTCATACGATTTTATCTCGTTAAGTTAAGTACTTACTTATCACTATATCACAAATTTTCTTAGCCTACAATACAATGCACCAATCCCAAAAATACACACATTCACATATACAAAGTCACATATAAATTTATGTATTTTTACACATAAAAGAATTAAATTAAATATTTCACATAGAAGAATCTATTTTCTTTGGTAAAAGATTAATTTGTTGATTATGCAATTATTTCATTTTGTGCAGAAAAATGAAGAAATCTCTACAAGCGGCATACAAAGCGTTCAAGATGTGAAAAAGGCCAGGTCATGTCGTATTATAAATGTTTCAATTTTTAATTAAAGTACTTTTAAGACAATTTTGAAAAAATTTCTTGAAGGAAACTCAATATCTATTCTTATGAACTTTTTATTTATTTTAAAAGCCAGTAAGAAATTTATATTATTATTTTGCCTAACATTTGTATTTTTTTTATTGTAGGGTTGATTCCAGTGATAATGATGAGACTTAGGAAGCACATGAATTTATAATGAAGATGAGATGAGGATCATAATTGCTGAAGATTATGATTTTAAAAAAGTTAGTTATGGTGACGTAAAACTATTTCTTATAAATTTTATTGACGCTCATATCTAAGTATTGAACATTATAGTATATTGTGTTTTTCTTTAATTAGTTTCTCATCACGTGCTTTGCACGTATATGTTAAGCTATTGGCACACTATTTTAAAACAAATTATCAATATTATTAAATCAAGTCTTTGAATTTATAATGTTTATATATGAATAACATAAGAATAACATACATGTTCTTGCGAATGTTATCAATATGGATCATCAAATAATGACTTGTTTGATTATGATTGTACATATATTATGCATCAATCATAGCAAGGGAGATATCTATGGCACTAGCAATATCTTGTCAGGTGCCACCAAATGTACTATAACTATTTGAATCACATAATGCCTTTTTCAAGCTTTTCAAAAAGCTAGTGTTTGACCATTGAATTGTAAATAGGAGAAAAAGACAAATATACCCTCGAACTATCGTAAATGATATGCAAATATCTTTCATCATACTTTTGGGACATTGATGTTGTCACACCTCTTTCGTTCTTTTATACAATTTTTGAGGATATGACTGGTTTTAAAAAAATATATATATACTTTTTTTAGAGTCGCCACTTGGAATTGAGTTTTTTAGGTGTTCCAAGTCACCAGATAGTTCCTAGTTTAAAATAAAAAAAACTCTTTATTTTTTTTTGGTCTACGAAAAACAGAGATTGGGTAAGGAATTCTATTTACCGGAGGGAAGGTATGAGGCACCCCCCGAGTCCCGTGGTTCTAGCACGGTCGCTTTATTAACATATATTTGGCTAAAAATAATTTTTTGGATAAAAAGGAGAAAAGTTGTATTAATTACTATTTTTTTTTAAAAATTGATTGGCCTAGGAGCGTAACCGCACACAAGACCCTTATTTTTTGAGAAAAGAATACACACCAAGGATCGTAACCGAACACATGATGATATTTGAAGTTTTTTTTTTTTAAAAAAAAACGATAATTAATTACTCAAATTTTTCTTTAAAATAATGATAAAAATAAATAAAAGAAAATGGTGCAACATATAGACAAGAAAATGATTAGTATTTTTTTTTTTTTGTTAGTATTTATATATTTTTTTAGCAAAAAAAAAAATAGACAATGACAACAAAAGGAAAAAAAATCTTTTACAAAATTATAATTAAACACTCTTTTAAACTAATGATAATCTAGTTTTAAATTCTTTTATTTATTGTATTGATAAAATTTAAGAAATAACCAATTTAGTAAAATTTTATTTTATACAAAATGACCACATTGACTTATTTGAAAGAAGATTGCAAAAAATAGCAAAATTTATCTAGTTGTTTAGATTACTAAGTCAAATTAGCCAAATTTGTGTTTTTATTTTAATAGTCAATTCAAATATTTATTTAAGAGAATTTTATTTTATTTTTTTGAAAAAAAGAAGACCATATTACCTTTTTTTTCTTTATTTTTTTTTGGCAGAAATAACCAGATTTATATATTTTGCAGAAATAATCGGATTTATATTTTTTGCTGAAAATAACCAGATTTATATTTTTTTTGCAGGCATAACCAGGTTTATATTTTTTGCAGAAAATAACCAGATTTATATTTTTTTTGCAGGCATAACCAGGTTTATATTTTTTGCAGAAATAACCATATTTACATTTTTTGCAGAAATAACCAGATTTACATTTTCTTTTGATGCAAAAATGACCAGATTAAACCCTTTTGTAAAAATGACCAGTTTTACATTTTTATTTTTATTTTCTAATTTTGTTTTTCAAAAAGAAAGTTACCAGAACCTAAAGAATTGTGATCGTTATATTTATTTATTTTTTTTTTTGCAAAAAACAAGAGACTACTTACTAAAGGTAAAATTTAAACTAAACATGATTAGTAATAAATATGCATGTATATAATAAACAAAATCGCATAGAAATCATAATAGACTTAACTAAATCAAAACAAACTTAATACAATCAACTTAAACAAAATATAAAAAGAACATAACATTAATTCAAAATTACATTGTGAATATAAAAAGAAATATCTAAAGTTGATGACAAGCAAAATGTGGAAGCAAACTTATTTAAATTCCAAAAACCACCAAAGATGAAATATTTTTTTTTAAGAAGAAGATTTTTTCTTATATTTTTCTCTCTTGCAATTTTGTTCTTCTCTTTTTTTTTTTCTCTATCTATTTTTTGTGTTTCATAATCCCTCCCTAAAAATGAAAGAAGAGAAGAGTTTAAATAGATTAAGAAAAATAATATAATATTATTTTCTTGAAAACAAAACACCCAATGCATGCTTGAGCATTTTTCTTTCCAATGAAACTTTTTTCCTTCTCAATAAGCACTCTTGTTCTCTCCAATGAGCTACCCAAAAGAGCCAATGAAAAATCTTCTTTTTCTTTTTTTCTTTTCCTTTTCTAAAAGAAGACTATTGAAAATGACTTCATTGCCCTTTTAGGGGGCTTCCATTTTCTTTAATTCATTAATTTAATAAAAGAAAAATAGATCATTTAATTTATTATTTTTTTTGAAGAAAACCCATTCATCAGATTTTAATCTTCCAAACCCAAAAGAAAAAATTAGCTCATTGACACAAAATTCAAACATTTTGAAGTAAAAAAAAAATTAGTTAATAACATAAAATAAATAGAAATGCATTAATAAGAAAAATAACACGTCAAAAATTAGGTGTTCAGAGATGTCCCTACCGCCCAAAATTTAGAACGTATATACCCTTTATACTAACGGACATACAATGAAGTCGTGTTAAGAGACCCTTTTTGAGTAATTATCCCAATCTAAAATGTAGTTTTACACTGAACAAAGAGAAATCTTGTTTTCTAATGAGCAAAGATGTTAAGAGATATTTCAGAATAGTTACCTATTTTAAGAGGATAATTTGAGCAATTATCTCAAATCAGAGAAAAATTTGTTTTTATACATTTGGGCAAGTGTATATATTATTGGAAGTAGTATTGAGAATCGATATAGAGCAAAGTTCAGAAAACTCATAGCCTCCATAAACCATGTCTTGCCAACATGGGTACATGATCATGCTTTTTAGATGAATTCTTAGTGCCTTCGGTTAGAGCTTAGTAGATCAACTTAGTTGAGATGTTCTATATCCCGACATAATGTAGAATAGTTCTAACAATGTGGACAACACATTATATCATCACGTAGTTCATAGTGATGATTGTTAGTTAGAGAATCTTCCAATAGAGTTAATGTGTATTTTTATATATCACTTATTATGTTGAGTTCATAAATTAGTAAGTATTTTGTAAAGCTTAAAATGATTTAACTCCTATATTTCTTTACATTCAGCTTAAGTATAGTTTTATTACATTTAGTTATTTAACTTCGGCTATATTACATAGTTGTACATTCAAATGTATTGATGTCATTCTACCTTCATCTTTTTATGATGTAGAAACGAGTGTTCATATTTATCAACATGCGCTTTGTTACGATCACTCTACACTCCTGGTAGATTTTGGTGAGCTTCTTGTATTCTAGAAGACTTCACATTACTTTCAGTTTGGCATTTTTGAGGCGTCATGAGTCTTGTCCCGACACATATCTTAAACATTAGAGGCTTCATAGATAGAACGAGTTAAGAAGTCATTCATAAGTTACTTTTCCTTGAGATGTCTTTGCAAACTTTTATTCTTACGTCATTGAGTATTTTACAACTACAGTTTGACTTGAGTATTTAATTTGAGTTTAAATATTAAAAATCATATTTTAAGCCCATTACACTACAAAAAAAGGGTCATTTTATGGAGGGGTTTTAATCGATTTGTGGGAGTTTTTGACCCACACAAAATTAATTAAGGCGGTTTTAGAAACTGTCACAGGCATAATTGTGATGGTTTAATAGAACCTTCATTACATCCGCCACAAAATGAATTTGCAATTTGTGGTAATACGTTACCCCTTAAATATGATTTAAGAACTTTAATAACTACACTCTACAAGGGTTTATAACTCACAATTAATATAGTCTCAATATCTTATTTAATTTTTTAAAGGGTTTTTATCTTTTTATTTTGGCATAATACATATATTAGACCCTAAACTTGGCTTCAAATTTTAACTTTGACCTCAAACTTTCATAATGCACAAATAGGCACTTTAACTATCCTATCTTTCAATAAATAAACACGCGAATATTTCAATCAAAACCGTGTTACACACATGCTCTGACGTGGAAAAGTAAACCACTCAGTGGCTGCCAACTAATTAAAAAATTTACGCGTATTTTTTAAGCATAATACATAAATTGGACCCTTAACTTGGCTTCAAATTATAACTTTGACCTTTAACTTTGATAGTGCACAAAGAGACACTTTAACTATCCAAAATTTAAACAAAAAAACACGCGAATATTTCACTCAAAACGCGTGTTACACACATGCTCTGACGTGGAAAAGTAAACCACTCAGTTGCTGCCAACTAACTAAAATAAATACACCGAGATTTTAAAAATTATAAAAAAAAATTATAATATAGAATAAGGTGGATGTGAAAACAAATTCATTTTTAGGTAAAAAAAAATTAGTACCTCTTTTCTTCTCTCTCTTAAAAATTCCTAATCTGAAATTCATGTTCCTTATATTCAAATCAAAGAAAAAATTGTTCAAGATATTTGCTGTAATTTAATTTTCGAGTTATCTATTTTTCTTCCTCAATTTAGTCAAGGTAACAAGATTCAACATTTTACAAACAAGAATTTGCATATTGTTGGTCAAATGTTCAAACTAATATGAGAATCTCTAGAAGAAACTAATGTTTTTATTGCAAAATTATTTCAGAGCAACCCATAAATATGGAAAGACATGAGATTCAATGAACTTCTCCTTCTTTTCTTTAGTTTGAAGTATATTTGTGCTTTATGTTTTCTTTCATTCATTAATTTTACAAAAGAAAAATAGATCATTTAATTATTTTTTTTTTTTAAAGAAAACCCATTCATCAGATTTTAATCATCCAAACCCAAAAGAAAAAATTAGCTCATTGACACAAAATTCAAACATTTTGAAGTAAAAAAAAAATTAGTTAATAACATAAAATAAATAAAAATGCATTAATAAGAAAAATAACACGTCAAAAATTAGGTGTTCACAGCATGCCCCTATTTGCTTGGAAACATGAAGAGTTTTCAAGCAAAGAAAGTGAACAGAGTGGCTAATTTTTTATTGTTTCAAACTCCGTTGAAGCCGTTTTGAAAAAGATGACCGAACTCTGCTTCAAAGGCTGCCTACATATCCTTAATTAAAAGGAAATCAGGTCAGTGTAGTTTGAGAAAAATTGATAGCCAAAACTATCGGACATTGTGGTCAAAAGATTTGCTTTTTATTGCTTGTCATCATCTCATTGTCTATAGTTACATAAAAGAAAATATCTAGAGAACTATGTTTCTCTACATTAAAAATGTTACATGCTCCCCAATTAATGAGTCTTCTTAGGATCTTGTCTTCATTCTCTCTTGGAAGCTTGTGAATCATTCTCAAGTGCATGTTTTGACTTGAGTTGGTTGTTGAAACTTAACTCAAGATCACAAAATAAAGAACCCAAAAGAATGTGTTTTCTTTAGGGAAGAAGAAGAAAAACAAATGAGAATCTTGAACTAGGAAGTATAACCCTAGAAAGAAAAGGAGAAGTGAGGTGTGTTGCCATGAAAATTTCAAATAAGACGTATTGTCTTTGTGGATTGTCCTAAGATTGGGTGTATCCCAAAAATGTGAATATGGTGCGTATAACCCATGAATGTTGTTGCGTATTGTCCAGGATATGCATATGGTGTGTATTGCCCATGAATAAAGAATTAATATGTATTGCATGTGAATAAGAACTGGTGCGCATTGCACATAAATTCAGATTGGTGCGCATTGCATGGGATTCAGACTGGTGCGTATTGCACATGATCAAAGAATGATGCGTATTGACCATGAATAAAGTATGTGTACATATTGCACGGAATTCAAATTGATGTGTATTGCTCATGAATTCAAATTGGTGCGTATTGCACGAAATTCAGACTGGTGCGTATTGCACATGAACAAAGGATGGTGCGTATTGCCCATGAATAAAGAATGTGTGCGTATTGCACGGAATTCAGACTGGTGCGTATTGCACATGAACAAAGGATGGTGCGTATTGCCCACGAATAAAGGATATGTGCGTATTGCACGGAATTTAGATTGATGTGTATTGCACATGAATTCAAATTGGTGCGTATTGCACGAAATTCAGACTGGTGCGTATTGCACATGAACAAAGGATGGTGCGTATTGAACGGAATCCAGATTGATGCGTATTGCACATGAACAAAGAATGGTGCGTATTGCCCATGAATAAAGGATGTGTGCGTATTGCACGGAATTCAGATTGGAGTGTATTGCCCAAAGCTCTCGCATTGAGAGGCAAGAATGGAAGTAGCATGAGATGAAACACCAAACATGTGAAGACTTTGGAGATCTTCCTTTTTGTGATGTTTCCTTTTTGACTTGTAATCCTGCTTTTTCTTTTTTTTCCTGTGTTGAGCAAATGAAAGATAAAATTGTTAGTTTAAAGCGGTAGTTGGTTTGTGGCCTTGATTCTCCAACGACTTGACCATACTCCCGACCAATTTCTCCAACTCTACTCCAACTCCTTGGTTAAGCAACCTTTGAAGCTCCCTTTTTGTCAATTCAGGGGCCTTGATCTTTTGGTACTGTGCGACTGATGTCCCAAAGAATGATGACCTCCACGAATTTTCAATGAAGATCTGAGGCAGTTTTAGTCCTTACTCGATGACATGTCAACTCAGGTACTCAGCTTTACCTTTTGGAAAACCGTAGTAAGCTTTGAAATATTTTGCCTTATTTTATCAAAGGATTATACCGAAAAGACTAGAAAAATATCAGACTTAAGAATATGAAAGATTAGATCAAGAAGACTATAAACTTAAAGAAGGACATTTTTTTAAAAGAAAAATGAGAAAGAGAACTTATCTGGAGGGATATGTCGACTTTGATTGAACCATGACATGCACTTTGGACTTGACCTCTGATCCGTTTGGGTTCTTTAGTTCTCAAAATCTGAGTCATCGTCAATTGATCTATGTGCCCTTCATGCATAGGTATCGAGAAATGGTCATATATGCAGATTTCTTTCAATGATGTTCTCTCCCTTTATCTTAAGGTGCCCGTAGGATTTTCACCTATAAGATCTGTTTTTGTCGTCTTATGATGCCTATGAAGGTTTTCACATATAAGACTTTTTTTTTTTTACTTATGGTGCCCCCATGTGTTTTCACTCATAAATTTTTTTTTTCATAATTTTTTTCACCGATGTTGCCTTTGATGATCAATATCATTCTCAGAGTTGATCAAAACGTCGGTTGCTAGAATAAACAGAATTACAATATGACATTATCCTATCAAAAAAAATTTAAATAAAAAAAATGCCCAGTTTTCTATAAATACTGGAAGACTAATTTTTGTTTTGGGTATGACCGAACCCCAAAGGGTTACCTACGTATCCTTTTGGAATCAGGTCAAACGTAGTTCAAAAAAAAATTAACAACAGGATGTTTTTTTTTTTAAAAGAGTTGCCTTTGTTCTTTAAACCCCAAATTTGTCGCAGTACCTTAGAACACGTTAGATGTAGTATCTTTTGACTGCATCTGCATTAACAGTTATGCCTGTGATTTTTTCTTCCACATCAGTAAGGTGCAGGGCTCCTTTGGACAATACTTCCTTGATATGATATGGACCTTGCCAATTTGGGACAAACTTTCCCTTGGCTTCTTCTTGGTGCGGGAGAATGCGCTTTAAGACCAGTTGGCCTACTTCAAAGTGTCTTGGGTGCACCTTTTGTTGTATGCACGAGCCATCCTTTGCTGATAAAGCTGACCAAAACAGATGGCCGTCAATTGTTTCTCATCTTTTAATGCAAGCTGCTCTAGTCGGGTTCTGACCCATTCAGTATCTTCAATTTCAGCCTCGACAATAATTTGAAGAGATGGAATTTCGACTTCCGCTGGAATCACAACCTCAGTTCCACACACCAGCAAATAAGGAGTTTCACCAATCGAGGTGCGTACTGTTGTGCGATATCCTAAAAGTGCAAAAAGCAGCTTCTCATGCCATTGTCTAGTGTCTTGAACCATCCTTCTGAGAATCTTTTTGATATTCTTATTGGATGCCTCCACAGCTCCGTTGTCTTTTGGTCGATATGGAGTAGAATTGTGGTGCACAATTTTGAATTGCTCACATACCTCATTCATCAGATTCCTATTGAGGTCTGCAGCATTATCTGTGATGATACTTTTAGGATACCAAATCGACAAATGATGTTTGAATGGACAAAATCCACGACCGCCTTCTTAGTGACTGCTTTGAAAGTGATCGCCTCCACCCATTTGGTGAAGTAATCAATTGCAACCAAAATGAATCGATGTCCATTAGAGGCTTTTGGCTCAATTGGTCCGATGACATCCATTCCCATGCAACAAAGGGCCAAGGATCAGCCATGGGGTGCAACTCTGAATGAGGTGAATGAATGAGATCACCATGAATTTGACATTGATGACATTTTTTCATAAAGCGAAAGCAATCCCTTTCCATGGTAAGCCAATAATACCCAGCTCGGAGTATCTTTTTTGCAAGGACATATCCGTTCATGTGTGGTCCACATACCCCAGCGTGCGTTTCATTCATGATTTTCTCAGCTTGTTCAGCATCCACACATCTAAACAAATTTATATCCGGAGTTCGTTTATACAAAATATCCCCGCTCAAAAGGAAACCATTAGCCAGACGTCTAATAGTTCTTTTTTGGCTTTTATTGGCATGTTCGGGGCATCTCCATGTCTTTAAAAAATTCTTGATGTCCGAGTACCATGGCTAACCTTCTGGTTCTGCTTCCACTGTATTACAATAACCATGTTGGTACTGAACTTGAATCTCCAATGGGGTGATGTAAGTATTTCCAGGGTATGGAAGCATTGAGGCCAAAGTAGCCAAGGCATCGACCAAATCATTACAAAACATGGGGATGTATCTAAAATCGATGTACCTGAACCTTTTGCTAAGATCTTCCACAGAAGCTTGAGTTCTCGAGTTTTCCATTCGCCTTGAGCTTGTCGGATAAGCAAATCAGAATCTCCCAACACAATTAATTCTTGCACACCCAAATCTATTGCCATATTTAGACCCATGATGCAAGTCTCATAGTCAGTCGTGTTATTTGTACAAAAGAAAATGAAGTTGAGCTGTTGCATGGTAGCCATGTGGGCAAAATTAGAATTGCCCCAATCTCTGTGCCTTTTGCATTGATTGCTGCATCAAAGTACAATTGTCAGGCCTGATTTCCATGTGAACCTACTTCCTCAATTGAGTTAATCTCTTCATCTGGAAAATATGTATCCAATGGTTTGTAGTCACCATCTACTGGGTCTTTGCCAAGTGGTCTGCCAAATCTTGATATTTCATTGCAGTGCGACTGACATATATAATGTCAAATTCAGTCAGCAAATTTGCCATTTCGCGAGTCTGCCAATTGACATTGGCTTCTGAAAGATATACTTCAAAGGATCCATCCTAGATATGAGGTAAGTTGTGTAGGACAAGAGGTAATGCCTTAACTTTTGTGCTACCCAAGTTAGGGCGCAACATGTTCTTTCCAAAAGGGTGTACTTGACCTCATAACTAGTGAATTTATTGCTCAAGTAGTAGATAGCCTGCTCATTCCTTCCTGTGGCATCATATTGACCAAGAACACACCTAAAGGAATTATCTGTTACTGAAAGATATAAAAAGAGAGGCCTATCAGGTTTAGGCGGTACCAACACGGGAGGGTTGGACAAATACTCCTTGATTTTTTCAAAAGCTCATTGACAATCTTCTGTCCATCTGATAACATCATCCTTCTTCAGAAGTTTGAAAATGGGCTCACAAGTGGTTGTGAGTTGAGCAATAAACCTGCTGATGTAGTTCAACCTCCCAAGTAGACTCGTGACTTCGGTCTTATTTTTCGGGGGTGGCAAATCTCGAATGGCTTTTATTTTGGAGAGATCCAATTCAATTCCACTTCTACTGACAATAAAAACCAGAAGTTTTCCAGATGGAACTCCGAATGTACATTTTGCTGGATTAAGCTTGAGGTCATATCTTCGCACTCTTTTCAAGAGTTTTCTCATATCTTGCACATGATCAACTTGTGTTTTAGACTTGATGATTATGTCGTCGACGTATACTTCAATTTCTTTATGCATCATATCATGGAACATGGTGGTCATAGCCCTCATGTAAGTCGCCCCAGCATTTTTAAGACCAAATGGCATGACCCTGTAACAATAAGTCCCCCATAGAGTGGTGAAAGAAGTTTTCTCAGCGTCCTCTTCATCCGTCAAGATTTGATGATACCCCGCATAACAGTCCACAAAAGATTGCATCTCATGTTTTGCCGAATTATCAACTAGGATATGGATATTTGGCAATGAAAAGTTGTCTTTTGGACTAGCCTTATTCCAATCCCGATAGTCAACACGAACTCTTGTCTTTCCATCCTTTTTCGGCACAGGAACAACATTTACCAACCAAGTAGTATAACGAATGACTTGGATCACATTTTCATTAAGTTGTTTTATGATTTCGTCCTTGATTTTTCACTCACGTCCAGTTTGAATTTCCTTCTTTTCTGTTGAACGGGTGAAAAATTAGGATGAGTGGGCAACTTATGAACCACTAAATCAACACTCAAACTTGGCATATCATCATAAGACCAAGCAAACACATTTTTGTATTGAAACAAAAGTTGTATTATGACCAATTTCATGTCCTGATTGATATGAAGACTTATTTTTATTTCCTTAACTTCTTCAGTACTTTCCAAATTGATTGTCTTAGTTTCACTAAGATTAGGCCTAGGTTTATGCTCAAACTGTTCCAGTTCCCTATTAATTTCCCTAAAAGTCTCTTCTTCATCATATTCAACCTCTTGACTTGGTGATTCAAGAATAAACAATTCTTTGAAATCTGGAAGTGAATTCCGCATGCATGTCATGTCATCAAAGCCGGCATTTACAGAACTGAAAAATAGAGAATAAGAATAAGTGGGGGGGGGGGGGGGAAGACAAAATTTACTATGAAATTGAATTTTTTTTTATTGAAATCGAAAAAGAGATAGAAAGGTTGACACTAATACTTTGAAACATTCGGATCACAACCCTGACAATAACAAAACAAAAAAGGAGCAAAACAAACTACAAAGACTCCTTTCTTATGGGGAAAGGAGTGGCTTCCCAATTGTTTAGCTCAACACCGGAGCCCAGGAGTTGCACATTGACATGACTTGTAGTTTCACCAATTTGGACCATGTCCACTTCATAAAATAATTGACTCGGATCTAGACAATCTTCTTCAAAATCCTCCTGAGTAGTGAAAGCTTGAATTTCTTGTCCCTGAGGCTTGAGGAAAGAATGAGATAATGGAAAATCAATTGTGGAAACGCCCAATTTCTCGTTTTGTGATTTTTTTTATCCTTATCTTCATCCCACTTGGTTGGTTTGTATCCATGGACAAAAGTCTCTTGAATTTCTAAAAGATTGACGGGGTCCACGATTTCTTGTGAATGTACTCTCACACCTCAAGGGACCCAATATTGATATTGGTTACTATAATTGTTCTTTTCTTTGACCTAAGAAAGTACATATGTTCTACCAATTTACCACAAACCAACCACCTGAAGCTAACTAAAGAGACAAAAATAACAAACACGTTAGGGCGTTAGACACTTTGTATATATTAATCACATTTAATGTCAAACACCTAACATTATGAGTTCAGAGGGTCAATTGTCTCTTCCCAACTTTGCTTTACTCATTGTTTTTCTCCTTTTTATAAAAAGTGTTGAACAAACCTCTTGGAGGTTGCTTACGTATCATGTCATTGCATGAATCAAATCATTCCATAGTTCAAAAAAAATCGGACATGCAATGACTAACAATTTTTTTTTTTTGAAACCTCATTTTTGTAAAATTAAAAATAATTTTTTTTTTGAATTTTTCAATAAGGATCATCGGACCCAAAGAGGGTTGCCTACGTATCTCATTTTGGTGAGAATCAGGTGTGCGTAGTTCGTAAAAAATCTTTTGAAACCTTATTTTTGTAAAATTTAAAATAATTTTTTTTTTGAATTTTTTTTTAAGGATCACCGAACCCAAAAAGGGTTGCCTACGTATCTCATTTTGGTGAGAATCAGGTGTGCGTAGTTCATAGGAGAAAAAACTTGCCCCGGGAAGACTACCCCTTTTATTTTGACCTTTTTATTTTTTGAAATTAAACTTCACAAAGCTATTTTAAAGCTGGTCAACAATGTAAAGGCCTAAATCAATTATTTTCACAGAGCACATAAAATGAACATTTTGGTCTAGAGTGGGTACCTATCTTAGATTTTGCTAGGTCAAATGCACATGATACAAATAAATGCAGCATACCAGAGACAGTTTTTTCTAGGTTTAGCATTTCTAAAAATGGTGTCTAGACTGGCTTTACTCGAGCGGATAACTCGAGCCGAGGAGGGTCAGCTTATCGGTAGCAGAGCTATTCCGACTTAACTGGTGGTCCAACCCCGCCTAACATGTGTAACAACCTAGAATCAGGAACGTAACCGCACACTGACTCATCCTAGACAGAAGTCCTGTGGAGCGTATCCGCACACACAGTGTATAGCAAAATTTCAGAGACTCAGAGGGTGTGTAAGAGAAGACAATTTATATGCAACACATAATATCAAAACAATGAATTATTGAAATAACACAAAGCTCGAATTCTAAATGAATTTTCCAGCGGAGTCGCCAGATCTGTCACACCTCTTCGGCTTTTTTTTTACAAATGTTGAGGATATAACGGGTTTTTTAAAAAAATATATATTTTTTAGAGTCGCCACTTGGAATTGAGTTTTTTAGGTGTTCCAAGTCACCAGATAGTTCCTAGTTTAAAATAAAAAAAACTCTTTATATTTTTTTGGTCTACGAAAAACAGAGATTGGGTAAGGAATTCTATTGACCGGAGGGAAGGTATGAGGCACCCTCCGAATCCCGTGGTTCTAGCACGGTCGCTTTATTAACTTATATTTGGCTAAAAATAATTTTTTGTATAAAAAGGAGAAATTTTTTATTAATTACTATTTTTTTAAAAAAATTGATTTACCTAGGAGCGTAACCGCACGCAAGATACTTTTTTTTTAGAAAAGAATACAGACCAAGGATCGTAACCGAACACTTGATGGTATTTGAAGTTTTATTTTTTTTTAAGAAAAAAGATAATTAGTTACTCAAATTTTTCTTTAAAATAATGATAAAAATGAATAAAAAAAAATGGTACAACATATAGACAAGAAAATGATTAGTATTTATTTATTTATTTATTTTTGTTAGTATTTATATATATTTTTTTTACCAAAAAAGAAAACAAATATACAATAAAGTTTTACTACTAGACAATGACAACAAAAGGAAAAAAAATCTTTTACAAAATTATAATTAAACACTCTTTTAAACTAATGATATACTAGTTTTAAATTCTTTTTTTTTTATTATATTGATAAAATTTAAGAAATAACCAATTTATTAAAATTTTATTTTATACAAAATAACCACATTGACTTATTTGAAAGAATATTGCAAAAAATAGCAAAATTTATCTAGTTGTTTAGATTACTAAGTCAAATTAGCCAAATTTGTGTTTTTATTTTAATAGTCAAATCAAATATTTATTTAAGAGAATTTTATTTTATTTTTTTGAAAAAAAGAAGACCATATTTACCTTTTTTTTTCTTTATTTTTTTTTGCAGAAATAACCAGATTTACATTTTTTGCAGAAATAATCAGATTTATATTTTTTGCAGAAAATAACCAGATTTATATTTTTTGCAGCAATAACCATATTTACATTTTTTGCAGAAATAACAAGATTTACATTTTCTTTTGTTGCAAAAATGACCAGATTAAACCCTTTTGTAAAAGTGACCAATTTTATATTTTTATTTTATTTTCTAATTTTGTTTTTCAAAAAGAAAGTTACCAGAACCTAAAAATTGTGATCGTTATATTTTTTATTTTTTATTTTTTTTTTGGCAAAAAACAAGAGACTACTTACTAAAGATAAAATTTAAACTAAACATGATTAGTAATAAATATGCATGTATATATTAAACAAAATCGCATAGGAATCATAATAGACTTAACTAAATCAAAACAAACTTAATATAACCAACTTAAACAAAATATAAAAAGAACATAACATTAATTCAAGATTACATTGTGAAATATAAAAAGAAATACCTAAAGTTGATGACAAGCAAAATGTGGAAGCAAACTTATTTAAATTCCAAAGACCACCAAAGATTAAATATTTTTTTTTAAGAAGAAGATTTTTTCTTATATTTTTCTCTCTTGCAATTTTGTTCTTCTCTTTTTTTTTTTCTCTATCTATTTTTTGTGTTTCATAATCCCTCCCTAAAAATGAAAGAAGAGAAGAGTTTAAATAGATTAAGAAAAATAATATAATATTATTTTCTTGAAAACAAAACACCCAATGCATGCTTGAGCATTTTTCTTTCCAATGAAACTTTTTTCCTTCTCAATAAGCACTCTTGTTCTCTCCAATGAGCTACCCAAAAGAGCCAATGAAAAATCTTCTTTTTCTTTTTTTCTTTTCCTTTTCTAAAAGAAGACTATTGAAAATGACTTCATTGCCCTTTTAGGGGGCTTCCATTTTCTTTAATTCATTAATTTAATAAAAGAAAAATAGATCATTTAATTTATTATTTTTTTTGAAGAAAACCCATTCATCAGATTTTAATCTTCCAAACCCAAAAGAAAAAATTAGCTCATTGACACAAAATTCAAACATTTTGAAGTAAAAAAAAAATTAGTTAATAACATAAAATAAATAGAAATGCATTAATAAGAAAAATAACACGTCAAAAATTAGGTGTTCAGAGATGTCCCTACCGCCCAAAATTTAGAACGTATATACCCTTTATACTAACGGACATACAATGAAGTCGTGTTAAGAGACCCTTTTTGAGTAATTATCCCAATCTAAAATGTAGTTTTACACTGAACAAAGAGAAATCTTGTTTTCTAATGAGCAAAGATGTTAAGAGATATTTCAGAATAGTTACCTATTTTAAGAGGATAATTTGAGCAATTATCTCAAATCAGAGAAAAATTTGTTTTTATACATTTGGGCAAGTGTATATATTATTGGAAGTAGTATTGAGAATCGATATAGAGCAAAGTTCAGAAAACTCATAGCCTCCATAAACCATGTCTTGCCAACATGGGTACATGATCATGCTTTTTAGATGAATTCTTAGTGCCTTCGGTTAGAGCTTAGTAGATCAACTTAGTTGAGATGTTCTATATCCCGACATAATGTAGAATAGTTCTAACAATGTGGACAACACATTATATCATCACGTAGTTCATAGTGATGATTGTTAGTTAGAGAATCTTCCAATAGAGTTAATGTGTATTTTTATATATCACTTATTATGTTGAGTTCATAAATTAGTAAGTATTTTGTAAAGCTTAAAATGATTTAACTCCTATATTTCTTTACATTCAGCTTAAGTATAGTTTTATTACATTTAGTTATTTAACTTCGGCTATATTACATAGTTGTACATTCAAATGTATTGATGTCATTCTACCTTCATCTTTTTATGATGTAGAAACGAGTGTTCATATTTATCAACATGCGCTTTGTTACGATCACTCTACACTCCTGGTAGATTTTGGTGAGCTTCTTGTATTCTAGAAGACTTCACATTACTTTCAGTTTGGCATTTTTGAGGCGTCATGAGTCTTGTCCCGACACATATCTTAAACATTAGAGGCTTCATAGATAGAACGAGTTAAGAAGTCATTCATAAGTTACTTTTCCTTGAGATGTCTTTGCAAACTTTTATTCTTACGTCATTGAGTATTTTACAACTACAGTTTGACTTGAGTATTTAATTTGAGTTTAAATATTAAAAATCATATTTTAAGCCCATTACACTACAAAAAAAGGGTCATTTTATGGAGGGGTTTTAATCGATTTGTGGGAGTTTTTGACCCACACAAAATTAATTAAGGCGGTTTTAGAAACTGTCACAGGCATAATTGTGATGGTTTAATAGAACCTTCATTACATCCGCCACAAAATGAATTTGCAATTTGTGGTAATACGTTACCCCTTAAATATGATTTAAGAACTTTAATAACTACACTCTACAAGGGTTTATAACTCACAATTAATATAGTCTCAATATCTTATTTAATTTTTTAAAGGGTTTTTATCTTTTTATTTTGGCATAATACATATATTAGACCCTAAACTTGGCTTCAAATTTTAACTTTGACCTCAAACTTTCATAATGCACAAATAGGCACTTTAACTATCCTATCTTTCAATAAATAAACACGCGAATATTTCAATCAAAACCGTGTTACACACATGCTCTGACGTGGAAAAGTAAACCACTCAGTGGCTGCCAACTAATTAAAAAATTTACGCGTATTTTTTAAGCATAATACATAAATTGGACCCTTAACTTGGCTTCAAATTATAACTTTGACCTTTAACTTTGATAGTGCACAAAGAGACACTTTAACTATCCAAAATTTAAACAAAAAAACACGCGAATATTTCACTCAAAACGCGTGTTACACACATGCTCTGACGTGGAAAAGTAAACCACTCAGTTGCTGCCAACTAACTAAAATAAATACACCGAGATTTTAAAAATTATAAAAAAAAATTATAATATAGAATAAGGTGGAAGTGAAAACAAATTCATTTTTAGGTAAAAAAAAATTAGTACCTCTTTTCTTCTCTCTCTTAAAAATTCCTAATCTGAAATTCATGTTCCTTATATTCAAATCAAAGAAAAAATTGTTCAAGATATTTGCTGTAATTTAATTTTCAAGTTATCTATTTTTCTTCCTCAATTTAGTCAAGGTAACAAGATTCAACATTTTACAAACAAGAATTTGCATATTGTTGGTCAAATGTTCAAACTAATATGAGAATCTCTAGAAGAAACTAATGTTTTTATTGCAAAATTATTTCAGAGCAACCCATAAATATGGAAAGACATGAGATTCAATGAACTTCTCCTTCTTTTCTTTAGTTTGAAGTATATTTGTGCTTTATGTTGTCAAATATTTGACTGAAAAAACAGGGTGCTTTGTGTATTGTGATTGTCATAGTGAAGAGAATTGCAATTATGAATTTTGGAGGCCAACAAATGAACTTACAGTACTAAAAATTATTAAGTGAAATGGTGCACTTAAAGTATTTGATAAATTGTCTGATAGAACTTTTCACATATTTTTGTCAAGTTTGAGTAGCAGTCTGATATCTAATCAAAATGCCTTCAAAAATTGCATTCAATTTGTATAATTGTATACTCACCCCATCTTGTCAAAAAAGACTTCATTATAATTTTTTTCATAATAACAAAAAAGTAATTAAATGTCACTTGCATTTTGCAATGAACAACAAATAATGCAAAAAAGAGGGGAAAATTGTTGAAAAATTAGAAAGAGAGTTTAATTGTCATTTCAGTGTTTTTTTTACTGTTGGGCACTCGATTTTTACATCTGACGCGCCTAATTTGAGTGAATTTTACGTATTTTGCCATTTAGGATCCGAGTATTTTTTTGTTTAAGTTTTGGATAGTTAAAGTGCCTATTTGTGCACAAACAAAGTTAAAGGTCAAAGTTATAATATGAAGCCAAGTTAAGGGTCCAATTTATGTACTAATTAAGGGTAGAATTGTCATTTTAGCAATTTTTTATCGTTTTGGGCCTCAAAAATTACCTCTCTCTCGCGCAGAATGCGTGTATTTCACGCATTTTGCCAGGTAGGAATCGCGTGTTTATTTGTTGAAAGATAGTATAGTTAAAGTGCCTATTTGTGCACTATGAAAGTTTGAGGTCAAAGTTAAAATTTGAAGTCAAGTTTAGGGTCCAATATATGTATTATACCTTTTATTTTTACCCTCCCTAGGAGCTCCCACCCCTTTTGCTCCCTTGGTGACTCAAACTCGCAATCTTTGGGTTGGAAGTGAGGGGTGCTTACCATCCAATCAACTCCCTCTCGTCATTAAAAAACTTGAGTTCTGTCATTTATAACATACTCTACATTTAAAATATTCAAGTTACAAAATAACATAAATCTTAATTCATGACAAATTAACACAACCAGTAATTATTTTGGATAACTTAAAGTTTAAAACTTTAACAAGTGATATTTCACATCAAACAAATATAAAAAAGGTAATATAGTAATCTAATTTTAGTGATTTGTGTTTACTATTATTATTTCATATTTTCTTTCATAACAACAACACCATATATTCTTATAGCAAAATAATACTCCCTTCGTTTTAAAACTAGTTTGACTTGGAACGGAGTTTAAGAAAAGAAAGAAAACTTTTTAATCTTGTGATTCTAAATTAAAGTTATATCAAATGTACCAAAATGCCCTTTAATCTTGTGGTCTTAAACATGTCACGTAGAAAATTAAAGTTAAAGTGTTGCCAAAAAAGAAAATGGGTCATTCTTTTTTAAACAAACTAAAAAGGAAATAGGGACATTCTTTTTTAAACGAAGGGAGTATTATTTTTATATATTATTAGACAAATTTCACATTTTAATAAGTTTATATTCATTATTGTTTTGGATAATGCACAAGTTATGCCTCAACCTATGCCCGAAATCTCAGAGACACATTTATACTATACTAAGGTCCTATTACCCCTTGAACTTATTTTATAAATAATTTACTACCCCTTTTCGGTCTACGTGGAACTATCTTGTGGGCCCATCGTGTGTTGACATTTTTTTCAAACTAGTGCCACGTAGGCCGAAAAGGGGTAGAAAATTATTAAGAAAATAAGTTCAGGGGGTAATAGGACCTTAGTATAGTATAAGTGTGTCTCTGAGATTTCAGGCATAGGTTTTTACATTCCTATGTAAAAATAATCTTAACTATATAGTCATTGGGTCTTAATAGAACATCCGAATATTTAAAACTCGTATCTAAAGTCAAATATTAAAATTTAAATGCACAGACTTTGACATCTTAATCTTATTAAAAATAAACGATACCTAATCATCTCAAATGATTTCTCATTTTAAAGTCAAAACGTGCTACTAGTACCTTATGGAGAAGGTTGTTATTTTTTAATCTTACCTAATCTTGTATGACTACACCTCCAACATCCACTTCTTTGAAATATTCATCTCCTGGAAGTATATTAAACTTACCGGCCTATTGCTTATTATCATATAATTGTCATATATAAATTTACATTTTACTTTAGTGTGTATATATATATATATATATATATATATATATATATATATATATATATATATATATATATATATATATATATATATATATATATATATATATATATATATATATATATATATATTTATATATATAGTATCATTGGAGTCGATACACAAATCACCTTAAATCTAAGAAGCCGAGTCGGTGGGTTGGTCCGGGTGGAGAGAAAAAAAAACGAATATCACATAAGACATCAATAAATTTTTTATTTTAACCATTCAATTACATTTTATAGGAGTAACATTTTCATCTATTATTTCATTCTCTTGAAAGAATGAACCTAAATATTGTTGACATCCTTTGAATGGGAGCAACGTCGCGGTGACTCAATTAAAAAAAAGAATTTAATTCAAAAGAATTTTAAAGACGGGTAAAAGGGGGTTAATGGATTAAAGGGAAAAGGGAGTCGCCACCTAAGTTTTAGGAAAACTAGGAAACCAATTAATAAATTAATTTAAAAGATAGTCTACGAAACCAATTTGATTCTAGGTAAGGGGTTCCAATTATTCCGAAGGGAAGGGATTAGGCATCCTTCGGAATTCACACATGTGATTCCCGACTGAGTTCATTTTTTCAAATTGAAGAGGAAGATAAAATAATGTACAAACATAATAAACATGCAATATACACAATAAAAAATAAAATAATAATATCGGCCTAAGATTTGCCTAACATCGATATATATAAAATAATGAATTAAAAAAAATTATTCGAACTTCTTTTGAATAGCTTCAAGGTTGAAAGTCTTGGGTACCTGTAAACACACTTAGTAAAAATATTAGTAATAAATAAATATGAATAAAATTGAATATATAAAATAATAACTTAAAAATAAAAATCCGTCTTATTAACATTGGAGGCCTTGGAAATCGACGGTAATTTCTTCATTGGCCAATTTCAACATATAAAATATATAAACTTAAAAATTCCGTCTTTTTAAAATGGGGAGGCCTCCAAAACCGACGGAGAGATTTTCTCATTGGCCATTTTAACAATCAAAATATAACTTAAAGCTCATATGAAACTAACAAAAAATAAAATGAAATAATTGCAACAATCTCGACACTGTAACCATTCAAAAATAACAAAACATTAACACAATAATTTAAATAACAATGATAACAACACATCAATACAGCTAGTTAGACTAATATATGAAGAACAACTTTAATATGAATTAAATTAAGGTGGCAGAAAATGAATGAAGGAGACAAGTAGTAAATATGATATATAAAAAAAGTTTAAATAGCAAAATACCGTTAGATGACAGCTAGCACATGGCGATAAAATATAATAACATACCATATGATAAAAATATATAAAATTTAACAATAAGATAAACATGAAAAACTTCAGCTATTCCCAAGCAAACAAACAAATGAAAATAATAAGATAATATTAAAAGAAAAAGTTGCAGAACAAAATTAAATAGAGGCAAATGGATTCTTTAGGCGATAACAAATTAAACACAAAAGTCATTAACTCATCAAATATTAAATAAAACAATAAAGAATATTCTAGAAAATAAGTAAATAAAAATTTAACAAATAAAAAAAAACTAAATAATAAAGAATAGTGGTCCGCCCGAAAATAAGCTAACGATAGTAAATACCAAAATAAGACCTAAGTCGGTCCAATAAACAACAACAACGAAAATGTTTGTCAATGATAACACCGAATAACTCACAATATATACGAATAAATGGAAACAATTCAAAAAGACAAAAGGGTTACCCAAAGTTTTGGAGTCACACTGTAGGTTCATTGGAGCTTGGCGCTATTTGGCTTGCCATTCACCGGTAATGGAGATGGAGTCATGAGCTGATGGATTATTTCGGCTTGGAGCCGGCCAGACGCGAAGAAAGGGAGGCAGAGTTGTGTGGTTTCGTCGAACTCCGACGTTTCTTCGCCTGAGTTTGGTTGTTAGAACTTCAAGTTGTTGGTAACCCTGTCGGAATACCTATAAAACAAACAAAAATCAAAAGAGGGAAAAGGGGATGGGACTGACAGCAACAAGGAAGAGAGAAACAAATGGGTTTGAAATCTGAGTGGGGTATTTGGATGGTGGATCTTGGCTGGATTTGGGGAACTGCTAGTGACAACAAAGAAGGAGAGGAGGTGATGAGGAAAAAAAACAAATGGGGGGTTTGGGTGTCGCCGGAAAATTGTTCTGGTGAGGGTGGTGATTGAAAAATGTGAGCACTAAAAATATCTTTATGACTTGGAAAATCTGAAAATTTAACCCTAAAAATTTTCACCACCCCCTATCCTAATGATCAACTATTCTTTATATAGGGAGTTGTTAAAAAATGGGCCATTATGGACTTGAGATCATGATCCAAAACTTGTCGATTTATAAAATATCTGTGTATGTAAATTGTATTAGAATTTGAACGAATTTTTAGACTGCGCAGAATATCAAAATAAATATTAACAATGTAACAGAGAAAAAATGAATATGGAAAATGTAATAAACGTAATCAATTACATGTAAAGAATGCAATTTAACAGAAATAATGATTTTATAAAAAATGAACAAATATTTGAACGTCTAGCTGTGAAAAAAATAATATAAACATAATAATCGATAAAAATCCTAATACTTTGAGAAAGAGGATGATTATCAACAAATTTCATTAAAATGACAAAACATGTATTTTGAACTATATAAAATAAAATACTCAAAATGTATTAATTTTAAAACTATTAGACCGAAATTTGGTGTCAACAACTTGCCCCTTTGTTTGATTAGGATCGATGAAAGAGATCCTGGTCAAACAAAGTTGACGAACCCAAATTTGGTTTGATAAACTTTGAACAAAAAATGATACATTAGTAGAGCTTTTGAGTAAGACTCCACGTACGTCGACTGGGCTGAAAATAATAAAAAAGACAGAGATTGATTGTAAACTGAGAAAATTCACATACCTTTGATGTTACTTGCAAAATTGCACAATAAAGGTGGTGTACCTTTTTGAAAGAAGTATGATGCGAATAACATGTCACTTTAAACGAGGTGACAACCCAACTTGTCTCTTTGAAAGGCGGACGACCCAACTTGAACTTAACATGCCATTTGAAAGGAGATGACAACCCAGTCTTGAATATAACATGTCATTTGAAGGGAGATGACAACCCAACGTGTCTCTTTGAAAGGCGGACGACCCAACTTGAACTGAACATGTCACTTTGAACAAGGTGACAGCCCAACTTGTCTCTTTGAAAGGCGGACGACACAACTTAAATATAACACGCCACTTTGAACGAGGTGACAACCCAACATGTCTCTTTGAAAGGCGGACGACCCAACTTGAATTTAACATGTCACTTTGAACGAGGTGACAATCCAACGTGTCTCTTTGAAAGGCGGACGACCCAACTTGAACTTAACATGTCACTTTGAACGAGGTGACAACCCAACGTGTCTTTTTGAAAGGCGGACGACCCAACTTGAACTTAACGTGCATTTGAAGGGAGATGACAACCTAATCTTGAACTTAACGTGCCATTTGAAGGGAGATGACAACCCAACGTGTCCTTCGAAAGGTGGACGACCCAAGTTGAACTTAACATGTCATTTGAAGGGAGATGACAACCCAATCTTTAACTTAATATGAATGGTGTATCACAAAATCTGCAATAACCATGTTAGTAGCAAATATAACATAAAATCGACATAAAATATGCAACCATGACCTTATATAGACAAGGTAATTAACTGACGGGGCAATTTGAACTTAATAACATTATGAATTTCAAAAAAAAAATGACAATTTGAAATTGGATAATAAAATAAAAAGTGTCATATTGAATGGCATGACAACCCAATTTGAAAAGAATTAGTTTATTTGAGATAACAAATAATTTATTTATTTATTTATTTATTTTAAAAAATATCATTTTAAAAAGTACGACGACCTAAATTTAAAAAGATGTCATTTTGAAGGATATGACGACCCAAAAATAAAAAGATACATGACAATCAAAAATATAATTTTAACTATGAAATGGTCCACAAAGTTACTTTGGACAAATATGAGATAGAAATTTAAAATGATGTCAGTATGAAAGGCATGACGACCCAGATTTAAAAGATGTCATTTTGAAGGGTATGACTACCGAAAAATAAAAAGATGTCATTTTGAAGGGTATGACTACCAAAAATGCAATTTAGACTTTGAAACGGTCCGCAAAGTTATTTGGACGAATATCAACAATGAAACGGTCCACAAAGTTGGTATGGACAAAATATCAACAATGAAACAGTCCACAAAGTTGGTATGGACAAACATGGAGCATAAATATAAAATGATGTCAATTTGAAAGGTATGACGACCCAAATTTAAAAGATGTCATTTTGAAGGGTATGACTACCAAAATGCAATTTAGACTTTGAAACGTTCCACAAAGTTATTTGGACAAATATGATGATAAAAATTTAAAATTATGTCATTTTGAAGGGTATGGCGACCGAAAAATAAAAATGTGTCATTTTGAAGGGTATGACTACCCAAGAACACAATTTGAACTTTGAAATGGTCCACAAAGTTATTTGGACAAATATCAACAATGAAACGGTCCAAAAAGTTAGTATGGACAAATATGGGGCATAAATATAAAATGATAGTTTGAAAGGTATGACGACCCAAATTTTAATAAATATCATTTTGAAGGGTATGACTACCGAAAAATAAAAAGATGTCATTTTAAAGGATATGACTATAAAAAATGCAATTTAAACTTTGAAACGGTCCACAAAGTTATTTGGACAAATATTGAAAAGTGAGTTTCAACCCGTTTTTATTTTATGAACATTGAAACACATTTTAACTTGGTTAGCACCAACAATAGTATTGTACAAAAGATGGGCCATTATGGGCTTGAGATCATGATCCAAAACTTGTCGATTCATAAAATATCTGTGTATGTAAATTGTATTCGAATTTGAACGAATTTTTAGACTGCGCAGAATATCAAAATAAATATTAACAATGTAACAGAGAAAAAATGAATATGGAAAATGTAATAAACGTAATCAATTACATGTAAAGAATGCAATTTAACAGAAATAATAATTTTATAAGAAATAAACAAATATTTGAACGTCTGGCTGTGAAAAAAATAATATAAACATAATAATCGATAAAAATCCTAATACTTTGAGAAAGAGGATGATTATCAACAAATTTCATTTAAATGACAAAAACATGTATTTTGAACTATATAAAATAAAATACTCAAAATGTATTAATTTTAAAACTATTAGACCGAAATTTGGTGTCAACAAATATCTAAATTGTAAGTACTTTGATACCACAATTCAATTTACAATTTATTTTACTCTTCTCATGCTAATTAAACATACAATGCATATAATCAGTTGTATTTCTACTTTCCATGATTACCTTGTTTTCTAAAGTGTTTTCTATATTTCAAGTTTTTTGTTTTATTTCCTATTTTGTACAAGTGTAACAAACTATAATGAATTATGACATTTACAAAGCTTCACAATTTGATGTAATTTGCAGAGGTTATCACAAACCTCCACTATAAATCCTCTACAAATTAAAATAAGTTGCGGTGTTCACAAAACCTCACAAATTGGTGCAATTTGCGGAGGTTATCAAAAGCCTCCACAATAAAACCGTCACAAAATAAATTATATCGCATGGGTTAAAATAAGCGCTACAAAATGATTTTACAGTGGAGTTTTTTAAAACCCCCACAAATAAACCTCTGCCAATTAGCCTTTTTTGTAGTGTTACCGCATGAATGATTACTCCACTAAGTAGTCAGTCAAACCAAGAATTCAATTGAGAATCAAAAACGGTTCTCGAGTGCCAGCCACATCCAGGGTGTAGGCTCGAGGCGTGATATCTAGTCAGCCAAATGTTAATATATTTATTAGCATAAAGGATTTCTTTCCAAAAAACTAAAATATATCACTTACTTTTAAAGAAGAACAATCAAGTTTATTAAATTATTATTATTCAAATCAGATTATTTTTTATACAATTTGATTAGTCAACTCAATATTCTTCTAATTCATGTTAAGAGAGACAATTATAAGGAAAACTTCTCTCTGTTAAGTAATTATTTAGGAGTTCTCAATATTTGTGACAAAGATGAATGATGCAGATGCGATGGGTAAATGTGCAGCATGTAAGTACCAAAACAAAAGATGTGCTGAGAATTGTCCATTTGCTCCATTTTTTCCTTCCAACAAAGTTGATGAATTTGATAAAGTCATTCGACTTTTCAACATAGATTTTCTCATAAGTATGCTGAATTCTGTTACTGCTAATGAGGAAAAGGCAAAAATGGTTGAAACTCTAATTTTAGAGGCTAAGATTAGGTCTGAAAATCCTATGTACGGGAGCACTGCCGTTAAAGAAAAATTGAGTATAGAAATTGAAGAAACTCAAAAGGAGCTTGATTTAATACAAAAAACAATTGCTTTTTACAAAGAATTGGGTGGAAGCTCATCCTTGAACAAGGTATGTTTTTCTTTAATTTTAATTTGGTATTCTTTATAATTATTATTTTTTTGATGCTTTCGTCCTATTGTATTCGAACTTTATTTTCGAAATTGTAAATTAAAGTATATTATACATCACTTGCTCTTTGACTTACCAATTGAGATCTTTTGTCTTTATATTTATTAATTAGTATGTCCAATAATGATTGAATGATATGTGTTCTCACTTTTTTCTCTTTTTTTTTTGAACAACAGATATTTAATTTAATACTAGAAAGCCATTACATTGGTTCTAGGCACATTAGTAAGCATTACAGTGGTCATAGCCAAATTACTAAGCATTGCATTTCTAATACGAATATTTTTCATAGCAGCTAAGTTGGTACTAGTACTAAGAGGGTCTTTTTTTTCTATGAATTGTCCACCTCTATAATATTAATAGTTGTTAACACCTACTAGGGTGGGTAAAGCAAAAGAGTGCCTTCATCTTATCCTTCCTGAAGCATTCCTTGAGTTGCCAATAGATGTGCGAGTTTATTCCCTCCCCGAAAACTGTGGCGGATCAGCAAATTCCCCAAATTCTTCAATGATGACCTGCATTTTGAAGGAGATTGTTATAAACTTGAACATTTTTGTCTTTGATTAGCTTTATTACCTCAGAGGAGTCTGTTTCAATTTCTAGATCTGTACTTTGGCGATCGTTGACAATGTTAAGGTTGTGGAAAAGGGCCATGAACTCCATGAAAGTGTGGTTGATGCGATGAAATTTTTCGTAGAAACCTATCAGCCATATGCCCTTTTCATCTCTCAAAATTTTTTTTTCTCTTTGAGCACATGCATAAAGTAGAAATCAAAACAATTTTTTTTATATAATAAAAAAATAAAAAAAAAGATTAGAGATGCCGACTGAAGATAATATGTTCACACTGTTGATTAGTTACATGCATCTCTATATGCTTACGCCCCTTTCGAACTATTAAAAAAGAATGTCGGTTTATTTTATAGAGAGAGAAAAAAAGAGATTGTCTTCAACTTGATTAAGCCCCCCAATATTTGTACCTCTATTATAGGAGTCGTCAATGTTAAGCTTCAAGAAACCTTTAGCGGGAGGATGCCATTAGATGTGCATCGTGAGGCTAGCCCTAAGAGGATGGAATAGGGAGTTAGAGGATAAATTGAACTCAAGAACATTGTGCTCTAGATTGTGGATGTTTCTAGGGTGCTTGGAGTTGTTAAACTCATTGTGGTCACGATTGGTCCAAATGTATCAGATTGCAATGGGGAAGAAAATTTCCCATTTTACTAAAGGATTTCTATTTTTGATCTTCAGCAGACAATTATCATTAGTATTAAAGTCTTTATCGAAGTGTATGTGATAACTTTCCCAAAAATGCTTTGCTATAGGCTATGAGAATGTGGTTCAGGGATTCGTGATTTAAACTACAAATAGGGCATAAGTTATCATTACTAATGTTAATGATTTAAAGATACAATTTTGAGGGAAACCTATTATGGGAGCATTGTCACATGAAGTGTTTAATTTTATTGAGGGCTTTACATCCCAAATCCAATGGAAGTTGTAAGTGTTGGGATCGGAAGGTTGGAATATTTTTCGGAGGGAGGTTAAGGTAAAGAGGTAGTTGGAGTTTAGGGACCAGATAGGGAAATTTACCCAGAATGACTATCTAAAGGAATTTGATAGTTGCGATCAACAATACTCGTCGAGATGGGAAAATAACAGTTATTAAGATTCCAATTTCTGTTATTAATAAGACTAACCACTTTCATGTCAATTTCATTCTTATTGATAGGGAATTCATTGAGGGATATATGATTATTGTTAGGAGGGATCCAATTGTTATGCCATATGTTAACTCTATTTCTATTTGTGAGCACCCAATGCCTTTATTGCAAATCTTCAACCCATTGAGAATATTTTTCAAGACAAAGGAACCTCCTTTGGTAGGTTTATTTCTTTTCTAGTATTTAGAGAGCATACAGTTTTCCCAGAAAAGGTCAGAGCCTCGGAAGAGCCTTCATGCTAAGCTGCCTAACGTGTGTTATTCCTATGCTCCACAGTAATGAGGTCCATCACCCCTTCTGTTTTGGGTTTGGTAACTAGGGTCCAACTAAGATAATGAATTTTCCTCTTATCGGAAGTACTACCTTATGTAAAATCTCGTTGAATTTTTTCCATTCTCTTAAGGGTGGATCTAGGCAATTTAAAGTAATTCATATGGTACGTAGGAATGATGTTGAGGGTACTCTTTTCTAGGGTGGTTCTTCCAGCTAAAGTGAGAAAATGCACTTTCCATCCCGCTAATATGTTAGTCATATTATCAAGGATGTAGTTAAAGTCTCGATGAGTTGGATTATGGTTAAAAATGGGATAACCAAGATACTTTCCAAACTCTGAAGCGATTTCTAAACCAGATAAGTCTTTAACAGGTTTGGGAAAATGGCAGGGCGATTTTTGGAAAAAATAGCTTTTGACTTTTTTTGGTTTATAGTTTCCCCATACATAGTAAAAAAAAGATTTAAGCATTGATGCATATTGGAAATAGTTTTGTGGGACATTGTGGCCGTAAGGGTAAGGTCGTCCGCATACAACAAGTGAGAGATAAGAGGCCCTCTAGGAGTAAGAGTAATAAGGATACAATTAAGAATATCTACTTGATAACTAATATAATTTGAGAGAAGTTCCTTACACAAAATAAAAATATAAAGAGACATAAGGTCACCTTGCCTGGTCCCCTCGTGGGCTGGAAAAATTCACTTTTTGAACCATTAACCAAAATAGAGATAGAGATAGAGGTGATGCAGTTAAGGATGATGGAAGTAATTTTACGGGAAAATTTGAAGTAGAGTAAACCCGATGAATAAAGAACCATTCTATCTTATAAAATGCTTTTTCAAGATCTAATTTAAGCATGAAACAACATTTGAAGCTTCAAGTAGTTTGGAATTTTTCTATGATTCCCTGAATGAGGATTGCATTGTCTGAAGGTCTTCTTCCTTTAATGAAGCTATCTTGGAAGGGTGATCAGATTGGGGAGAAAACGTTTTATCCAATTTACAATGATTTTTGTAAGCACCTTGTAAATGGTATTGCAAAGACCAATGGATCAAAAACATTTCAAGTTATTTGCGTTCTTAACTTTGGGAATGAGGCAGAGATACGTCTCATTTCTTTCAGGAGGAAGGAAAGTACTCGAAAAAACTTGATGACAAAAGTGTCTAATAGAATCCCCCACTATGTTGTTAAAGTTCTTGTAGAAAAACAGGTGGAGGACATCCGGGCCCAGCGATTTGAAGGGTTGGAAAGAGCTAATCGCATTATGGGTTTCAGGATCTTTGAGTGGTCTATCTAGACTGGACAGGTCTAGTTTATAAAAAGAAGTTTAAACATTAGGGTAGTATGTTTTAGAGTTTGTATGGCGAGTAGTGTAAATTTGCTGAAAATAATTTAGAGTGTGACAAGATCTCCTTATGATCAGTAATAGTAACACCATTATTGTCTAATAAACTAACTACTTTGTTTTTCCTTTTTCTATTAATAAGTGATATATGAAAAAACTAGTATTGGCATCACCCTCATTGATCCAGTTTATTCTAGAACTCATTTTCTTGTAATCATCCTCAATCCTAAGAAACTATTATATTCTCTTATGAGATCTTGTTCTAGATTTAAGAGTCTAGCTAAGATGATCCTTTTTTTACGTCACGAAATGTGATCTTGCTCCACCCAGTGATATCCTTAGTAAATTGGTGATTAATAGCTATGAGGTCCTCATTATTATAACATCTAACAACTGTGCTCCAAAATTCTTGATGCGAGGTCCAAAATCGCTCAAGTCTGAAAAGTTTAGGGGCAACACTATTTTATTATTATCAAAGATTGATTAGGAGAGGATTGTTGTCAGAGAAAGTCCTAGGAAGGTGGGTGATGGTTACGTTAGGGTAAAGAGATATCCATGGCTTGTTTGCTGAACCCCGATCTAGTCTTTCAAGGATAAGACCATCTTTCCTACGATGATTCGACCAAGTATATTTGGAACCTTTAAAACACAAGTCTATTATATCACAATAGTTCATGCATGTTGAGAAAATATTGGCTATGGTATAGTTTAGAGGTTGATCTTCCATTTTTCGTTCGGACTCATAACTTGGTTAAATCCCCACACATTACCCAGGGGGCAGAGTAATGATTATTGAAAGCACTAGGGGTATTATTGGTGTTTACCTTGACCATGACATGCATTTCCTAATCTGAATGACTGTCACTGAATTTTCATGCCAAAAGAGAACAATTCCTCTCGACCTTCCAATTGCAGGTTGTTCGAGCATACCATCAAACCTAAGCATGACTTTGAGTATAGCATGGTCTTCCATCATAATTTCCCAAAGAGCAAGAATATAGGGGTTATAAGTGTTAAAATAAATCTTTAAGATTTCTTATAGCAACATCATTAGAGGCTCCTATGATATTCCAAATAATAAACTATTAGGCCTAGTCATCATGGGGGTGTTTTGTTTTTGTATCTTGTTCACATCATCCGGATGAGAAATCTCTTTTTGTGTTAGACTCAGCACCACTGCCAATTTCGTCTTTGCTTAGTTTATTGGTGGGCGAATATCCACTGAGCATTTGGTCAGTGTTGTTGGCCATTTGAAGATGAAACTCTTGTCTTCCGCTTCGGAAATAACATAAGGGCTACTTCTCTTAGTCTTGCTATTTATGTGAACATGCGGTCCCTCTCCATTTCTTCCCCTTGTAAACACTCACTCCTACTCTTGGGGAACTTGTTGATGAAAGTTCACTACACGGAATGGTTCTTGTTGTTGCTGTTGTGGTTTCGTCATTTGTGGTATCTATGGAAAAAAATTTGATACCCCATATTCTCCAGTGGTGTGAAGAATGGTGGATCTGGCCTTGTTAGTGGGTTCATTATAGGGTTGGAGTGAGACGACATATCCCATAACTATTGCAAGGATTGGAATTCGGAGTCATCGCAGAGGCAAGGGGGCCTAGAATATTGATTAGTCATACATGATTCGTATTGTTGTCCATTGTAAGCGTCATATCTTCTGTGACTAGTTGTGCTAGAAAGTTAGGGTTCTGAAGGTCAAGCATCACCTCCCTCCTATCTATGTACATAGTGAAATAGTTTGCTTGTCCATGCAAATCTACCTCTATCCATGAGTGGGGAGGTTGAGCCAGCAGCATTGGTTGTGTGGCATACACTATTGGAGGATTTGGTATCTGATTGTTGTTCATGCTCGTTTCTTTTGGGACTTTCTGAGTAAGCGGTGAGAGTCTTTTTTTTGTACAATGGAATTTTCAACCTTTTCTTTTGGACTGTATTGAGGGGATTTTATATTAATAGGAGAGGTACTAAGAGTGGTTGGTTGAAAAATACGGGGTAATGATTGAATATCTGTAGATTTTGATTGAACCAAAAATGGATTGATGGGGCAATTAATATTGCTAGTAGAATTTTGTTTATGGATTTGCATCATATTTTCATTCAACACTTGGCAAGAGGCTTTCTCCAAGTGTTTCATGCATATAATTTCATTGGCTGACTTTTTTGTATGACAGATGTCACTATTTCTAGTGGCAATAGCTTGGGAAGTACTATTTACTGCTTGAGGGTTTGTTACTTGGTTTTCTACGGGGCCATGTGTCTATCTGTGATAGCTCGAAAAGAGAAATTCATCTTTGGAATTATCGAATGATGGAAGGGGTATGTTACAGTGGGTTCACTTGTCTCTGAAGGGTCGGATCTTGTATTTTCTAAGGAGTTGAATTTATTGTTAGTGTGGAAATCCTCTAGGTTTTTTAATTGAGCGAGAATATTATTTGCTAGTAATCCTTTTGCTTGTACCTTCATAATTATTGGAAAAGAAAGCATACATGTCTGCAGTTTCAAATGATTATTTCTACGATCATCATCCTTGCCTTTCTCTAAGATAGGTTCCTTTCCTATGTTGGTAGCTTTTCAAAAGCTACCATCTTTAATTCGTTACTAGATTGTAGTTGACTTTTGTTGTTAATTTCCTTAGACAAGATTTGTGAACAACATCTTTGTGGGTTCCCAATTCTTCCACACCCGTGGCAGAGTTGATCCTTTCCTTCATATTTGATTTGTTATTTATAGTTCCCGATATTTATGTGTGATTTAACTGGCTTGTTAAGTGGAACTTCTATGCATAGTCGAGCATATCTCCCTCGCATGGTGGCGCTTGTGCATGCATCAATTTGTAGTAGTTTCCCAATTGAATATCCTATCTTTTTTAGTATTATAGCACCGTAGAACTCAGGGGGAAGTTGAGGTAGTCTGATCCAAATTGTTGATTTCTCCTCCGCCGCCTCCGAGGCTACAAAATTTGGGGGCCATCTTTGAACTGTGAGAAAGTTCCCATTTATAAACTAAGGGCCCTTGCAAAGTACTCTACTCAGATTTTCCTCTTTTGTGAATTTTTCTATGTAGTAATCTGATCCTAGATCTTTTAGGGGGGAATAGTTCAGTAACTTTCCACATTTGGAGAAGTTTACTTTTTAGTATATGATATGAAATTTTTTTTCCCGTGAGTTTGATAATTAAGGAGAATTTTCATGGCGAGTACATACGATTTTATCTCGTTAAGCTAAGTACTTATTTATCACTATATCACAAATTTTCTTAGCCTACAATACAATGCACCAATCCCAAAAATACACACATTCACATATACAAAGTCACATATAAATTTATGTATTATTACACATAAAAGAATTAAATTAAATATTTCACATGGAAGAATCTATTTTCTTTGGTAAAAGATTAATTTGTAAATTATGCAATTTTCATTTTGCGCAGAAAAATGAAGAAATCTCTACAAGCGGCATACAAAGCGTTCAAGATGTGAAAAAGGCCAGGTCATGTCGTATTATAAATGTTTCAATTTTTAACTAAAGTACTTTTAAGACAATTTTGAAAAAATTTCTTGAAGGAAACTCAATATCTATTCTTATGAACTTTTTATTTATTTTAAAAGCCAGTAAGAAATTTATATTATTATTTTGCCTAACATTTGTATTTTTTTTTATTGTAGGGTTGATTCCAGTGATAATGATGAGATTAGGAAGCACATGAATTTATAGTGAAGATGAGATGCGGATCATAATTGCTGAAGATTATAATTTTAAAAAAGTTAGTTATGGTGACGTAAAACTATATCTTATAAATTTTATTGACGCTCATATCTAAGTATTGAACATTATAGTATATTGTGTTTTTCTTCAATTAGTTTCTCATCACGTGCTTTACACGTATATGTTAAGCTATTGGCACACTATTTTAAAACGAATTATCAATATTATTAAATCAAGTCTTTGAATTTATAATGTTTATATATGAATAACATAAGAATAACATACATGTTCTTGCGAATGTTATCAATATGGATCATCAAATAATGACTTGTTTGATGATGATTGTACATATATTATGCATCAATCACAGCAAGGGAGATGTCTGTGGCACTAGCAATATCTTGTCAGTTGCCACCAAATGTACTATCACTATTTGAATCACATAATGACTTTTTCAAGCTTATCAAAAAGCTAGTGTTTGACCATTGAATTGTAAATAGGAGAAAAAGACAAATATATCCCCCGAACTATCATAAATGGTATGCAAATACCTTCCATCATACTTTTGGGACATACATGTCCCTACCGCCCAAAAGTTAGAAGGTATATACCCTTTATACTTACGGACATACAATGAAATCTTGTTAAGAGACCCTTTTTGAGTAATTATCCCAATCTAAAATGTGTTTTACACTGAACAAAGAGAAGTCTTGTTTTCTAATGAGCAATGATGTTAAGAGATATTTCAGAATAGTTACCTATTTTAAGAGGATAATTTGAGCAAGTATCTCAAATCAAAGAAAAATTTGTTTTTATACATTTGGGAAAGTGTATATATTATTGGAACTAGTATTGAGAATCGATATAGGGCAAAGTTCAGAAAACTCATAGCCTCCATGAACCATGTCTTGCCGACATGGTTACATGATCATACTTTTTAGATGAATCCTTAGTGCCTTCAGGTAGAGCTTAGTAGATCAACTTAGTTGAGATGTTCTATATCCCGACATAATGTAGGATAGTTCTAACAATGTGGACAACACATTATATCATCACGTAGTTCATAGTGATGATTGTTAGTTAGAGAATCTTCCAGTAGAGTTAATGTGTATTTTTATATATCACTTATTATGTTGAGTTCATATATTAGTAAGTATTTTGTGAAGCTTAAAATGATTTAACTCCTATATTTCTTTACATTCAGCTTAAGTATAGTTTTATTACATTTAGTTTTTTAACTTCGGCTATATTACATACTTGTACATTCAAATGTATTGATGTCATTCGACCTTCATCTTTTTATGATGTAGAAACGAGTGTTCATATTTATCAACATGCGCTTTGTTACGATCACTCTACACTCCTGGTAGCTTTTGGTGAGCTTTTTGTATTCTAGATGACTTCACATTACTTTCAGTTTGGTATTTTTGAGGCGTCATGAGTCTTGTCCCGACACATATCTTAAACATAGAGGCTTCATAGATAGAACGAGTTAAGAAGTCATTCATAAGTTACTTTTCCTTGAGATGTCTTTGCGAACTTTTATTCTTATGTCATTGAGTATTTTACAACTACAGTTTGACTTGAGTATTTAATTTGAGTTTAAATATAAAAAATCATATTTTAAGCCCATTACACTACAAAAAAAAGGGTCATTTTATGTAGGGGTTTTGATCGATTTGTGGGAGTTTTTGACCCACACAAAATTAATTGAGGCGGTTTTAGAAACTGTCACAGGCATAATTGTGACGGTTTAATAGAACCTTCATTACATCCGCCACAAAATGAATTTGCAATTTGTGGTAATACGTTACTCCTTAAATATGATTTAAGAACTTTAATAACTACACTCTACAAGGGTTTATAACTCACAATTAATATAGTCTCAATATCTTATTTAATTTTTTTTTAAAGGGTTTTTATCTTTTTATTTTTAACCCTCCCTAGGAGCTCCCACCCCTTTTGTTCCCTTGGTGACTCGAACTCGCAACCTTTGGGTTGAAAGTGAGGGGTGCTTACCATCCAACCAACTCCCTCTCGTCATTAAAAAAACTTGAGTTCTGTCATTTATAACATACTCTACATTTAAAATATTCAAGTTACAAAATAACATAAATCTTAATTCATGACAAATTAACACAACCAGTAATTATTTTTGATAACTTAAAGTTTAAAACTTTAACAAGTGATATTTCACATCAAACAAATATAAAAAAGGTAATATAGTAATCTAATTATAGTGATTTGTGTTTACTATTATTATTTCATATTTTCTTTCATAACAACAACACCATATATTCTTATAGCAAAATAATACTCCCTCCATTTCAAAACTAGTTTGACTTGGAACGGAGTTTAAGAAAAAAAAGAAAACTTTTTAATCTTGTGATTCTAAATTAAAGTTATATCAAATGTACGAAAATTCCCTTTAATCTTGTGGTCTTAAACATGTCACGTAGAAAATTAAAGTTAAAGTGTTGCCAAAAAAGAAAATGGGTTATTCTTTTTTAAACAAACTAAAAAGGAAATAGGGACATTCTTTTTTAAACGAAGGGAGTATTTTGTTTATATATTATTAGATAAATTTCACATTTTAATAAGTTTATATTCATTATTTTTTTGGATAATGCACAAGTTATGCCTCAACCAATGCCCGAAATCTCAGAGACACATTTATACTATACTAAGGTCCTATTACCCCTTGAACTTATTTTATAAATAATTTACTACCCCTTTTCGGTCTACATGGAACTATCTTGTGGGCCCATCGTGTGTTGACATTTTTTTCAAACTAGTGCCACGTAGGCCGAAAAGGGGTAGAAAATTATTAAGAAAATAAGTTCAGAAGGTAATAGGACCTTAGAATAGTATAAGTGTGTCTCTGAGATTTCAGGCATAGGTTTAGGGGGTATTTATGCATTTTCCTTTATTTTTTAGATAAAGATAATTTTTTACATTCATATGTAAAAATAATCTTAACTATATAGTCATTGGGTCTTAATAGAACATCCGAATATTTAAAACTTATATCTAAAGTTAAATATTAAAATTTAAATGCACAGATTTTGACATCTTAATCTTATTAAAAATAAACGATACCTAATCATCTCAAATGATTTCTCATTTTAAAGTCAAAACGTGCTACTAGTACCTTATGAAGAAGGTTGTTATTTTTTAATCTTACCTAATCTTATATGACTACACATCCAACATCCACTTCTTTGAAATATTCATCTCATGGAAGTATATTAAACTTTACCGGCCTATTGCTTATTATCATATCATTGTCATATATAAATTTACCTTTTACTTTAGTGTGTATATATATATATATATATATATATATATATATATATATATATATATATATAGTATCGTTGGAGTCGATACACAAATCACCTTAAATCTAAGAAGCTGAGTCGGTGGGTTGGTCCGGGTGGAGAGAAAAAAAAACGAATATCACATAAGACCTCAATAAATTTTTTATTTTAACCATTCAATTACATATTATAGGAGTAACATTTTCATCTATTATTTCATTCTCTTGAAAGAATGAACCTAAATATCTAAATTGTAAGTACTTTGATACCACAATTCAATTTACAATTTATTTTACTCTTCTCATGCTAATTAAACATGCAATGCATATAATCAGTTGTATTTCTACTTTCCATGATTACCTTGTTTTCTAAAGTGTTTTCTATATTTCAAGTTTTTTTTTTATTTCCTATTTTGTACAAGTGTAACAAATTATAATGAATTATGACATTTACAAAGCTTCACAATTTGATGTAATTTGCAGAGGTTATCACAAACCTCCACTATAAATCCGCTACAAATTAAAATAAATTGCGGTGTTCACAAAACCTCACAAATTGGTGCAATTTGCGGAGGTTATCAAAAGCCTCCACAATAAAACCGTCACAAAATAAATTATATCGCATGGGTTAAAATAAGCGCTACAAAATGATTTTACAGTGGAGTTTTGTAAAAAACCCACAAATAAACCTCTGCCAATTAGCCTTTTTTGTAGTGTTACCGCATGAATGATTACTCCACTAAGTAGTCAGTCAAACCAAGAATTCAATTGAGAATTAAAACGGTTCTCGAGTGCCAGCCACATCCAGGGTGTAGGCTTGAGGCGTGATATCTAGTCAGCCAAATGTGAATATATTTACTAGCATGAAGGATTTCTTTCCAAAAAACTAAAATATATCACTTACTTTTAAAGAAAAACAGTCAAGTATATCAAATTATTATTATTCAAATCAGATTATTTCCTATACAATCTGATTAGTTAACTCAATATTCTTTTAATTCATGTTAAGAGAGACAATTATAAGGAGAACTTCTCTCTGTTAAGTAATTATTTAGGAGTTCTCAATATTTGTGACAAAGATGAATGATGAAGATGCGATGGGTAAATGTGCAGCATGTAAGTACCAAAACAAAAGATGTGATGAGAATTGTCCATTAGCTCCATTTTTTCCTTCCAACAAAGTTGATGAATTTGATAAAGTCGTTCGACTTTTCAACATCGATTTTCTCATAGATATGCTGAATTCTGTTACTGCTAATGAGGAAAAGGCAAAAATGGTTGAAACCCTAATTTTAGAGGCTAAGATTAGGTCTGAAAATCCTGTGTACGGGAGCACTGCCGTTACAAAAAAATTGAGTCTAGAAATTGAAGAAACTCAAAAGGAGCTTGATTTAATACAAAAAACAATTGCTTTTTACAAAGAATTGGGTGGAAGCTCATCCTTGAACAAGGTATGTTTTTCTTTAATTTTAATTTGGTATTCTTTATAATTATTATTTTTTCGATGCTTTCGTCCTATTCTATTCGAACTTTATTTTCGAAAATTGTAAATTAAAGTATATTATACATCACTTGCTCTTTGACTTACCAATTGAGATCTTTTGTCTTTAGATTTATTAATTAGTATGTCTAATAATGATTGAATGATATGTGTTCTCACTTTTTTCTCTTTTTTTTTTGGAACAATAGATATTTCATTTAATACTAGAAAGCCATTACATTGGTCCTAGGCACATTAGTAAGCATTACAGTGGTCATAGCCAAATTACTAAGCATTGCATTTCTAAGACGAATATTTTTCATAGCAGCTAAGTTGGTACTAGTACTAAGAGGGACTTTTTTTTCTATGAATTGCCCACCTCTATAATATTAATAGTTGTTAACACCTACTAGGGTGGGTAAAGCAAAGAGTGCCTTCATCTTATCCTTCCTGAAGCATTTCTTGAGTTGCCAATAGATGTGCGAGTTTATTCCCTCCCCGAAAACTGTGGCGGATCAGCAAATTCCCCAACTTCTTCAGTGATGACCTGCATTTTGAAGGAGATTGTTATAAACTTGAACATTTTTGTCTTTGATTAGCTTTATTACCTCAGAGAAGTCTGTTTCAATTTCTAGATCTGTACTTTGGCGATCGTTGACAATGTTAAGGTTGTGGAAAAGGGCCATGAACTCCATGAAAGTGTGGTTGATGCGATGAAATTTTTCGTAGAAACCTATCAGCTATATGCCCTTTTCATCTCTCAAAATTCCTTCTATGCCCCCCAATATTTGTACCTCTATTATAGGAGTCGTCAATGTTAAGCTTCAAGAAACCTTCAGCGGGAGGATGCCATTAGATGTGCATCGTGAGGCTAGCGCTAAGAGGATGGAATAGGGAGTTAGAGGATAAATTGAACTCAAGAACATTGTGCTCTAGAGTGTGGATGTTTCTAGGGTGCTTGGAGTTGTTAAACACATTGTGGTCACGATTGGTCCAAATGTATCAGATTGCAATGGGGAAGAAAATTTCCCATTTTACTAAAGGATTTCTATTTTTGATCTTCAGCAGACAATTATCATTAGTATTAAAGTCTTTATCGAAGTGTATGTGATAAATTTCCCAAAAACGCTTTGCTAGGCTATGAGAATGTGGTTCAGGGATTCAGGATTTAAACTACAAATACGGCATAAGTTATCATTACTAATGTTAATGGTTTAAAGATACAATTTTGAGGGAAACCTATTATGGGAGCATTGTGACATGAAGTGTTTAATTTTATTGAGGGCTTTACATCCCAAATCCATTGGAAGTTGTAAATGTTGGGATCAAAAGGATGGAATATTTTTCGGAGGGAGGTTAAGGTAAAGTGGTCGTTGGAGTTTAGGGACCATATAGGGAAATTTGACCCAGAATGAGAATTTGATAGTTGCGATCAACAATACTCGTCGAGATGGGAAAATAGCAGTTATTAAGATTCCAATTTCCGTTATTAATAAGACTAACCACTTTCATGTCAATTTCATTCTTATTGATAGGGAATTCATTGAGGGATATATGATTATTGTTAGGAGGGATCCAATTGTTATGCCATATGTTAACTCTATTTCCATTTGTGAGCACCCAATGCCTTTATTGCAAATCTTCCACCCATTGAGAATATTTTTCAAGACAAAGGAACCTCCTTTGGTAGGTTTATTTCTTTTCTAGTATTTAGAGAGCATACAGTTTTCCCAGAAAAGGTCAGAGCCTAGGAAGAGCCTTCATGCTAAGCTACCTAACGTGTGTCATTCTTATGCTCCGCAGTAATGAGGTCCATCGCCCCTTCTGTTTTGGGTTTGGTTACTAGGGTCCAACTAAGATAATGAATTTTCCTCTTATCGGAAGTACTACCCCATGTAAAATCTCGTTGAATTTTTTCCATTCTCTTAAGGGTGGATCTAGGCAATTTAAAGTAATTCATATGGTACGTAGGAATGATGTTGAGGGTACTCTTTGCTAGGGTGGTTCTTCCAGCTAAAGTGAGAAAATGCACTTTCCAGCCCGCTAATATGTTAATCATATTATCAAGGATGTAGTTAAAGTCTCGATGAGTTGGATTATGGTTAAAAATGGGATAACCAAGATACTTTCCAAACTCTGAAGCGATTTCTAAACCAGATAAGTCTTTAACAGGTTTAGGAAAATGGCAGGGCGATTTTTGGAAAAAATAGCTTTTGACTTTTTTTGGTTTATAGTTTCCCCATACATAGTAAAAAAAGATTTAAGCATTGATGCATATTGGAAATAGTTTCGTGGGACATTGTGGCCGTAAGGGTAAGGTCGTCCGCATACAACAAGTGAGAGATAAGAGGCCCTCTAGGAGTAAGAGTAATAGGGATACAATTAAGAATATCTACTTGATAACTAATATAATTTGAGAGAAGTTCCTTACACAAAATAAAAATATAAAGAGACATAAGGTCCCCTTGCCTGGTCCCCTCATGGGCTGGAAAAATTCACTTTTTGAACCATGAACCAAAATAGAGATAGAGATAGAGGTGATGCAGTTAAGGATGATGGAAGTAATTTTACGGGGAAATTTAAAGTAGAGTAAACCCGATGAATAAAGAACCGTTCTATCTTATAAAATGCTTTTTCAAGATCTAATTTAAGCATGAAACAACATTTGGAGCTTCAAGTAGTTTGGAATTTTTCTATGATTCCCTGAATGAGGATTGTATTGTCTGAAGGTCTTCTTCCTTTAATGAAGCTATCTTGGAAGGGTGATCGGATTGGGGAGAAAACGTTTTATCCAATTTACTATGATTTTTGTAAGCACCTTGTAAATGGTATTGCAAAGACCAATGGGTCAAAAAAATTTCAAGTTATTTGCATTCTTAACTTTGGGAATGAGGCAGAGATACGTCTCATTTCTTTCAGGAGGAAGGAACGTACTCGCAAAAACTTGATGACAAAAGCGTCTAATAGAATCCCCCACTATGTTGTTAAAGTTCTTGTAGAAAAACAGGTGGAGGACATCCGGGCCCAACGATTTGAAGGGTTGGAAAGAGCTAATCGCATTATGGGTTTCAGGATCTTTGAGTGGTCTATCTAGACTGGACAGGTCTAGTTTATAAAAAGAAGTTTAAACAGTAGGGTAGTGTGTTTTAGAGTTTGTATGGCGAGTAGTGTAAATTTGCTGAAAATAATTTAGAGTGTGAAACAAGATCTCCTTATGATCAGTAATAGTAACACCATTATTGTCTAATAAACTAACTACTTTGTTTTTCCTTTTTCTATTAATAAGTGATATATGAAAAAACTAGTATTGGCATCACCCTCATTGATCCAGTTTATTCTAGAACTCATTTTCTTGTAATCATACTCAATCCTAAGAATAGTATTATATTCTCTTATGAGATCTTGTTCTAGATTTAAGAGTCTAGCTAAGATGATCCTTTTTTTTACGTCACAAAATGTGATCTTGCTCCACTCAGTGATATCCTTAGTAAATTGGTGATTAATAGCTATGAGGTCCTCATTATTATAACATCTAACAACTATGCTCCAAAAGTCTTGATGCGAGGTCCAAAATCGCTCAAGTCTGAAAGTTTAGGGGCAACACTATTTTATTATTATTAAAGATTGATTAGGAGAGGATTGTTGTCAGAGAAAGTCCTAGGAAGGTGGGTGATGGTTACGTTAGGGTAAAGAGATATCCATGGCTTGTTTGCTGAACCCCGATCTAGTCTTTCAAGGATAAGACCATCTTTCCTACGATAATTCAACCAAGTATATTTGGAACCTTTAAAACACAAGTCTATTAGATCACAATAGTTCATGCATGTTGAGAAAATATTGGCTATGGTATAGTTTATAGGTTGATCTTCCCATTTTTCGTTCGGACTCATAACTTGGTTAAATCCCCACACATTACCCAGGGGGCAGAGTAATGATTTTTGAAAGCACAAAGATTTTTCCATAGGAGAGACATGTGGGTCGAGTTAGTACTAGCGTAAATAATACTTAATAGACTAGGGGTATTATTGGTGTTTACCTTGACCATGATATGCATTTCCTGATCTGATTGTCTGTAACGAGTGACTGTCACTGAATTTTCATGCCAAAAGAGAACAATTCCTCTCGACCTTCCAATTGCAGGTTGTTCGAGCATACCATCAAACCTAAGCATGACTTTGAGTATAGCATGGTCTTCCATCATAATTTCCCAAAGAGCAAGAATATAGGGGTTATAAGTGTTAAATAAATCTTTAAGATTTCTTATAGCAACATCATTAGAGGCTCCTATGATATTCCAAATAATAAACTATTAGGCCTAGTCATCATGGGGGTGTTTTGTTTTTGTATCTTGTTCACATCATCCGGATGAGAAATCTCCTTTTGTGTTAGACTCAGCACCACTGCGAATTTCGTCTTTGCTTAGTTTATTGGTGGGCGAATATCCACTGAGCATTTGGTCAGTGTTGTTGGCCATTTGAAGATGAAACTCTTGTCTTCCGGTTCGGAAATAACATAAGGGCTACTTCTCTTAGTCTTGCTATTTATGTGAACATGCGATCCTCCTCCATTTCTTACCCTTGTTACCACTCACTCCTACTCTTGGGGAACTTGTTGATGGAAGTTCACTATACGGAATAGTTCTTGTTGTTGCTGTTGTGATTTCGTCATTTGTGGTATCTATGGAAAAAAATTTGATCCCCCCCATATTCTCCAGTGGTGTGAAGAATGGTGGATCTGGCCTTGTTAGTGGTTCATTATAGGGTTGGAGTGAGACGACATGTCCCATATCTGTTGCAAGGAGTGGAATTCGGAGTCATCGCTGAGGCAAGGGGGCTTAGAATATTGATTAGTCATACATGATTCGTATTGTTGTCCATTGCAAGCGTCATATCTTCTGTGACTAGTTGTGCTAGAAAGTTAGGGTTCTGAAGGACAATCATCACTTCCCTCCTATCTATGTACATAGTGAAATAGTTTGCTTGTCCATGCAAATCTACCTCTATCCATGAGAGGGGAGGTTGAGCCAGCAGTATTGCTTGTGTGGCATACACTATTGGAGGATTTGGTATATGACTGTTGGTCATGCTCGTTTCTGTTGGGACTTTCTGAGTAAGCGGTGAGAGTCTGTTTTTTTGTGCAATGGAATTTTCAACCTTTTCTTTTGGACTGTATTGAGGGGATTTTATATTAATAGGAGAGGTACTAAGAGTGGTTGGTTGAAAAATACGGGGTAATAATGGGATATCTATAGATTTTGATAGAACCAAAAATGGATTGGTGGGGCAATTAATATTGGTAGTAGAATTATGTTTAAGGATTTGCATCATATTTTCATTCAACACTTGGCAAGAGGCTTTCTCCAAGTGTTTCATGCCTATAATTTCATTGGCTGACTTTTTTGTATGACAGATGTCACTATTTCTAGTGGGAATAGCTTGGGAAGTACTATTTACTGCTTGAGGGTTTGTTACTTGGTTTTCTACGGGGCCACGTGTCTATCTGTGATAGCTCCAAAAGAGAAATTCATCTTTGGAATTATCGAATGATGGAAGGGGTATGTTACAGTGGGTTCACTTGTCTCTGAAGGGTTGGATCTTGTATTTTCTAAGGAGTTGAATTTATTGTTAGTGTGGAAATCCTCTAGGTTGTTTAATTGAGCGAGATTATTATTTACTAGCAATCCTTTTGCTTGTACCTTCATAATTATTGGGAAAAGAAAGCATACATGTCTGCAGTTTCAAATGATTATTTCTACGATCATTATCCTTGCCTTTCTCTAAGATAGGTTCCTTTCCTATGTTGGTAGCTTTCAAAAGCTACCGTCTTCAATTCGTTACTAGATAGTAGTTGACTTTTGTTGTTAATTTCCTTAGACAAGATTGGTGAACAACATCTTTGTGGGTTCCCTGTTCTTCCACACCCGTGGCAGAGTTGATCCTTTCCTTCATATTTGATTTGTTGTTTATAGTTTCCGATATTTATGTGTGATTTAACTGGCTTGTTAAGTGGAACTTCTACGCATAGTCGAGCATATCTCCCTCGCAAGGTGGCGCTTGTGCATGCATCAATTTTTAGTAGTTTCCCAATGGAATATCCAATCTTTTTTAGTATTATAGCACCGTATAACTCAGGGGGAAGTTGAGGCAGTCTGATCCAAATTGTTGATTTCTCCTCCGCCGCCTCCGAGGCTACAAAATTTGGGGGCATCTTTGAACTGTGAGAAAGTTCCAATTTATAAACCAAAGGCCCTCGCTGAGTACTCTGCTCAGATTTTCCTCTTTTGTGAATTTTGCTATGTAGTAATGTGATTCTAGATCTTTTAGGGGGAATGCTTCAGTAACTTTCCACATTTGGAGAAGTTTATTTTTTAGTATACCTGTTAGCTTGATAATTAAGGAGAACTTTCATGGCGAGTACATACAATTTTATCTCGTTAAGTTAAGTACTTACTTATCACTATATCACAAATTTTCTTCGTCTACAATACAATACACCAATCCCAAAAACGCACACATTCACATATACAATGTCATATATAAATTTATGTATTTTTACACATAAAAGAATTAAATTAAATATTTGACATAGAAGAATCTATTTTCTTTTGTAAAAGATTAATTTGTTGATTATGCAATTATTTCATTTTGTGCAGAAAAATGAAGAAATCTCTACAAGCGGCATACAAAGCCTTCAAGATGTGAAAAAGGCCAGGTCATGTCGTATTATAAATGTTTTAATTTTTAATTAAAGTACTTTCAAGACAATTTTGAAAAATTTCTTGAAGGAAACTCAACATCTATTCTTATGAACTTATTATTTATGTTAAATTCACATCTTAAGTAAGAAATGCCCGTAAGAAATTTATATTATTATTTTGCCTAAACATTTGTATTTATTTTTTTTATTGTAGGGTTGATTCCAATGATAATGATGAGACTTAGGAAGCACATGAATTTACAATGAAGATGAGATGAGGATCATAATTGCTGAAGATTATGATTTTAAAAAAGTTAGTTATGGTAACGTAAAACTATATCTTATAAATTTTATTGATGCTCATGTATAAGTATTGAACATTACAGTTTGTTGTGTTTTTCTTTAATTATTTTCTCATCACGTGCTTTGCACGTATATGTTTGCTATTGGTACACTATTTTAAAACAAATTATCAATATTATTAAATCAAGTCTTTGAGTTTATAGTGCTTATATATGAATAACATAAGAATAACATACATGTTCTTGCGACTGTTATCAATATGGATCATCAAATAATGACTTGTTTGATGATGATTGTACATATATTATGCATCAATCATAGCAAGGGAGATATCTAGGGCACTAGAAATATGTTATTCCATAATGACTTTTTTAAGCTTAACAAAAAGCTAGTGTTTGGCCATAGAATTGTAAATATTTGTAAAAAAATATATTTGTAAAAGGCATAAGTCATAATTTATGACCATTAACTTGATTTCAACTAAATACTATTATCATTAACATTGGCAATGCATAAGTACGCTCGTTAACTATTCAAAACCTGAATAAACAGACACTAGAACATTTATTTTAAAATATCATGGAGGAAGACATATTTTATATCCAATTGCCTTAATTTCTAATTTGATGAAAGTGCAATAGTTAGGACAAATTTTATGGTAGTAGCGCATACAACTAGATTCTTCATATTCTATGTCTTCCACTTGTGTGTACCATTGTGCAACCAAACGGGCTTTATATCATTTTATAGATTCATCTTCCTTGAATTTTGTCACGATCCGAGTGTATATCCTGGATGATCGAAACTCGAGAATCATTGTTGGTTTCGAGAGCCTTCATTTTGGCTAACTACAAATGGAAAACTAACTCAAGCATAAACAAGCATCAAATTGAAAGAAATGCTAAATCATATTGTATTAAATTTCAAAACTCTCTGAATATATTGAGTATGAAACATAAGTTTTAAGGATAACCTCTGAGACTCTTTAAAATTGTTTATCTATGAATCCTCTATTGTATAAATATGAGTATCGGGACAAGACTCATGAATATGAGTATCGGGACAAGACTCATGACTTCTCAAAGACTAATACTAATAACTTAAAAAATTGGAGTACTCTGGAAGCACAAAGGTCTCACTCAAAAGTTGATGAGCGGATGAAGTGATCTGAACGAAATTTTGTTGAGGATTTTAAGTGCATATATCTACATCATTAAAAGATGTTGGTTGAATGACGTTAGTACATTGAATTTATAAGTATGTAATATAGCCAAAGCAAAAATACTTACTCATCTCTGAACTCAACATATTAAGTGATATGATTAAAATAGACTTTTAACTTTATTTGGGAGATTCTCTAATCGACAACTATCATTATGAGCTACGTGATAATACGTCTCACCCACATTGTCAGAACTGTCATATACATTGCCGAAGTATAGAACCTCTCAACTAAGTGGATCCACTAAGCAATAAGGATTCATCTAAAAAGTATATCCCTTTATACAAATGTTGGGGACATGATTTATGAGAATGTTGAGTTGTTTGAACTCGTCCTCATATCGGTGATCAATACTACTCCCAACAATATATACTTACGCTCAAATCTACAAAACGTACTATTTCTCTATTTTTGATGTACTTGCTCAAATATCCTCTTAAAATAGGTAAGGCTCTGAAGTTATTACTCATTTAGAAAACAAGGTTTCTCTTTTCTCACCGTAAAAGGTGATACCTTTGGAACTACTTAGTTCCCTTATACTCTTACTCAAATCATATTTAAAACTCTTTCTCAAAATTCCTCTTTGCTTTCTCAGATAAATCAATTTAAAACGATTATGTTTGTCTGAAATATCCTTAACAAGAACTCAATGAATACTCAGAGATAGAGTTCATGCTGAAAAATAGACATGAACAATCAACTCAACAATCTCAATGCACAATATACTACAACTTAATAATTAGGAATAGAAACTCAAAATCAGAAATTCAAGAACTCAAAACCAAACATCAAACTCATCTTAAGAACATTCAAAACTAATAATAGAACTTTAGATTACTCCCTTACTGATAAAAAGTAGATATAGGGCGTGAGGACGAACTAGTTCAACATTATTATAGCCTTACATACCTGAAAAAACAAAAATTTTAAAGAATCTTGGAAGATGAAACCTAGTCTTAGTGTTTCTTGAAGTTCTTGAGCCTAGGAGTGCATGAGGGGTTTGATTGTGAAAACTGATTTTCTACACGTTTAGGGTGATTTATATGACTCCCTGAAGGTTTTTAGGACAAAAATACCTTTTAAAAAAAAAGAGCTGGAAGTCATAATTTTATTCCAGCGAACAGTGAGTTCTGTATTCACTCTGTATTGTGGAGCCATCACTGAGCTACTGCCAGATTAGAGTGTCTCTAGTAAATCAGTCATAACTTTTTACTCAGAATTTGGATTGAGACAAACTTGATGGCATTGAAAGTGACTCATAGACCTTTATTTTGATAGATCATGAGCTACCTAATTCCTTATATGCCGTGAGATATGATTATTTGAAGTTGACATAAGTATAATCTTATCTCAAAACTTAATCAATAAGGAAGCTTTCAACTCAACTTTGTGCTAGAGGCTTCTTGTAACCTTAATTCATCTTCAAGTTTATTGTAACACTAAAAAATTGACTTTAACACCTAATCATAATTGAAATATCATCCGATACGATCTTATATGCAAATGAAGAATAACTCAGGGCTTAACTAAGAAGTTTTTGAGGTGTTAAAAATTTGACTCGATAAATCCATTTTGAACCGACTACATTAGTGTTTATATCTCTTCTTTCATTGCTTCTTACCAATGGGGGTGAGCAAGAGAATCTCTGTATAATTTTGGAGTTGTAACGCTGCAAGTTAATAATATCAAGTATATTCACATTTATGATGATTGAAGGTTATTTTTGGTTCTTTATTTACTTTAAAGTAAAATAACTACTAAAATAATGAAATTTTAAGTAATTGGACCATAAAAACACAACTCTATTTGTTACTCAAGAGTAGGGTATTCACAGGTTGGTTTGATTCGGTTATTGGTCAAAACCAAAATCAAACCAACTTAGTCGGTTTTAAAATTATCAAAACCAAACCAAACCAATATATAGTATATATTTATCGGTTTAGTTGTTATCGGCTTTGGTTCGATTTGGTTTGGTTATTCGGTTATTAACCATAAATAAAATAAAAAAAACACTCATTCAAAACATGAAAAAAGTGACAACAATCCATTTTAAAATGAAAATAGTTAGAATGACTGACATTATAAACTTTCAATTATTGAATGTATTCTTACTAAAGCTTCAAAAGTCATTATTTTGGCCTAGAAGAAAGAGAAAGTGATATTTTCAATCTCATAAAGAATTGTCATAGACACTCATTTACATAAAACCAATAAGATAAATATTCTCACCTTGGACATTTTTTCTTTAATAAATTATAAATAAATTTTGATGAAAATACATATAAGATCTTTAAAATTATTTATAAAAATAATATATTATGTATGTATATAAAATATATGTATATAATGTGTCGGTCTGATTTGGTTATTTATTCAATTTTTTTCGAACAAAACCATAATCAACCCATATACTATCGGTTTTTAAAAATCTAAAACCAAACCACACCTAACCCAAATAAAAATCGATTTAGTTAATAGATTTGGTTCAATTTTTCGGTTTGGATCAGTCTTTTCCAAACTGTGAACACCCCTACTCAAGAGTAGATGTAATCCGTAGATCAAAATTATTAGGCTTTAAATTAAATTTAAAATTATGATAAACACATTGAGTGATATAGAGTTATTTAATATATATATATATATATATATATATATATATATATATATATATATATATATATATATATATATATATATTGTACGGTTAAAAATATGTGATTATAAATAATAAAAGAATATAATTTAAGTAGAATCTAGTGGATGAAATAGGCGGATCTTTTGGCTTTAGATCCGGATCGTTTCTCGGATCTTAGGTAGGGTCTCGTGTCGGGGTGGGGTCTTGGTTTTCGATTTTTAGGTCGAGGTCGGATCTTTTGGCTTGGGTCCTAGATGTTAAAGTTCCGAGTTGGGTTTGAGTCCCTAATTCTTTTGGCTTTTCATCTGTTAGCGTATTTGGTCATTTTTCTTTTTTATTAATTACATTAGTATGCATGTCAATATTGTTTTAGGTTCAATGGATCAAAATAGTTCGATTATAACCAACTCATTTCTTAGTCCGACTTGGTTAAAAGTAAATTTGGACGGATCCTGACCCAATTCATTTTTTATTTTATCTGATTCTAACCTCTTAAATTTGATTTTGCCCCGCCTGTTTAACACTCTTTAAATTATATAATGTAATATTTTATGTAGGGTTTGTGTTATCGTCTTGCAATATAAATTATAATTTATTATAGTCGATGGTAATTTTCACCCACTAGACAAGTAAATTGTTCAAGATCGAACACCGATCTTGATTCTGGCCCATGCCACAACCCAAAACCTAACTTTGGATGCAAGACCCGACTCCGACCCAAGACTAGAGACTCGAATCCAAGGCCTAACCCTGATCCTGACTTGAGACCTTGGACCCAATCCCAATCCCGACCCAACCAACTGGAACCTGAAATTCGACCTCGATCTAAGAAATGGAGTTTTATTGTTTATTGAGGTTAATTATAAATTCAATGAAGTGATACTTAACTATCTAATCGATACTTGAAAAAGCACAATAGTTTTTCAAAGTGTTTAATAGATACATTTTATTTAGGGCAACTTTCACATATAACAAACACAAAATTCATATTTGTATGTTATAGCAAAGTTTGCATAATTGCGCTCCATAGCAAACATATATATGATAATTCACTATACATATACAATTGAAGCGAATTGTATAAATGAGAAAGAGAGAAATTATATACAATTTGAATTTGTATAAAACGAGAAAGAGAAAAAGGCAAAAAAGACTTGGGCAGAAAAATATTTCTATTGTATAATTACAAGTGTATAGGACGATTATATACAATTTGAATTGTATAAAATAAGAAAGAGAGACAGGCAAAAGAGACTTGGGCAGAGAATATACAATTGAATCTTATTGTATAAAACGAGAAAGAGAGAAACTATATATAATTTGAATTTGTATAAAACGAGAAATAGAGAAAAGCAAAAGAAACTGGGCGGGGGAGTATTTTTATTGTATAATTATAAGTGTATAGGACGAAAATATATGTATTTGCATGTGTATATACAATTTTCTCTCGCTTTATACAAACAGAAACATAATTTATACATTTCCTTTCTGTTTGTATAAGCGAGAGAAGCGAGGGTGGCGAGCGAGATTAGGGAGAGTGACGAGCGAGATCCGAGAGAGGGACGAAAATATATGTATTTATACAATTTTCTCTCGCTTTATACAAACACAAACGCATTTATACATTTGTGTTTGTATAAAAAGCGAGAGAGGCTAGCGAGACTGCCACCAAACGAGAGTGGCGAGCGACATTCCACCAAGGAGAGTGGCGAAAATAGCTATAGTTGGCTTTATAGTACAATTAAATCAAAGTATATTTATAGCATTTGATTTGAATTAATTATTTGTATATACAATTTTTTCTTTTATATAACATGTTCGAATACTCAATTAAAACAAGTGTACTAGTACATGTGTGAAATAACAAAAATAGCCCTACAAATATATGATATTAAAGGCGCAGAAAGGGCAAAATATTTTCAGTTCTATTTGGTTTCAAAGCTGCGTTCTCTCCGTATTACACAAATTGAAACGAAAGCTTTGACGCCGACGCAACAATGGCGGACGATGATTATGATATGGACGGAGGGTTAGTGCCGCCGTTCTTAATTGCTTTTATCTTGTTGAAATTTGATGTTTATTTGGTTTATTATGTGTAATACCAATTGATTTGCTTATTGAGTATGAGCTTATTTAGGGTTTAGGGTTAGGGTTTATGAAAAAACTTATTTTGGGGTTTGTTTGATGTTACTGTTTCGTTGATTAGCTTGTGGTCTAGTCTTAGGGTTTTGCTAATTTGTGTTTTAGCCTTTTAGGTTTTTTTATTGGAGTTTTTCCTACTGTATCTGGCTAAATAGTTGTTTTTGATGAATGATTGTTTTGGCTCTTCAGTAGATTTTGATGTTCCTTTAAGCATGGGAGAACTTTCGGGCTTATTCTTAGTCTGTGATTATTGATTTTTCTGTGGGAAGTGGTGAGGACCTAAAATAAACAAGTAAAGGTGTCCCTTTTATGAAAGTTTAAGCTTTTAGAGAAACAAGGCAGTTTAGACAACTCAAAATGGTAACAGGTGTGGAAGAATTTCTAGTTTGGGTCTTATCGTCACAAACTTAACAAAATTGTGTCGACATGAGTTAAGCTTAAACTGGAAAAAGGGTCAGTGAGGATTCATGTAGCCGACCGACCCCAACTTGTTTGGGATTGAGGTATAGTTTTTGTACTTCCGTTTGCATGGTGCAAAAGAAAAAAAGTTAGACCACATGTGAGGAGCATATTCCATATCCAAAATAAACAAGTTAAAACTTCTCCAACATTTTAAGATTTTAAGTGATGCGATTCAAACTATTTAACGACAATGATCTATGTATAGTTGGAAAAGTATTCTTGACATGATCTTGTAAAATATGGTGGACATTACCCTTTAAGCATTAGATAGACTGAGGTTGCTTAATAACGGCTTCGCCGTCGAGTTCAACTTGTGCTGGATTGCTGCTTTTAGAAGATCACTTGGATTGATATAGAGATTATTGTGAACCTTAGCTAGTTAGTTATTTAACTAGCTGCATATTGGAGGTGTTTCACATGAAGAACCTTCCTTCACTTTCTTTCTCTTCTTTATTCTTGTTTTATCACTTCTATGAATTTCGTTTAAGACCGATGCCCCACTTGCTAAATAGGTGTAAAGAAAAGTTACCTGAAAAAAAGCAAGAATGGGAGAGGATGATCAGCTGCGCTTGAAGGTCATTTAGCACTGATGTTACAAGTGTCCTTTTTTTGCTCAAGAAATGCTTTGTATTACTAACACAACAGAGTTTTCAAATATATTTAAACATCTGAGTATTTCAAAATTGCAGCAAACCTTCTCAATGTATATATTGCTTTCTGAAGTGCATGCTTGTACAAACTCAGCAGATTTTTACTTTTTTGGTTTCAAGCTTTCCCTAGATCACTATATGCATTGGGTAGGGTATTGACCTTTCATAGTAGCTATTTTTGTGGTTAAACCCAATTGTGATTGGTTTATCTTTTTGTGGTTTTTTGATTTGGTGTTTATGAAGATAAATTATGTTTGATTTTGGTAAACTTCATTGGATATTGTACCTATTAGGCATCTTATCTGTTACATTTGTGCAGATACGTGGACGAGCCAATGGATCCTGAACCTGATGTAAGATGATTTCTCTTATTTGTAATCCTCATTATACATTTATGCAGGATAAGTATGTGATGAAGTATTTTTCATTATTGTGCTTAACTGACAGGAAGGAGCAGAGATTGAGGAAGATAATGGCAATAATGAGGACATACCAGATCCCCTGATGGGTGAAGGTGAGGAAAAAACAGAGCAGCAAGAGCCTGTGGAACGACCTCGTAAGACATCAAAGTTTATGACAAAATATGAACGTGCAAGAATCCTGGGCACTCGTGCACTCCAGATCAGGTCATTTTGCTTTTTCCTCAATTCTGCTTTTGCCAAGGCCTGTCGTTATAGTTTGATAACTTGTAAGAGCTGCAATATATATGTTTTCTGACCTGGTGAGTTATTTTGTCCTCGAGCAGCATGAATGCTCCTGTGATGGTTGAGTTGGAAGGAGAAACTGACCCACTTGAGGTAAGCCTTTTTTATAAAATGCATATTGTGCAACATGTCTATTTGGTGAAGTTTCTAGGTTGACTGATGTCTTCTTTTGTCAATATTCTTTTTATGCTAAAAGATTGCAATGAAGGAGCTCCGAGAGAGGAAGATACCATTCACAATTCGCCGTTACTTGCCTGATGGAAGGCAAGACTTCCTTTGTCTTTAGGCATCTGTTACTATATCTTTCCTCTTTCCTGCCCTCATCCTGTGTCTTGTCGTTTCTCACTTAAATTAATTTTATCTTCTTGTGTTCATTAGTTATGAAGATTGGGGAGTTGATGAATTGATTGTTGAGGATTCATGGAAGAGACAAGTCGGAGGAACTTGACAGCTGAAGTGCCTCTTTGCTTGTTGCTGCAGACTTGTTAGGAATGTTATCTGTCGTTTCTGGTTGTCGTACTCTGCTCAATTGTTGCTGACTTAATATTACCAATGCTATGAATATATTTTGGAAAACTCAAGTGATTAGTCGTATGGGCTGTTTCTTTTAGTACAAATTCTAATGTGTATGTATTTGTCGCGAGTGTCAACCTCTTGATGAAGCTAGGGCTCTCAACTTGGCACACCTTGCAAACGCAACGGAGATAATTGCCAGTTGGGTCCTAGGACTCCAGAAGTTTGTTTAACTTCTGTTTCAGTATTTTCTTTCACAAGTCTTTAGAGATGCATTAATCAAGTTGTTGCTGAAATCCCAAAGGGTTTTTGCTAAAGCTTCGTCTCGCGCTAGCTTGTTTGGCTTGTGCTCATTGAAGTCAGAGTAGTACTTTCCAGTCACCCCTTTAAAACTTGGATGAAATGCAACATAACATGTTGTAGCTGCCCTTTCAAAAATTAGAGTCATTGTTAGTCACAGTTAACATAATTAATTCCATTTTAAGTCTAATTGTCCATGTGGATGTCTTTATTACTATGGTGTTCATGCTGGCTGAACACACCAGACATTTTATGAAAATTCTGACTCGGTCACTAACTTATTTAAACATACATTTTATGTTGTCCACAGTTAACATATACACCCTCTAAATATTTAAGTTTATTTAAAGTTGAGCACACATGTGTAGGCGTGACATATATAAATCAGTACGAGTGTATCTCACATGTATTATCATATAAAACGTCATGTAGGAGCATTTAATTCTTTTTGAACGAAATAAAAAGAACAGTATATTACATTAATTGAGACAAAGAGAATAATTAATAGAGAGACAATCCCTCAAATTTGAAGCGGAACTAACAAAGCTTAAAACTCAAACAAAAACCTAACAACTTTCATAAAATGTGAATGAAATAGTAGTAATATTTTCTTCTCAACAGCTGCATTTTGTTATCATGTTTTTAGAGAAGCATTCACCAAATTGTTGCTAAAATCCCAAAGGTTTTTTGCTAAAGCTTCGTTTCGCGCTAGCTTGCTCGGCTTGTACTCATTGCAGTCATAGTAGTACTTTCCAGTCACCCCTTTTAAACTTGGATGAAGTGCAACATAACATGTTGTAGCTGCCCCCTGAAAAATTCGAAACGGAAAATGTCAATTCAGATATATTAGATGTTGAATCCCTTAACACCTTCACGTATTACTTTTTTTTTAAAATGTTTTGAATACGATTAGTAAAAATCCTGGCTCAATCACTACTGTCACAGTTCACGAAAAGGTTAAAATGTTTGCAAGGAAGGAAATTCATTTTTACCTGTGGGACATTCTTCCATAGGATACAAGTGAAAGCCCTAAAAATTCCTATCAAACAAAATCCAAGTGATTAAAAAAAGATCATGAAATATGAAGTAATATATCCTGTTGGGAGCGTTACCTTCTAATGGGCCCTACATAGCGTGATCCGAATGAAAATCCAAAAAAATAAATATTTTGAATGTTTAATACATACTCATCAAAAGAGCAGAATGCCTCATGAGGGGAGTCATAATTAGTCCTGGATGCACTGAATTGACAGTTATATTTGCTCCCTCTTCCTGTATTTGATGATATGAAATAATTATACTGTCTAATCTCGAATAATTTAAACTTTTAGATGAGACTGATGAACATCAAGTTTAGTTAATTACCTGTAATCGACGCGAAAGTTCATTGGCATGTAATATGTTTGCTAATTTAGATTGAGCATATGCTAGTTTGTTTTGATAACTAGTTCAAAAAAAAACAATAGATAGTAAGTGAATATATTATTAATAGGTTAGTATCTGTGTTGCTCTGACTGTTCAAAAATCGTGCAGGTGTGTGTCAGGTCCTTTTAAAAGTAGTCGTTTTTGGTGGATTTTGATACTGGAACGACAACATTTTTGTAGAGTCTGAGCAAACGTAGGACGGTTATATATACCTGTTTTTGTTGTTGATCTTTTGAAATCTTATACCTCCTTTGTAAGGGCAAATGTGAGCTACTGATGATAAGTTCACAATTCTACCCTCAACACCACTAGATTTTGCTGTTTCCTTCATTTTGTCTAGTAGAAGATTAGTCAAGTAGAAATGACCTGAAAAATCCAAAAAAAAAAAATATGAGTTTTTTAGAGGTTTGAGAACTTCGATAGAATTTTGAGTTTTTCATATTCTTCTTCTGATGATCGATTCAACCTCTGATGAATAATGAGCATAACGACCCTATTGTTCTAAAGGAGTGTGATAAGCTTTTCGAGACATTACTATTTTACTATGTTCAACTCTACGTACGTAGTACACTTGTATCTATATAGTAACAGAGTTAGACAGAGTATATATATACCTAGATGATTTGTCGCGAATTGCATCTCAACGCCATCTTCTGAGAGTTGAAATGGACAGAACATAATACCTGCATTGTTTCTGTTTTTTTGCAAAGTCTCATTAGGCAAACATGTTCTGTTTTGTTCTGTTTTTCCAAAACTAAGAACTCAATTATAACGCGAACAAAGAGATGAGGCAAATTACATTAAGATGTTGAGAGGAAGATCAAGAGCTTTGAAATTATCAGCAAATGACTTGACAGATCTAATTGAGCTCAAGTCAAGCTTCTCAATATCGATACGAGCATTTTTGTTGTTCTTGAGAATGGATTGTTTAGCCTCATTCGCGACCTCAATATTACGTGCTGCAATAATAACATGAACATTCCTCATTGCTAAAACTCTTGATGTTTCCAAACCAATGCCACTCGCGCCTCCTGTTTAAACGAAATTCAAAGTATAATAAATGAATTTGGATGAAAAAAGGTGTTTCGTGGACAATGTGAATGAGATCATAAAGAAGTCAACAAGTCAACAACATATCCAGTGAAGTTCAGTCTCGAGCAAAAGGTAAAAATAACACACAACATATAATGTTTGTTGATAAAAACTATGGTGTTTTAATTACCTTTTGAGATTGTATTTCTTGATGTAATATTTATTTTCTTGGATTCTACAATCATATTCCTCATACAATAGAAGTTGTAACTTTTGTGAATTATTAGTAGTTTTCTTTCACTTGTGATTCCGACAGATTTTATCAGAAAGCGTTTTATCTATAATGTTAAAGACTTATTGTTACGAATTCAAATTTAATAGATCGGATGAGCATCAAACACTGAGTGAAAAATAAATTAAATTGTGTTAAATATTGTTCAGAGTTGGTTCTACTTACTCGATATTAATATCGTTAAAAAGCTTTAATGATTCTAAATGCAATGATATTTACTCAATAGTTATTAAAGAATTTATTTGCGACCATTAATATCACCACTTAAAGAAAAATATATTGCTACTAAAACCTCTTTTTGGTATAGTAACTATGCAATTCATAGATGATAAACAAGATAAATAATTGACAAAATTTGACAAAAAATATATATGGAGTAGTAAACATTATTACTGAAAATGTAAAGAATATACGGATTTCGTAGCCGTGAAGTGCGGTTAGTTGAACATTCTTTCTTAAAATATTTTTTAGTTTTTATGTATATAGAAAATTATACGATTATATAACTCAAAAATTATTTTTCATACGTATATATTAAATCCTGAATATCCTTGACAAAATTTCTGACTTTACTACCGATATATTCATTAATAATATTTTTGATTCAACAACTAGTCAAATACATAAATATTTTCCCATTTTTAAATTAATAAGAAAATCTAAAATGTCAGTTAAGGTCCTTTTAACTTGTACCTATTTTACGCTTGCTTTTATTAGATCGTATTCAATATATAATGTCTTCTGACCCAATAAATTTAATATATTAATATAGTAATATTATCTTTATTATTTATTATCAGATAGAAAAAGTATATTAGAGGACAAAAAAAATAAAAAACTATTAAATTAAAAACATCACAAAGTACTTTGAGAATCTTTGTCTAGACAAATTTTTAAGACTGCTGAGTTCCAACACATAGGGAAGTTTGTTTGGCCCCTCAAATTAAAGTCTCCATTTTTTTATTTAATTGCAAGGAAAATTGAAAATAGTAAAACAAGAAAATAATTAGAAAAAAATAAGAAAAGTCTAATATAAAATATTCCATTTAAGTTGGCTGTAGGTGAACTAATTAAAGAGTCTAGCTTTCATAGAACTTTCATCCAAACACGGCCTTAACTATTAATAAATTAACATGCATACGTCAGTATCATTATGAGGTTAAATACATTATTTGATATTATCTGATAAATACAGTAACCTACATTGCGGGGCAACGATTTTTTCTAAGAGAATTCAAAATACGAAAAATTAAATTTAAAGTTAGAATATCAATATGAATACATGAATTTCATGATTTTTTTGTAAAATTAGAAATTTTGTTTGTGTATTTTTTTAAAAATTGGTATAATGATATCAATTATCACTGAATATATTTTTTTCTTTATTTTAATCTATTTGGCCAAACTTCTAAAATAAGCTTAGTTTGAAAAGTATCCTATTTATTTATTTTTGAAGCAGTTCGTGTTTGACAAATAAATTTTAAAAATATTTTCGAGCAATCATTACTTATTAGTCTAGCCAAGCTTTTAAAAAGTGTTTGGGGAGGAAACTACTCTTCTTTTTTTTTTGAAAAATTAATACTTTTTGAGAAAAATAAATACGTTTAACCTTCTAAAAGCTTGACCAACACATTAAGTCAGAATCAAAATCAAATCAATCAAATACGAGGGGATGAAAATATCTTAATCTGTACGCTCTAGTCCAAAAAAGTATATGAGCATGCCGAGGTGACCGATTAACAAAAAGAATCACACATGAATAATACAGATGAATAAGATTTCTAGACTCCTTATATATCTCGAATAGTCCTCCTCCCTTTTAAGTTAAGTCAAAAACCTAATTTGAAACATAAATCACATCGTTACGAATTATCCAACCCTTCTCTTTACTAATAAACCTAATATAAGTACGAAATACTTCTATACCAAACTGTATCAGTTTTTATCTGTATATAAATCTCGAACAATCTTCTCCCCTTTAAGTTAAGTAAAAAGCTAATTTAACACATAAATCACACCGTTACGAATTATCCAACCCTTCTCTTTACTAATAAACCTAATATAAGTACGAAATACTTCTTATACCAAACTGTATCATTTTTTATCTGTATATAAATCTCGAACAATCTTCTTCCCTTTAAGTCAAGTAAAAACCAAATTTGACACATAAATCACACCCTTAGGAATTATCCAACCATCCCCTTTACGAATAAACCTAATATAGTACATAATACTTCATGCATCGAACTGTAGCCTTTTTTATCAGTGTATATAACTTAAAAACGATAGTATATAGGTAAAAACCTGTGACTATGGCTGTGAGATTAGAACCATCAATGCCATGAGTAACTTCCTCAGCAGTAGAAGCTGATCCAAAACCACTTGGACCTGGCTGTCCTGTTATTAACCTCAACATACTTCAAAAATAAAAATTTAACACAAAAAAAAAAATATTATTTAAACAAGAAAAAAAAAAAGAGTAGAAGAGAGACAAGCAAAAGCAAATTTTGTTCAAAATATATATTTAGAGATGTAATGAATTTTTTTTTTTTGGAATGGGAACATATATAGATAAAAAGTTGGTGGTGTGAATATAGGAGAAATTAATATTGTGTCTCTCTCTCATACACTTATAGTGATAATTGAATTGTTTTATTCTTAGCTAGAGTTATTGGATTTCGAGCCCTAGGCATGAAGACAATCATGTTGGAAGCGTCATCCAAGCGAAAAGGCCTTGTAGTGCGTGCTTAGTGACGGAGACACCTTATAACAAAATTATATTATTTATATATGGTAAACATAATTTTTTAGGTACATATAATATATGTTTTTCGGCTACTTCATAACAAAATTATATTATTTATATATAGTTAATATAATTTTTTAGGAACATATAATAGATGTTGCACCTCATTCGGCTACTTCATGTGTCTATTTTTTCAAATATTAAACTCCTTTATTGAAAATTCTAACTCCATCACCGTTGCGTGATTCAGATTTAATCAGGCACGGAAAACCAAAAAAAGTGTTTTTTATTTTTAAATTTTTTTTTAGTTACTTTTTAATTATTTTTTTAAAAATAAAGTAGTTGATGGTAGTGAATTGGGATGTAGAAGAGACACATTTAAATTTAATGTGTAAGTCGGTGACTGCCTCTAATTATTTTCACCAACCTCTCAACTGTTTTCTTGGCTTTTGGGTTCATATAAATAAGATTATAATTTTGTTTATAATAATTATAATTTAATATGATTTTTTAGAAATATAGTTTATAGGGGTGAAAAGGTAGGGTTTTTTTGTAATACATATCTTGACAATGTTTGAATTAAACGATAATGATTAATTAAAGAACTCAAAGACAAATTATTTTCTTAATTTTATCAAAATAAAAGTTACAAATTAAACTAGAAAGTAAAAATAAAAATAATTAATTATTATAAAGAAAAACACTTAATTACGATCTAAAGTGTAAAAGATTAATTAATATCTATCGTAAAAAAGTTATTTTATATATATATATATATATATATATATATATATATATATATATATATATATATATATATATATATATATATAATTTTACTTGTATTAATTATGAAATGGTCCATATTAATAGCAAACATCTCACCAATGCCATCAACGTAGTCATTTTCATGTGATGAATGTTTCCTAATTTATATATATCCTTTTCCTACCCATCCTGGAAAAAAAAAGAGGATGGATCGTAATTTTATTAATAAAACATCGGAAAAGGCTCAAATATGCTATTAAACTTTCAGAAAAGGCTCATTTATGTCATCAGTTAAAAGTCTGGTTCATTTATGCCATTACCGTTAAAGAAAATGCTCATTCGTGCCATTATTTTTTAATGGTGGTTTTGCAAAACGATTTTTGACACGTGGTCTATTATAATTCGACTATGTCATCAATTTTTTTAGTAAAAAAATCGTAATTCTGAAAAAAAAATTGAATTAATTTTTTTTTTAATTTCTTTTATTAAATAAATTGATGACGTGGCCGAATTATAATTGGCCACATCATCAATTTATTTAATAAAAAAATCAAAATTTTGAATAAAAATTGAATTATTTTTTTTTGATTTTTTAATTAAAAAATTTGATGATGTGGCCGAATTATAATTGGTCACGTTTCAAAAATGGTTTTGCAAAATCAGCGTTCAAAAATAATGGCATGAATGAGCCTTTTCTTTAACGGTAATGGCATAAATGAGCAAACTTTTAACTTATGGCATAAATGAACCTTTTCTGAAAGTTTAACGACATATTTGAGTCTTTTCCCATAAAACGATATGTATTACTCCATATATATCATATAGTATCATAATTGAGATGAAGTTTTACCATAAGCCAGGTCGGATTGGTTTAAATCTAACCTAATCAATCCAATAAAAAACTGGCTCAACACTAAAAAGGTATAGGTTTGATGGGACCAGAAAAGGGGATTGAGCCAGACACAAGGTTAGGTCTGGTAGCCAACTCAATTGTGAGATGGGTACACAACCTACCAAAGCATCGACATGACTAACTTAATTGATTATATCTCTTAATGAGTTAGGGGTTGGACCGATCACCCCCTTTTCCACCTCAACACCCTAATGAGTTTGGCTCGGAACAGATAGAGGCTCTCTTTTATGGAGCCAGGCCAAATCTCCCCCCCCCCCCAAACCCACCCACTAAAGGCATAGCTATATTCATCTTAGAGTGTCCAATTGGACACCCTTCGTCAGAAGATTATATTGTATATATATGTGAAATTCTACATTTAAAAGATTCATAATTATAGTTTAATACTCTTGACAAAAGTTATGTCTTTGGCGCAGTGGCAATGCGTGCACATTCCAATGAAGAAGTTCTGAGTTTGAACCTCAAATAGCATAATATTTTTTATTTTATTTTAACAGTTACACACCATTATTTTCAAATACCTTTAATAATATTTCTGACTCCGTCACTATCAACCAACCTGTCCCCATTGACACCCTAATTTTATGGTGCTCATTATAAATTATAAAACATATATGTATGGGCAAATTAAATGTAATTTTCATTCTGAAATGTTATAAATATACAGTTATGCTATGCAATAAATGAAAAAACATAAACTTATGGGTTCAAGTTACTAATATGTATTATTTCTGTTTTAATTTTTGTGTCTTACTTTATTACAAAGAAAAAAAGTTTCCTCCGTCTTCAAATAATTATCGTATTTTTCATCACATACCTACAAAATAACAATACGAGGATTTTTTAAAAATTCAATAATGAAATCATAATTTAAAATTAAAATCGAATTTTGTGTGGATTTTAAATCAAAATTTGAAAACTTCAAATTCTATAACCAAACACCTACTTAAATCAAATACTTTTGACATCCCATTAACTTTGTCAAACAAGCTAATTAAATATCCTTAAATTTGAAACTTCATAATCAATTATCAAAATAATTATTTTATAACTATAATTATGTTTACCCCACATAAAGTGAGTAATAAATATTGGGCGTTGGTGATAAAGGAACTGATTTTATTTATTATCTCTATAAGTACTACTAGCATTATTGTAACACAAATTTGGCAAAATGGGCAGCATCTATAAATGTTGTGTAAATTATTACACCACTTTTCAATAAATAAATAAAACTATCATATATATATATATCATGTTCATTGAAATAAATTCTTGACAATACAAGCTAGCCAGTATTAAATTCTAATTTCCAACTGTCAATATGCACATGCTTTGTAATATTAGTCACATGAAGTTTATAACCTAAAAGTAATAATCTATGAACCACCATCTAAGGTTATACACGTTTTACTTTTTTAACCGAGGGTCGATCGGAGATAATTTTTATATTCTTACGAAGTAGGCGTAAGAACGATATATATTATATTTTTTTCAAATCTAACTATTTGTTTTATAGTAGTCTTTTCATTTATCTGTGCATCCACGTTATGCCTTTGTTTAAAGATCTCGTTTTATAAAAGTATACTGAATATATTATTATTTTTAAAAAAAAAATTATTACATGAGGGGTAGGGGAAAGGAAACGGCGGTGGAGATTACAAGATGGAATTAAATTCTCACTGGCCAACAAAGTAAAAGTTCATATAATCAACAAACTAAGTTATCAAGATCCATGTTATAGTTGTTACTTTTGACTTTTGAGATTTAAATTTCGAGGAAAAAAATAGGTTATTTTTTTTGTTTGTTCAAGTGTCACATGATGAGATTTAACGAGGTAAGTGTAAATTGTTTCGATTATCATGATTATCAAAACAAAAAAAATTACACTAGTTTTACTTTTTCTTCATTTGAGAAAAAAAAAATATTTATAGTTTAGAACGTAATTACACAACGAAGCTACAATTTATGTATTTGTGAAACGTAGCTATAGTAGTTGTATTAGGGGGAAGAATTGTATCAGCCGTCACTACAACAAAAATGATTATTTGTGGCAATTAATTCTCAATTGCCGCTAAATATGTATTTTTAGCGATAATTGACACTCTTTGTATATGTCTCTAAAGCCTTTAGCGACACTGGTTCTAATGACACTTAACTAATGCCGGTAAAGACTTTATTACTATATATTAATGTCAATATTTAATGCCGCTAAAAGTTGTTTTTATTGTAGTGTGTATCAATTATATCAATGAAAGAGTTGTATTCTGATGTAGGATACATCAATTGTATTAACACATACTATATATCTAAAACACGTACTTATTATATATTTTCTATAAAACTCAAAATAGTTACATTTCATAATTTTTTAAAATATAACTATATATTAACGGTCTAAATATTTGCTATTATCTCCTATTTTTTCCTAATTTTAAGTAGGTGACCAATTTTAAATTTATTCATATAATTGTGTGCCTAACATATAGGGGAGGCAGCTAAAGTCGATTTTATGAAGGGACATATAGGATAATTTTGTTGAAAAATCAACAATTTGAATTTTTATTATATGGATATTTAAACGAGGAAATAATACTCTTCTAGGATAGTGACATAAAAGAATTGACTTTAATAATGTAATATAGGAAAAGGAAGAAAGACTTGCGGAAGGGAGTAGCGGATTCAGTGTTGTTATTAAAGGTTATCAATGGTTATAGTAAAAAATATAATTCTGAGGCTCGTAGGATTGGAAAACGCACAATCTCAAGGAATTTTCTCAAACGTCATAATCACTAGACTAAATGTTTAACTTATGTCAAGAGATGTCAATTTTTATATATATAAAATGTAATTTTGTGATAAAAGAGGTATCACTTGACACCCCTTGACTAAAGATGGGTACGACGCTGATGAAAGGTGTTCACCGATTTAAAGAAGATGTGTGACAAAGTCTCACGAAAAGTTCTAGGGTTTCTTGGAACTAGAGGTCATGTGGCTATATACACTAGTATGGAGGAGACCCGAAACATTTTCAAGTTTTAATGAGGTTACATGAAAGATCAATAGTTTACCAAGCATATGCTTAGATAGTATAGGGGTAGAAAACAATGTGTTGTCTTGATGTTCGTTCATGTGTAGCACGCAATCGTAGTATTACTTATGTAATTTATTGTCTTTCAATTTTTGCTATTATTTATTGATTCTTATATCTCGACTATTGTATTATTTTATTATAGTTTTTATTATATCATTATATGTTGTTTTATTATATCTCTTATTTCTTATATATTCATTACTTTTTTATTTTTAAATTAAAAATATATCGAAAAATAATTCCCTCTATCTTTGAAATAAAGATAAAATTTCTTACCTTCTATCTTCTTGGTACCACTCTATGTACTACAGAAAATATTTATAGTTAAATAAAAATAAATAAAAAAATACTAATTTATATTAAAATATAAATTTAATAAAATTTTAAATCTTGAATCCACTTTACGTGCCCGACAATAAACCAATATGTCAAAAGGGATGGGCGAATTAATAAAGGATTTAAATCAGTCGATACCAATGGCTTAAAGAATATCTACTTCTAGTCCAATCTCATTAATTATTCTGCAAAAAAATTAAAATTAAAAATAAAAATTACAGTTGATCATTTTATTATTTGACCCACATATTACATATATAGTTTAAAAAATGGAAATGAAGAAAATAATCACCAAAAAAAAAATACTACTCCAATATAAATAAAATTATGAGACATAACATATTAATTTTAAAAAATATCTAAAACATTAATCAATATGTAATTTATTAATATTAGCTTTTTTATTCTCCTCAAACTTTTTTAAAAATTGTCATATTTGAGATTTAAATACTGATATAAAACTCTATTAAAAAGAATATAATTTTCAAAAAAATAACTAATAACTATAGTTTACATTCTATAAATAATTATTTATTTTTAACTATAAAAAAGTATAATTAACAAATATATTTTTAGATTTAGTAAATAATTAATTGTGTTGAAGTATAAAAAAGTATAATTTTGATTAAAATAATTAATAAGTATATTTTAGAATTTTAAAATTTTTGAACTTAAGAAAATATCGATAATTTATTTATATTGAAGTAACGGGAATAGTACGTAATTTGCAAAATTGAGTTGACTTTAATTTTAGTCACATATAAAAATTCAGAATTAATTAGCTCAACTGTATCCCTCGAATACTACAAAATTATTAATTGATGTGGTGGTCCTAGAAAACAAACATTATATTTGAGTTATTTTATATGTCACGATTCGTGATAAAGTAGAAATTTTTAATAAAGAGTTCAAAATCTGAGAAGTAAACATACAAATTAATATAAGAGGGTTCGATAACTATTATACATATTTAAAAAAATAATTTTAATCATGCATAAATAGTAACATATTTTGTCAAAGAAAGTTCGAAAGAACCCCCTAAATATATGTTGACTCAACGATCACGATAATAGTGAAAAATATATGTATATCTCCGTCTTATACACTTATAATTATACAATAAAAGTACTTCCCTGCCCAAGTCTCTTTTGTCTTTCACTCTTTCTCGTTTATACAAATTCAAATTGTATATAATTTCTCTCTTTCTCGTTTTATACAATTTGATTCAATTGTATATTCCCTGCCCAAGTCTCTTTTGTCTTTCTTCCTTTCTCGTTTTATACAAATTCAAATTGTATATAATCGTCCTATACACTTGTAATTATACAATTCGTTTTATACAATTCTCTGCCCAAGTCTTTTTCTCTTTCTCGTTTTATACGCTTCATTTTATACAATTCGCTTCAATTGTATATGTATAGCGAATTATACATATATATGTTTGTTATGGAGCGCAATTATGTAAACTTTGTTAGAACATAGAAATATGAATTTTATGTTTGCTATACGTAAAAGATGCCCTAAATCAAACTCATATAATTTTTTTTAAAAAAAACTCATATTATGCATTTTATATATCCTTTCTTTTCAAACTTTATTCCTAACTCTTAACAAATTATATTCCTAAAATTTTGGGGGAAAAAGAAGATTGGTCCCTACTCCAATGTAAAATTAATTATGCTAGTAAGTTGAGTTTTCATAAGATTGGGACCAAATGAATACTAATTAGTCATGTCATTGTATATTAATTCATCTAGATCCAATAACATGTTTAAATTTATTATATCTTTTTTTTAATGAAAAAAAGTACTTAAACAATATAAAATTGAATTAATTAATTGATAAATATTTATTATTGAAAAGATATATTACGATATACGTAATTATAAGCAATTTAAATACAATGTAGATAGAATTCTTAAACATGTACGCTTGAAATTAATCTCACGTGATTTTCCCTTATTATTAAAAAAATTATATTCTTACATCTTCTGTATAGTTACCTTCCTTTTGTTTTCAGCTATCAATATGAGACTTTATTTGTATATCTAACCTGATTTAATTTAATATAGTAACAAATAATATTCCTAAAATTTTAGAAAAAATAGAAGATGAAAAAAAATTGGCCCCATGTACAATTGATTATCCAAGTAATTAAGTTGGGACCAAATGAATACTCATTATTCATGTAACTTCATTTTCATCCATCTTGGTCCAATATTATATATAGTTTCACTAATATTCAACGTTTTTAACATTCTTTTTACTGAGATATAAATTACTCGTGAGATTCCATTTGAGTTGTGGATGAGAAATCAAGAGCTGAAATTGATTTAATAAATAAGTAATTACGTATTTGGATAAAATTTTGAACCAGATACATGTGAATCACATCAGATATATGAATGTGTATCTAGTGCGATTCATGTGTATCTGGGATACATATGCAAATCTCGCTCGCCTCCCTCTCATCTCACTCACCACTATCGTATCTCGCTCACGTATATGGTATCCTAGATACATGTGAATCACACATGATACATGTATATATAATGTGTATCTGGTGTGATTTACATGTATCTAGCTCGAGATTTGGTACAAGATTATTAAATATTGAGACAAAATATATTATTTCAAACTATAGGAAAAATTAGTAAATATAATAGAAATATTTACGTAATTAGGTAGTTTCTCCTCATAAATATCTGAGACATGGGCTTGAAATGAACTTGGGCCGTAGGTTTGTCCTGTCCTTTGTGTAATCTGGGCTTGTTGTTTTGGGCTTTCATGATCATCTTTGTAGGAAAAATGAAAGGGATAATTATAGGGAATGACAAATTAATGACGATAATTATAGGGAAAATTTCATATATGGCAAACGAATTTTATGAAATTACATTCCATGGGTATAGTTTACATAATTACTTTCTATGGGTATAGTTTAGTTTGTTAGGTGACTTTAAATTTGTATAAAACGTTTTTTTAAATTAAATTTATACAAAAAAATTATATTTTCAATAAATGGTAGCAATAGCACAAAAGATGGTAACAATAAATTCACATAATCCCATGATTTAAGCAAAACATTCAAAATCAAATATTTTCCCCAAAAAGAATTCTAAAGCTATAGAAAGACAATACTAGTTCAAAATCAAATATTTTCCCAAGTTTTTTAGATAAATCTATGAAACACTCATGGATATATATATATATATATATATATATATATATATATATATATATATTGTATATATTTGAGAAATTGTATATAATTTTTATACAATATTTGTGTGTAATTAATTTTGTGTTTTAACTGTATATGACCATCATAATATGTATTATTTTAATGTTTTTTAGGTAATCTATTTGTATACAATATTTTATTATGTTCCTATTTTTTCTTTTGTATATATTAAGAGATTTGTATAATGTACAATAATTTTGGTATATATCTTATAGTTATATATGTGCATCTATGATTTCATGTTTTTTTTTTAAAAAAAATATTAATGATTAAACTGGTTGTATAATATTCATTTGTTAATTGTGTATATAGTAAGCTTGAAATTTGTTTGTATATTTGAGTGTGTAATGTTTATATATACAATATTTTATTATGTTCATAATTTTTTGTATATATCGACGAATTTGTATAATGTTTTATAATTTTGTATATGTATAATAGAGTGATTTTAACAAATTTATTTTATACAAAATTAAATAATTGTATACAAATAGCTATTGCCTCGTAAAACTTTGTATATGTTACCTTAATATACAACCCACTATATACCTAACTTTAGTAATTGGTATACAACTAATAGAATATACAATTACGAACTGTCTCATAATACTTTGTATATATTACCTTAATATACAACCTACTATATACATAACTTTGTAATTTGTATATAAATTACACTACCTGATGTTCTCGATATTCTTCAGATTTGTCCAGTTCTGATGAGGCAGTTTCAATCTCCTCTGAATTAATGTTTATGGCTTTTCTCTTACTTCCACCTTCAACAATCTTAATGCCGCTAGATTTCGCGTTGTTGATGACTTTATGAATTGCCATTGAGTCTTCTTTTTTTCCATGGTTCTCAATTCTTCAATAGATTGTTCAACTTGAACTTGTTTATGTTTTGCCATAAATCCTACATTGACCCCAAAATCATGAGTTAACCCAATTAAAACGAAGATGAATTATCGACAACATTGACATGCAATGACATACCTCGTAATCTTCATAGATGGAGATGAATCATCCAATCTGATTTTAAAAGACTTGTAATCTGATAAGTAATAAAGATTTTTTTAAAAAAAAAATATGAAAAAACTAACAATCATACTACATATACAATTGTTGAAGAAGGAATCAAGAAAAAAAATATTGAAAGCAATGAATTTGGCGGTTATCTGCTAAAAGTGGAAGAACATTGGAGGGAGAAGGTCAAAATTTTCCCAATTGAAATTCAAATTAGAAGGAAAGAGTAATTTCAGGAGAAAGATATGGAATGAGAATAGAAGAGATAAATTTGATTTTTAAATAAAATTATATAAAAATCTTTAGATGACTATTTTTATCGTGTATACAAATGGGTAGTGGGTCCAATTAATTATGGCAAAAAAATTGAAACTATATTTACTGACTGTAAATAAATTAAACTATACCCTTATTAACTAATTACATAAGGATGTTTGCCATTCCATATAATCAGTAACTTTCCTTTCAGTTATTTCCTTTAAAGAACAAAATATTGCACAATTTGCTATAGTAGAGCCCATCGAATTGTATAAAAAAATTCCCCCCAAAACAAAACCCTCTTTTTTCTCTTTCCCCTTCATATTATACAATCTCTTCTTCTTTTCTTCAATTTCTCCTTAATTACCTCCACAAATTCAATTTCAAATTTTCAACTTCTCTAGCACGTCTTTGCGGTTTACTAAATTATTTCAAAAACTTCAGGTACCGCGCAAAAACTCATCTCACTTTATCAATTTTTGTTTATTTTTTTCAATTTCTTCAAACTAATTTTTCACTTCACTTCATGATCCTTCAGATTTTTGGTTCAAACAATGGATGTCCAATCTCTATCGAAGAGATTCACATGACGTATACCATTGCATGTTGAAAATAATGTTGAACACCTATCGTTTTTCTTGTGTCTAACTCAGGATTTTGGAGAGATTTTAGCTTCAATGTCTAAATCGATCACTATGCAAAAGATCAGATCCAAATTGAGGAATGACCCAACTAGATTTGTGGATGGAGGTGTGAAAGATCATGCCGATGTTGTTGATGGGTCAAGTAAGAAAATGAAAGTTAAAAATGAAGTTGTTGGTTCTGGGTCATTCGAACATCATAAGGTATATGTATAATCATTGTCTATATGTTTCATTTTTATATTATATTTATATTTTTGTGTTGATTCATGTATTATACTGCCTGTTTATACAATTGTGATTGCAAAAATGTATAAATGTATAATCTATCTTAGTATCTGTTTTGTGTTTGTGTTGATTCATGTTTTATACAATTGTGGTTTTATAAATGTATAATCTATCTTAGTATACATTTTTATGTTTGTGTTGTCTGCTTATACAATTGTGGTTGTATAAATGTATAATCTATCTTAGGTATATGTATATAACTAAACAGGTATATGTATAGAACTGACAAATTCGTATAAACATATAACAATTTCATACACTGTAATGACCCAAAAGCTCCTCTTTAGAATCTTTGAATATTTGTTAAACTTAAGTTAATTAATCGATAGTTTATGGGCTAAAGTGATAATTTATTTAAGACTCTATACCCTTTAGCCTATATTTAATAAAATATGTAGGTAAAACCTATCACTTTTAATACTTAATTAATTCAGAAAAAAAAAGGGAACAAGAAGAAAGGGCGAAGGGTTTTGACATTTGCGGCTTACGAACTGCTCCGAGTAAGTTTCTTTTGCCTCTAGGTGTTCATTAGTTGCTGCACACATATGTATGTATATAGCAATATTATATAGATACTTATATATGTGTATAATAATAAGTGATGATTGCCAAGTTGGATCTTAAATATTGAATAACAAATCACGTGAACGGTTGGAAATTGTGATAATATTGGAATCAATTTGTTAGTGATTATTTAGTGATTAATTGTGATTAGTTGATTGGTTTGATTATAGATAATTAGTGTGTATTGCTGAACAAAAGAAAAAAACAAAAGAAGAAAAAGACAAAACAATTGTCATAAATGCTATAATGTGAATGGAAATTGATAGTTTGTTCAACGTGGCTCCTGGGAAATTTTAAGATCAAATTTAATGCAAATATAATTGTTAATGATTACTACATTATGTGTAGTTAGTAATTCGGAATTAGAATTTGGAGATACTATGAGGACGGAAGAATTCTTAGGCGCAGAGGCGATGTTTTCCGTGGAAGATAGATAATTTAGTTTAATTTCTTATTTTTATCACAGTATGATTCATGTTTTGTTATATATAAAATTAAGTATTAGATGGAATGTATTTTGTGAGTATTATTTGAATTATGATGCTAGAAAAAAAAATGGGATACAATCCTAGATTTGAAACTTGGAAAATATGATAGTTGAAATGTTAGTTGGCATCAAGAATTAAGAACTTTATAAATTTGGGGTGAATTTTTAGGTCAAGGTTAAACACATAATAATGTGGGTGTTGTTAGTTCCGAAACCTTATTGTGAATATATATACTTGAATAGATCCCATTGATTCGGAAGCTCAACGGAAAGGGAAGGCTCAAGTCCCGGAGTGATAACTTAATTGTCTAAGGCAAGTGGATTTCTAAACTCTTGTTAAGCGTATGAAATTCGTGTATTTCCTTGTGTGGTGTTGAGAATGATTTGGAGACTTGTTGCTTATTTGTTGGTGTTGTATTCCTTGTTGCAAATTGTGCTTTGTTATCAAAATGGCTATCTCCTCATTTTTATTTGAGCATGTAATTTGCACTGCATCTGAAACATGGTTGTGATAAGAGTTATGTGATAAGAGGATGTACCATTTCGAGGGACGTATCGCGCGCCGCGATGGATATTATATTTCGAGGGACGTATCGTGCGCCGCGATGGTTACTATTATCGAGGGTCGTGTCGTGCGCCGCGACAGATGCATAGACAGATATGTCCCCCATGGGTCCCAGACTGAGAGACAGCGGGTGTGTATCGTTAGGAAAGACATGCATCACTATATTTGACATTGCATCTCATGGCATTACACATTCTTATTATTGATGAACTTGAACACGTGTTTTGCTGATCTTGTGAGTGTTTCTCTGTGAAACTTGTGACTGTTGAATATTGAGTTGTTATTGAGAATGTGTAAACTGATAGAGTGTGGTTATTGAGTTGTGTGTTTGGTAAACTGTAAACTGTTAGGCTGTAGCGTGGAGGTTTAGATAGGGTGTAAGGAGTACCCGTATTTTGTTCACTTAACTTGTGTTTAGAGGTTTGCTTGTTGGGTACCGCGTGGTTTGGTACTCACCCCTTGCTTCTACAAATTTTTGTAGGTTACGAGCCCGGATCTTCGTGATACCTCTCATTCTTTTCATTTCCGAGACATCTTGTGGAGGATTGTGAGGTAGCTGCTTGTCATCTCAGCGAACTTTCCTACTCCAGTTTATGACTTTGTTTTTACTTGAAAAACAACTTCATTTTAGACTTCTATTTTATTTCAATTCTAATATTTACATTAGAGGCTTGTGCACGTGACAACCTGGTTTTGGGGATTGAATTAATATGATTTGGTTTCATAATAGAAATTGTTGTTGGATTGTTCTTTACTTCCGCACTTTGTTAGATATTGGGTTTAGGCTGACTTGTCTTGGTGGGATAAGACGAGTGCCATCACTCCCATTTTTGGGTCGTGACATACACTTATACAACAGTTTCAGCATTTATATACACAAATTGAACCTTTATACAAATATACGATTCACGAAAAAATATGAAATAGGTATATGTATATAACTGACGAATTCGTATAAACACACAACAATTTCATACACTTATACAGTTCACCAAAAACACTAAATAGGTATATCTATATAACTGACATATTCGTATAAATATTCAACAATTTCATATACTTATACAATTCGTATAAACTGACAGTTTCAATAGCTTAATTGATTTTTTGAACGGACTACAATGAAGTTCTTTCGGTTGAAGGAGACGAAGAAGGAATAAAATTATATTGAAACAAAATTTGCGTGATTGCTGGAATTTTTTTCCTTTTTCATCCAACCAAAATTACAATCCTTTTTAATTTAAACAATTAAAATGTATAAATTATACAAAAAATACATCCGTAGCAAACTACAATTTTGCTACAGAATGCAATTTAAAAACTTTGTCAGCGCACAAAATTCTTAATTTTATTTTTGCTATATAAAATTTGCCCGAAAATGAAAGAAGATGAATTTGGCACTTCATGACAATTTGAACCAATAAAATGTACAAAATAGAAAAAAGTAAAAATTACATAAAATCTCATAGCATTAAGAGCTCATTTCATCATATTCCTATTATTTTCCAAATTACAAAAAGTTCTTAAAAATGATAGGATCTCAGATACATCCTTAAACCTGCGGATACATAGCTCAAAAATGTATCCGAGAGGGGAGAGCGTATCTAAGAAAGGAAAGATGTATCTGAGAGGGGATATGAATGTATCCGAGAGAGGATTTTTGAAAGTTTTTTAAATTGTATGAAATTTTAGAGATTATGATAAAAAAATATATGTATTTAGACAATTTTTCCTTTGAAAAAATGTCATGATATAATTTATATATATATATATATACATATATATATATATATAATTTATATATATATATATATATCTTTTTTCCACCTTCGATTTATCTCTTGTATATATTGTTTATACAACTTTAATATATCAAATAGATGAATTACATATAAATTCACATCCTAAACAAAATAAAAAGACATGTTAATTCGATACATGTTATTTAACAATATATAATGTTATACACCATTCAATTTGTAATATTAATAAAATATTACATTTGGATTTCAAATGAAAATAGAAAAAAAAAAGTTGTTCGTGTATTAAAAAATATCCTTCATTTGTTCGCAAATCTCTCAATTCAACGCACACAAATTCCCTATCTTTTTAATCAATAGTTATTTTAGCTTTTATACAAATATATACATAAAACATATATTGAACGTATCATAATAAGTTTGATCATTATAACTATAACTAAATAAATACACAAGGAAAATGTATAAAATGAATTTTATTTTTGTATACATTATAGTATGAATGTACACCTGAATAAACAAATACATGATCAAATATATCCATCTGAATACATGTCTATTTAGCACTAAATTTCAATATTCATCATATACACTAAATATATGCATAAACATATGATGCACACATAGTAATTAAATTAAAACATTACAACTGAATACACAAAAAAAATATACAGAACAAATAGTGGATACATTATAATGCAATGAAGTTATTACATAATTTTTTGAGAAACATTTTAACAAAATTATATAAACTCATTTTTTTTATAAGAATATGAATACCTTTGTTGCCCCCCCCCCCCGGGTCCCCGGTCCATCCTTATTTCATCCAATGCCTCTTCCATTGTGTTGGTATTATCGTTACTCGATTTGGTTATATGGTGAATTTCATTGATTTCTCTTCCTCATAAGCACTTACTAGTGATTTCTTGTTCGATAATTACGACTTTTATAGGTGAGGATAAATTAAAATTAGTTGGGATGACTCTCATAATTATCATTGAATTTCAACGGGAGAGGAGGGTGGGGGTTGTATCTATGAGTGGAGGAGTGTATGCCAAAAGTATCATGGTTATACACGTTATATACATCATTGTATGTATACACCTAATGTATATAAGGTGTATAAATATTGCATAATGGGTATAAATTATGCATATTTAGCGAAGGGAGGACTGGTGACAGAGGCGAATCTAGAATTTGTAAAATAAGAATGTATTAGGTGGAAATTGATCTCTAGTCAAGGTAATAATTCAATATTAAATTAAGTGCACATTTTAACATTCTTGTAGTATGGGGGAACAAATAAAATTATACTCATTTTTTAAAATCATAAAATATTTAATTTTAAGAAAAGACTATGAATTCACGTGTTTATATTTTGGCCTTAAAATCGCCCATGACCGGTAGCTCATATGTAAGGGCAGAGTTCAGAGTGACCTAGGGGTTCATCCCAATTCCTTCGATAAAAAATTATAATGCTTATACATTATTAAAACTATTTTCTTTATGTAAATATAATTGATGTTAAACCGTTCACTACTTCATATATGTATTAAACTCCATAAATAAAAATCTTGATTCTGCGTCACGTTCTTTCTTTCAGCGACTATTACCGGTGATTATTTGGTTATTTTTCTCTATCTTCTTGTATAATACGTGAAACAATTCCCTTTAAAATAAAATTTTATCATCTCAAAATACAATGATCAATCAAGGCTAGGAAATAATAAATAGAAATAAAAATCTAAGAATAGAAATATACAATTACAATTAATACTTCAGAAATGAGGAAACAAAAACACTCAATTGATTACCTAGAAACCAATTATCCTAATTTTCAATTTTCTTATCGTCTTGTCAAGGATGATATGCTCGGGGAACTGAAAATGCGTCATATCTTGCCTAATCACCCACCCCAATACTTCTTAAACATAACTGCTATCCCTCCTCAAACCCTTGACAACCAACTTCTCACGCTTCCACATCTCCTCTTTAGATGTATATAAACTATCTCAATTTTACTTTTCGCATCTTAGCCTTTATGAGGATCATTTTTCCCTCTCTTGATGACAAAGCTGATTGACTGATACTAAGAACCGATTAGATAAAAGAAGAAGCATGACATGAGATACGACAAACAAAGTTTCAATAACGAATTACTTGACTCGATCCCTTTTAATAACCCCACACATTCATCTTAGTATCCATATCTCTGCGTATACTCATCTTCTGAACATGAGATTTTTCGACTAGCCAACACTGTTTCCACCGAAATAATTAACCATGTTCACCATGTGGGAAAAAAAATAAAATTATTTGTATGTAAACTAAACGACAAAAAAAGGTCTACTTGTAATCCAGCCGATATCCAACTCATCTCTTTTACGGTGTCGGCCATTTTTTTCTCTCTTTAAACCCCAATTTCTCCGGCCGATCAGTTCTCCTCTTTGTTGATCTCATTTTTCGATTCTCCGATCACTTTACAGATCCGATTTCGAGTCACTTCCGAATCGGATCCGGGTCAGATGGCGGCATCGCGGAGGCTACGAGATCTTCAAGCCCAACCGGGGAACAAGATCTGTGTTGATTGTTCTCAGAAGAATCCTCAATGGGCTTCAGTTTCTTATGGTGTTTTCATGTGCTTGGAATGCTCCGGTAAGCATCGGGGACTTGGGGTACATATCTCGTTTGTCCGATCTGTTACCATGGATTCATGGTCTGAGATCCAGATCCGAAAAATGGAGCTTGGTGGTAACGAGACTTTCAACAAATTCGTGTTACAGTATGGGATTCCGAAGGAAACTGATATTGTTACCAAATACAATACAAAAGCTGCTACTGTTTATCGTGACAGGATCCAATCCCTAGCTGAGGGGAAACCCTGGAGAGACCCGCCGGTTGTTAAGGAAGTTCTGAGGGGATCGGCTAGTAATAATGGCAGTAGACCACCGTTGAGCAGCGGTGCAAGCGGTGGTGGCAGTAGGAATGGTGGATGGGATAGTTGGGATAATAATGATGATGGAGGGTTTAGTGGTAGTAATACTAAGGATATTCGGAGGAATCAGACGGTGGGAGATTTTAGGAGTGGCGGTAGTAGTGGTGGTGCACCAGCTAGGTCGAGGTCGACTGCTGATATCTCAAAGGAGCAGTATGAGGCGTCAGCGGCGAATAAAGATAGCTTTTTTGCGAGGAAAATGGCTGAGAATGAGTCCCGGCCTGATGGGCTTCCGCCTTCTCAAGGAGGGAAGTATGTTGGGTTTGGATCAAATCCTGCCCCAATGCCTAGGAATAACATGAATCAGCAAGGAGATGTTTTTTCTGCTGTTACTCAGGTTATTCACCTTCCCTTACATTTTACATGTTGTGATTTGATTGAACAGAAGTTATATGTGAACTTACTTATATATTATACTAGTGATAGTTGAAAAGTAATCCGAGTAAGAAACATCTGATTAAAGTTAGAACTGTAAGTAGTTAATGAATTTGAATTCCAAAGTTGTATAAAATTTGTCAAACGTTTTGAGATATATGGAAAGAGTGCCGTATATGTTGGGACATAGGAAATATTGTTGTTATGCATATAAGAGTGAACTGCGTGTACCAGTTCTGGTGTGTTGTTTTATGTCTACCTACTTATAGCTGATCGAGTTGTGATGTGGTTTGTGTAGGGATTTGGTAGGTTATCTATGATAGCTGCAACGGCAGCACAGTCAGCTGCAAGTGTGGTTCAAGTGGGGACAAAGGAGTTGACTTCTAAGGTATTTTGATTCGACTTCTGGATTTAAAATTAATGTTTATACACGTACTGTTTTTAATTCTCGAGATATGTCTTGATTCCCTTTTTTGGGTCAAGCAAGCCTCTCTGGCCACTAGCCAGCTCTACTTTATAAGGTGCTCTGTTTCTAACTTTCTCGTTATCAATTTCCGTGGCCATAGTTGTTCTTGCGTCTACTTTGTGACAATATTTCGTAATTAGACTTTACTAAAAAAAGGACATCCTTGTGTTCTTCCATACTATCTTATTTGGTACTAATTGCTGTCCTTGGAAGCTATCTATCATCTGGAGAAAGAGGATTATTTCCTCCATTTCCCTATCATTTCATTCGTTTATAAAAGCAAACTTAATGACAGAGATCTGAATAATTATGATTAAGACTTTCATTAAGTGCAAACAAATGAAGCTCCAGTATATTTATCAGGTAACGTCTTGAAAGTGGGGTATACCAAGGGCACTAGAGAAATATGGGGAGTTATGCAAACATCTCTGGTTGATGTAACTGTTGATAGAAGAAGAGTAGAAAATGGAGCAAATAAGTTATCCAAAATGGACAATAGGATACTGCATGGACTCAACCCTAACACCAGCCAACAGAATTCTTATGCAAAGAGCTCTGGTTGATGCAGCTGTTGATAGAAGAAGAGTAGAAAATGGAGTAAATATGTTATCCAAAATGGACAACGGGATATCCATGTAGTTAGACGATCTGCATGGACTCAAACCTAACACCAGCCAACAAAATTTGTATGGCCAATAAAGCCATAGTTAGACAATCTTTATGTTGGTCGTAGTTAGCTTGTAATGGTCAATCTGCACAATTCAAGTCCATAATTAGACGGTCTTTATGTTGGCCGTACACACTACAATCAGCCACCTTTATTCAGGCTTTGAGCCGATTAGCTTCGTGAATCTCAAATATGTGAACATATAATTACTTAATTAGTTAGGTCGTTGGGAGTGATATCCACTAGGATTTTCCTTTAATTTTCATCTCCAAAAAGGTTGCAGAGAGAGGTATCAGATATTTAGTTCTAGTCAGTAACCATGTAAATATATTACTCTATTTATTAGTTCTAGGGTTGAAGACAAACTACCTCCCACAGATTTATGCAGTCTACTGCTATTTTATGTAAACTGGGTTAGTGCCGTTTTCTATATCATCTGACCAGAGCTTTAGGGAAGTAAATGAATGTTTATCTTGGGTGCTATATCATAAACAGTGTCCTTGCATCTGCAGTCTCATCAATGTTTCTGCATTACTCTGCTACACCATTGTGACACACCTTATGTGGTGCTTATAAAAATATGTAACATCTGATAGCTGTATGGATCAGTTCAACCCTTTAAATATATAGTGTTCCTTTTTTGTTCTGTTTATTTTCCATAAATTGTCTGGGAGAATGGTGCACTTGCATAAGTGAAAGAAGGGTACACTTGCATGGAATTATTTAGGCAAATGGGGTCCCTATAGTTCCTACGATATATCTCTATAGGAGAAAAGAGTTGCTGTTCGATGGATATAATACCATTTACTATCATGTGTTTTTATTGAACCAGAGTGTACTTTTATTCTGCCAGAAATATATTATTTGGTGTATAAAGTTTACCCTGTATTCCATAGGTATGAGAATTGCCATTGAATGAATCAATTGGCTATTCTCATCTGAGCTGGAATTCTCTCTCTCTGATGTTGTTTATGTGCTTGTAAAAGTCTGCTCTTCAGTTTTATTTATTTATATTTGCTCTTTTTTCAATTTTTCATCAATCATATAGTCTACATTTCGTCTCTGGTATGTTGTTTACAAAAAGGATCCAGTGTAGTTAAATGATAGTTGAGATGCGTGTGCCAATCCTATTCTTTCAGGTAAAAGAAGGTGGATATGATACCAAGGTTAATGAAACGGTCAACGTTGTCACGGCAAAAACAAGTGAGATTGGACAAAAAAGTTGGGGTATCATGAAAGGAGTCTTGGCCATGGCTTCACAGAAGGTAGAGGAATATACCAAGGAAAGTCCAGCCTGGAAGAATGATAGCTGGCAACGAGGTGAAAGTGAAAAGAATGGCTATTATCAAGACTTTAATCAGGATTCTAAAGGATGGAATGCTTCTGGAGGAGCCCAGTCTTCTGGAAGGAACGTTACTTCTGTCAGCTCTGGGTCATGGGATGACTGGGACAATGAAGACAAAAGCAAAGTAAATCCTCCAAAGGCGGCAGCAGCACCCAACAACAAGAACGATGACTGGGCTGGATGGGATGACGGTCAGGATGATGGATTCGACAATCACTACCAGAGTGCATCCAACAATAAACATGCTGCTGTTCATGCTGGAAAATCAGATTCCAAATGGACCGATGGAGGTTTCCTCTGACGGCAGTACATGTTATAACTTCCTTAGTTATTTTTTTCCCTTCGAGATTCAATTTTCTCCATGTCTTGTTGGAAAAAAAGGAATTGTGTGTCTGAATATAGTTCATATTTGTACCATTGCCAGCAACAGGTTGGGTTAATCGCTCGAAAGAGCCAAAAGCACAAACAGAATTTGACTCTTGTTGAAGACCAACCATCATTCGGGGCTAAAAAATGCTTAGGTTACATTTGGATTTGTAAAGACCATTTCTGTTTTCTGTTTCTGTCCTATATATTGGAGATTCTTGATTATAATGTCTGATTTCTGTGTGTTTGCATATGGAAATATGAAAGATGTTGGATAAATGGCTTTTGGCAGCTTAACATCTTCATCTGGCTCATGAATTGTGTGTTTACAGGGTTTGATGTGCTTAGGCTTTTGTAGCCATCTATGTTACTATCTAATATCGCCAACCAAATTCTGCGATTTGATTTTATGAACATATTACATATTTTTCGTGGAGTTAGAGGTTATTTTCGGAAAACATTCAGCGATCAGAATCATAATATAATTTTTTAGATGAGATAATCACATACATTAAACTCATTTATTCATTCTACACATACAGGCGAGTAACATCGATATACAAAATTAACTACTATTCTTCAAGTTCAATTGCTAGAAGTAACATCAACACAACGACATATCAAATAGTCTTACAAGTGGGGTTTGGATACCTTATCCCTTCATTCGTGAGATAGAGAAGTCATTTTTGAAAGATTCTCGACTCGAGAAAACAACTTACACTAATTCGATAACACATTATTATTGTTATATCAAATGATTCACACAATATCCTTATCAATAAAGCTACTAGCCACTTTTGAGTTCCCAAATTTAGATTCTTGTTCTTGTTGAATCACTAGAACAGAACTTTTTATCCCTTTGTCTGATGAAGCCAATAAATTAGCCAATGGCCCTAATTCTGAATTATTCAATTGTTGCTCATCAAATAATTTTGCCATTATGCCTTGTGGAAACTTATTTTTATTATTATTCCCTATAATCATAAGTTCAAATTCTCCACTTTTTCCAATTTCCAACACTTCATTCACCAAATTATTTGCTTCTTTCTCAACATACACAATTTGTTTGCCACACTTCATCTTGAATTCATCAATAGTAGAATCATCCAAAGTCCTGTTTGGAACAAAAACAAGACATAATACAATTTCGATAAATAATTTATCCAGAATCAAGCGTTTATACCATCATGACAAAAGACTAAGCTGATATCATGGACACAACTTTATTTCTTAACTAGGTTCACCAGATAAGTGTCATGCATGTTCAATCATGACTACGACTAGGGTCAACCCAGCCCTGTCGTGGACCTTGCCATCGGTAGGTCATACCAAAAAGCTATAGCTGATAGCATGGACACAACTATGTTTCTTAAATAGGGTCACCAAGCAAGTGTCATGTTCAATCATGATTACGACCAGGGTCAACCCAACCATCTCGTGAACCTTATCATAGGCAGGACGATATTGACGTTATCCAACACTAATTGACAAATGCATATATAGAAGAGTTAATTTTTACCTTTCAACTTCATCAAAATTAGTACTTCCATGATGGATGAATCTTACTAATGTAACCCTAATAGCAGGATGTTCAACCATTCTACTACCAATTTCCAAAGCTTTACTACAATCAGCTCCACCAAAAAACACAATGCAAATTCTCATCCCATTATTAACCAATTGTAATCCACGATCAACCACCACCGCCACCGAGCACCGCGCTTGACTCATCACTCTCTCATTCGCCATCCTCCACCCGTGCCCTGCATGTCGAGAGGTCAAATTTAGCTCATGAAAATATACGTATATTTATCGACTAGTGTCATTTTGGTATGGTTCAATTAGTCATCTAATGTTCGAGCCAATTTAGGCGCACACAACATATCTAGCCTACAATTGACTATAAAATTAACATATAATCAAAACATAAAAACAAAATTAGAATTTTTTTATTGTTTTATTTGTTTAATGTACATGATATAAATAATAGGAAAAAAAGAACTTATATTGTTTGATTGGACTCAACTCATTTGGTATTTTGACTATCTTTTAACATGCTTATTAAATGTAATTCAATCGACTCATTTGACACTCTTATGGTCTTACCTGCATGAATCTCCACTTCTTCGTTTCCTTCCATTTGCCAATATTTATCAAACGGCAAAACAATCAATTCGACTCGTTTTTTCTCCGCAACATGAATAATATCCTCATGCAAATCCGATAAACCCGAGATAGCCATTGTGGGTCGGACCATGACCTTTCCTAGCGTGCTATACGCCTCGAACGCCGCACTCACTTGATCGGTCGCGTCATCTCGGAAAAGCACTCGGCCGATGAACGGAAAACCGTTCTTTCGGGCACGTTGGACCATCGATATAGATGAGAGTCGGTCGGTGAATTCTACGAGTCTCATCACGTAGAGTTTTGTGATTGAGGCGTAGTTATTGTTATTTTTGTAAGACCTTAGTGACTCGATGAGGTTAATGAGTGCACGTGCATCCCTCGGGCCACGTAAGCACGCTAGGATTCGAAGATTGTTTTGTTTTTTCGTCTTTTTTTGTGGTTTTTCGATTTGAGGATGTTGTGCTGATGATGGTTTATGAATAGCCATTACTATAGGAGTTGTAATGAAGGTTGTAAAAAGTGCCATGATTACCAATATTGCAAACGTCTCATCGTCCAAAACCTATAAATAAAAAAACTTAGTTCTAATATATATATATATATAATTGTCAAAAGTATAATTGAACGGTTAAATATATTAAAAGAATATATTGCATTTTATTATTTTTAATCAATACTTTAAAAAGAACGACAGTTTTCTACCTTAACATTGTTTTACCCTTATCACTATAGAAAAACTCGCAACATGTCTAAAACATACATAAGTTTAACTGTATCTTTAATATGCGATAAAAGTTTCTTTGCTCTTTTCAATTCTATATCTGATCAAACAATGTCGTATAAATCGAAACACATAAAATTAAAAAAAAAAAATAACTAACCTTTTTTTCCTTGCCAATATTTAGAACAATTAGCTCCACCAACCCTTTTGTATTCATCAAAAATCCAAGTGCTAAAGCTTCTCTCATTGGCATTGAACACAACATTATTCCCACAATAAAAGTCCCAAAAACTTTGCCTACACAAGCTGTGGACACAACAAGAACCACAAGACCCCAAGCCCTAACACTATGAATTTGTGAAATATTTGTTTTAATACCACTTGATGCAAAATAAAGTGGTAATAATAATCCAGACACAAAATCTTCAATTCTCAAAATTAATTTTTCTGAAAAATACCCATTTTTTGGAATAATTAATCCAAATATAAATCCTCCAAATATTGCATGTATACCAATAAAATCAGTCATAAAACCAAATAACATAACTCCAACTAGGGTTAAACATATGTAAGTTTCTTCAACAATATTGTTGTTACCATTTGATGATTTTTTTGCCACCAAAATCATAATTGGCCTAATAATTAGGAACATAAAAATCACAAATCCAATTCCACTTAGAAAAACCCATAGTGAAATTAAAGGACTATGATGAACTAATCCTCCTCCTCTTGCTAGAGCAACAGCAAGAGCAAGTAAAATCCATGCAGCAACATCATTGAATGCAGCTGCTGCCATAGCCATTTCACCAATTTGTGTAGTCAGTAACCTGTCGAGACATAATATAATTAAAAGTCCTGACATGAGCGATAGTCGTAGATAATTCAATATGACCTCACATACACACAGTAACGTATGCAGGATTTTTTTTTGTAAGCATATGTAACAATATTAATATCTCATATGAATAAAGGACAATTCAAATATAGTAATAAATTAAAACTATATCCTTCACGAGTTTTTGAAATTAGGGTTTCCAATTTTGCCCTCCAAACCTAATTAATCATGTAGGAGTTTCGAGCATACATGACATGATCAATGTAACCAGAATTTTCACTAAGAGAAGTCAGAATATAAAGAAACAAACCACATAGAAAAAATAACAATATAGTAGTATATAAATAGAAAAGTAGTCTATCGATCGATCTGCACAGTATAATTTTCTAGGTTCCACCTCAAGATATATGTGACATCTTTTTTGGACATATATAGATCTAGGTTAACCCCTAAGGCCTAAACCGTCTTTATATATATAGAGAGAGTGTGTGTGCTGACTTAATCAACTAGTGCTTTCAGATGAGATGATCGTATAATTGAACAAACCTTAATTCCGCGAGGATTCGAGCAAGAACAGGAAAGGCAGTGATTGAAAGTGAAACACCAATGAACAAGAAAAATTCTCCATATCCAACACTATCAATTCCTTTGATTATTTTTCTTAGAACAAAAGCAACTCCAATGCTAAAGAAAAAAGGCAATGAAATTCCAGCAAATGCTATTCCAATAGCTTTTTTTCCACTTTTATGTATGGTGTTTAAGTCCAATTCAAGACCAACAAGAAATAAGAAAAATAATAACCCAATGTTTGATACACATTCAACAATTGGAGTACTCCATGATGGAAATATCCAATTTGTGAATGTTTTATTTCTCCCAAATGCTGATGGCCCAAGCATAATCCCTGCCTGAAAAATACAAAAAAAATAAAATAATAAAATATTACGTCACGTAGATCAATATATAATATTATACAACATTATACATGAAGAAATTAAAGCATTTTATATAATGTAACAACCTTGTATAAAAATGTAGGGGAAAATGACAAATATACCCCCGAACTATTATAAATGGTATGCATACCCTCCGTCATACTTTTGGGACATTGGTGCCCCTGGCGTCCAAAAACTAGAGCATATATATCCTTTATACTAACATACATACACGTCTCATAATCTAATCCACCGATCTGACATTTATCGACGGATAAGATTGCTCCACGTGTCCCTATTTAGTCTTCCGTTAGAGTGAAGGGCATATATGCTCGAGTTTTGGACCGAGGGGGCACCAATGTCCCAAAAGTATGACAGAGGGTATCTGCATACTATTTAAGATAGTTCGGGGGTATATTTGTCTTTTTTTCCAAAAATGTATAATAGTGTACGAAAGGTGTTTATACACAAATATGAGCTATAAACAGGGTAAAAAAAGCTCAAAATATGAGTTACGTGTCGTAAATATTTTCTCCTAGTAGACAAATCCCACATAAAAAACGTGATTCAGAATTTAAACTTGACGTGTTAAGCATTTTAATGTTTTTTCACACATATATCCATGCTCCATACCCAACCATATGATGAATGACGATTGTGAAAATGTTTGATTACACAAAAAAATAATGTGAGACCATAGTACATAACATTCTTTAAAATAAAACGAAATAAATATACTGACAGTGTATAAAACTTACGAGAATCTCCGCGACGACTTTAGGTTGTCGGAGGGGCTTGAGAAGGAAAGCAAGTAATCGACTAAGGAACACAACTAATGTTGTTTGAATAATTAGTAATGGAAAAGCATAGTGTAAAGTATTTTCTCCTTGCCATATTCCATCTGATGATATTTTTATGGAATTAGTTACATTAAAAACCATAATTAATTATGAGAATTATATTAATTCTTCAAAAATAACCTTATTTTGAACTTTATAATACACAATGTGTTATGTGTATCTTCCTATGTTCAAGTTTTTGGTTATATTGAAAAAAACTAAGCCATAGAAAGGGGTATTTATAGTGGAGAGAAAGACCCCGGATTCATAGATTCAGTATTTTCGACGTGAAGTATAAATTTATATATAATAATTTATTAAAATTGTAACAAGATTTAAATTCATAATTTCAGAAATAAAATAGGTTCAATATTATTTTTATAATTTGTTGTCTGCTTGTCTGATACCCGCATTAGAGTCCGACTAATTTAAATTTGCTCTGCATAGGGCCTCAAGTGCTCCATCAAAAAGTTTTTCATGCTCAAGATTTGAACTCGAAACCTCTTATTAAGAGACGAGTAACCTAATAAGTTCATTATTAAGAATTTAAAGATTAAATTCATAAAATTTAAATCGGTCATTGACCATAGTAGAAGAATCTAATTATTATTTTCATTGGGTGGTTTTTTTTGTACAATGCAATATACTGAAATATATATATTTAGTGGTATATCATTGTCACGTTAGTTATATTATATTATAAATTATAATTTAAGGATTTAAATGACCAGTTATTAATGTAATTTATTATCGGATCATTGTAAAACATTTTTTATTTGTAGCTTTAAATTCATCATAAGCTAAATTAGTATAGAAATGCTATATAAGTATATAAAAAAAATATTTTTTTCTGAAATTTTCATTATTTTCAAATTCATTAAATATTGACTTTAAAAAAAAAAAGGAAAGGTGTTTTCGGAAAATCATATGTAAGTTCAATTGTCATGTCACTTCTTTTAGTTATAAATTAATATTAAAATGAGATACATAATTATTTATTTTACTGTATTACAATAGTATTTTTATGAATTGTGCTGTAATTTGACAAATTTAGTGGTATTTAATTGTTACACGTGTTGTACAAAATTGGTTACTTACTGTCTTTTCAAATTTATGTGGTATTATTCGAAATTTGAGAATGAAATAATTTAAAGTATGAATTTTTTGAATTTTTTGAAATTAAATTTATATAAAAAAAATATTATGAATCAAAAAAGTATTAAACATATACAAAATAAACTATTTATTTATTTATTTATTTATTTATTTCTAATAGAAATTTACAACAGAAAAAATGATCGAAATATTTGATACTATTTGATCCACTATGTTAGTGGAAGGTCGTAAGCAAGAAATTAATGATTGAACAAAAAGTCAAATTTACTTAAATTTATGCAAGTAAATTTATATTATTTAATTATTTATTATAGTTATAGTTTGTTGTAATTATCGCTCGCATTTAATATTATATATTAACTGTGTGAGTTGATTTCGAGTTTGTATAATTAGTCATGTTTGTATATGTATAATTCACCAGAATATATAAATATATATGTATAATATACAATTATCTAACTGATATACATATACAATTCACATCTCTCCACTCTCTGCTTTTCTCGCTAGCTTCTCTCCTCCCTCTCCCAATCTCGCTTGATATATATATACAAATGCATATGTATAATATACAATTAAATCTAACTGATATACATATACAATTAACCTCTCTTCCACTCTCTGCTCAATCTCGCTCACGTCTCTCCTCTCTCTCCTTATCTCGTTCTCCTCTCTCCTTCCTCTCCCAATCTCGCTCGCCTCTCTTTCTCTCCCAACCTCGCTTGTCATATATACAATATAAATACAATTATCTAACCGATATACATATACAATTCACCTCTCTCCCACTCTTTGCCCTCTCTTGCTCGCCTCTCTCCTCCCTATAACATATAACTACGAATTGTAATTATCAAACTATAGTTATGGAGAATAATTAAGCTATTTTGAGTGGCTATATGTGATAATTCCTCATTTAAAAATAACAACTAAAAATAAAACTCTGTTTTAAATTACAACAATTAGTATTTATTTATTTGAGGACCAAATTGGATTGTACATCTTTCACTATAATGATTAAAATTGTAGAAAATTACATCACTTATGAATTTATAATCTGTACTTGTTGAACATTAAATAGTGGATGAATGTGACTGCACCAAATATAAATTCTTTATTTTCTTCCAAAAAAAAAAAAAGTAGTAGCAAATTTGAGGGAAGCCATATATAGAGTGGTCTATTTCATGTTAAATAACTATTTATTTTTTTATAGTTTTGACTTTTGAATATTTCTGTATCTCAAAAAAGCTCATGAAAGATTTGAAAATTAAATAAAATTGAAGAAAAAAATCAATATTTCTTTTAAAATTTGGTTTGGTTTTGATTTAAAGAGGAAAATAATTGAAAAATTAAACTAAATTGATTATATAAATATTTATTTGAAAATTATAATTGTTGTGTATATTATAGTGCATATTAATCTTCTGCATTCTTTAGTTTGTAATTTAGATGTTTTGTTTTTATAGTATTCTAATTCTCTGTCTTTACTTTTCGATTTGATTTTATAATTTTTAATTTGATAATTTCAAGAATCTATTTTATATTTAAAATAATTCGTGTTTGAGTCCTTTATTGTTTCTTCAAGTACTATCCTATATTTTTATTTTCTTTTTTTTTATAAAACTGAAATAATTGATTTGATTTTGTTTCAATATTTAAAAATTTAAATTAATTCATTTAATTTCTTAAATGAGGTAAATAAATTCAAATCGAATCATGAACTCCTCCCCCAACTAAATCCATACATTGAGAAAAGTAAGTTCATTATTTTTTTTTGTTTGAGAATTTTTATCATCCACAAAAAATTACAAAGTGGAAAATAAATGTAATGATTTCTCTATATTGTCTTTTCATTTTCAAATAGTAAATTGCTCAATTTTTCTTTTTTCTTTTTATAGTGGACATGCTTGGAAGATGAAATCATCAAGAAAAAAATAATTAATAATTGCTTTATTTTTGCATTATTTCTTCTAAAAATGGACAAATCTAAGGAAAAAGAATATTTTTCTTTCTGTTCACTTGGAAAAAAACATATAATGTATTCAAAAGACAAGAAGACCAGGATGTGGGGAACCGATTTTTTTTTTTTTTTTTTTTTTTAAAAAGAAAATTATTATAAGAAATATTTCATACTGTTTTTAAAATGCAAAATATAAATTATTTAGATTTTTCTTTAATATTCAGTTCAAAATAGTGATCAACAAAAATCATGATAAATTTAACAATTCGTAGAGTGTTGTAAATAATAACAATTTATGAATGTCTATTATACCCCTCTTATGCCTATAAAAGGCATTGTAATCTCTATGGAAAATACACCAAAAAAAGGAAGATTCAAGTTTCCTATTTTATCTTTCTAATACATTCTTCTCTCCTTAGTTGCTATTAAGTTTAATTTTAGCACTTAGTCTTTATTTTATAATACGTTATCAGCACGAGACTCTGTCATATCAAAGTTTGAAGACTAAATTTGAAGGCTAAGCTATTATTATTTTTCTTCTTTTTATTATGGCTAATCTTACTAAACTTGAGTTCGTTGCCCTTCAAAGTTCGGGCAAGAACTACCTTTCATGGGTATTGGATGCTGAAATCCATTTGGATGCTATGGGTCTTGGAGACACCATTAAAGATGAAAAAAAACAATCAAAACAAGACTGTGCTAAAGCAATGATATTCTTACGTCATCATATTGACGAAATTTTAAAAATTGAATATCTCACAGTCAAAGATCCACTCGTTCTGTGGAATAACCTAAAAGAAAGGTACGACCATTTGAAGATGGTCATTCATCCAAAGGCACGATATGATTGGATGAATTTAAGACTACAAGACTTTAAGTCTATTCATGAGTACAATTCTGCCATGTTCAGAATTACTTCTCAATTGAAACTATGTGGAGATACAGTTAATGATATTGATATGCTGAAAAAACCGTTCTCCACATTTCATGCCTCGAATGTGCTTTTACAGCAACAATATCAAGAAAAGGGTTTCAAGAAGTATTCTGAACTGATTTCTCATCTTCTTGTGGCTGAACAAAATAATGATTTGTTAATGAAAAATCACGAGAATCGTCCCACTGGATCTACACCACTTCCTGAAGTGAATAAGGTGTACGCCCACCACGCTAGGCGTGGAAGAGGCCGTGGACGTGGACGTGGACGTGGTCGTAATTACGACCAAGAGCGAAATCCTTTTCCCGGTGTTAATCATTCACCAAAGAAAAATAGTCATCAAAGGGGAAAAGGAAAAGATGAGAAACGTGAAACAATTAAAATAAATTGTTTCCGATGTGGTGGAAAGGGTCATTATGCACGTGATTGTCGTACTCCTAAACACTTGGTTGAGCTTTATCAAGCATCACTAAAAAGGAAGGATAAAAATCCCGAAACTAATTTTATCACTGATTATGTTGACATCACACACTTGGATGTGGCGGATTTCTTCACACACCCTGAAGGAAAAATAGATCACTTAATTGGTGACGGTTCTATGAATATGGAAGAATAATAATGATTGAAATTTACTAATGTTATTAATATTTGTTGTTTTGTATTGATCATAATTGAGTCCATTCTTTTAGAAACACCAATGGAAAGTGAGTTGGAATGTTATGATTTGAAAAGGAATTGAAAAATATTAACATTATACTTTCCTTTAACTTTTGTGGTCATAAAAGAAAAATGTATAAGTAAGACCACTACCTAAATTGGTTAGTGGAAAACACCTTTCCTTTTTTTTTGTCACTCAAATGTCATTTCAAGTTAATAAATTATATTAATACTTATTTTAAACATACTAAATTAAATCAAATTTAGTGTTAAAGATTTGAGTGATAAAAATCTTATGCATTATTAATGATTCAAATATCATTTTAACATTTACATTATTTCTTAAATATTTAACAAAAGATAATTAATCATTTAATATAAATTTATTTCATTACTTTTGAAGATATGGATAATTCTCCAAACAAATTATCAAATTATGAAGACATTTGCTTGATTGATTCTGGTACAACACACACGATATTCAAAAATGAGAAATATTTTTCTCATTTGAGTATGGGCAATATGAATGTTACTACGATATCTGGTAGTACTAAATTGATTAAGGGCTCCGGAAGAGCCATTATAATTTTGTCCAAGGGAACTAAACTCATAATAAATAATGCCATGTTTTCTCCTCAATCTCGGAGAAACTTATTGAGTTTCAAAGATATCCCTGAAAATGGTTATCATATCAAGACAATTGATGAAATGAATCTTGAATATCTTGGTATAACCAAAAAAGTCTCCGGGCAGACATATGTTGTAGAAAAATTCACGGCCTTATCTTCTAGATTGTATTGGACAAAAATTAGTGCAATTGAGGCACATTCTATAGTAAACTGGGGGTTTACTGATTCCAATACTTTCGTACTTTGGCAGGGTCGTCTGGGACATCCTGGGTCAATAATGATGAGACGAATTATAAAAAATTCAAATGGGCATCCATTAAAGAAGTTGAAAATTCTTTTAAATGGTGAATTTTCTTGTGATGCGTGTTATCAAGGCAAGTTAATTGTGAGACCATCACCAACAAAGGTCAAAATTGAGTTCCTTGCGTTTTTGGAACGTATACATGGGGACATTTGTGGGCCAATTCACCCACCGATTGGCGATTTAGATATTTTATGATCTTGATAGATGCTTTCTCTAAATGGTCTCACGTATGCCTATTGTCATCTCGCAATTTGGCATTTACAAAATTGTTGGCACAAATAATACGATTACGGGCACAGTTCCCTGATAATCAGATTAAGTCTATTCGCCTTGATAACGCTGCAGAGTTTTCATCCCAAACATTCAATGATTATTGTCTATCGATTGGGATAAGAGTTGAACATCCTGTAGCTCATGCTCACACTCAAAATGGTCTGGCTGAGTCATTAATTAAACGACTGCAGTTGATTGCAAGACCATTACTTATGAAAACTAAGTTGCCCACTTCTGTGTGGGGTCATGCAACTTTGCATGCTGCAGCACTTATTCGTCTCAGGCCGACAAATTATCATAATTTTTCTCCATTACAATTGGCTTTGGGTCAACAACCCAATATATCTCATCTGAGAATTTCTGGATGCGCTGTTTATGTGCCGGTTGCACCACCACAGCGCACTAAGATGGGTCCCCAAAGAAGGTTAGGAATATATATTGGGTTTGAATCGCCCTCTATTATTCGCTACCTTGAACCATTAACTGGAGATATGTTCACAGCTCGATTCGCTGATTGTCGGTTTGATGAGACACTTTTCCCAAAATTAGGGGGAGAAAATACTAAAATTAAAGGAGAAATTTTGTGGAAAAATCCATCATTGTCTCATCTTGATCCTCGTACTTCCATTTGTGAGCTAGAAGTACAAAAGATCATTCATTTGTAGAAAATCGCAAATCAAATGCCAGATGCATTTACAAATTTGAAAAGGATTACTAAATCACATGTTCCTGCAAAGAATGTCCCAATTCGAATTGATGTCCCCGTAGGACCATCAACTAGTGTCATAGCTAATGAGTCAAAAGCACGCCTGAAGCGTGGTAGACCATTAGGATCAAAGGATCAAAATCCTAGAAAAAGAAAATTAAAAGATCAAAATGACACTATGAAAAAACCTCACATAGAAAGTCAAGATGTGAGTAATTCTGATATCCTTGGAGGAATCAGTGAGCTTGAGACTCAAGGAAATAATGAACTATCCATAAAATCAAGTGATCATGAAACAAATCTAAATCGCTCAGAAATAGCGGTGGATTATGTTTTTGCATACAATGTTGCATCAAAAATTATGCAAAATTGTGAGGATCTTCAACCTCAATTTGTTGAAGAATGTCGACAGAGAAATGACTGGCAAAAATGGCAAGAAGCAATTCAATCAGAATTGAATTCACTTGTCAAGCGCGAAGTTTTGGGGTCTATAGTACAAACACCTAATGGTGTTAAACCTGTTGGCTATAAATGGGCTTTTATTCGGAAAAGAAATGAGAAAAATGAAATACAAAGGTACAAAGCACGTCTTGTTGCACAAGGATTTTCTCAAAGGCCCGGCGTCGATTATGAAGAGACATACTCACCCGTTATGGATGCAATAACATTGCGTTATCTCATTAGTTTGACGATCCATGAGAAACTTGAAATGTATTTGATGGATGTGGTTACAGCCTACCTTTATGGATCACTCGATAATGAGATATACATGAAAATTCCTAAAGGATTCAAAATGCCCAAAGCATACAGTTCAAAGCCTCGGGAAATGTACTCAATTAGATTGCAAAGATCATTGTATGGATTGAAGCAATCTGGACGCATGTGGTATAACCGTCTTAGTGAGTATTTATCTAAGGAAGGTTATATAAATGATGCGATTTGCCCTTGTGTGTTTATAAAGAAAACAATATCAGGGTTTGTTATACTTGCTATTTATGTCGATGACATAAACCTTATTGGAACTCCAATGGAACTTAACAAGGCAATCAATTATTTAAAGAATGAATTTGAGATGAAAGATCTCGAAAAGACAAAATTGTGTCTTGGTTTGCAAATAGAGCATTTGACAAACGGTATTTTTGTTCATCAATCTGCATACACAAAAAAGGTGTTGAAAAGATTTTATATGGATGAAGCACATCCATTAAGTACTCCAATGGTTGTCCGATCACTTGATGTAAATAAAGATCCATTTCGACCTCAAGAAAAGGATGAGAAAATTCTCGATCCTGAAGTACCATATCTCAGTGCAATTGGTGCACTAATGTACCTTGCTAACACTACAAGGCCTGATATAACCTTTTTGGTTAATTTGTTGGCAAGATATAGTTCTGCTCCTACTAAGAGACATTGGAATGGAATCAAACACATATTGCGGTATTTAAAAGGGACTATTGATATGGGTTTATTCTACTCTGACGATTGTAGTCCAAATCTTGTTGGCTATGCTGATGCAGGATATTTATCTGACCCACACAAAGCTAGATCTCAAACAGGTTATGTATTCACATGTGGGGGTACTGCTATATCTTGGAGATCTACGAAACAGTCCATCGTGGCCACTTAATCAAATCATGCTGAGATAATAGCTATTCATGAGGCAAGCCGAGAATGTGTGTGGTTAAGGTCCATTATACACCTTATTCGAGAAAAATGAGGTTTGAAATGCGATAAAGTACCCACAACCTTATATGAAGATAATGCAGCATGCATAGCACAACTCAGGGGAGGATTCATAAAAGGCGATAGAACGAAACACATTTCACCAAAGTTTTTCTACACACATGAGTTTCAGAAGAATGGTGATATCAATGTACATCAGATTCGTTCGAGTGATAATGTGGCTGATTTATTCACCAAGTCTTTGCCAACCGCAACTTTCGAGAAGATGGTATACAAGATTGGAATGAGAAAACTTGGACAACTAAATCATGGTTTTCATCAGGGGTAGTAAAATACGCGTTGTACTCTTTTTCCCTTAATCAAGGTTTTATCCCACTGGGTTTTCCTGATAAGGTTTTTAATGAGGCAGCAAGTAATGCGTATTAGGATCAACTATTTACATTTGTTATTTTACTAAGAATTTATTTTAAATGAACATTCAAGGGGGAGTGTTGTAAATAATAACAATTTGTGAATGTCCATTATACCCCTCTTATGCCTATAAAAAGCATTGTAATCTCTATGGAAAATACACCAAAAAAAGAAATATTCAAGTTTCCTATTTTATCTCTCTAATACATTCTTCTCTCCTTAGTTGCTATTAAATTTAATTTTAGCACTTAGTCTTTATTTTATAACATAGAGTTATTTAATACACATATTGGTGAAAGATAACAATTAGACAAAGAATTAAGGTCTCATTTGCTTGACTGACAGAGTTATTCAAAATCTTTATTGTTTGGAGGGTGAAAAATGCATAAAATATTCAAAAAATGGCAAAAGTTATTCAATATTTGTGCTGACGGAAGGTAAGAGTCAAGATAAAATAATCAAATTTACATTTGGTTAATACATAAAATTATTCAGTGTATAGGCTATCAAATATTTTTGTATTGATGGACCATAACAATCTCGATAGGAAAGCCTAAAAGACAAGGAGGTAACAATCAACCATCCACTCTCGAGATTCATATTGATCGATGAATTTTGAACAAAAAGGGTAAAAAAGAATGGTATTCACAATGGAAGACAACATATGACCATGACATAACAATAACATACCCAATGTAATATCATAAGTGGAGATCGAGGGTGACCTTACCCCTACTTTGTGAAGACAGAGAAACTATTTTTGATACATCATACACCATGATGTGTTTGAAAAGACTGGAGTGGGTGACCTTACCCCTACTTTGTGAAGACGGAGAAACTATTTCCGATACACAATACACCATGATGTGTTTTGAAAAGTTTTTTGCTTTCAGATATACCAAAATACAGTCCAAATGAACCTATATATTAACATAACTAGCTGCATAAATGAGTTAAACATCATAGCTCTCAAGCTGTTCTAAGAAACAAAAAGAGATATCTGTCTAGTAAATATGCATCCAAAAATGGCATTAGTAAACTGTAGAGACTTTACACATTTTTGTACAAATGTGCCACTGTTGCTTATGCCTCCCCTTTAGGTTCCTGAACAAAACATTAACAAAGAGAGTTAAGCGAGAAAATCCGCAACTTTGATTTATGAAAGGGAAACTAAATAAAAGTAAACAAGTATACTAACAAAGTGTAATCCCACAAGTGGGTCTTGGAAGGGTAGAATGTATGCAAACCTTACCTCTACCTTCGAGAAAGTAGAGAGATTGTTTCTGAAATACCCTCAGCTGAACAAACAGTGAAACAGAGGCAATAACGGAAACTAAATAACAGTAGAAGTTTTTTTTCGCCTTTTAGTTTAAGTTCAGAAACTGATTTTCTTCAGATTTTGCTTATATGCATCACGACGAACCATACAGAGAGGACTAGTAAGGAATCTTGTCAAGAGTTGTGGAGTACTTATAATTAGTTCAGTTCTTTGAAATCAAATACAACCCTCATGAGGTCTTTCGCTTTATTTGTTGCTCCGTCTTTTATTAGCAAATATAAACATCCACTTTAACCAAAAACATAACCAGAGAACATGTATTAAAAGATGTACAGAGTTGATCAACTTGCTGGTTAACAAAGATGGCAGTTACTCTGACTCCTTCCAAAAAGTATCAACATAGACTCCAACATTATCAAAAGCGAAAAGCACAAAAAAGCTTTAAGATCCTTTGGGCTTTAAGCGCAAATAAAGCATGGCGTCACAAACTGTTTTGTTTTCATGCCGGAGAGTTCTTAACAATATTTATGTTGTGAAAGAGTACGGGAAAAAAATATTTTTTCCTTATTTGATCGGATTAAAAGAAACTTGACTTTTACTGACTAAAGGTGCAAATGGAGAAAAAAATATAAATAGAATGTGTAATCCAAGATTAATAATCACAAGCAAGAATAATAAATGTATGGACAAAGAAATTGAAAATACATTATGATAAAGTAAAATATCATTTGTTTAGTGTTGCATCTTCAAGATTGCACTCATTGGCAAAGAAAAGTATGTTTAAAAGCCTTGACGACACTGAAGCGCCTATAAAGTGAGGCGAAGCGCTCTACATGTTTTCTGCCTCGCTTCAGGGCTTAAGTGTGCTTTAAGAGCGCCTTTGACAACAATTAGACTCTTAGATTGTTTTGTGAAAATTGCCTGATTCAAAGATGTTAACCATGAATACTTAACATACCTTTACATTTCCACTAGACAATAGGAGCTTTAACTTTCATCTGTGTTGCCGTCTCTTTTTTGATGGTTCAGATCTACACACTGCCAAAGCCATAAACATCCAATAAATTACATAACAGGCATGAAAAGTACAACTGTGAAAATAGCAAAGGAAAGATCTATTTCACAAGTAAATAATAGGTTTGGGAGCTAGAAGAAAATTTCTTCACTCCTCACTCAAGCAAAATTCTTGATATGAATCATCTCATAAGGAAAATAAAGAGATCGTGCAGCACCTCTAGATAGATAATCCAGATTCGGGTCGCCTTGTTTAACTTCTGTAACACTCTGATCCTGAAACATATATAAGGGTAGTTATAAGAAGATGGACCAATTTTGAGAAACATATCTCCTTAATAAAGAGCAAATGAGAATACGCCTGAAAGGAGATACACAAATGAAAACCCTAAGTATTCCTCCACACACCCGAGCTTAACAAATTCCAAAGCCTAAAAGTTGATAAATCTGCTTCAAATTAGGCATAGAATCAAGTTGCTTAGAATGAAAGATGCATATGACATGAGATGCCTGTTGTGAAAAGAATCTGTAGCACCTTAAAGTGCATAAGATTAGATGATAGCCCAAGATTCATGGCCGAGTTATATAAAGGTATATGCAAAATCTGATGACTAACCGCATCATAAACTGCTCTTTGATTGCGCCAAAATGCCATCGGAGGAAGTAGCACTCTCCCTACAGAAATACAAATGCAGGCAAAGTTTTTACATTTTATATACATAATCATAAGCAAAAATATTTTCTCTGAGAACCCTAGAAATAGTTAGCTCTGATGACCAATGCACCTGATCTAGATCTGTTAAAACTCAGAGGTTCAGGAGAGACAAGTCGAACTGCCTCTTTCCCTTGCTGAGGACTTCCCTAAGTAAACAAAAGAAAAATAAAAAACTTAAAAATAATCAAAACATATAACCAAAAATAGGGGGTAGAATTTGTTTCAAACATTGATGATCAAGAAGTATAAAAGGACACATTAAGCATTGGAAGTAGCTATCAAGATTACACTGTTCCCAGGTATCAGTTGTTCAATTCGATTAACCAAATATAAAAGCAAGGGAACAAGAAAAGAGATGCAATAATACAAACTTGACCATAAAACATAGAAATAAACAGCTAAATGAGGAACAGCCAAGAAAAGATAGGAGTATTGGATCACTTTTGGGACTAAGACCCCCACCCCCCACCCAGAAAACAAGAAGATGGAATTGCTTGGATTGTGTTCACACAAGCAGATGCCAGCACTGTTTTTAATAGCTTTCCTCTCGTGTTTAACCTTCATACCAGCTCCATATTAACTTACCTAGAAATCTCATACTAAAAAAACTTGTTGCAAATTTAAAAAGAAAAATTAGTTTGAGAAATACCTAGAACCATGGGTGCTGGTGGGACAGGAATCCCTAGACAGAGAGAGGGTACGAGCTAATCTTTTACTAGAGGGAAAGCTGGCCAAAATCATAGAGCGTGCGTGCTACACACAGGTATCCCGTGGAATTAGTCAAGGTGCGCACAAGCTGGCCCACACACCACGGTTATCAAAAAAAAAAAAAAACTAGAATCAAGAGGGTTATAAAGGCTCAACATCTGTCAAGCTTCTAAAACACTAATTTATCTTAGAAGTTAAACATGTAAACGGGAAGCGCACTTCCATGTCACAAGAATGCATACTGTAACATTAAGATAACTTTTCTATGAGCGCCTACTTACATATGACAATTTTCTTTTTGCATTTTCCGTTCTTGAACTTTTAAAGTGAGTTGTTCGATCAACATCTGCAGTTTGCTCCTTTGCAATGCTTGTAGAACTGTTTGTAGAATTAAGCATGTCCGGTGACCTCATTGCTGTTTTTGTCTTCTTTTGAACAATAACTTCACTTGCAACTTCTCCATCATTCTGATTGTCCCTCATCAAATTGTCTTCTACTTCACAGTCTTTTCTCCCATTATGATCCGGTATTGTTTGCTCCTTCGCAATGCTTGTAGAAGTGTTTGTAGAATTAAGCTTGTCCGTAGACCTCGTTGCACTTTTTGTCTTCTTTTGTACAATAACTTCACTTGCAAGTTCTCCATCATTCTGATTGTCCCTCATCAAATTGTCTTCTACTTCATAGTCTTTTCTCCCATTATGATCCTGTATTGTTTGCTCCTTTGCAATGCTTGTAGAAGTGTTTGTAGAATTAAGCTTGTCTGATGACCTCATTGCTCTTTTTGTCTTCTTTTGCACAATAACTTCACTGGCAACTTCTCCATCTTTCTGATTGACCCTCATCAAGTTGTCTTCTACATCATAGTCTTTTATCCCATTATGATCCAGTATTGTTTGCTCCTTTGCAATGCTTGTAGAAGTGTGTGTAGAATTAAGCTTGTCCGATGACCTTGTTGCTATTTTTTTCTTCTTTTGCACAATAATTTCACTTGCAACTTCACCATCATTCTGACTGTCCCTCATCAAATCGTCTTCTACTTCATAGTCTTTTATCCCATTATGATCCAGTATTGTTTGCTCCTTTGAAATGCTTGTAGAAGTTTTTGTAAAATTAAGTTTGTCCGATGACCTCGTTGCTCTTTTTGTCTTCTTTTGTACAATAACTTCACTTGCAAATTCTCCATCATTCTGATTGTCCCTCATCAAATTGTCTTCTAGTTCATAGTCTTTTATCACATTATGATGCAGTATTCTTTGCTCCTTTGCAATGCTTGTAGAAGTGTTTGTAGAATTAAGCTTGTCCGATGACCTCATTACTCTTTTTTTCTTCTTTTGCAAAATAACTTCACTTGCAACTTCACCATCATTCTGACTGTCCCTCATCAAATTGTCTTCTACTTCATAGACTTTTATCCCATTATGATCCAGTATTTTTTGCTCCTTTGCAATGCTTGTAGAAGTGTTTGTAGAATTAAGCTTGTCCGATGACCTTGTTGCTCTTTTTGTCTTCTTTTTCACAATAACTTCACTTGCAACTTCACCATCATTCTGACTGTCCCTCATCAAATTGTCTTCTACTTCATAGTCTTTTATCCCATGATGATCCAGTACTGTTTGCTCCTTTGCAATGCTTGTAGAAGTGTTTGTAAAATTAAGCTTGTCCGATGACCTCGTTGCTCTTTTTGTCTTCGTTTGTACAATAACTTCACTTGCAACTTCTCCATCGTTCTGATTGTCCCTCATCAAATTGTCTTCTACTTCATAATCTTTTCTCCCATTATGATCCTGAATTGTTTCACCGGTAGTCTCTACATAATCATTTTGATCTAAGCACTTTAGATCTTTAACCTCTGCAGGTTGCAGAGAAAGTATAAGCAGACCACAACAAAAACTTTCAGATGTACGAATAGGTTCATAGAGTAAACTTACTTTCTGAGCACCCGGATGGTTTTTCAAAACCAAGGGCATCGCTTGCAGAAGCCTTACCTTTAGAATCTCTTCCTAAGAATTTCTCATTGAACGTCTCCCATTGAGGAGGAAAACCAAAAAGAAACTGTTCAATCACCTGTAAAGCAGAATCACTGACAACAATTCAAAGGACCGCCAATCGCCGATTATAATTATCGAAAATCTCTTTTTTCTTTTCTTTGTGATGGTAACGTAATTGTCTGAATGCCTTTGGTCAGCATATGATGATTGCTAAAACTTCATCAAACAAAGAAATCCCTGAATTCTATCCCTAAGTGTAAAAAACTGCACCAAGTCCTTAGAAGTACTTTTTTCCGGATTTTTTTCCAGAAGGAGAGATGATAAGGAAAAATAAAGTACTATCACTTTCTTATATTGAGACATTGTCTATGTTGGGACTCCTAGAACCTTTTTATTATTATTATTATTGTTGAAGGTCGTATATTGATTTCAGCAATAAGTAAATGCTGGGACGTATTTACAACAGCAGGCTACATTACGTATTGTGTAATAAGCTCAGACAGACAATTACAGCACCAACGTCATTAGCAATAGCCATGTTATACCAAAAAAAAAAACAAGATATACATCTGTATTTAATGCTAATAAACTACAAATAAGCGGGACTCCTAGAATCATTTGAGACACATCTATGAATGATGATGATAATTCATCCATCATTCACAATTTTTGGGAATTTCTGTACAGAAAATAATTTTTTGTCCAGATAATGCTATTTGATTCCTGATAAATCAAACTCATAGACACCCTAAAATAGTTGATCTAACGTTAACAACAAACTAAAAATTATTCTAGTATAATGAACTACCTATTTAAGCTTTGCTACTTTTCTAACCAAGTCTGATGGAAGTGTTCTCTAGTCAACTCAAAAAAAAGAAAAACAGAAGACACGCCAAGTTACGGGAAAAAATATTTTCGGTAGGACACACCTTCTCCCTTCCAATTTTTTATTTACTACCAATCAATAAAGGCCTTATGATGAATCATAGTTTAACAAAATGTAGTATAGTAGAGGAGGTTAGCATCGAGAAGCCTTGTAAGTATGCTACAACAGTAGAGTACGTATACTAAATTAGCTACTCAAAAGACTTAGCTTTTGATGGAGTACGTCTACTGAAGTTGCTCTAGGCAATAGCTTGTCTTCCTCTCTGTCTTCTTCTATACTTCCTAACCTATCAGTAATTTACTTCTATATTCTATTATCATTGTGCAGTACTAGCATAAGAACCTAAACAAAGTATGTTCTTTCTGCTATTATTTTATTCCTTTTCCTTTTAAAGTCAAGAGAAACCACAGATCCTTACTGCAATTAGAGAGAGCGTCCATCTTTGTGATGGTAGTCTAATCAAACAATAGGATTCATTGGACAACACAAAACAAAATAATCTATTTTGTAGCAAAAAAGAGGAGGATTATATCAAATTCTCATTTTGCAATCAACAAAAAGATTTCATGGGCAAACAAATACGGCATGTCCCTCGTAGCATACCTCAGATGGAAAACCATTTTCCTCTGAACGACTTTTGTTTATGAAGCCTTTTAGGACAACACATATCCCATCAATGGTCTCAAGATTAAAAACATCATATATCTTGAGAATTGGTGCAGAAGTGAATCCTCGCAGAGCTTGACCCCTACAGAAACATAGTAAAGTGATTAAAACAAAAGGATCTGAGTCCAAAATGCCACTTGCTGAGTCAGCTATAATAGAAAACTACAGAAAATCTATGTCTTTGTTGGGTTCTTTAATTATAATAAGGTCTTAAGTTTAGAAACTCCGGCTTTCCCAACCAAATACAACCACGTACTGCTTCTATAAACTACTTGGCCTCATCATCCTTTTACTTCAGATGTATTTTATTTCTTTAATACGATTGCCAATTTGCCTATTTTAACAAACTCACATTATAAATTCATCCGGTAGAACATCATTTCTGCTTTTGATGTGACATTATTCAACAAATAATCCTATCTGCCAGTACTTTAACCACATTGATGACCACTTCCAAAATGATAATCTCCTCAAATTTCCATTTTCTAGTCTTCATGCTAGTCAATCTGGTGAAAATATTTAGAGAAGGCAGTATAGTTCATTAAATACAACCCCTCCCACCCCCACTCCAGCCCCAAAAAAGTCAAGAATTCATCCCCACCTAGGTCCAAGATGACCAAGAAAATTTCATGACCACATAGTAAATCCGAAATCCCAAAATCCCAAATACCTAAAACAACTATAAGCTAGCGTTTGACCATATATTTCGGAAATCTTCAAATATCTTTCGAGTACACAAAAACATCAAATATTTCCAAGTAAAATGTATATCCAAACACAACTTCAAATATTCAAAATCACAAGTTCACAACAACAACAACATACCCAATAAAATCCCACAAATAGGGTCTAGAACAAAAAAAATCACAACTTGAAAAACTAAAATTCTCAATGCTTCAACTTCAAAATCTATGGCCAAATGGGAGCTTAAAAGTTGCAATAAAACTTTGAAAGCAAGAAAAAAAAAAAGGAAGAGAAAGTTTACTCTCGAGAAGTGAGCCCAGCAACGGCAAGGGTTCTTCCGTGAGAATCTCTTTCAGCCCTAATAAGCCACCAATCTTTCAAACTGACCTATTTTTTTTGGTAAAAAAACTCAAAATTCAGGAGAATAAACAAGAATCAATTTTTAGGGATTGCTACAAAAAGACGCACTCACTGTTGGCTGAAAACAAGATTTCGATGAATTGCTGCTTTTGGGTTCCTTCTTCTCATCAACCCTTTGAGTTTTACAAGTTGAAGCAGAAGCCATTGCCACCCTTCCCCTTCTTCTTGCGCGGGAATGTCACTCTCTCTTCCTTTGTCTCTCAATTCCCAACAACCCCCTTTTATGTTCCTTTCATACTATTCTCGATACATGCGAATATAGATTTTGGAAAAAAAAAAAATTATGTGAAATTTAAAATTATTGGTTTTTAGTTCAAACTTATTTTTGTTGTCGAACCTAATTATTTTATCATTTTAACTCCGAACTCATATATTGTCTTTCTGGCACGTCTCTCTCGTTATGTATTTATATTTCAGTATCAAATATACATATCAAAAGATACATGTTGAGTTATTGACCTTGCATTTAATTAGAAATTATTAATTTGTGAAATGATAATGTATAATTATTTTAAACTATAAAGTATATTAGTATTTTCGATAGGAATGTTTGTTCGATTAAGTAGATTAGTATTTCCGATAGGAACGTTTGTTCAATTAAATAGTTTTACCCTTTTTATTAGCTAGTCCCTCCGTTCCTATTTACTTGTCCATATTTCCTCTTTTAGTTGTTTCTATTTACTTGTCTATTTTGACAAATCAAGAAATGACCAAAAAATAATCCTATTGTACCTTTATTTAAACTTCTTGAAAATTTTCAAGTTTTAATTCATTCTTTTTGAAACCATAATTAATAAGGGTAAAATTGTAACTTCACTATGCTAATTATTGCTATCTTAAGATTTGTGTTATTTCTAAAGTGGATAACTAAATAGGAAACGGAGGGAGTATTAGATTAACAGAAAAATCATATGAGTATTGTTTGAATTTTGAGAACTAACAGAAAATATTGGTTTTTGATTATATCACTGGTCACTTATCAAATGCAGGAATGAAGGGAGAATAAAAGAGTTAAACTTATTGAGTGAAAGAACTAGCATAAAATAATTTCGAAAACATCCTGCGTTCACACAAGATCCAAGAAAAGGAAGCATTTTTATTAGAGAGGTTGTTTCCGAAAGACAAACAAGAAGGGCACACTTTATCCCCAGATGACAACAGAGGCATGTATAGACCAAACAGCTTATATGAAGTCATGAAATTATTGAAATTTTCACATCTTTTAAACTAAGCATTAGAAAGTTCATGTCCTCATTTCACTTATTTGGTGTTATGCTTTTTCTCTTCTGTGAATGTGTCTGTGGCATGGAGAGTATGTAACTGCAACCTCTGAAATGGCATCGTTGAGATTCGCGGTAGAAGTTTTTGGTTGGGATCATTCATATTGAACCCCAGCCACCACCTCCTGGGGTAAGAATCTGAAGTATTTCCCCAGCCTGTACCTCAATTGTGTTTTTACCACCAACATATACCTTCCTTTTATCTTTGGTGATGAGGAAATTAGCACCGCGAGCCCCATTTGCTCCACCCATAAGCCCCCTTGGGGCATGCACACGTCTTTCTGAAAGGATACTGACGATGACTGGCCGCTTGAATTCTATCTCCCTGATAATGCCATCACCTCCTTTATGTTGTCCAGCACCACCACTATTCTCTCTTATTCCAAACTTATGCAATATAACTGGGTATCTTTGCTCAAAGATCTCTGGATCTGTCATGCGAGTATTGGTCATATGGCACTGGACTGCACTCGTCCCATCCCATGTAGGTCCAGCCCCACTTCCGCCTCCAATTGTTTCATAGTAACCAAAAGTGTCATCACCAAAGGTTAGATTATTCATGCAACCCTGTGAACAAGCACAAGCTTGGAATGCAGTGAGAACAACATCGGTAACCCTTTGTGATGTAAGAACATTACCACCCACCACAGCAGCCTTGTCACTTGGAGAGAGAAATGAACCAGGAGGTATATAGATCTTTACTGGAGCCAAGCAACCTTGATTGAGAGGAATATCAACATTCACTAAACAGCGTACACAGTAAATAACTGCAGCAGCTGTCACTGCTTCTGGAGCATTCCAATTACCATAAACTTCTGTGCTGGTCCCGGAGAAATCAAAAAATGCTTCACCTTTCCGAGAATCTATTGTAAGCTTTAAGTGTATGGAAGACCCATCATCCATGTAATCTTCCTCTTTGATAGTCACTAAGTCTCCCTCTCCAGACCTTTTTGATTCGGAGGAAACTCTCCCAGCAACAGATTTAAGCATTTCTCTCACTGCTTCTTCAGCATTAGCCTGCACATGGTTCATGTATGCCTGTACAGTTTCCAGACCGTATTGCTCAATAAGTTCATTAATAAGGGTAATTCCTCTCTGATTTGCAGCTACTTGGGCGTGAAGGTCAGATAAATTATCCTGTAGCCTGCGCGATCCTGGAATCTTATGAGTTGATTCTTCAGAACTGGGGTAACAAAGAAGCTTGGTGATTCCTTCTTCCTGAAAAATGCCCTTCTCAACAAGCTTGAATGTTTTTATTGCTGCTCCTTCCTCCCATATGAACTTTGAGAAAGGTGGCATACTTCCAGGTGTAATACCTCCAATCTCTGCATGATGCCCTCTACTTGCGACAAAGAATATCAGTCTACCTTTGTTAAAAACAGGTGTAATAACAGTTATATCAGGCAAGTGGCTACCACCAGCAGAAGGATGATTGGTGACTAAAACATCTCCCTCATTTAGTTTATCACCCCAGTACTTCAGCTGCCACCGAACGGTGCTTGACATAGCCCCCAAATGAACAGGAACATGGGGTGCATTTGCCACAAGCCCACCATCAGGGCCAAAAAGTGCACAAGAAAAGTCTAGCCGCTCTTTAATATTTGTTGATATAGAAGTCCTCTGCAAGGTGCGCCCCATCTGTTCAGCTATTCCCATAAACCGGTTGTTGAAAATTGACAGCTGTACAACATCTGCAACTTTTTCATCTACCTTCGCCGTGCTGGAAGTCGACTCTATCTCTATTTTAATGTTGCCATATTTAGTAACAATGGCCTTGCAGTTAGGTTCAACAATGACTGTACTATTGCCATTCATGATAATTGCTGGGCCAGGAATAACATGCCCATATGCCAAATTTTCAAGCTTGAACAAAGGAGTGTCATTCCATCCACTCTCAAAGTATACCTTGTAGTGACTTTGAATTTTAGGGGCACCAGGGGCAGAATCTAGGGCTCGAGGCTTCAATATGTTAGTCACTCCAACACCGCGAACCCTAACATCACATATAACTATACTCCTGTTTTGAAGTTCAAATCCATATTCCCGTTGGAACAACTTGACAAATTCAGCAGCATAATCACCTCCTGATCCATCGTCATTGATTGGTCTCTTTACCATGATTGCGGTGTCTGTTCCCTCATACCTTAAGTTTAAGTATGTTTCACTGGTGATACTTGCTTCTCCAAACCCTTGCTCCTGCAGCTTTGACTTCACCTGCTTCAGCAAGATAGTTTCTCTGCGACAGGCTTCAATCACGGAATCAGGACCATAAACAGCTGAATATGGCTCTTGTGCCTCTTCTACCACATCAGCTAACCCCATACCATATGCACTTAAGATCCCACATAACCTGTGAATAAGAACCTCCTTCATTCCAAGTGATCTAGCAATGGCACAGGAATGTTGAGGACCTGCACCTCCAAAGCAAGCAAGCGCATGGTTGCTTGTTTCATGTCCCTTCATTTCTGTCAACTGTCGTATTGGACGACACATGGTCTCATTGGCAACATTCACAAAGCCTTGTGCAATCTCCTCAACTGTCATGTCCCTCGCAGATGAATCCTGGCTCTTTCTGTAGGAGTTGATTTGCCTTGCAAGTTTTTCAAACTCTTCCCTGGTAGCATCAATATCTAATGGCTGGTCTTCATTGGGACCAAAAATGGAAGGGAAAAATTCAGGAATGACATAACCTAAAATAAGATTTGCATCTGTAACTGCTAGCTGCCCTCCTTTCCGGTAACAAACTGGTCCTGGATGTGCACCCACTGAATCTGGTCCCACCCGGAAAGAACCAAACTGAAATTTTAACTTTGATCCACCACCAGCAGCGACCGTGTTTACATCGAGCTGAGGTGCTTGAATTATTGCACCAGCAACCTGGGTTTCTATAACTTGTTCATAGCTACCAGCATATCGGCTAACATCGGTGGAGGTACCACCCATGTCAAAACCGATTAGGGCCTTGTCTGTTTCAATCCCGAAGAGTGTCTGAGAGTAACCAACTACACCACCAGCAGGACCTGACAAAATTGCTTTGTGGCCAGAAAATCTATTTTCTGGTGCAAGCCCTCCATCCGACTGCATGAATAAAACATTCAACTTCCCTTGTCCTTCATCAAATTTGGACATAAAACCTGACAAGTATTCTTTAATAACGGGAGTCAAATATGCATCTACACTTGCTGTAAAACCTCGAGGAACAGCTCGAACCATAGGAGTTAAAGCAGATGATATAGATACATGCCGGAAGCCCAAACTAAGCGCTAACTTTTCCAGAAGTATCTCATGATCCGGGTAAGTATAAGAGTGAAGCAAGACCACAGCTAAGCAACTAATACCCTTTTGCAGTAAAGCATTCAGTAACGGTTTCAGAGCTTCCTCATCAAGTGGCTTTACAACCCTGACAAGCTCGCCCGAAATACCTTGAACAAGTGATGGAGAAGAGTTCAAATCTACTCCCTCCTTATCAAGAACCAGCTCAACTCTCTCATCAACCTCTACAACCTCCTCATACAGATTTGATGGTTTTGATACAGTGAGGTCAAATATATGTGGACGAGCCTGGTTACCAATCTGGAGCAAATCCCTGAAGCCTCGAGTGACACACAGTGCAATTCTCTCCCCCTTCCTCTCCAACAATGCATTTGTTGCCACGGTTGTACCCATCCTCACCCATTCTATCTTATCGGTAGGAAGCTTTGAACTACGGGGAATTTTCTTTCCAGTAAATTCCTCCAAAATCCTCCTTATTCCTTCAACTGGAGCATCATCATAATTAGAAGGATCAACTGACAACAACTTCATGACTCGGCCTTCGGGTTTACCAGGAATGTCTGCATAGACATCAGTAAAAGTGCCCCCTCTGTCTATACAAAATTTGAGTTTGGCTTCACTTTGACTCCCCATGCTTTCTACAGGAAGAGCAAGAAATGACTTGATTATACAGAAATTATTGCAATAACCTGGTATATTGCCAGTAAAAGAGAGTTAAAAGGGGCTTTGGTCACAAGCATGACAAATTCAATTAGCCAAAGACTAGTAGCAAAATAAACACAGCACCACTGCAGACTATGGACCACAAGAAATTGCACGAAGAGGAGCATCAAACACTGTTCACAAGGGAATCAATATATGTATTCAAGTGCTTGAATGTTAACATTCTTGCATATAAGAATCAATAGAGGCATTCAACCATAAAAGGAAAAAACCAGGACAGTCCATTAAGTATGTGCATAGGAATATTTTGATCCCTCATAAATACAGCTGAACGTTAAACATTACTTATGTTTACAAAAGTGACAGCTTTGGTTCAAGCTATAGCAGATTTCTTAAAACTAACAGAAAAAAGACACAAACTAACAGTACCATCTGTTGAGCTATCCTAAAGAAGACTTAAAGAAACCTTTTCCTAAATTTTCCTGTTGTAAAGAGGAAAATCCCTAATTCCTTTTTTGGCTTTTGGCGCCGAAGTGCAGGGATACAGCAAAGCCAAAAAAAAAATAGCACAAAGAAAAACTAAAATTGTAATAATCTACTTTGAAGGCATTAAATAAGGAAAGAAAACCCATTTACAGCGGGAGAGCTTCAACTTCTTCCCAAACTTTTCTTCTTGCACCAGGAACAAAGAAGTGTATAATGCATCTCAGTTATCACTGTGAACAAATCTCTATTTAATTGCTACAGACCTGCTTTCGTATTCGGGTGGCCACCAAACATGATTTAATTGAAAGATAATTTCCAAACTAATATACTTAACCTTAAAATTGCACAGATTAAGGATTGAAGCACAATTTTCCTTCGATTGAACTTCAATCCATTTTTTATTATATCCTTCCATGATCCATTAATGGAATCCATACATCTACCGTTGATTAATGCTCATTGCTTCTAGATTAGCTGTTTTGTTTCTAGGGACTTTGGGAAGATTGTCTTTGGGAGAAAGAGTGTCTACAAGTCCTTTAATTTCTAGGATTTTGGAAGATTAAGGAGTTAGTGTCTACATATCGACTTTAGTTTAATTGTGTCTTGTGTCTTTTCTGTTATATGTTGGACCAAAGCTATCCACTTTTACAAATATAAAGGATCTTTTATGTTCAACTAAAAGGAGTATCCTGGTTTTTTGCATAAAAAGAAAAGGAAAAGAGCATCGAACACTGTAACTGAAGGATAAGATGATGAACTTAAGTGCTTGAGTTTTGAATATTCTAGCATATGCGAATCAACAAAGCAAGCAACCCAAAAACAAGAAAGTGAGGGGAAAAAAAGCATAAAAATTATGACTTTTTAGTGAAGAGCATCAAACACTATAACTAAGGGAGAAGATGTATGCACTCAACTACTATGAAAACAGCAAGCAACCAAAAACAAGAAAATTTCCCCCAAAAAATAATCCAATACAAAACTCAAGTGCTTGAGTTTTGATATTCTAGCATCTGAGAATAAATATAGCAAGCAACCCAAAACCAAGAAAGTGCAAACAAAAACAATGATATTCTAGCATCTGAGAATCAATAAAGCAAACAACCCAAAAACAAGGAAGTGCTAACAAAAACAATGATATTCTAGCATCTGAGAATCAATAAAGCAAGCAACCCAAAAACAAGGAAGTGCAAACAAAAACAATGATATTCTAGCAGCTGAGATTCAATAAAGAGCATACGTTAAGAAATGAATCTTGAGCCTAATTAAACCCCAAAAACTAGCTCATGAAGGCAGAATTGCTCGAGACCATATAAGTTGACCACTCATCTGATCACCTAACCAATATGGCAACTTTTTCATTCTTAAACAACATAAAAAATTACAACTTCATAGTGCATCAAACACTATAACTAAGAAAGAAGATATATGAACTCAACTGATTAAGCTTCAATACACTTCCAAGAATCAAAAACAGCAAGCAACCCAAAAACAAAAAATTGCCCAAAAAAAACACACACAAGGGAGTGGGAGAGGAGATATACACAGTCAAGTACTTGAGTATTGATAATTTTTGAATCTGAGAATCAATGAAGCAAGCAAAACCCAAAACAAACAAAATCCACAAATGGGTTTGCATCAATTCAAGTGCTGGAGATGAACAAACAAAAATTAACAAATGGGTTTCAAACATTACGCCTTAAATCTCAATATAGCTACAACCCATCAAAATTTTCTCAACTTTCAATCAAATCCCAGATATATAATGAGCTAATTATCACTGAAAAGCAAAAAAAATACCTCAAATTCAACAAGAAACTGCTTAGTTCTTCAACCTACAAATCCAAAAAACGATTCAAACATTTGCTGACTATAACTAAACAAGAAGCTGATATTCAATCACTGTATGAAACTTCGCGGAAAATCGTGATGATGATGAGGAAAAAGCATATAGTGACGAGGCTCTGTATAGAAAATAACAAAAATATAATCTTGAATATACTATGAAATAGTAATGTTATTATTATTATACTAATATAAATAATGAGATAAAATAATTTTGAGACTATGTGATATCTTAAATCAAATATAAATAAATTTAATTTCAAATTAAAAAAAATTATTTCCAAATTATTATTCTTAGGTTTTTATGAATTTGTTGATTGAGGTTCTAGATTTGTTCAAAAGTAAAAAGAAAAATTAAGTTCTATTATGCATTAAACGATCTTATAATAGTAGTTAATGAACTAATTAATCAAGAGTGTATTTGGTATGAACTAAAATATTTTGTATGTAAAAGTATTCTATGAAAATGTATTTTTTGAAAAAATGAGTAATATTTTACTGTCAAAAAAATAATAAATTATAATAAGTTTAACTATTTTGATATAATAATTTTTTAAAAAAATGAGCTTAATTTATTCTTAAAAATTAACTCATGAGACGAAGATTACTCAAATATTCAATATGCATATCATTAAAACACCATAATATGCCTTTGTTTGTAGAACATATCGACTACATTCAATTATAATATCTTTTGAAATACCAATCAAAATATATTATAATCTACTGAAAGAGAGAATGATACTTTACAAATTTTGTATAAATCATCAAACGTATGTTTCAGTATTTACAAAGATGTTGGTGTCGATTCATATCATCTAAATTTCATTAGGTTATGATAAAGATATACTAATACAATAAAATTTCACTAAATTAATATTGTCAGGACCATAAAATATTATTATCTTATAGAGGTATATTTAATTGATAAATATTTAATACTTATTAATTTGTAAAGCGTTTTGAGATTCAATGAAGGTTAATTTTGATTACATTATTTGAAAATGAAGCTTCAATAAAATTAAATGAATCCTCTTGTGAAAATGACATTTATATTTAAAGTCATGATTAATAATCTCGATTATCACAACAAAACGAATGTCAAAACTCTGTTAGATTTACCTGGATGAAAATGATATATGTTCAATGATCTAGAGTTTAGAAGAAATTATGGATACAATTTCTTTAAAAACAGTTACCTATAAGGAAATACTAGTAAAACTCTTCACATTCTTTTTGGGTACGGTTCGAGAATATAATACCAATACTTTTAGATGCAATAAGAAAAGTTAGATATAAACTTTAATTAGATTTAAATTTAATAAGAAAAAACAAAACACTAAAAATCATATTTCATAAATGTCGTAAATTATTTGTAACTTTAAAGAATTATTAAATTAATGAGACCATTTATTTGTTCTCTAAATGGTCTTCTAAAAATATATTACCTTATCAAAATTAGTGATTTTTTTTATCGGTCCAAATTAAAATAGGAGAAATATTATTGTATAAATCTATTAATTTACCGAGTATTAAGAATAATAAATCATAGGTTTCTAAATTATAATTTAAGAGAAAACTACACAGTTAAACAAACTTATACTACTTATTAGTCATCATAATTATAGTTTGTTATAATTATCACTCACGTCTAACATATTAACCATTAATTATGTGGGTTGACTTCGAGTTTGTATAATTAGACACGTTTGTATAATTCGTCACATTTGTGTAATTCACAACTAACAATTCTTCGTTTGATTTGTATTTGTATATGACATGATTTCCTTTGTTTTTTTTCAGTTTTATCAACATATACATTCAATTGGCTTTTTGTATAACTTTTTAAAATTTGCATAAACATGTAGTTTTGAGATTTTGTATAATATAATTTATATAATGTATTTGTATAACTGTTTAAAGTTCATAAGTTTATGTTTGTATCAATTCGTTATTTCGAATTTTATCATATTTATATAATTCCAGACATTGTATTACTCAATTATACAAAAACACGCGAATTATACAAACATACCAACGAATATTACAAATGAGATGCGTACCAACAAATTACTGCCTTCTCTCTCTTTCGCCTCTCTCCTCCCTCTCCCAATCTCGCTCGCCAGATATACAAATGCATATGTATACTAGTTACATATATACAATTATCTAACCGATATGCATGTACAATTCACCTCTCTCCCAGTCTCTTCCCTTTCTCGCTTGCCTCTCTCCCACTCTTTACCATACAATCTGTAGTTAAGAATTGTAACTAACAAACTATAGTTATGGACCGTGATTAAGCTATTTTCGAGTGACTGTTTATGAAAGTTGATTAATATAAAAGAATTCTTAATTTGGAACATGATGGGGCTGTAGTTTCGTGGTAAGAATTCCACGTTGTGGCCGTGGAGACCTGGGCTCGAATCCCAGCAGCCACACGTTCCTTTTTTCTACACCAAACTCTTAAAACGACGCCGTTTAACGTACTCAAACAACAAACGACGCCGTATAATATACTCGAACTACTAAACGGCATCGTTTGATTACCCACCCACCCCGCATCAGCATTAGGTTAAATAGCTCCAAAGTCCGATCTGATGAAGTCTTCACTGACACTCTCGGAGGAAGAAAAAATCGAAGATCGTAACTTTTGGGTTCTTCGAATTCTACACAAATTTCACTGTAAGTTTCATGCCCGCAGAAGTCAATTTCATTTTTGTTGAAATTTGTTTTTTTTTCAGAAAAAAAAGTTTTTACTTTTTGATTGAGCTGATTTTGGTAGGCGATTTATATTTTAGGGGTTAAATTTTTGTGATTTATTGTTATTTCGTGCAATTGAATGTTTGATCTGTTGTGATTTCGGTAATTCGATAAGGAATGAGGTATATTGTATCAGATTGTATAAGGGGAAAAGAAGAATTGTTTTGTTTTGTGGATTTTATGAAGGAAATGGAATTTGTTGTGATGTGAAGTGAATTATGTAGAAGAACTAGATTATGGATCAAGGGGTCTGGAGGCTATGAAGATGAAACAGAATGTGTAGAGGACTATAGGTTTCATTTCTATAGTGGTTAAGGAGTTCTGCAAACAATGGAAAGAGCTTAATAGGGTTTTTGTTTCGTTTTGATGTGACATAAATGTGAAATGTTTGTAAGTGGAAAATGTTAATACCTTGATAATTTCGTGGTGTTTGCTTGACACAAAGTTTGGTCGCATACGGTAAAATTTTGTTGATAAGTAGAAGGGAATTAGGAGTAGTTTCGGTGGGGGAGGGGTAATGCTGGTGGTGTTCAATATTAACCTTGTGAGTTTCGAAGATTGAGGATATTGTCTCAATATTGGTGAAATGAGTGATATTTGGTATGAGGGAGTGAAGAAGTTTATAGAGTGTACTGGTTTGATGCACTTGAAAAGATTGAAGCCACTTTTTCCCAATTAGGGTTGATTATTTAGGGTTTGTACTCATTAAAAAACATTTAAGCTATAGCTTAACTGTTCTGATCATACCAAACCGATACTTGGTGATGTGGGAAAGGTCTTTGTATTTTGGTCAATATTTAGCTCAACTTGGAATCTTGGATTATACAACTTGAATTGCTGTCTATCTTTAGCATGAACTAGTTTTTTTTTGGCTTGTATAATTTCCTATGGTCCAAGGGGATGGTGACAATTTGCTCAAGATAGGATCTCAAAGGATATGTTTCGCGTGTGAAATGATCCTAATTAACAGCTAGAATTATTTGCTGATGCTGCCCAAAGAGGTGCATTGGATTCAAGCTTAAGAATTAGAAATCCATAGGATTAAATCCCTCCATCCATATAGACGTCAAAGTTATTCCAAACCAATAATATCTGGATAAAGTTTCATTTCTATAGTGCTTGATGAGATGCAAACATGGGAAGACTCGAAAGTTTGTTTCCTATGATGTAAAACAATGCAAAATGCTAGGTGAAGTGGAAAATATTTACAAGGAAAATTAGTCCTAAATCATTTCCTTGTGTTTGATTGACATGAAGTTTGGTGGCATGCATTTTTTCCCCATAAGTAGAAGTAAAATTACTGACTAGTTTGTTGGCATACAATAATGATGTAGATTTGGGAGTGGGGTATGTTGGTATTTTTTGATGTTATCTTTGTGAGTCAGAGAGTGGAAATATTGCCCAAGTATTGGTATTTAGAATGAGTGAAGAAATCTATAGAGTATATTGCCTTAAGCACCTCAAAAGATTATTTAGCATCTACTCATGAAAATAGTTAAGTTCGATAGCTTAAGCAGTTTTTCCAAGAATGTTCTGATGCATACCAAATTGATACTTGGTAATGTAGATAAGGTCTTTGCATTTTGCTCAATATTTTAGCTTAACTTGGATCATGCAGCTCAAGTTGCTGGTATAGCTTTAGCATAAATCAGGTTTTTCTTGGCTTGTACATTCCCTATGGTCCAAAGGGATGGATTGTTCAAGATGGGATTTCAAAAGGACATGTTTTACATTTCATGTGTACATGATCCTAATTTATAGCTAAAATCAACTGGTATCCAAACAGGTGCATTGGATTCAAGCTTAAGAACTAGAAATCCAAAGAATTAAATCCCGCCATCTATATAGGCCCTGAATTATTCCAACCAATAAATGACTGAACTAAAGATATAAAAATGGAGACCATGCAGGATAAACAAAAGAGAGGACGAGGGAGGGAGAAATATTATTTGTTTTAGGATTTGATTAGAAAGGGAAGAAGGTAATGTGTAATGTGACAGTAACACTTAATGCAATTTGATCATTAGCCTAAAGTTTTGTTGGACTTTACAAACCACTTCACTAAAAGGATGTTTTGGACTTTATTCGAATGTAAGGGAAGGTAAAGAAAGGAGAAGAGAAGAGAGTGGTAACTTTAACTTTGCTGTTGGATTGACTATTAGGAAGAGAAAAGAAGAGATAGCGCCATGTACCCTAAAAGAAAGAGCTGGCATGGGTTCATTGGCAGCTTTGCATGTCTCTTGGTTCTTAGGCACTCTTTGGCCAGTTGATAGTGTTGTCCTTGTTTTTCTAATTCTGCCTATTTCTCTGCTGACTTTAGTGTTTGTTAGAGTCTGTTGAACAGCTTGGTTGACTTATCTAGTTGGATAATTCGTCTTCTAGATTGTTAGAACACAGGTGTTAGTTCGAGTGTGTGGCTGCATAAAAACTTGTAAATATGATTTCTAAAGTTGGAGTGTTAAGAATTTCAGATTGGTAAACGGAAAATGGGTAGCCAAGAAAAGAACTCAGCAATAGTCTCCAGATGTTTAAACTTCAGTAAGAATGACGTAAATTTAGATCAGATAGTTGCTTTCTTGTGACTACCTTCTCTTTTATTTATCCTTTTCTAGAGTGTTATTGTCCACATATTATGCAACAAATATATGGTGGTTGATTTGTCTAATATGTTTGTTCATTTTGTTCATGAATGTTGCAGATGATTGACGACCAGGACCTAGGTTTCTTTGCCAACTTTCTTGGTATCTTTATTTTTGTGCTGGTGGTCGCTTACCATTACGTGATGGCAGATCCCAAATACGAAGGCAATTGAAAGTCGTTACTTTAGAATTAGCTTGGGCAAAAATAGTTATGTTTATTTGCCTTTGGCAGCTCTATATGATAGATATTGAATTTTGATGTGGCGAAACATTTATAATTACTGAGCATGGACTTGTATTTCACTGCTTCTGGTCCATAGAAAGTTGGCTAAAACTATTGATCAGTATTCAGTACATTGCTTCAAATAGAGTAAAATATGTTATCTTTTCCTTCCCTCCGTTGCTTAATGTTTTCGTAGTCTTTATTGTTCGAAACAATAGAGATTGCTGTCTCTGTGATTTGTTCCTCTTTAGGATTAAAAATTATATCACAATATATTTTGAACTTTCATGTAGATTGATATGTTGTGACAATAAAATCATTCATAGTTTAAATTGCCTAGATAATTATGTGCTTGATAAAATGTAAAGAAGATTCAGAATAATATTTTGCCTTAGAATTTAAGGAAACTAGAGAGACAACTATATTAGATCTACAACTTTGTGCTTTTGTGTCCATTGATCATATGGATTTGCAGATTCTTATGAACTATTTGGTTCACCCAAAGGATCTTCCCACTTGACCAATTCTTTTATCGCGTTGTCGATGTCTCTTACTTCCCTCTCCAAAAAGTTCATGCAAAATTCTAAAGAACACAAACAACCGACAATCGTTCCTCTAAGCTCTATACCTGCAATGTCCCTCACTTTACCACAGACCTCGTTTGAGTTCTGAAGAAAAGAACTCACAATCATCTCCATCTCTTCGTCGTTTCTAGAACACATGACATCCCCCCTTGGACACGACGAATTCCCTTCTTCAGGATCATTCAATATATTCTGCTCTGGCTGGATTTGAGAAGTTTTTAACAGTCTGATAGAAATAGTTTTCTCAAAGGAGCTCACTGAAGAGCTTAGAGCATCAATAAAATGCTGTAAGTTGTTGTTTATGTATTGTTGAAGCTCCCTTTTATCAGGATAATACCTATCGAACGATTGAGAGAGGAATTCGATATCACAGGACATGAAGAACAGAACATCTGCCATCTTTGACAAAGACATTTGGAGCTTTTGGTAGCAAGAAATTGGAAAAGGAATAAACCAGAATCTAGGTTCCAAGACTGCATCTTTAATGAACCTTTCTAAGTCTTGAACTTGAGATTTTAGATACCTTTGCTTCTCCATTAACCCCTTTTGTCTTGAATCAACTACCATGTGTTTAGTGCATTCTTTGAGTGTTCCTTGGATTAGATATAGATGTTTTTTGACTAAAGTTGCTGAACTTGTTGGCTGCAGGATAAGTTCAACAACGACGAAGCAAGCTAGTCCAATGAAGGCCTCGGTGAGTCTGTAAATTGCAAATACACTAGGTGGACCATAACTTTTTCTGCCTAAAATCAGTAGTGAACCTATAACTGCTGCTGTTCCCCCTGCTTGAGTGAACATCCTACCATGCCTTAAAAATGTAGTGAAAATTATCCAAGGGAGAAGAGATAAGAACCTTATTTGCGCGACTTTTTGAAAAATAGTGCAGGCAAGTACACCATAAACTGATCCTATAGCTGTTCCTTGTGCTCTTGCATTTGCTTCTGTGAAAATTGCTTGTTTCCTTGTAACAAAGCTGAGGGCTATTGTAAGGCCTGACCAGTAACCATTTTCAGTATTAAATAGCAGACCGAGCAACACAGCCAGCCCTAATGAAAATGAACACTTGAACGCGAATACCACCATTCTCTCATTGATTATTGGCATAGTCCTATCAACGCAGACTCTTCTGCAGCACGACCTGTTACTACTAGTACTACTTTCTGTTCTGGCTCTGAGTCCTTCGTTTATAGGTGTGATCGTGTCAGAGTCACTCGTGCACATTCTGAAACAAGATAAGAAGAAAAGTGCTGCTTGATCTTGTTTTGTTGGTAAGATTGGTTCATTAGAATGCCTAGAAGAGTACTCCTTCTCAAACTCCCCTTCTGTTACTGAATTATGTGGTAAAAATGATCTATCTTGCCCCATTATTTGACCAAGAAACATCATTACATGATGTGTGACTTTAAAAAGCTCTTTATCTATCATTCTTGTAGGAAAAATTGGGCAAGAAGTTATAGCCAATTCCATTCCTTTCATTGAAATATCCATGTTTTGTAAACCAAGTCCTGGATCTGTGAAATTATGATTCAAGTATCTCAACCAAGGTTTCTCCCATTGCAAACCTTCCTATAAGTATAAGAGGGACATTTAGATTATTGAACAATAACATGTTTATCTCACGTATCGATACTGAACTTTATTTACGTTAAACAGTAAAGTCATAAAACTATCTTTTATCATATGAAAGTAGAGCACCGTAAAACTATGGAAAAAAGGATAAATATACCTCCGAACTATCGTAAATGGTATGCAGAAACCCTCTGTCATACTTATACTTTTGGGACATTTGTGCCCCTGCCGTTTATAAACTAGAGCATATATGCCCTTCATTCTACTAAATAGGGACACGTGACGCAGTCTTATCCGTCGATAAATGTCGAATCGCTGGATAAGATTATGACACGTGTATGTCTGTTAGTATAAAGGATATATATGCTCTAATTTTTGGACGGCAGGGGCAGCAATGTTCCAAAAGTATGACAGAGGGTATTTGCATACCATTTACGATAGTTCGAGGGTATATTTATCCTTTATCCCTAAAACTATTGTTACTCGCATTTTGAAATAACTGAACGTTACCTACTATAACAGTAAAGTTATCTTTTCAACTATTAACAATCAAGTCAGGATAGGTTTTGTCATTATGATCGGTTAAGTTTAGTGACTTTACTGTTATAATAGTTATTTTAATGTGAAAAAATAATCTAATAACTTTACTGTTATAGTAGATAAAGTTTAGTGATCGTATTTCGCTTACCTCCAAGAATTTGATAGCTTTAAAAAGCTTAGTTCCTGTATCAGTAAAGGGCTTTGTTTGAGAAATTAGCTCCATAGTTATTTGATCATCTTGAGTATGAATGGCTTTTAAATATAAATTTATTCTTCCTGTTGCACTTTCTGCATAAATTTGGTATAATTTTTTCACCTGTCATAATAAATCAATATTTATTACATTATATGTATATATAAAAACATTAGCAATTAATATAAATGAATCTTTGGCAATTTTTTATGGTCCAAATGAATAGACTGTATGCACATTTCTTCTTACACTATAGATCGAGGAACTGTATGATGTGAAAATCTTTACACGTTTTTTCATGATAGTGACATGACATGCTGATGTTATAAATACAATTATTAAAATATTGAATGAAGTATGCAACAACTATATTTTTGTATAAAACCCCACATATATTTACTCCAAAATGTGCATAATTTATTTTCCCATGTTTACATTTTTTAATCAAAGAGACTGGGAGTTAATATCTGTGAAGTTTATATTATGGACCATAAAAGAGTACCATACCAATCAAATTAAATAATATAATCAATCAAATTGTCATAAGAATAAGGGCATTTCTATCTACCAAAAAAAAAAAAAATTGCAGTGGGCATATGTCAAAGTTGAACTTAAAGTAATTAATTTTGCTCGAATATTAAATGAGCAGATTGAATTGAATTTGAGAATATTAAAATGAATTGAGCTAATAAACTGATGATTTATTGAAATGGTTTGTGTTGAAATGGCTAAAAATCTAAGTTTCAAATTTTTTGTTTGTTTTTAAATAAATTGTTTGAGTACGTAATAAAAAAATTCTTCTTATATATTATGACTATATATAACATATTAAATTTAAAAAAAAAATAAAAAATATCCAAACAGAAGTTTCTCATGGATCAATTTGGATTGTATAGTACTCCAATTTTAAATGAGATGAATTAAACGGGTCAAAAATAAATTGAGTTGATAAAAAAACCGAGTTATTAACCGTTCAAACCTAAACGGATTGGACATATCATGATTTCCTGAGCTGATTTTGTTACTCCTAATAGTTGAGTAATTCTTCAAAAAACTTAGAAATATACACCAACCATAGAAATAATATTACTCAATAAAGTCATTACTTATAAAGTAACTTCACCAGTAAATATATATTTATACGGTCAATATATATAAGTTATTTAATTTCAAGTTAAAAGTTGATACAATTATTTTTTTTAAAAACATTGATTTGTAAATATTTACACCAAATGGACCTTTCCTAGAAGATCCAAATTAATTTTACTTCATTGTTGTAGTTTATGTCCGACCAGACTAAAGACATCAACTTTCATTTTCTAACTTATAAATTTTATAAAGAAATAATAATAATAATAATATTATAACAGACAAATTAATACCAACTTTCAGCAAATTAAAATAATATACTTAAATGAACGGTTAAAACATAGTGTTTATATATTTGACTTTCAACTCCTTGGTTACATCGAAAGTATAAAAACATTTTATTGGCAATAGATTTTTTTCAGCAATCATAAATAATTAATATCACTATATTCAGAGTCGCGTAAGATTGTAAATATTTATATTTATTATTGTCATAATATAATATAATGATAATTATATGATAATAAAAACTACTGAAACAACATAAATAAACAACAGAAAAAATAACAAAATGTATCATTAATCCTATTTTGCAACGAATATTAGTAAAATATTATGTGAAACGATTTAACGAAAGATTAGCGATGAAGTTCATATATATATATATACATACCTCATGATAAGCTAGCCAAGGATAGGGTAGCAACAAAGCTATGATAGAAGCCACAGCTCCAAGTAAAGTGCTAAAAGCAATTCTAAGAGGGTGCATCATAGGAGAATTGACATAAAGTCCATGAATAACAGCATCAACATACACTATAACAAGTTGTCCAAAGGCAATTCTCTTGCACATTAAGTCGGTACTCTCCGGTAACGCCACCAAAAACGCGCTCACCGCCACCATGAGGGCAGCTACCTCGGGCGAGTAGTCATCGGTGGCGACATAATTGTGGATCCATAGGCCTAGCATGGAAAGTGGCATGGTTTGAAGTGTGGCAAGACATGCATGCCAACATCCCCTTAGGGCATGACCTAACGTGGCGTCGGATACTATGAATATCGACGTCACGTAGGAAAAAGAAGGAAATGCTAGTTGCTTCGCAAGAAAAGGTGGACTATAGAGGGTGACACACCCTACTATAGTGCATGCTAAGGCGGTTCGAATAGCTGAGTGTAGCCTCATCCACCACATGGCGCGAGCTCGTTTTGCCACCATGGTAGTTGGCATGATGAACTCTCTAGTGACAAGACAACTACTCTCTACACCTATTGCCACTAGACTATGAACTCACCTGTCAGTAACAAGACGACTACTTCATGCATACCACTAAATAAGCTAGCTAGCTAAAGATTCATCTACCAATTATAACAAGACTTCTAGCTACTCTCTACACTCCACTTAACAGCTAGTTAAAAAATTCATCTGTCAACAACAAGACGACTAGTACTCTCACCACATCACAGAATGGCTAACGAGAAGATTCATCCACTAGCAACAAGACGACTAATACAACACATCACTAGTAAAATGGTTAACTAGAAGATTCACCTACCAGCAACAAGACAACTACTCTCAGCACGACGCTAAATGGCTATATGTCATTCAACATGGTAGTAAAAAGATGACTACTTTCATCAACACACCACTAAACGACTATGTATAGACTTCGGCCTGCTAATAACAAGACGACTACTTTCTAGAAACGCTAACGACTATATGGACATGCACAATGCAAATGTCACAAGAGGAAAATAGGATGAATTTATGTTAGTAGGCTCACTAGTTTTTATAGAATAGAGAGTAGTATTCCAATTTCAGCAGGTTGTTGACAAATTAGTAGAGAAGTGGTCCTCTCTAGGCTTGAGTAAGAGAGGTATTTATAGAATTGCTAAAGTGTCACACTCATACATTTGAAGAATCCAACTTTTTACATCATCAGTTAAAGAGTATGTAAAGTCGGTATACATTTCACCCTTTCTAGATTTCATTTGTGAGACTATACTGAATATGTTGTTATTATTGTATTTACAAGTAGTGTTGTGATTATCAAATTCCAAATCAATGATTAAATTATTATGTCAATCAGAAATAATTATGTAGACCCTCAAACAAACTTGTGAGGCTATGATGTATACCCTTTCAATAAGGCAACCTTTAAACTTTGTGAGCCTCTCTTATTTTACATTAAGACAATAAACATATTGTTTTATAATTACTACATGTTTCTTATTTTACATTAAAGACAATAAACATATTGTTTTATAATTTACATGCTTCAAAAACTTCGGAAACAAGAGTCTATCAGACCAGTTCGCCAATAAAAAAACCATTTCTACTAAAGAAGATATAATCTTGAGGTCTCTATTATTACATCAATGAAAATGATGTATATTCTAGCTTTACTATACTTTTTTTTTTTTTTTTTTTTTTCTTCCCATCTTTGGCATTGCACTTTTAATTTTGATAAAATCCAAAGAAAATGGCCAAACACACTAGACATTTTTGGCCATTTTATGAGGCACAACAATTTAAAGGGTAAAATAAATTAGAGGTTTCTTCCAAGAGCATTGGAGCTAGGATTAATGCTAATTAACAAATCATCAAATGCTTTAAAATATTCATAAGACTAGTGAGATGGTGTGAAGATGACATTTTATTTTAATTTGAAAAGAAAAAGTCATTTTCCAATTATATTATATTTTGATGTATAGAATTGAATAAACTCTTTTTCTTTTAGGGTTTGTAATAATTTGATAGTAGTATTGTATTCATTGATTCAAGAGAAAACGTTTTAATTTGATACTAAATTTCACAAATTAATTAAATTTGTCTAATTTGTAGCTCTTCCTTTTGGCAATCAAATAAATAATTATTTGATACGACAAGTAATCACCATTAGTACAACTAAGCTTTTAACAATTAAATTCTATCACAACTAAATAAAATGAAGCAGGCCGACCAATTAATTCTTCACTCCTATAATTGAATTCTCAACGCTGAACAATACAGACAAATTCAAAATTTAAACTTTACGAATTTGTATCTTTGGTATGATAATCCCAAATATCAGTTATTGAATTTTAAATTAAATTTTTTGTGTATATTTTCTGATATCTTTAACCCAAAATATACAAATTAAAAACCAAAATTATTATTGAATCTGTATGTTCGAGTCTACATTCATCTCTTGCATGCTAAAAAAGTGTCAAAATTTTTAGAAAAAAATTACTACTATTATTTTTTAAATTTTAGTACCTATAATCCACACACAAAAGTTAATTTTTGATGCAAAATATAATGTTAAGAGTTCACAATGGAATTGTTTAAATTGGAATTAATTCCCTTTTTTGCAAGGCATATTATAGTAGAATGGACATTAATGTCGATATATTCAACTTGTGTGTCATTATTGTGCAATTATTCTCTCATATGCACCATGATTTGGTATATGGCATCTACACATCCACATACTTTTTTTTTAAGAAAAAAATATGTGAAAAAACTAGTTATTTATAATTAGTAATCTGATAAAATAACAACAAATTATTATCAAGGGTTACTCCGTTGATAATATAATAACATATCTGTATTAGAGCACGATCAAATTCAGATTCACACGTTATGTAAACTATAATCTATTTATTCTTCTTTTTTGTATTTTGTTCAGGAATCAATACGTATTTGAACGTAGTGCCTCATCAGCCTGAGGCGATGTCAAGATTTAAATTTTAATAAGATGTACATATTGAGGAATAATAAAATGTACATATCGAATGAACTTTTAAGATAGATATAGAATTTGAATCAAAATTAATGCATTCAACTGAATCCGTAACTAACATTCTAACTCCATCACTTGTAAGTATTCAGAGCCTATAGTCCCCGTCTAATCCAGATACTTGTGTCATGAAGTAGTTTCACTAATGGGGGTAAAGCACTTTAATACACAGAAGTTGTTGATTCTCGAGACTCGAACTTGAGATCTTTCAATCTAACTATTGAGCTTAGAAAGGTATTTTTACAAACCATATATTTTGTTTTCTCTTTCATTCTTCTGAATGTCATGTATTACTCTTAATTTCACATTCTTTTCATTGTTATTGTTCTTATATCTGTATTCCTTTGCCTCAAACGCCTTAGATATGCTTTATTTTAAGCTAGTGATCTATCGAAAACAACTTTTTTATCTCTATCTTTTTCCGTCACTAGTTACTTGTCAAATAGGCAGTGTTAGAAGTTAGTACTGGTGACTAGCCCCAATTATTAAATGTAGGACATCTACATTGAACTTTCCTACTCAATTGTCTTTCCCTCTTTGCTAGGGTATGTAAATTAAGCCACATAATCTTATTATTATTATATGATTTGTACTAGTCCTGACATTTATCATTTTGCTGCATATAACAAAATACGTGGCTTCTCGAACTTTCCTCTATACTTATTGATGACCCAATTAATTTTTCTCATTTATAAGGGTGGCAATATCAACTCACACTCATATTTCTACGGGTTGGGTCATAATCCGCCCAAATGTGACTCAACCTACACGACTTGTCTACTTGTACAGCCAGCATTTATCAAAGTGGAGCAAAGAGTTATATACATCACCTGAACTCACATGGGAGATTCCGAGTTGAGTGATTCTCCTTCAAAACACTCTACATGACCTCTTACGAGAGGTCTCTTGAGCCGAGTGATTATCCCCCAAAAAACTGTTCATGTGTGATGTTCTGAAAACGAAAACATGTGAGTTAGTAATTAGAACACATTGTGAGGTGCAACGAGTATGTGGACAGTAAGTGAGTAACAATAGGAACGATACAAAGATATGGTAGCAGTGTCTTGTTGAGATTGTGAATATATTCTGAATACTATGAAGGAATTGCAATAAGAACAGAACTCAATGCAAAGAGTGAACTATTAACTGATGCAGAAAGTTAAATAAACAAACAAACAACATGCCTAGTGTAATCCCACGAGTGAAGTTCGGAAAGAGTAGGATGTATGCAGACCTTATTCCTACCTTTGTGGGTAGGGAGGTTGTTTTTGATAGACCTCGACTCAAAAAGAGAGTTAGCAAAGCAGTGTTGCAAGAAAATATGATAGCAAAATAACAAGATGCAAGACAAATGAAGCAACAAATAGTAATACACATTGAAGAATAAGTAACTACGTGACTACTAAAAGGAGGAGAGTTGAGGCTAGCCCTCTGCCTCTACCACATAAACTACGACAACACTCGACTACCTACTATAACCTTCAACAAGGTGTTATTAGAAAAAAAAAAGCAGTAAAATAAAAGGAATCATTTTTCGGAGGAAGAGAAGAGTTCGTTTAAACAAGCAATTTTTATTTAGAAAACATAATGTAGAGGAAGTAACTAGTAAGCATTTTCTCACAACTTCTTACTTACCTCGCATATAAAAGATGCAAAATTAAAGAGAGAAAATAATATGTTTCTTTTGACAATTTTCCTTTCCTGGCAACGAAACAACACCTATCAAATAAAAAGTTCTTTTGACAAGCTTCTTCCGAAAACTTCACCTCTAAAATACTAAATTTTTGAATGATGAATACATTCAAGAACAAAAGAGAGTGACCATGTACCTGTGTCCTGCTCCGCGTTATGATGGTAGGAGCACTGAGAGGTGTGCCTAAACTGGTTAGGACACTACCGTTGATTAAGAGAGTTGAAGACTAGTGTTCTTATCAAATGAAATGTGTACTGTCACCAATTAAAAATGTCGAAGGAACAGAAAAAGCATATGGGTAAGCAAAAGATCTATGAAATATATAACAAAGCAAGCACAAATTAATGTAAACATCGCATAAAGAAAGCCAACCATTTACAGTGTGCTTTAGTACGTAGTATCTATGACATCTACCAAACTATTCTCATCATTTACAAAATATAAAATATATATACAGTGTAAAAGAATTCATAAACTTGAGGATTACTTACTTCTAGTTGTTTTACATAGTTTCAAAAAATTATATTTTCAGTTAGTTACCAAGAACTTTGTTTCCCAATCCTTTTCTAACTAGAACTAGGAGTAACTACAACAGCTATTTTCCAAATATTCTATTAGAAAAGTTCCCAAAATTTGTTTTTCCATTACCTATTCTAAATAGGATATCAACGTATATATGTGTTAACCCTTCACTTTCATCACATAATCTTTTACTTCCCAAAGTTTTTCAATCAACACAATAATGGCTGCCTGTATTTCATCATTAGGTCATGATCAATATTCTTCCAACAATTTCGATGAACTTTTCGACCTGCCACGTTACAAGAGGTATTTAAACTTTTCTTCTCATGAAGTTAATGATCATCTGGACAATCACAGCAACAAGAGACTCAAATTCAGTCAGGATGATGAATTTTTCAACGTCGAGAAAAGAGTACTTGAGTTTAGTAGCAACGAATTACCATGGCCAAAAATAGTGGCTGGATCTTTATACTTACCCAAAGACAATCCAAAGAAGCCGCTAGGTGAAGATGCACACTTCATAGATGAATTATTCAAAACTATTGGTGTCGCGGATGGCGTTGGTGGCTGGGCGAAACAGGGAACTGATGCTGGAATATACACAAGAGAGCTTATGAAGAATTTTCACATACATATAATGAAACGATGAAAGGTCATGCGAACCCTAAAAGGGTCTTGAAGAAGCAAACAAAAACACAAATTCAAAGCATGTATTGTAACTCTTAACTCGGAGAAAAGTACTATAGATGCTGCTAATGTTAGTGATGGTGGATTTTTCCTAATCAGAAAGGGAAAAGTTATATACAAGTCGTCGATACAACAACGAGTATTTGGGTGTCCGTATCAATTGGGAAACTGCAGCGCCGATAATCCTAGCATTGCTCAAGAGATGGAATTAAACGTCGAGAAAGATGATATTTTGATGGTTAGTACGGACGGGATGCTTGATAATATGAAAGATAGTGAAATTGAAGAAATTGTTCGGAGAGCGATCAACGAGAAGTTGAAAGCAAAGGAATTGGCAAAGAAAATTGGAAACATTTCATTGTACAACTCATTCGATAGATTTGCAGATACACCATATGCAAGAGCATCTAAGGGACGACATAAAGGAGGAAAAAATGATGATATAACTGTTATTGCTGCTTATATACAATAAATTCAATTTTGATGTAATAGAAAAATAGAATGTATTTGTTACGTTGCCTATTATGAAGCACAAAATGTAATGTGCAGACTTTATTGTATAAATTATAATACAAATGTTATATTTCAGATTTCATTGTATTTTGGAACTACTCTGCTATTTTGCAATTTCATAAATTTGCAAGATTTATTAATTCAAGAGAACACAGTATTTCAGGACCCACACTAAAATATACTGTTGGAAGTTTTATATGGTCTTACAATCCTTTCCTGATGAGCTAACTTTTGGGGTTGAGTTAGGCCTAAGATTCATTTCTTTAGCATGGTATTAGAATGAAGTCCATCCTAATTCATTGTTTCCGATCCCCCCCCCCCCCCAATATTATCCACGCTCTAGACTGGAGCGGATCTAGCCCTTGAAGGTATGGGTTCACGGGAAACCATGTGACTTTTATTCATTCCCTGTACTTATTAAGAATTCTACAAAATATTTATAAATTATTGACTCTGAACCCAGTTATTATTTTACATTAACTTGAAATCATTAATTTGAACCCATACACTTCAAAACATGGAACCGTCTCTGGCTCCAGATGTCAAATCCCGGGCCGTGTGGGAGTGTCGGAGTCCCACATCAGTGAGGTAAGGGTTACTTGGTCTGCTTATATGGTTTTGGACAATCTTTCATGAGCTAACTTTTGGGTTGAGTTAGGCTCAAGATCCATTTATTTACGGTAAAAAGAACTTAAATCATGCATTTTTCCAAGCTATAGATAAAGACAAGCTAAAACTTTCCTACCTCAAAGGAGCAATGGGTAGCAATGATACTTCACATGTGCTGGCATAAAAGATCTTAGATAGCCCTCTGCACATAATTCTAATTAGCAAAAATGAAATTTTTCTAGAATAAACTGTAGAACCAACTACCATTTTATTTTAGTACCTGCTATTTCTCCAGTAGCGCACCTCTATCCCTTTCATCAGAGGACTCCTTCCATGGATGATAATCACTAGCTCTCTTCTGTTTCGTCATGGGGCCTGATGACTTTCCAGAGAAATCTGATGAAGTTTCTCAAGCCTTGTTGACATTTTCGGTTGCAACCTCTTCTTCACCTCAGTATCTACACCTGTTGAGCTTCAATTTGTTGAACATCTACTTTCACCTCTTGAATTCGATATATATTCAAAGACCTTTACAAGAAACTTCTGCTACAAACTTTTTAACTGATTAGTTTCCTTCAGTAGTATTTTCACCTTATCACAGTTTCAACTACGACATCTTTATGAAATGCTGAATAGGTTAACCTTGAAGACTCCCGCTTTTGTTGTAGGCACAAGCTATTCTGCATATTATTCTAGGCTAGTTCTTCTTCCTTCTACAATTGTTGCAAAATCAACAATGTGATAAAAAAAATTCAATCTTATCATTTAGTTTCACAGTCATCCGACAATACCTCAAAAGGCTCATCTATAAATTACTTTTTTACCGTTATCCCCTGGTAGAAAAAGAGCATTTTCATGATCTTTAAAGGATTTTGATCAGTTTTTCCTTGACATGTTCATCAAGTAGAGCTGGTTGAATCTCCAATACCAACACTAAGGAAGCAAGAGATGCATGAGCAAACAAATTCCGAGGAACCTGGCATCAGTTATAGCTGACTGATCTCCAGATCCTTCTCCTTTCTTGTCATGAACTGAAATGTTGACATAAAATGTGGACATAAAGGAAGAGCTGCACCAGCAAGAGGATTAAGAGAAGTCCTGGAATCACTAAGTTACTTTTCGGTTTGATCATCCATTTGAATCTAGCTCCTGCACTGACTGGATGTCTCCAAACAAATAGCAAAATAAAAGACTTGGAAGTGTTCATCGATCATATTGAACGGTGCTATAGGCATACACTGTATTTATCTTTGATATCAAGAAAAATTGTCCAGACAACACCCAGACAACACATCATATCGCTGAGTACCAAGTGCTTGATAAAACAATACTCCACTTTCAATTTAAGTGGCATAGCAACTTCCTCTTGTCGAGAGGGCCAGAGTTAAAGAAGAAAAGAAAAAACTTTTGAAACATGTGGTATTAAACATGTCATAACATTTTTGTGGCCACAAAAGCTTCTCATAAAGGATAAAAATGAGATGTTCAGATTAAATAGTTATCAAATTAGAAGTTGTTCTTTTATTTTGAAGGAAAGGACAAAAGCAAATGTTGAAATAAAACTGGAATGGAGGGTGTATCATTCATATACTATTGCCGAAATACTATTGTCTACGCAAGAGGGAAAATTCGGACAGAAGTAGCCATTTACTATTTGTCCATGGAAGGGAGAAACATCAATTGTGCCCTCAGGGTTTCCTGCGTGAAATTATACACTGGATGAATCTCTTATTGGAAGATAAGATAATTACCAGAAAAATCATACCACATTCCAGCTTGATAGCAACTAGTTACATAGTTCAGCAACTATAGAGCTCAAGAGAGAGAACAAGGTTCAAACAATTTATACTTTGGTACCAAAGATGCACTATAGCATTAACTGCAAAAAGGTTCATCTTTTGAATAACTTGCTTACCTTTTCAAAAAGAAAAAACCCATTGTGATTAGGAAGAACTTCTTTACAATTTATGATGATAGGAGGAAATGGGACTAGGCTATCAGTAAATACTTAGAAGGGGTGTGCAAAGACTAGTTTAACCGATAAACCGAACTGAAAACAAGTTTGTTTTAGCAATAACATATTTGACTTTGCTTCTGCATGTAGTTTGTGCAGAATTTTACGCATGAAGCCCGTGTATAGATGAAAATTTGCAAATAAGAAAGAACAAAAAGAGAACTAGAGGAGCATTTTCTTATTGGTTAAGCCAAAATCCGAACTGTTAAGGAGCAAAAATTGATTGACCGAAAATTGTTAACGAATATCTTATTGGTTTTGGTTATCGGTTTAGCATGTTTACAAATCGAAAACCGATAAACCAGACTGGACATAACCGACCAATAAGCACCCCTACTTCTTACTTAGTTACAGACAAGGAAAAACTTGTGTTGACAATAAAAATGATAAGACTCTGCAGTTCTGTAAATTCTATAATGCATATAAAGCTTTACAAGAGCTATATATTTGGGACAGTTTAACAAAGTAGCACCGCATTAAGAAATCAAGTAATGTTATATTCAAGCTAATATTCCAACTCAAGGGGGTTGAGAGTGTCAGTTCATTATTAGCAACTAATACTGGTCTTCAACCATTACAGGTTCCAACAAACGAATGCAGGTAACTTAGGACATACAATCGGTGAAATACACTACACTGTACGCACTATGGAAGCCAGACACAAACCTTATGCTGTGGAACATGCTCTCTGCCAATGAAGATAGGAACTTGTTTTAACGCATGAAGTTTTGCATCTCATATTTGGTGACTAATCTTCAAATAAATTGATTGTTCACAACTTCATTAGACCTTGAGAGAAGGCAAACAAAAAGAATTAAGAATGCTTACTCATTATGCTGAGTAAACCTTGTTGCTACTGTCTAGTTAAGAAGTTGAAAGAAACAAAACATCAGATAATGAATGCTTTCTAGCACAAGAAAAAAATTACTTCACTATAATATTAACATCAGCCAATACATGATCTAGCACATGAAAAATCACTTCACTACTATATAACACCACCAAAAAAAGAAAAAAGATAAAGAACACATATTTCAAACATTAGTGTCCAACATGTTACGTTTGCGCTTACAACGTTGACGGTCCAAAAGGGGTGAATAATGCAAAGGATAGACAGCTCGACAAGTTGGGCAACTATTGTTCTTAGATAGCCATGGGAGGAGACACCTTGTATGAAACATGTGCGAACAACAAGTTGTAATCACGTCATTCCCGTCTTTAAACTCTTCTTGACAAACAGGGCAAGTCTCATTCATTAGATCTTTGATGCTGATAGCTGGACTTGAACACCAAGATCTATAACATGGCGGGACTTCAACAAATCCACTGGCTACATCCGCCGCAATAGGTGGTTTCATTGGACAACCCCCACCTTCACCTGTATATTCCCTCCTATCATCAGCAGCACTCACATTGCGCACAGTGACGACCCCCTCCTCTTCCTTGTCGTCAATCTCAAACCGGCGATACAATGGGACATCAGGAGGATACCCTGTGAAATTGGGGGACGCGTCAAGATCAACTTTATCAGTAAAATTGACACAGCGAGTCTGGGAGATTTCAACGACGACTACGTAAGTCGGCCTTGGCAGTGGCAGTAAAGCTTGAGAATCTTGAAACTCAGTGAAAAGGCAAAAAGAGATTTCATCCCCCAATTGTTTGATAGTTTGCGGCAGAAACTGAAGAGTAGCAGAAACAAGCAAGGAACCCAATGACGTTTCTCCATTCCGTAGCTTTGACAGGTCAAAAGGGATGACAGTAGAACACTTCTTTTCCTCAAGTGTGTAGCAACTGTACTTAGAGTTATAACAACCACATTCACAAGGTTGAAACATCATGAATGTACTTCTGATTATGAACAAGCATAAGCCTTCGGACTGTGAAATCTGGTTCCTCGCTAGCTTTTCGTTCCATAAGAAAAGCCGAATTGACTTGCAGTCAGCGGTTTCAATAATTCTCTCCATTGGAACTTGTTGACTTTGCTTATCAGAATGCAGAGATAAGCACTAACGGACAAATACTTATAGAGCGCTTAACTTAATGAAGTTTCCTAAAACGTTACTTGTATATTACACGTATGCATAGTTGAGTTAATCCTAAAGTTGTTCCAATCCAAGTTCCATAAAAAAGGATTAACTTGTCCCATGCCAACTTGGATGGCCCGTCATATACTCCCTGACCATTTTATTTGTCATATTTTTTATTTACATGATAGTTAAGAAATTATGTGTTTTAATTGTCATATCCTTATTTATTATTTTTAGTTATTTAAAATATTAATGTCTCTTCAATAAATAAAAAGAGGTTAGTTAATCCAAATAATCACAATTTTGGATTATGTGTATATGTTCTTCACTTATGTTTGTCGATGTTCATAACTTTCAAAAATAATTATTACCAAGGGCAAAATGGAAAGAATGTACTCAATCATATCCTAGCTTTCTCAAATGACAACTATTTTGGACTGTATCCTAGCTTTCTCAAATGACAACTATAGGATCCGTTTAGCCGTGTGAGAGGAAATCATGATTTGAAATCATATGAGATGAAGCTGAGTACCAAATGCTTGATAAAAAAATTAGCAATATTTTTTTTGAGATAAAATATTAATTCGAAGTATGAAGTGTTTAGTGCAAGCAAGAGGCAAAATCTGGACAGCAATCTCCTTCTATTGATTGATCCTTAGATGGGAAAATATTTTACCGTTGCCCCCATGTGAGCAGACATTAATGCCCCTTCTATGAGAAAATATCAATGGTTGAATCTGTTGTTAAAAGATGAGACATTTACATGATAAAATCATACTTCACTCCCGTCCCAATTTAAGTGTCTTAGTTTGACTGGACACGGAATTTAAGAAACTTTTGAATCTTGTGGTCTTAAATTAAAGATGTGTGTAGGCCTTTTAAGTCTTGTGGTCTTAAACTTGTCACGTAGAATGTTGAAATTGGAGACTTGTTAAATACAGAAAGAGACACTCTTTTTGGGACATTCCAGCTTCACAGTAACCAGTTACATAGATAAGCCATTATAAAGCTCAACAGAGAGAAACTATACAGCTTAGCAGCTGAATTACAGGAGTTTATAGTTTAGTACCAAATATATCATGGCAAAGATGGGATAGAATTAACTACAAAACTCAGGTCAAGTTAATTTTAACATTAACGGCCATGACTCAGGGCTCATTCAGACTCTATTAAACTTGCACTTAAACCATCCACTATAATATTCATATGATTAAGATGAATGTTCAAAAAAAAAAACTTGTGATGATTGGAGAAATACAGTTTACACAGAGTTAAAGTAATCAAAAGCAGATGCAAACCTTATTCGTGGAACATTCCCTTTGCATATGAGATTGGAACTTGTTATAAAGTGTTGCATTCACATTCGCTTGCATCTCAATTGTGGGGACTCATCTTCACATAAGTTGGTTGTTTCCAACTTCACTATACCTTGAGAAAAGGCAAACAAAAAGAATTAAGAATGCTCATATCATTATGCTGAGCATACCTTGTCACTACTGTCTAGTTAAGAATTCGAAAGAAACAGAACAACCAGATACTGAATGCCTTCTAGCACATTGAAAATCATTACTTCACTATCATATTTACAGTAGCCAACACATTATCTAGCAAATGAAAAATCCCTTCACTACAATATGATACTACCAAAAAGAACACATTTTTCAAACATTAACTTCCAACAAGTTGCCTTTGTGCTTACAACATTGACAGTCCAAAAAGGGGTGAACAATAAAAAGGATAAACAGCTAGACAAATTGGGCAAGTGTTGTTTATTGGGAAAATCCCATCTTCACCCGTATATTCCCATAACACGTCAAGATACTCAATCAGCAGCACTCACCAGGAAGATACCCAGTGAAACTGGGAGAAGCATAATCTTGAAATTCAGTGAAATGACAACTATTTTGGACTACATATATTTAGGGCCCGTTTAGCCATGTGAGATGAAATCATATGAGATGAAGCTAAATACCAAATGCTTGATAAAACAATTAGCATTATCTTTTTTGAGATAAAATATTGATTCGGAGTGTGAGATGTATAGTGTAAGAAAGAGGCAAAATCTGGACAGCAATGTCCTTTAGATTGATCCTTAGAAGGGAAAATATTTTACTGTCGCCGCCCCCATGTAAGCAGACATTGATGCCCCATCTATGAGAAAACATAATTGGTTGAATCTGTTGTTAAAAGATAAGACATTTACAAGATAAAATCATACTCCCTCATGTCCCAATTTATGTGTCTTAGTTTGACTGGACATGGAGTTCAAGAAAATTTTGAATCTTGTGGTCTTAAACTAAAGATGTGTGTAGTCCTTCAAATCGTGTGGTCTTAAACTTGCCACGTAGAATGTTGGAATTGGAAAACTTACTAAAAATAGAAAGAGACTCCTCTTGGGACAGATCAAATAGGAATAAGACACTTGAATTGGAATGGAGGGAATACTACAATCCAGCTTCACAGTAACCAGTTACATAGTTTAGGCATTATAGAGCTCAACAGAGAGAAACAAGACAGCTTAGCAGCTGAATTCCAGGAGTTTATACTTTAGTACCAACTATATCATGGCAAAGATAGGATAGAATTAACTGCAAAACACAGGTCAAGTTAATTTTAACATCAGCGGCCATGACTCAGGACTCGTCCAGACTCTATTTAACTTGTTGCACTTTAAGCATCCACTATAACATTCATATAATTAGGATGAATGTTTAAAAAGAACACACTTGTGACGATTGGAGAAATACAGTTTGCACATAGTTTAAGTAATCAAAAGCAGATGCAAACCTTATATGGTGGAACATTCCCTTTGCATATGAAGATAGGAACTTGTTTTAACACACAAAGTTTTACATGTTCACATTCGCTTGCATCTCATACGCGGGGACTGATCTTCTCATAAGTTGGTTGTTTCCAACTTCACTAGACCTTGAGAAAAGGCAAAAAAAAAAGAAGAAGAAGGAATTAAGAATGCTTATATCATTATGCTGAGCAAAACAACCAGATACTGAATGCCTTCTAGCACATCAAAAAAAAATTACTTAACTATCATATTAACATTAGCCAACACATTATCTATCAAATGAAAAATCGCTTCACTACAATATGATACTACCAAAAAGAACACATTTTTCAAACATTAACCTCCAACATGTTAAGTTTGTGTGCTTACAACATTGACAATCCAAAAGGGGTGAATAAAGCAAAGGATACACAGCTAGACAAATTGGGCAAGTGTTGTTTATTGGGAAAATCCCACCTTAACATGTCAAGAAACTCAATAAGCAGCACTCACCAAGAGGATACTTTGTTCAGTGGGGGAAGCATAATCTTGAAATTCAGTGAAAATGAGGAAAGAGATATTGCCCCCAAAGTGTTTGATAGTATGCGGCAGAGACAAACAAGAAATCCCAAAAAGGCTTCTTTGTTCCATAACTTCGGTAGATCAAAAGGGTTGCAGTAGAATACTTCTTCCCCTTATTTGTATTGCCTACGAAAATGACACTCATTCATAATTTGAATGATAAACCTATAAGAATACAAGAAAAGTAGGATTCGCATAAATAATATATAAAAAGAAAACAAGAAGAAAATATTAATATAATAAGGTGATCATGCCAAATTGGTCGTTAATAAAATGAGTTTTTTCGTTGTAACCTAAAGATGAACTTGAACATATGATACAATAGAATTTAAGTAACAATTCAAACAATCATTGTATTTAAACTAACAATATAATACAATACAACGAGTAACAACCATCTTAATAAGGTGTAAGGTAATAATGTGATCATACCAAGTCGATTATTACACAAAATGAGATTCTTCATTGCATCTAACAATGAATTTAAATGATACAATATGATAAAATTTAAATAACAATCTAAACAAACATTGTGTTTAAACTCTGTATTTAAACTAACAATGCAATAAAATACAACAAATAACAACCATCCAAACATGGTGTTAATGGTGAAATATTTATAAAATGCTTAACTTAATGAAGTTTCCTGAAAAGTTACTCGTTTGGGATGTTTACATCAAAAAATTAATGATGGATGCAAGATATATATTTGAATGTATATAATTATTAATTATTCATCATTAATTAATTAACGTACATAATTGTTATATTAAATCACTTAATGGTTACAGTTTGATGTAAATATTATATGTGAATAAGTATTTATGTTATTAAATTATCATCTTTATATATTTGTTAAGAACCTTGAGCGAAAGTCAAAACAACGAGCCCGTAATTGAGAATTTGAGAGAAACAAAACAATTTTATTTCAAAAGTGTTAGTTTGGAGTTGATATTAAGTTTTGATGATTTAACAAACTTAGGGATCTAACAAGGAACCGAATCCCTGTTATTGAGACTGCTGACAATGAAATGAATGATAAACTCAGTGTGAGGTATATCCTGGTCCCGAGCAGAGTGCTCTCGTCCAGATACAATGGGATACAACTGTAAAGCTGTCACGTCAGGTAGTAGGTGAAAAATGTAGTGTCTACACCAATAGAAAGAGCGGACGAGATTGTATGTGTTAAGTATCTCACAAATGCATGGACCTGGTCCATCGCGGAGCTTTCTCATCAGGTGCATAATGGAGCACAGTTATAAAAGTTGTCTGTGTCAGAAAGTTGATAAAGCGTCAGCGTACTACACCAATCAAAATAGTCCCAGTTGTTTGTACAATGGTCAATTAACTCAAAATAGCAAAAAGGCTTTTTCTCCATTGTAACAATTTGAGGGAAACAAAGTACTCATACATTTAAAATTACATGTCCTTTCAAGTTTAAGCCAATCCTTGGTCACTCCTTAGCTCGACTTATTAAAGGAGAAAGTAAGCACATCAAGGTTTAATATACTAGTTGGTTGCTGAATATAACTTGGAGATGAAGGTGACCTTTTTCTTGACCTCGAGGATAGACTTAAACTTGAAACTGCCTTAGAATCAAAGTGAGGCAAAATACTATAACTTATGAAGATCTTGGTTGTATCCTAACTCGAGGCAAACTTTTCTCTAGATGAAAAACTGAAAAGTTGAATCGATTTGTACATTCATGTATTCCTTCCCCCTTAACTAACTAATGTCTCAGGTTCAAATTCTGAAGTTGACGATCCAAAATAGGCGAATAATGCAAAGGATAAACAGCTCGACAAGATGGACAAGTATTTTTCTTCCCTAGCCATGGCAATAGACACTTTATATGAAAAATATGTGAACAATAAGTTGCAATCACTTCTTTTTCATCTCTAAACTCATCCCAACAAACAGGGCAACTCTCATCTACTAATTCATCAATGCAATAAGCTGGACTAGCACACCACGATCTATAACATACCTGAACTTCAACGAATCCTCTAGCTACATCAACTGCAATAGGCGGTTTCGTTGGACAAATCCCGCCTTCACCAGTATAATCCCTTAACTTCCTGAGATACGCAACAACATCCTCACGATATCGATTATACGGATCATTCACAAAGTCAATATTACTCACACAGGCAGCTACATCATTCCAATTCTTTTGAAATCGACGATAATTAGACGGGACATCAGGAGGTACGAAATTGGGCGGTAGAGGTAAATCAAATGGAGGACGAAAATCGCAACAACGAATATGTGAGATTTCGAGAACTATTACGTATGTAGGTCGTGGTGGTGGGTTAAGAAAAGCTTGAGTAAATTGAAATTGTGTGAACAGAGAAAAAGATATATCATCCCCCAGCTGTTTGATAGTTTGCGGCAGAAATTGAAGAGTAGGAGAAACAAGCAATCTACCTAATGATGCATCTTTGTTCAGTAACTTCGATAAATCATACGGGATGACGGTACAACGCTCTCGATCTCTGAGTTTTTTATACTTGTAATCGAATACACGAGGCTGAATCGCTGTGAATGTACTTCGAATATAACAGATGCATAAGCCTTCGGAAGATGAAATCTGATTCTTTGTTAGCTTTTCGTTCCATAAAAAAAGGCGTATCGCATTGCAGATTGCATGCTCTTCAACTCTCTTCTCCATTGATTATCAGAATGCAGAGGTAAGCTCTAATGGCGGAATATTTATAATAGCTTTTTAACTCTTATTCGTAATTTACACGCACAGTTCAGAGTCCTAATTATGTTCAAATTCAAATTCAAAAATTAGTACTAACTCAGTTTCACACTTGGTTTGATTTGACACAAAATTTAAGAGTTACTAAATTAAATTGAGGTACAATGTACGAAATTATACTTTGATCTTAATGGCATTAAATATGTCACGTGAAAAGATAAAATTAAAATATTATAAAAAATAAATTGAGGTCACTTTTTTGAAACGGACTAAAAAAAAATCATTTTTTTTTAAACGAAGAAAGTAATAAGTTAAACAAATTTGGAAGGTTATAAATCCTAAATTGTTTAGGATTTGGCAATTGTTTTCCTAACTCTAGTCAAATTAGGTCGAGCATTACTATAAATATGGGTATTATTATGAGATTATAAAATTAAAATCTGACATTTAGCTAGAAATATTTTTGGCAAATATTATTTAGGTGAAAATTTGAATAAAATTTTACCATGTGTTTGGTCATAGTATTTGGAAAGTATATTTCACTTTTTTGGAAAAATATAATTTATACTCATAAGTTTTAAAAATATCAAAAATGATCATAAGTTTATATTACAAGTCAATTGGATCTTTGTTACAATAATAACAAATAGTGGTCATGACACTAGAGCGATGTGTTAATTTGGAGTGAGTGCAACAAGCATCATTTCATACATTGTGAAGTAGACAAAACATATGACTTTGTTATCTTGAGCCGATTGTTTATCAATAACCATATCATCATTAAACATTCACCGAATATTTCATCATTACTTGGATTTAACGTTAAAAAATTATGTAATACAACGTAAGCAACAACTATAGAGGGTATTTTTGTAAAAGATAAAAATTTGAGGTAAAATTCAATTTTTAAAAGATTCCAAATAATGAGATTTGACCCAAATACTAGAAAAAACTAATATTTGGGAATTTGAGATATTTGCCAAAAATATTTGCCAAATAATGGCAAAGTGTATGTACAAACACTATTTGCCAAGTTTTCCCCCAAATATTATTTGAGAAATCTATGGCCAAACATGCTCTTATTCTCCCCTTGACCTCATTATTAAAAATTCTGATTCCGCTACTGGTATAGCGTATATGCATAATGGAGAGAAGTTTAACAACTTTAAGAGAATGGAGAAATTACAGGGTTATTAGTGGTCATTTAGGTTGGGTGCGATCAGTTGCAATAGATCCTACTAATACTTGGTTTTGTACAAGTTCCGCGGATTGTACTATCAAGATATGGGATTTAGCAAGTGGTAGGCTAAAGCTCACGTTGACAGGGTAAGTTGGGCAAGTAAGAGGCGTTGCTATTCGCAACAAAAACATGTTCTCAGCTGGCGAGGATAAACAAGTTAAATGTTGGGACCTTGAACAAAATAAGGTAATTCATTCTTTTCATGGTCATCTTCATGGTGTATCCTACAATCGACGTTTTGTACACAGGGTCTAGGGATTGTGTATGCAGAGTTTGGGATGTTCGAACTAAAACACACATTCATGCTTTTTCTGGACATGAAAACACTGTTTCGTCTATTATGACTCTCCCCGCGCACCCTCAAGTAGTTGTAACAAGTTCTCATGACTCAACTATAAAGTTGTGGGATATAAGATATGGTAAGACAATGGAAACACTAACTCATCACAAGAAAACTATACGCGCTATGGCTCAACATCCTAATGGACATTGTTCGTGTTTTGCCTCTGCATCAACGGATGGCAACATAAAAAAGATCAACCTTCCAAATGGACAACTTTTACATAGCATGATTCCGCAACAGAGGACTATAATCAATGCAATGGCGGTGAATGATGAAGGTGTAATGGCTACCGGAGGTGACAATGGAAGCTTGTGGTTTTGGAATTGGACTAGCGGTCATAATTTTCAGCAAGCTCGAACGAAGGTTCAACCTGGATCATCTATGGATACTGATGCTGCTATCTATGCTCTCACATATGATGTTACTGGTACAATACTTATTACTTGTGAAGCTGATAAGACCATAAAAATGTGGAAACAAAGATAAAATATGGTGTTAAAATAGGGTAATATTGGTTCATGCAATTTATTTTCTTATAGAACCATTGATGAAGTTTGTTAAAAATTATATGAACCACAAATTCTTTTGTAAGCTCTAAGATTGTATGAGTATAATATAAGTGAGATATATAAATGTTGTTTAAAAAAGGAAAGATAAATGGTAATAACTAATAAAGAAATAGAAAATATCAATTGACCCAGTTACTCTTTATATGTGTATTACGTATAGTTTCATAATGTATCGTATTGTATTATATTGTGTCATATAGTTTTAATGAATACAATGCTTGGATAAATTGTATTGCTCTCCGTCGTCACATAATGTCACACATCCATAATTTAAATGATAAATCTACAAGTAAAGTAGAGTACGGGGTACAACTACTATTTAAATGTAGGATAAAAGATGAAATATGATTAATAAATAATAAATAAAGACAAAACAAGAAGAAAATATTACTGTAACACTACACCATTTTAGGCCTACGGCCACCCCACTAAAGTGTAGCCTAAACTAGCAAAAAGTGTGGCCTAAAATAAAAGGCCACACTTTTGGACTTTAGGCAACACTTTTTAGGGGGTGGCCAAAAGAAGCGTAACCTTTGACATTAGGCAACACTTATTAAATGTCGCCACTTTTGGCTACACTTATAAAGCGTAGCCGAAGAGGTATAAGGCCACGCTTTGTTGTGATGCATTAGCAACACCTATATTTTATTATACTACACTTAAAAGTGTTGCCTTTGCGGTTTTATTGGTCACACTTCAAAAGTGTTGCCTTTTAAGGGTCATCAGCGCAACACTTCAAAAGTGTTACCTTTTATATCTTATAGCAACACTTATAAAGTGTACCTTTAACATTAGACATCCTACATCAACACTTCTAAATTGCATATACTCAATATATAATCACATAATTAAATATATAAACGATCTAAAGTATAAAATTAGCTAATAAATAAATCGAAGCTATACATTTCGAATAAGCTTGGAAAAACATGTCTTGTACAACCAATACTTAGAAAGTGATTGCCTAAAGATCTCTAATATTAATATATCCACAAAATTAAATGCATTCAAACGTAACAATAGTACAAATACTCTTCAACTTTACTTATGGCCACAATTCAAATTCAATTACCGGCATTTTCCTGCACATTTAAAATAAAATTATAAGAGAACATTTTAAAAATGCTATGGTAAAAAGAGAACATTTGTGTGTGTGAGAGAGAGACAGGAAGCGAGACAACTTATTAACTCAAGCCAAGAAGTATTTAAAAACTTCTACTTATATTCTCAATAGTCAAGCTATATTCCTTACAAGGAACTCGGGGAGGGCACAAAGTCAATAAAAGCAAACAATCATCACTACAACCCGAGCATACATCAAAAATTTAATTCTTTCTCAAACCAATATAGGATCCTTTCATCATTTAAGGATAAATCAATTACCAATTCCTTACTTTTTTTCCTTTGAAGGCCAATGATGACAAGCAACAAGTATATGGAGATGCTGGAAATTAAATGCAAACAATGTACAATAATAATTTATTTCACATCGAGTTCCTTATAGTATCACATTCCTTATAGTATCACATGTTACAACCAAATTGACATAAAACAGTTGGTGAACACAAGCATGTGCAGGAAGCAATTAAAGAAGAGACTATCATTAGTTCATTACCATTCCTTCGTGGCTAAAGTGGTGATTTGATAATCGTCCATCTAAGATGTCTGAAATAAATAAAAACAAGCTATGCAAGCACTACATACAATATTGAATTGTTTTGTGTTAAAGAATGATGCAGACAATAAGACCAGACCTTGGTTTTCTAGAGTCGTAGATGAGAATGATGTCAATTTCTCACTCGTGCTTTTATCAACATTGAAAATTGTTCCAAGTGATTCATCCTGCACATATTCCTCTGCTTAAATGACAGTTTTAAGATAGTATATCAGAATCATAAAGGTACAAAGAAAACCATGAATTTTCATTATACATTGGCAAGAAGTATATCAAATGTAGACAACCTTACAAAAGATATATCTTTTATGAATACATCCTATCTTCTATACATATATAAGAACTTTGTGAGTGCACAAAAGATAGATAAAGGATGAGGAACTATTCTTCGAGTGCGCAAAATTCTTCTCTACTTCATTAAAAACTTTGTCAACATAGTGCTAAAGGAGCAACAGTCTCATGTAAAATGAACCAAACTTACCTAGCAACATAAAATGCTGAGTTTTCCAACATTAACCACTTGTTTGCATATCCAATGGCAAGTGTTTTGCCTGAACCACTTTTATTAGCTACAATTGTTATTATTTGAACTCTCAGCCCAAACATTACCTTAAATTGGGGGCTATTGGCTCACTCTACATGAAAATATTAAATACTACAATAACAAGTACAAACACACGTAGAACAAAAAGGTAAAAAAAATAAATTCAAACTAAAATTAATCAAGATAACCATTTTGCTCAAACTCATTTATTTACCATCAACTATTTCTATTCACACAATACCATTCAAAAAAAAATTTAAAAAAACAAATCAATCATGAAGTTTCTTTGTTACTTACGATATTCTAAGTATATATGTAGGAATTAAATTTTCAGGTTTAAAGTTGTTGACAACATGTTTCACCAAAACAGGCCAATAAATCTTTAAAAAGAAAAAATTAAGTCAATAGGAAAATACAAATGTGTGACAAGCAGAAGTTTATCAACTTATTAAATTCCCATTTTGTTGAGAATTTATTTTTAAGACACAATAATAATAAGTATAGTGCCAATTAATAGAGCTTTTGGGAGCACTTATACGGGTGAGATCTAATTTTTTTCAGGTATGTATATTAAGTCAAGTATCATAAACAATAGCATATGCAAATCTTTGTACAATATTCACAACATACCGATGACATATAGTCAGGTTGCAACTTCGTTAAATATCATTTATACATCATCAGAATCATAGTCTTAATCACAACTCAGAACCAGTCCACATAATGGAAAATGTAGCATTTAACATGATAGAAGAAAAGATTTCTTACTATTGCTCTAATGGGTAATAGAAACAGAGTATACTGTATAAGGGTTTCAATATTTTGCATCTAGAAACTGGAAAGAAATGATGAACAACATAGCCTTCTCAATCAACTCAGCAATTACAGATGTATGTCTCCAACATAACAGATCCAACAGTGAGACAGACTTAACCCATAGGCAGATAATGAACACAAATATAAAACAAAAGAGAGCATGAATCAAGCTCCATTTTCATTAGATATCCAAACTCACTATTCATTTTATGGACAAATATTGCAAAAAAACATACAATATCTGTAATCCTACAATTAAGAACATACAGAGTAAATTACAAGACACAACAGAAATGTACCTGCTTGGCCATGTATCCCAAGCGGCGTGAGTTGTCCGGACGGGTAGGCTTGGTGAAACGAACGATAGAAGGGAATTGAGGGTACTCCCAGCACCTCACCGTTTGCAAGAACCTCATAACATCTGACTGTTTCTTCCTCTATAGCTCCGACACATAAGTGTAAGCATCCATTGCGTCTGCTGTTCTTCTACCTCTGTGGTTTTCAGCTTCTGAAATATCATTACTTCATATATTGATGGAAGAAATACTTGTTGTTTTGTGAGCTATGAGAAATTTCTGAAAGAGGCAAACATCGTCATAAAAACCCTAACATTTTTGACTGACACACAAGAATATAAAAATGTTAGAGCTATAATTTAGAATTTTGAAGATAAAATCTCTTACCTGATAAACTCTATTCCAACAACCCTAAAGCTTCAAGACATGAGGCAAGTTGATTTGTGAAGAATTTCTGTCAATGTTCAAAAGGAAATCTGATAGAACAACAGTTTACCCAAGAATCTTTGAAGAAAATCGTCTTCTTCAGCTCTCCAATCTTGAACAACAAAGCTTTGAAAGGAAAATTGTCTTCTTCAGTTCGTCTTCATAGAAATCGCACTGCTCTTCGATTCTTCAGCTGAAAATGGTGTTCTTCAGCTGAAGTTTGACAGAAATGTGACGAAAATAGATTTCTTCCGTTCTTCGATCCTCTTCTTCAGTTCTCTCAAATGGGTTCTTCAGCTCTGGGAAATGGGTTCTTCAACTTTGGAGGAAATGGGTTCATTTTAGTGAAAGCTTCAGCTGAAGTTAATTTTAGGAATGTTGCTTTTTTTTATTTTTTTAATGTTTTATTCTTTTTAATATTTCTTTAATGTTTTATTTTTTTGGCCAAATAAAAATGGGAGGGAGATCAAATTTTATTGTTAAAATGTTGGAGGGAATATAAAATTTTGGGGAAAACACTAAGGCCACATTTTTAATGTGTTGTATTAACAATTATAAAAATAACACACTTCAAAAGTGTGGCCATTTATGTAAATAGTTGTTGCCAACTATAACAACACTTATAAAGTGTAGGTGATACCATTAAAGAGTACACTTTAGAAGTGTTGCTAATATTCGTGTAGCTAAAAGTCAAAATCTTTGGCTACACTTTAAAAGCGTTCCCAAAAGTATTTTAGACAACACTTTATAAGCGTTGTCTAGATTTAGTGTTGCCGTAGACCTAAAATGGTGTAGTGTAAGGACGTGATCATACCAAATTGGTCTTTACATAAAAGGGAATTTTTCGCGTATAGACACTCAAAATAACTCAATTAGGCTATATAGTTAGCTATAGTTTGTCAATTACGATTCATAGCTACATGTTAGGGGGGAGAGGCGAGCGAGATTGGGAGAGGGAGAAAAGAGGTGAGCAAGAGAAGGTAAAGAGCAGAGAGAGATGAATTGTATTTGTATATTGGTTAGATAATTGTATATAACTAGTATGTATATGTATCAACGATTGTATTTGTATATCTACATACAATTTGTATCTATATACCATTGAATTCAATTCAAACATTTGTAATTGTATATCCAGTCTCTCTCGCTTTAAACAAACACAAATTATACATTTGTATAAAGCGAGAGATCAGAGACAAGGCAGCGAGAGTGTTGTATGTTTATAATCTAATTGTATATAGGGAGAAGAAATATGTATTTGTATATCCAATCCCTCTCGCTTTATATAAACACAAACACAAGTCATATATTTATATTTATATATTTTGTGTCTGTATAAAGTGAGAGAGACTGTGCATGAAGACGAGATAGGCAAGGGGGAGATGATTGAAAAAGTGGAGAGAGGAGAGCAAGATTCCAGTGAGAGGGGAGAGGGCGGTAATTATAGCTAAAAGTAAGTTCTCAATTGTAATTAATGCAAACTGTAACTATGTTAGCTTAAGCATGTAATTTTCGCTATATAAAATGAATCTTTTCATCTTACCTATCAATGGATTTAAACGATACGATATAATAGAGTTTAAGTAACAATTAAAACAAATATCATATTTAAACTATACAACGGAATATATTTCATTTCGTAGCATATTGTTTTTATTTTTATTATGTTATAAATGCAATAGAATATTTTGTTTTTTAAAAAGAAGAATTTGTATAGTTATGTTATATGCTATTTATATAGCCAAACTATTTTGGCCAAGTGGGAAGCAACAAAAACTAGTCAAATCTGGCTAGCGAGATTAAGTTAAACGAATCACAGACCGTTAAACCATCATATCAGAGATCTAACGGCTATAAACACATTCTCAGTGTTAGGGTTTCAGAACATTCTAGAATTCTACTCCTATATAGTCTCGTCTTTCTCGTTTCGATCTTCCTCCTTACAAACCCTAGTTCCTCAAAGCTCTTTTACTGCCTCTCCTTTCTTCATAAACTCGCCGACACTAAGCGAAGGAGAGATTTACAGTAGTAGATATGGCTGGAAAGGGTGAAGGTCCAGCAATCGGTATTGATCTTGGTACCACATACTCTTGCGTTGGTGTTTGGCAGCATGATCGTGTTGAGATCATTGCTAATGATCAAGGTAACAGGACTACACCGTCTTATGTTGGATTCACTGACTCTGAGCGTCTCATTGGTGATGCTGCTAAGAATCAGGTTGCTATGAACCCTATCAACACTGTATTCGGTAAGATCTCGATCTACTCTTTTTACTAGTTTTTCATTCATGATTTATCAATCTATGTATGTTCATACTGCTGCTATCAGTTTAGCTAACTATATGTGATCTATGATTCTGTATCAATCTCTGTTTTTCGTACTGTTGCTGTCGTTCTAATTTGTTGGATGTTTATTGCTTACATTTCGTGCTAGATCTGAGTAGATTCACTGTGAAGCTTTAGTTTTTATGGTCTGAGACTAGACAAACATTATATACTTAATATTTTCATGCGTACTTGTGCAGTTACTAATTATTTGGATATAGTTCTTGTAGATCTAGTCCTTGTTAATTATGATGGATATTAAGTTAGTAGATGAAACGTAGTTCCATGACTATTATGATAGTTACTAGTTTGTGATATTGTTTCCACTCTCTAGGTGCTGTGTTATGTGTCTGTCTTGTGTATGACAAGTTGATTGGGACTTGTGGAAGTTGTGCTACTTTGATTAGTCTAGTGATATCTATAGTTTTGTGTCTGTCTATAATCAAAATAAAGTTTAAGATCCTGTCCTTGTGAGTTTACCTAGTGTGGATCTCCAGTTAGATCTACTGGATTTTTATGTAGATGATTAGTGATTTTATATCTGTGTCTAGTATTTGCTTGTCCTTATATAGAGTTGAATTGACCTTGTAACTTTTGAGCTTATTTGCACTTGGATGAAATCACTTTTCATATTGTAAGCTTAGCTCTTATATATAAGAATCTGCATAAAACTATACTTAACTATTTGAAGTTTTGACATTGTTCGAAGTTCTTTTTCTGTGGTATATCTTGTTTGACATGTGCATATGGAGGAGTTTGAAACTGTTTTGTAGCCCATATTCTGCTTACTGTATTGTTTTATCTAGGTTCTTGCTGAAGTCCAATGCCTGTCCTTGTATTTCAGCTAGTTTATTTTTTCCTTGATAGCTATACTTGTTATAGTGGGAAGTTGTCAGGAGAACTGACTTGGAGAGGTCTTGTGTGGCTTGGTTGTATTTTTCTGATTGCTGGATAATTACGTAGTATGATAGTCATTTTATTGGTCAGTAGGCTATGGTTGGAAAATCTAATTTTAAGTAATAAATAATGTATTGAAATTTGTTACTTCCAAGTATTTAATATTTGGTAGAGGAAATTTTTGTTAATTTGTAGGTTTTTTAATATCTTTATCTTGAACAAATTTATTTATAATGCAGATGCAAAAAGGTTGATTGGTAGGAGATTCAGTGATGCCACAGTGCAGAGTGACATCAAGCACTGGCCATTTAAGGTCATTCCTGGACCTGGTGACAAGCCAATGATTGTTGTTAACTACAAGGGTGAGGAAAAGCAGTTTGCTGCTGAGGAAATCTCTTCTATGGTGCTCATTAAGATGAGAGAGATTGCTGAAGCTTTCCTTGGTTCCACTGTCAAGAATGCCGTGGTTACTGTGCCAGCCTACTTTAACGACTCTCAGCGTCAGGCCACTAAGGATGCTGGTGTTATTGCTGGTTTGAATGTTATGCGTATTATCAACGAGCCTACAGCAGCTGCCATTGCTTATGGTCTGGACAAGAAGGCAACTAGTGTTGGTGAGAAGAATGTGTTGATCTTTGATCTTGGTGGTGGTACCTTTGATGTATCTCTCCTCACCATTGAGGAAGGTATCTTTGAGGTGAAGGCTACTGCTGGAGACACTCATCTTGGAGGTGAGGACTTTGACAACAGGATGGTCAACCATTTTGTTCAAGAATTCAAGAGGAAGAACAAGAAGGATATCAGTGGTAACCCTAGGGCACTTAGAAGGTTGAGAACTGCTTGTGAGAGGGCGAAGAGGACCCTTTCATCCACTGCTCAGACCACAATTGAGATTGATTCTCTCTATGAGGGTATTGATTTCTATTCCACCATCACCCGTGCTAGATTTGAGGAGCTTAACATGGATCTGTTCAGGAAGTGTATGGAACCAGTTGAAAAGTGTTTGAGAGATGCTAAGATGGACAAGAACTCTATCCATGATGTTGTACTTGTTGGTGGTTCCACCAGGATTCCCAAGGTTCAGCAGCTATTGCAAGACTTTTTCAATGGAAAGGAGCTCTGCAAGAGCATCAACCCTGATGAAGCTGTTGCTTATGGTGCTGCTGTACAAGCTGCAATTTTGAGCGGTGAAGGTAACGAGAAGGTGCAAGACCTGTTGTTGTTGGATGTTACCCCTCTTTCTCTTGGACTGGAAACTGCTGGAGGTGTCATGACTGTGTTGATCCCCAGAAACACCACTATCCCAACCAAGAAAGAGCAGGTCTTCTCAACCTACTCAGACAATCAGCCTGGTGTGTTGATCCAGGTCTACGAAGGTGAGAGAACCAGGACCAGGGACAACAACTTGCTTGGTAAATTTGAGCTCTCTGGTATTCCTCCTGCTCCCAGGGGAGTTCCTCAGATCACTGTATGCTTTGACATTGATGCCAATGGTATCTTGAATGTTTCTGCCGAGGACAAGACTACTGGACAAAAGAACAAGATCACCATCACCAACGACAAGGGCAGACTCTCCAAGGAGGAGATTGAGAAGATGGTTCAAGAAGCAGAGAAGTACAAGTCTGAGGATGAAGACCACAAGAAGAAGGTAGAGGCAAAGAATGCTTTGGAGAACTATGCATACAACATGAGGAACACCATCAAGGATGAGAAGATTGCATCCAAGCTGCCTGAGGCAGACAGGAAGAAGATTGAGGAAGCCATTGAGCAGGCCATCCAGTGGCTCGATGCCAACCAGCTGGCTGAGTCGGATGAATTTGAAGACAAGATGAAGGAGTTGGAGAGCATTTGCAATCCAATTATTGCCAAGATGTACCAAGGTGCTGGCGGTGACATGGGTGCTGACATGGGTGATGATGGCCCTGCTCCTAGCGGTGGCAGCGGTGCTGGTCCTAAGATTGAGGAGGTCGACTAAGCTGTTTTCGCTCCTTAATCCTCATGTTTTTGGTTTCGTCAGTTAGTTTTATCCCCAAAAACTCTATTCTATTATTTCTGCATTGTAGTTTTTAGTTAACGGTGATACTTTTTGCGTATTTTGGCTTGAACTTGTTTATCAAGTATACTATCATTTTTCGGATTTATTTTGCCAAAAATCTCTGCTGTTTGATTTATAATTTCAGATTTTGTTTATCTAATATTTGATGCTTGTGGCCTACTAGTTCTGGCTCTCTTTTTGATCAGTGGCAGGTTTTATTGAATATAAAGCAGTTGACTAGAACATGTCTCTCTCTACCTATTCTAGACATAATTAAATTCAGGATTTGTTTATTGTGAAATGTCTGTTAGTTGATATAATAATAATAATAATATTATTTACTCCTAAGTTTGTGATAAAGGAAATGTCAAGTATGATAATTGGACGATTACTGATCTGAAAGGTCGATTTTCCATTGATAGCTCTTGTACCGTTTAAAGTTTTTTAAGTTATCCCACTATCTCAATTCAAGTGGAATATGAAATTAGCACGTAGTTCTTTTGACTATTCCTACATAAAATATTAAAGGGGAAAAATAGTGTAACTGGTTGGCAAGAAATTCCCAAAGAGGGGACCAATAAAATCACTTGCCACCATTGACCACACCGTTAGGGAGTTGATTATGACATGCGCTATTGCACTTGTACAGAAAGAAAGAAAGAAGTAAAATTTGACACAGCTTTCTTCATTTTAATTAACGGAAAAGGGCCTAAAATACCCTTAAAGTATTGGAAATGGTACAAAATTACCCTCCATCCACCTATTGGCTCCAAAATACCCTTCTCACACACCTATTGGGTCCAAAATACCCTTGTCATCCACCTTTTGGTTCAAAATTGACCACTTATTTAACGGTTTTATATTTAAACTATTTAAATATTTTTTTAAATACGTGGCACGCAACTATATGTTATAATTTAACTTATTAGTATAATTTATAAATCAATCCACTACCCACCCATTACTAATTAAACCCCTCCAAATTAATACACCCGTCACATTATTAATGCAACAAGAAAAAAGCTACTGCCAATTGAGTGTTTTTAAAAATTTGAGGCGAAAATATCTATAGAAGTAAATTATCATATGTTAAGTGTCTAAATAAAAATTACCGATAAACTTAAAAGTCTGACTTACGTCTCAATTATGTGATGTTACTTCATAGTTAACTTTTTTTCAAAATAATATATTAAAGGTTTTAAAACAAATCATAAATATTTATAAAATTATATTTTAAAAAAGTGCATGAATTAATTCGAAATGTATTACTTCTTTACCTTTAATCATAAATTTTTAATTCAATCTTGAAAGAGAATCCTATTGAAAGTGTCCTCCTAAATAAGCGGCTCAACCTATATTTCATTGGGGCTTCGATTCGGACTCAAATAATTTTGAATGTCATTTTCAGGAATCTATAATTTCATCGTGTTTTAGTAGTGTTTATGACAATTTTGATATTATAATTGGATTATTAATTGGGTGGGGTTTAGTTAGTAATGAGTGGGTAGTGGGTTGATTTATAAATTATATTAATAAATTAAATTATAACCAATAGTTGAACGCCAAGTATTTTAAAAAATATTTAAAGAGTTTAATTTTAAAATAATTAAAAAAGTGGTCAATTTTGAACCCAAAGGTGGATGACAAGGGTATTTTGGAGCCAATAGGTGGATGAAAAGGGCATTTTGGAGCCAATAGGTGGATGGAGGATAATTTTGTACCATTTTTAATACTTCAAGGATATTTTAGGCCCTTTTCCGTTTAATTAATGGTCACATGCTGTGCTGACCAGTGACCACAATTACTCAATCTAAGAGGGACACAACCAATGACTCCATTGCCTTTGGTTTGTGGTCCTTAGATACAAGATAGACTCTACTTTGAGGTTCATTTGGGATTGGAATACTTTTTTTCAATTCACTTTCTTCTTTCATTAAATCAAATTCGAATCTCAAATACCAACATAACATCCATCCTCTACATAGACTGAAACTAGCATTGAGTTTCAAGCAACTCTACCAAATCAATATACTAAAAAAGGATATTGAATATCATAGCAAATAGTGATGCAACAGAAGCTACAGCTAGTCTGGCAAAACCTACCAACAACATCTAGTGTGTGCAAATGGAATATATAAGACCATACAATAAGTTGGTGCATAATGAAAGCACCCTTTCACCTAACAGGCACACCAGTACATCTACACTTAGGTTAACATGAGGTCGTTTCCTCCAAGGTGAGGACGGAGGCAAACACGAACTTCATGTTCTTCAGGTCCTTCGCAAAGTTTTGGTACCAACATCTCTAGCACAGTTCCTGATTCGTCGTAGTATGCTTCAATTTTGGCATCTTCTGGGATTCTTGTTGAAAGACGAATTTCTCTGACAAACTCACCTGGAGGGCAGTGTTCTGAGGATGACTCGTCAAGCTTGAAAGTTCTGTTTTGTCTGTTGATGAATGGGATACGAGATGTGCTTAAACAAGATACCTTTATTATACCATGTGTGAGCGTGTTTCGCCAGGAAACCTTCACCCTTTGAAGATCTACAAATGGCAAACTGAGTACGATTAAGTAACCTTGTTCATCTTCATATATGCTTTTTGCAGCTGTTACTGGCCCGTAGACATCCCTCATCACCCCACTGAAGTCATGTAACCAATGCGGTTCGGTTGGGTGGATTTCAAGATCTGGAGTTTGATAGGAAGGAGGATTTACTTGCAGGAAACACTCATCTTCATTTCCGTGAGGGAAGAAATCCTTTTTCCTTTTGCCATTCGCAGGTAGTAGATCCATTGCGTCCCCGTTGCTGTGATTCGATGGCTGAGTTAATAAATTAAGTCCTGATCCATTAGCCAGTTTCTTTGGATTGGACTGCGGATTACTCTTAATTGGCGGGAGTGGTCTCTCAAGCTCAAATTCAGTGTTGGGGAGGTTTCTCCATGAACTGTAATCGCTTGCTTCGTGCGGAATACTGAAGTTGAGTTCCCTACCTGTGAGTTCCATCCATCTTTTGCGCTCCTCTTCATCAAGAACCATGAGACTGGGAGATGAAACAACCTCAATACCATGAATACACTGAGGATTCGACAGCCCCCTGTAGTGCTTCCTCTGCATTCTATGAGATCGAACGAAACCTTTGTCAGCACTAAAGGGAAACGGACGCTCCCCTTGACGAGAATGCCCATTCATGTAACTCCGAAGCTGCATCTTACCGAGTGCATTCTCAGGCCTTTCCTTGAAAATCCACATATACAGGTTCTCCATATCATGTTGAACCATGAATAGATCAAGCTGGAGATCAGATTTATCAAACCCGGAATATCCATTACTATCCCTTACCATCTTTGCCTTCGATTTCTCATTTAACACAGGCCTAAAATAAAAGCTAAAGAACACCCAAGCACCCCAAATACTATCCAAACGTTTCGCACATTTCCTTCCAACTTTAGATGCACTAATAGAACTTTCAGTCTCATATACCTGTGTACCAAGCCCAACATCAAGAATATCACAATGTTCCGAGTTCCATGGCTGCGGAGGAGGGCTACGCTCAGCTGATAAAGGCAAATTAATATCAGGTGGACAAGTTATGACTACTTGTCTATTCATCTCAAGGTCTAATTCATCATGTGAAGAAGATGCACTCGAATCCATGGACAAACGAGTCGAAGGATGATGATTCTCCATCGACAGCCCAATACAACACCAAACAATATCTTCTATCTCACAATTTCTTCTCTTTGGGAGACAAACAATTGCTAATGACAAACTTCCAATACTAACAAACCAGAACAACAACTTGAACAAAAAGACTAAATCTTTACAAACACAAAGACAAAAAATTGCTAATGACAAACTTTCAATACTAACAAACCAGAACAACAACTTGAACAAAAAGACTAAATCTTTACAAACACAAAGACAAACAATTGCTAATGACAAACTTTCAATACTAACAAACCAGAACAACAACTTGAACAAAAAGACTAAATCTTTACAAACACAACAACTATAACTAAAGTTCTCTAACAACAACAAACCTATATCAAACCACCACTAAAACAAACAAAACCCCAGATTGGAAAATCAGCAAATACCCAAAAAAAAACAAGGGAAATCCCACACAACCCCCAAATTCTTATGCAACAAAAGAATGAACTTTCAGGAACAAAAAATCCCTATTTATATGACAAAAGCCCAAATCCAAGAAAATCAACTCTGTAAAAGTACATAGGCTTTTTTTTTCCCAAACACAAACAATATAAAAATTGAATCTTTATCACTATATAGTATAAAAAGATAATCTTTTTCTTTCTTTTTTTAATAACAAAAGGTGTAAATATAGTGGATGTACAGTAATTACCAATCTATGAAGCCAAAACCCAAGAAAAGTACCAAATCTGAAGTGATTTTTGAAGAATACCTTAAAACTGCAGGAGCAACAAAGAAGAGAGAAGAAGAGAAATCAATGGTCCAAATTAATACCCCCATCTTCTTCTTCTCTTACCCCTTTATCTCTTTTTTTGTATCTGACTGAGTCTTTGTTGTCTTTCTCTCAAGAATTCGTCATACATACACACACAAAATACAAAAGGAGCAAAAGAGGGCGGAGAGAGATATATATATATAGAGAAAAGTGAATATAGAGAGAGAAAGACAGAGACCCAAATGGAGAAGAAGGCTGGAAAATGGGGTCTGTGAGGTTTAGGGGACAAATTTGTTGGTTTCTGGTGAGATTGACACAGAAAAATCAAGAATCATCACCGTTTTCCAACCGTGTTTCCTTAATTGGGTTCGGTCACGTAATAAGGGGTCTCAAATTCTTATAAAAGTTTGAACCTTTTAATAAAATATCAAAGGTATTGAAAATATTTTTAAATTTGACGCGAATTATTTTATCATGAAATAATTAACTTTTAAAAACACTTCTTTGTTTGAATAGCTAAACTTAATTATATTCACGATCTGCTACATGTATGGAGTGTTGGAACTGAAATAAAACCGTTAAATCAATCGTAAAATTGACTTATCGGGATTAAGTTAACGGTTTAACAATTTAACGATTGGAAACATATTAAAATTTAATAAAATACACGGTTTAACGATTGGGAATATATTAAAAGTTAATAAAATAAACAACTTATTGGTATGGAGGTGGATTATTCAATTTCCTTATAAGGTAAATCGTTTTGGAAACATATTAAAACTTAATAAAATTAACGACTTATTTGTATGGGGTGGATTATTCAATTTCTCATCCGATAAACCGTTAAACTGTTAGGAGTTACTATACTTACATTTTTATTTTAAATATAGTAGCGTTACTTAATATTTTACCATAATATATAAGAGTAATTATATGTTTTTCCTTTGTTAGTCCTAACTCCTATAGGTTAAGTTGTAAAGCCATTAAAATTAGAAACGTACTGAGGATATGTACATGAAAAATATGCTGCAATTTATTGAGTCATTGGCGAAGTGCTTCCACTGAACAATGAAAACGGGATAACTAACTGAAAATCTGAATCAATTTATCCATTTAATCTTGTTGCTGCTAAAAAATCATTCTTTTTATAAGATGCATTCATCGAAAAAAAAGAAGATATCATGGATATTTAAGGTTAGCCAACACACCCACTCAACAATTGTTAATCCGTTATGGAACCAATCGGTGTTTTATAGGTTGGCTAGTGGATTAGTAAATCTAAAAATCGATATTCGATAGGTCTAATCATTAAGCGAAATTATCCATTTTATCTGTCCGATAAGCCCCCTAGTCACATGGCATAATAAATGATATCAAACTCTTGTAGGAGAGTGAGACTCTTAATAAAATCTAGAGAGAAGTACTGAAAACACATCTAAGTTTGGTGCGAATTATCTCATCCTCACACTATTGACAATTTTGAAAATACTCCTCTACTTGACTAGTTATACTTAAATACGTCTCCGAACATCCAAATGACATAACAAGTAGTCTCAAACTCTTGTAAGAGCGTGAAACTCTTAATAAAAAATCAGGAGAAGTATTGAAAACATTCCTAAACTTGAATTTAGGAATGTATTTCACTCATGTAACAAGATCATGAATGCATTTAAGTTTAAGTAGTCAAGTATGGAGTGTTCTTATGACTACCAATAATTCATAAACGAAGCTACTAATTCACGTCAATTTTAAATTTTCAGTACTTCTCTCAATTTTTTTAATATATATATATATATAATTGTTGAAATTAATTTATTTGATTAGATATGAATATTAATTGTGAGTAAATTTTTATTATTTACATTACAAATTATGAATTTGCTAGCCTACAATTAAAGTAACAATAACATATATTCAATAATGATATAATGAACACACACATTTTTAAAATGAAAAAAAATGTATAGGATCGAGATTCGATCAAATCTTGTCTTGGGAGCAAAAACAAAAAAAGTTTTGTACACAATAGTTATAAGGAAAAATGATTTGAAAAATATTTTTACTTTGGTTGAAATTATTGTTACGATACTAAATTTTATAGAGAATTGTTTGTCCCCTGCACTATTTAATAGTGTATATTAAAGGTATATATCTGCTCACGTGGATACATTACTATTTATAATTATGCAGTATTTATGATCTACGTGGACACATATATACCTTTAAAATATATAATTAAATAGTGTAGAGAATAAAAGATCATTTTCAAAGTTTGATATCGTTATAACAATATCGATCAAAATTCAAATTTATTTCAGATCATTTTCCTATAATTTTAAATGGAGATTTATTGATCAAATAATAAGTGAGAATTTAGTTGCTCCTCTTACTAAATAATTGAGCCTTTAATCAAGTGGATCATTAAGTTTTTTATTTTATTTTTTATAGTGTGAATATCAACAAATTACATTAGATCAGTTTTTAAAAATCTGTATATAAAATATTTAGCTTGATAGCGTTATAAGTTCACGTGCTTCATAACTTTGTCTTTATATAAATTATTTTTTAGAATTAAGTTAAATTCAAGATTCATTTCTTTATGTAAGTTTAGACCAATACTTATTATAATTAATATTTACCGATGACGAACCTTCAGACTAAATTACGCATGAACTAAATATCATCTTAAATGTGAAACAGAGTAGTGAAGAGCATCACATCGAAAAAGAAAATAATTTATTTTTTTATTCGAATTTGGACAATTCTTCTTGTGAGATTTTTTTTTACCTACCCTACATGAAGAAATATTATTTTAAAAGATAAAATCTAAAACGTGAGAAAGCACTGAGTTTTTTTAATTTTTTTATTTCTGATTCTTAAAATGAAACATCTTAGAAAAACATTTTTTTTAATAGAAAATAAATGTTATAAGATGTGCATCCTTATTAGGACTATCACCTTCTAGGGAGCTAAACGATAAAAAAAATTTAATGATTAAATAACATTATATTATAATCAAAGATAAATTAAAGACAGGCAAAGTATGATAATGCATGATTCACTTAAATTAATTAGAATGAAAAAGGGAACAAAATTAAGATAAGTGAAATGACTGATTGTCCTTGTGCTTTTAATTACAATAATTAATAGAAAACATACTGTGTTTGATTATTATTTTACAATCTTTCATAAATAAAATATATGTATAAGTTATGAATCAATTAATATATTATTTTATGTAATATAAAAAATAAAATAATTAGTACACTAAATAATAAAATTTTAAAAAACGTATCCCTACATAACTAATCTCTATATAAATAACTTTGAACAACAATCAAACAGAAGTTCAATAAAAGTTATATATTCACTTTAGCAAATTAAGAAATACTCCTTTTTTTTTTTTAGATAATCATTTTTCATTAACTGAATTACTAATAATCAAATTTGAATTTTCAAAGATTATTAACTTTTTTAGTAAAATAATATATTAATTTAATATTGTTTATAAGTTGAAATCTAAGCTAGACAAATAAAAAGATATTGAGTAAATATCACTTCTAATTAAAAATAAATAAGGAACAAGTGGAGAGAAATGTCAATATGTGACATTTCATATCAACTATTGATAATAATACTTAATACTCATCACTACTTATATATCAAAAAATGTTTATCTTTTAAATACAATTATTTTCCACATTTTGGTCCAAATACTCATCTACTAATGAGTTCACTTTCTTATCTCTTTTTAAAGAAAAAAGAAGTAATAATATATATTAAGGTCAAATAAATGTTGTTTGGAATGCAAGCAAAATGAATTTGTGGAAACATGAATCATTACTACTTTTTTTTTTTTGGGGGTGGGGGGGTTCCTTTATTTTTTATTTTTAAAATATTTAATATGTAAAATGAAGACTATACTAGACTATATTAATTCAATATAAGTTGTGCACAATTGAATGACAAATTAATTTTTCTAATATAATTAACTTGCTAACTATTGAAAATAGATATTTACTTAAAGTCTGATAGAGTATATAAGAATAATGCTTAAATAATAACTCGTAAAAAAACATAAATTTCTACGCAAATTCCTTAAACCTTGTCCAAGTTATGTTTTGGATCCAAAATTCAAAGCCCAATATTCAACTATATGGGCTATGAAGAGAGTCAAAATTGGACTTGTAAAAAATATGGTGAAAATTTCAGAAATAACAAAAATAATAGATATAGTAAAGTTCGATTGCTATAGTTTCGATAATTGCGCTCTATAACTATAGTTTTGTTTGCTATGAAAATTCCAGTTGTATATATCTACCTACCAAAAGATTGTACCCTAAAGTGCTCTTACTATGACTTAATTTCGCAAGTCATAAATTTAGAGAAACTTTTGTCTTGTTCGATATAAATTGTATAATATCTAATTCACAACTTATGCCTCGCAATTTACCTTCAAATTAGAACAAGGCTAAAGTAATTGGCTTTAGTAAATAGCGATTTACTTTCAAATTAGAACTTCTCAAATCTCCATGCGAATATCAATTAGTCAGATTTCAAATCAGATATCGAATAGAAAAAAAGGAAGACAGTTCTACCAAGTAATGCAAATTCAAATCATCATTTTGCTCCAAAATAATAGTCCTTTTGAGTCCATATTATATACTATTATATGGTAAATAAAACATACCTCTAACGCTATACATAATATATGCTAACAAATATAACAAATTAAAATTCCAAGTAAGAAATTGTATATATATGTAGACAAATATATAATAAGTACAAATGCTCAAGCCTTACTTGACTTAAAAATTAAACATTCCAACTATGGTTATCATAATAAAATAAAAACCTTATTGATCAAATCATACTTCAACAATGGGAGAAGAACAATATCATCATAGAGAACTCGAAATCAACCCTGTTATAGTTGGCCTTCTTGGTATCATAGCTGGTGCTATAATCGTCGTTATTATACATTTTATAATAGTATCATGGTGTAAAAATACTTCATCTGATCCTCCAGAGCAAAACACGACTATCCCAATCAGTCAAAGTCAAAATCGCTCTCGAGCTAGAGCTCAACAAGAGACGTCTAGTAGCACGAGCACGAGTAATTCGATGGTGCAATTAATTGTTTTATCGAGGTACAACAAAGATACAAAAGAAGATATGTGTTCTATATGTTTAGGTGATTTTTTGGAAGGCGATGAAGTTAGGGTATTATCTCAATGTATGCATATTTTTCATGTACCATGTATAAATGTGTGGTTACATTCTCATTGAAATTGCCCGCTTTGTCGTGCGGATACTACGTTATTGGCTCCTCCGCATCAACGTTTAATAGGTTTGTTGCCGGAGTCCCATAGGCAAATTCATAATTTAGAGTCTGTGGATTCATAATGAGCATGTATATACGCATGTTTACGTGCATTTTGGTTTGTATACATCTTTGTATTTCCTATATATGGGCCTAATAGAAATGATCCAAATGACCATTTATATGGTCCACAAACTCCAAGCCCATTACATTTTTAAGAGATTTCTCTTGATGGATCTTCGAAACGAATTGTAATTTGGTAAATTTTAGCAGCTGGTAATTATGTTATTAACACTTTTTTGAAAATTAAAATATCATGTTATGATTTTTGAGTACTGTATTATCTAGTTCATTGTTAAAAAAAAGGGAAAATTACGCGGATAAGCAAACTTATACTATTTAATTACTCATCATAGCTATAGTTTGCTATAATTACCACTCACGACTAACATTATACATTAATTACGTGGCTGCCTTCGAATTTATATAATTACATGTTTGTATATGTATAATTCGTCGGGATATACAAATAATATGTATAATATACAATTTATTAGCCTATATACATATATAATTCACCTCTCCCACTCTCTGCCCTCTCTCTCTGGCCTCTCTCCTCCCTTTCTCAATCTCGCTCGCCTCTCTCCTCCCTCTCCCAATCTCGCTTGTCATTTATACAAATTTATATGTATAATATACAGTTATATACAATTATATACATATACAATTCACCTCTCTCCCACTCTCTGCCCTCTCTCTCTCGCCTCTCTCCTCCCTCTCTCGATCTCGCTCGCCTCTCTCCTCTCTTTCTCAGTCTCGCTCGCCTCTCTCCTCCCTCTCCCAATCTCTTTTGTCATATATACAATTACATATGTATAATATACACTTATCTAACCAATATACATATACAATTCACCTTTCTCCCACTCTTTTCCCCCTCTCTCTCGCCTCTCTCCTCTCTCTCCCAATCTCGCTCGCCTCTCTCTTCTAAATAACATGTAGCTACAAATTATAATTATCATACTATAGCTATAGAGAGTAATTAATTATTTTTAAGTGGCTATATGTGAAAGTTCCCCTAAAAAAAAAGGGTAAAGGGTCAGAAATACTCATTAACTTTGTTTTATTGGTTGACTATATCCTTGACGTTAAAATGAAGTTATTTTTATTTCTGACGTTACTATTTTATCATTTGTACTTTTCAATTGGATGGAAACTCCCAAATTAACTAAAATTACCCAATTTTAATTTGATCTGACTCACTCAATCGTATAACTCATTTCTTTTATCCAAATCAACTTTGTTTTCCACCTCCTCCATCACCACCTCTCCCAGTACTCTACCTCCTCCAAGTTAACAACCACAAATAAATAACTTTATAAAAATAATAAATAAGTAATTATCACATAATAAATTACACATATATTATAAATATTTTGTATCATCAAGGCATGTATAATTTTAAAAAATATTTCTCATTTTATTTTTGTTCTGTGGGATCTCCATGTATACCAAAGCATCATCAAACACACTTGTTTTAAAAAAATCATAATTAAAATAATGCCATAAAATCACTAAGTATATCCAACTCCCAACCGAATTGTCAACAAAAAAAGAATTAAACATTTCAGTGTCTCATACCTCAACCGACTCAATTTACGTGAGACTTTTTAAACTTCAATAATTAAATGAATTTTCTTGTTCAAACTAGGTCAAAATTAAAACTTTTTATTTCTTGAAATTTAAACTTTATCATATTTAAGACTTCAAAAGTAATATTAATAAAATATTTAATTTATTTTATTTGTTTGTCCTACTTCTTTTCTAGTATGTTTTAAAAAGAATATTTATTTTCTTTTTTAGCCACCCTTTAGTTTTAACTTTCTGGACAGAGACGGATATACATGCAAAGTTGGAGGTGCACATGAATTCATTAAGTTCGGAAAAAAAAATCATATGTATATATGTATATCTATCTTGAAAAATTAGCGGAAATTGAAATACAACTAATAGTGCAATCATGAGGTGTAAAGTAGTAGAGCCTTCTGTCGTGACTCGCTGGTATATTAAGCCGAAGGTACTACGCCGAGTCCAAGGTTCAAATCCAGCTAAAGCCATAGCCTGTTATTTTTGTTTCAAATTTAGATTGGTGCACTCAAAGTCTTCAAATTCCAATTCTTGATATGTTTAAAAATTATAAGATTAAATTATTTTTTAATATATTCCACATATTATTAGTTTAAAATCATAAAATTAAATCTATCTTTATTTATTCTTAACCTTCATGTCAAGTTAAAATCAGATTAATAAATTGAAACAAACTTAATATATAGATATATTTAAGAAAATGTTCATCTCATCTCATGTATGATGTTTACACTATTTTGTCGTTTATTTTTACCCTTTTAATAATCCTCATTAATATCTCAATAATTCCAAAAAAATAAAATTATTTTTACAATATAATATTCTTATAATGCATTGTACACTTGTCTTGAATTCCCAAAACCAAACAAAATAACTACACCGGCAACTCCCATCATGTCTCCAAAAGAGCTTCCCTCCCCTTTAGGATCGAGTTCAGGACATAGATTCCTTGAAAGTGAATTAAATGTATTAACATATTCAACGAGTCGCGGAAACGAAATAGAACCCTCCACTATTACTTAATAATAATACATAATCAATTAATATATTGCCCAATTCCTCTACCACTAAAATTTCAAAAACCTCTCCCTTCTCCGGCGCCGGCGTCTTCACCGGAGCTCCGACATGTCCCCTTTATTTGCAATTGTCTCTCTGATCATACTTATAATCATACCGACTATCGTATTCGCTTTCATCTACGCTATGAAACATCCGGATAACATTTTCCGGCGAAGCTCCGGCGAAAATTCCGGTGAGTCGATCACCGGGATTATTACACATCATACGGATATGTTATCGACTGTAAAGTATGAAAAAAAAACTTCGCCGGAGAAGGAGGAAGATTCCGGCAATGAGTGTCCGGTATGTTTGACGGCGTTTGTTGACGGAGAAGAAGTTAAACAATTGATGACGTGTAAACATATTTTTCATTTTTCTTGTATTGATAAATGGCTTTGTTCTAAATCAAGTTGTCCGGTTTGCCGTGCTGCCGTTACCGTTAAACGGCCTAAACGGCCGGCGGGGAACTTTGATGACGATTTCCGGCAAGGTTTGCCGGATGCTGCTGCGTTAGTTTGATTGTTGTAATGCATTTTTTACTTTTTGTTTGAAGTTCAACTATTACTTTTGATTTTTGAATTATTATATATATATTTTTATGAAAAATTAGATTATTTACATATTTATTTTGAATTTGGTGACTCAATATTGAATGTTTATAAATAGACATGTTAATTATCATAAAGTAAATAAGTAAAACACATATATTTTCTCACTATAAGAAAATTATAAATTATATGGGGATTTTTTTGAAAATTAATATGAAAATTCACAGAAAATAAATTTTTTACGAATTTTCATACTCATCCCAGAATAATTCCAAGAAAAATTTTCATATAATTCATTGTTTTTTTTATAGTGTTACATGACGAATGTTATATGATTTGTCATATAATACAAGTACATCTCACACATTTATTATGAAAGGGGTGGAGCAAACAAGATACATTCAAAAGTAATATTTTTCACGTTTGAGTGATTAAATTATTTTGACAACATTTTTATAGGAAATAATTATTTTAAAAAATCACAAAAAGGACTGATACATGTGGTAAAAGTAAAAGTAGGGGTGGACATGGTATGATACGATATTTGAAAGTTTTGATATTGTAATTTCGATATTCGAGTTTTAAAATATTATATTATTACCATACCAATTTAATTCGGTATATTGGAGTTTGGTTTTGATATTTCATGATATGGTAAATTGTTAACCATAGTTTGTTCAACTTCTACTAATATATACTCGTATAATAAAGTATTATGACTTCAAGAATTAAAAAAAAGGTCTCAATTGATTATACTGACATATTACGCATATAGAAATATATTTTCAAAATAAAGTAAAAATAACTCATTTTGTTAATCAATTACATTTTCATCAAAATAGAGTATTCAAGTTTAAACTTATAAACATTTAGTTAATACTAATACTAGGTTGCATATTTGTTAGTATTTTAAGAATATATACGTGTTATTTATGTAAGTATACATATATTTCCGTATGATATTCGATATTTCAATATTTATTTCTATATATCAAATATAAAAAAATTAAATTGTATACCATATATCACACCAGATATCATAATATTAAATTTTTTAATATAATATGTTAATTCGATATATATCATACCATACCATTCTGAGAAAAGTAACAAGTTACTTGTCTCATATTAATTGATTATTTTTCATTTTGTACATTACTTAAAATTATGAATAAAAAATAATTATACTAATTCATCAATTTAAAAAAATCTTGAAAATTATGTAATCGAATGTGATTAAAAAAAATTAATTGCAAAGGTTATAGATGGAAATTTTAATTAGTGCTTTTTTGATTTAATAAGATGGAGAATAAATATGAGATAACTATTTTTTAATATCATGATCAACTAATATGAAATGAATGAAGTATAATCTAATCATTTAACTCACGTGTCCTTAAATTATGTGTACAATTTCAACGATATATTTTATCCCTATTATTGATAGGATCACGAATATATTTACTCACTATATTTTTCAGAGACTTCAACTCAAATCTCAATGTTAATAAATTGATTATAATAGGAAAAAATAAATTTTCTTTTCTTGATTTGTAAAAAATAACAAAAAAAATAGGACATCAAATTAGTAGGGACGAAGAGAATAATATTTTTAGAAAAATTAGAAAGCTTTGGTGAGAATTTGTTTTTCACCATCCGTTTTCGTAATAAGTTAGTTTAATGAGAAATTGGCAGAAATATACTTTCTCTGTCCAATAATAGTTATTCACTATTAAATTGACACATGAATTAAGAAGTACCAAATCATAGTGATAATTTTAGCAAATCACCTTTATTATAAGCCAATTAAACATTGAAAAATGAACCGTATTAATAGCAAGGATAAAATAGACACAAAATAATAAATTATTCATTGAATAAGTATTGTTCGATATTTCAAAATAGTATAGTAGACAAGTAAAGTTGGACGAAGGAAGTACTCCCTCCGTCCAACAATAGTTATCCACTATATTATTTTGGACGTCTAATGATACTTGTCCACTTTATGAAATCAATGGATAATAATTGTACGTTCAGTTCCTAATTTACTCATCATTAATTATAGTCATTTCTTTATTATATATTTTTGAGACATTGCATTTATTATGTTCAAATGGTGATATAATAAAATTACTCACCTTTTTATTTATAGTTTTTAAAAAATGAGGAAAATGCATAAGTACCCCAACATATGCCCGAAATTTAGAGACACACTTATAATCCCTCCGTACGATATTGTTTGTCATGTTGCATTTTTCAAAAGTCAATTTGACTAATTTTCAAAGTTAAATTAGATCACATCAATTCGATATTTTAAACAAAAAAATTAGATATTCTAAAACTATATGCAAAGTACTATGAATTAAATTTTTTTGCATATCAATATGATGAAAAAATACATCTTAAAATGTTAATCAAAGTTTTTATAGTTTGACTCTAAAAATAGAAACCATAACAAACAATACCGAAGGGAGGGAGTACTATACTAAAGTTGTATTACCCTCTTGAACTTATTTTATAAACAATTTTCTTCTCTCAATCAGATAGCTAAAAAAAATTGTCAACACGCGCTGGCCAAGAACATAGTGCCACGTAGGCCCCCAAAAGGGTAGAAAATTATTTATAAAATAAGGTTGAGGGGTGATAGGACCTTAGTATAATATAAGTGTGTGTAAGATTTCAGACATATGTTGTGGGGCTACTTATGCATTTTTTTTTAAAAATATGCAAAATCAATAGTTGACAAGTATTGTTAGACAGAAAAAAATACAAAAATAATAAATTTATTATATCAATTATTATTTTATGTCAAGTTAAAATTTAATAAGTAAATCAAAAACTAGATTTTTTCCTTTACTAATAAAAACCTGGAATATGTTGGTGACAGATAACATGTCAATTTCTTCCCCTTAAAGCAAAATCCCAGTCACAATTCAACCTCCATCTTTAACCTGCATTTTCCCCCTTCAAATTCTTCAAATCTAAGCTAAACACAAATCTCAAACAGGAACACAGAATCAAGAACCCAAAAATTAACTCTTTTTTTAACCAAGAATCAATGAAAAGAGCTCACATTAGATTCATTCACCATAAAAAATGGTCAACACCCATTGTTGTATTCACAATCTTTGTTGTTATACTCTTTCTTACACTAATTTTAACCAACCCCACATCCTCATTTAAGCCTAAATCATCAACCCCACATTCAAAATCAGTTCTTTATGATGAAATCTTGCCTGAGTTGCCTCGATTAGCTTACTTGATTTCGGGTACTAAAAATGATGGAGTAAAGATGAAAAGGCTGCTTCAGGCAGTGTATCATCCGAGGAATTATTATCTGTTGCATCTTGATTTGGAGAGTTTGGATAGTGAGAGATTAGAGTTGGCTAAGTATGTTAAGTCGGAATTTGTGTTTAGGGATTTTGGGAATGTTAAGGTTGTGGGAAAATCAGATCTGGTTACTTACAAAGGGCCTACTATGTTGGCTTCTATGTTGCATTCCATTGCTATTCTGTTGAAGTTGCCTAAGAGTTGGGATTGGTTTATTAATCTTAGTGCCTCTGATTATCCCCTTATGACTCAAGATGGTTAGTACTCTGATTCTTCCTGTTGTTACTTTGAAAGGATGTAATTTGTTTGTAGTGTAAAAACTACATTTGGTGCAGCTTCTGCTTTTCGAGGACATGGTGGTAGATAAGTGGTTATGAAGGGTTAGTAGATAGTTGAACTTTGTCTAAGGTTAGTAGGTAGTTGAACGTTGTCTCATTTCCTAGCGCAATGTAGGTAGTTGAACTTTGTCTAAGGTTAACAGGTAGTTGAACGTTGTCTCATTTCCTAGCGCAATGTAGGTAGTTGAACTTTGTCTAAGGTTAGCAGGTAGTTGAACGTTGTCTCATTTCCTAGCGCAATGTAGGTAGTTGAACTTTGTGTAAGGTTAGTAGGTAGTTGAATGTTGTCTCATTTCCTAGCGCGATAGGATTGGTGGTAGTTTGGTGCGTTGTACCTATTTCCTTGTTTATACCAGTAGACAGTAGTAGTAGCACTTTTCTCGTAGTTGCATGTGTTACGACTTTTGTTACTCCTTGTTATTTGCTATGGTTCAATTATCATATTAGTTGGTTATTGTTATTGATCCTCTTTTGAATGCTATGTTATATTTTCCTTATTATTTTCAATGTCCGATTTACTTATGTATTTTTCTTTTAGCTGATCTGATGTTTGTTACTTGAGCCGAGCCCGAGTGTCTTCTAAAAATAGCCTCTCTACCTCCGAGGTAGGGGTAAGGTCTTGCATACACTATGTCCGCAGACCCTGCTTATGGGACTACACTGTGTTTGTTTTTGTTGTTGTTGGTTTGAAATGTGTAAATTTGTACTAAGTCTGCACTAATTGTCATGAAAAAGCAGTTAACGGACTGATACTTTCTATCTACTGACTGAAAATATTGAATCTATCCTACTGATACTGATTTGATTCAAATGCTCCTTCTCAGAAGGGCAGACTCAAAATTTTATAAATTGATTGACTCACCCTACTTTGTTGTCTGGACTTGATAGGAAGTGTAGTTTCTATAAATGGTGGATTAGGAGTAAGGAGAGGTTAAGTGGCTGGAAAATTAGCTTGCTTGAGTTTGATTGAGTTCATACTCTATTCCCTTTGTTTTCTTTATAAGAATAATAATCCGAGGGTGTAATTTGTTTTGAAGTGCACCAACTGTTCTTGGCTAGAATTGTATATATTGTTGAAAGTGTTTGAAGTATGTACATTAATACTAAGTCCCTATTGACATGACAGAGTAGTGGATGTAGTTATATCTGAGTTCGCCTTGATGATAATGGATTTGATCAATGCTCACAAAATTTCATTTGTTTGACTCAGCCTAGTTATGTTCTTTGAAGTTGATATGAAGTTTCTAGGCTATACAGGGTGAATGCAGGACTAAGGAGAAATTAAGTGGCTGGGAAATATCTCGCTTAAGTTTGACTGAATTAAGACTCTATTCTTAGCTAGAAATTGTTTTATGGTACATAGGAAGGGAGGGTAATATTATTTATTTAGTTAATTTCTTGAATGTTTGCACTTTTTAAATGGAAGGTTTTGAAGAATCTATATCACATGCTTATATAGTTATCTTCAGTTGAATATTCCTAATATGTTACCGTTAGGAGAACCTTATTGTCAACACAGCGAAGTCTTTGAAAGAACTTTAGTTTATTTGCTAATACAGGTGATTGTAACTTCTGCTAAAGCTTTGTAATCTTGAGGTTCATGTCCAAGTATGTAAGGAACATTATACAGTCGACAAGATTAAATGAGTTCAGTAGTTCTTATATGTGTATGTTCTCTGTAACCTTAGAAATACATTGTTTTTAATCAAATAAATGCAAAAACATCCTGTGTTACTTCTACTTATATGCTTAAATGCTAGGTCTTATCATATTCAATGAATTTAAATCTGTTATATTTCGCCTGGAGTATTTAGTAAAGAAAACAAAAGACCACTAGCATTCTATCAGTTTTTCATCTGGTCATTCTATTTCTTTCCCAGGTTTATTATTGCTATCATTTTCCGGCTTCTTTGTTATTCTTAGCCAAAGATGATCACTGCTTATTGTTTTCTTTTGATATGGTCAATCTTTTTAGCAGTTTCCAGCTTCCAGTTATCGACATTTGTTACAATTATCTGTATGCATCTAATCTCTTTTCTTTTTCTTTCAGATATACTCCACATTTTCTCGTACTTGCCTAGGGATCTGAATTTTCTTGAGCACTCAAGTAATATTGGTTATAAAGAGTGAGCGTACTATCACTTGACTATGGTTTCATAGGATCTCTCTTTCTGAGGCAAACAGATGTTGTCTTTGATGACTGCTGTTGAGTAACTTTCCGTTACCTATTCTGTTTTCTAGGTTTTCAAGAGTGAGACCTATTATAATAGACCCTGGTTTATATCATCTGAAGAAATCTGGTGTGTTCTGGGCTAAGGAGAAAAGATTTGTGCCTGCTTCTTTCAAGGTGTTCATGGGTAATGCTCGAGATTTGCTTCCTTTTCTGGATACACACATATTATATGCATGCATAAGTGTGTTCTACATTGTAGTGATTCATTTATTTATTTATACTCCTCCGATAGATAATTGATTTGTTTTTGGGAAGGAAACTGGGAATAAAATAGAGATCAGTAATCATTTATTCATAAGTTCTCTAAAGGTAGATAGCAGAATAAAAGTGTCCTAGCAATAAGTTTCTAATGAAGGATTGCAAGGGCAAATGAGAAAAAGGCAGAGCTCTTAGGGCATGCTGCAAGCAGAATAACATGCTTCCTACTGGTATCTAGTGTTAAATTAACAGATGTTGGACAATGATTACTTTGACGTAACTTGGATAACACACTTCTTCACCTTTTTACGGCAGTGAGGAGGGGGGAATCAGGGGTGTAGCAGCCTGAGTAGGAGGTCGTGGGACTAGAGTTCCATCATCTTATTTTAGTAGCCTTTTTAATTAGCCATTTTTCATCTTCTGTTGTGATTCCGTTACTTGTTACCTTCTAATGCAAAACACATGTAGATGTCAGGATACACAAAATTGGACTCGGATAGTAGATAGCTTTTTAGATGATTTTCGAACAGTTTTCTCATAAATGCTGTATATAATCAAACTAGGAGTGTGTTTGCTGGTTCAGGAATCTGCTTTCCTCTTGATGATTTTGCATCAAACTGATATTCTTGATGCCTTCCAGATTCTGAGCAAAATAGTGTGGCAACAAAATTTTGTATAACATAGATGAGTTACAGCCATTCTTTTGATGATTAATTGACACTTGTTTATGCTTTCGAACAATAAACATATATATTTCGGAGCATATTCTAAGGTAGAATTTTTGTTGAGTCACGCATCGGTGGGATGAGGAGAAATTGGTCTCTTGACAGTGTCTTGAGCAATCCTCACCTCTTGAACTAGTTTTCGGGCTTGAGTTAGGTCTAAGGTCCATAGCATATAACTCGAGCCAGACCCCAAGATGTCCAGAACTAGGTGTGAGGAGGTTTTGAGTACCACATCGATGGGATGAGGAGAAATTGGTCTTTTTATATTGTCCTGGGCGATCCTCACCTCTTGAGCATGCTTTTAGGGTGCTAAAAGATACTACTACTACTACTAAAATAGTCATATAACTCAATGCTAAAACTGTTGGCTCCTTTTCTTCGTAAAAAATTGTTTCCCTAGTAGTCATTTGCTGTTTTGTTTTCACTTCCAGGGTCTGAATGGGTGATGCTCTCGAGGCCATTCCTTGAGTTTTGTATTTGGGGTTGGGACAATCTACCGCGCACTCTTCTGATGTACTACACAAATTTCTTGTATTCTCTCGAGGGCTACTTCCACACCATTGTCTGCAATCACAAAGACTACCAGAACACGACAGTGAACCACGACTTACATTACATCAAATGGGACAATCCCCCAAGGCAGTATCCTATCAATTTAACACTGAAGCACTTTGAGGACATGATCCAGAGCGGTGTCCCCTTTGCTCGTACTTTTGCTACTGATGATCCAGTTCTTGATAAAATTGACAAGGAAATCTTAAGAAGGTCTCATGGCGTGTTTTCGCCAGGGGCTTGGTGTGTCGGAACTTCTTCTTTAGGTAAAGATCCTTGTATAGTTTATGGCAGCATAGATGCTGTCAAACCATCAGCAGGCTCAAGAAGCCTAGAGAAACTTGTACTTAAGCTCCTTGATACTGAAAATTTCAGGTCAAGACAATGTAAATAAATTATTCTTTTTGCCTCTTTGCTTTGTATAATTATTATTTGACATGATTGAGAATCCTTTTGTTTGTTATTTGGCTATAACAACATATACAGTTATATACCTAATGTGATCCATGAGTGGTTAGCGGAGGATGGTGTATACGTAGACATTATCCCAATCTTGTGTAAAAGTTGAGAGACTATTTTTGATAGACTGTTCAAGAGGTCCACCAAATGTTCGTATCAATACTCACAATTACTCCTTTGCTACAACTCACAAGTTAAAAATCTTAAAATTTATGTTACAATAATAATTTATTTAATGTAATCTCATAAATAGGACTTGAAGAGGGTGACTGTATGCAACATCATTCCTATCTTGTTAACTGTTTGTGACCGACCTTCGGCTTATGTTTAGCATATCAAATCATATGGAAAAAAACATATAATAATAAATAAGTCACATCGGAAATAATGAAGAAAACACAATAGCAATAACAATTAATATGATAATCAAAACGGAAGAAACAACATATTACAATAAATTAAACGGAAAAGGCTCAAAAATACCCTTAAACTATCTGAAATAGCTCATATATACCCTTAAACTATATTTTGGCTCAAAACTACCCTTCCCGTCAAACTATTGGATCAAAAATGCCCTTCTAATTAACTGAAATTGTTAAATGCCATGTGGATGCCACATGAATGCCACATGGCATGCCAATAGGATTCCACTGCCACGTAGACTAAATAAAAAGGGTCAAAAATACCCTTAAACTATCCGAAATAGCTCATATATACCCTTAAACTATATTTCGGCTCAAAACTACCATTCACGTTAAACTATTGGGTCAAAAATACCCTTCTTATTAACAGAAGATGTTAAATGTCATGTGGATGCCACATTGCATAACAATAAGGTTCCACTGCCACATAGACTAAATCCCTAAATCCTAATTACTCCCCCCTCATTTCATTATTTCCAGAAACGATATATTCACCCGTTCTCCCTCATTTAGCGGCTAGGGTTTCACAGTTTTCTTCATCGCTGGGTTTCAAAGTGGATATTCTTGGTTGTAGGTTAGTAAAACTTTTTTCTTATTTCATAATGTTTATGATTTCAAAGCATAATAGTTAGGATTTCACAACTTTCCCCTATCAGCTAAGGCTTCGTAGCTTTCTTCGGGGCTGAGTTTCAAAGTGGATATTCATACTTGTAGGTTAGTAAATATTTTTTCTTATTTTATTATATTTACGATTTATAAGTATGATAGCTAGAATTTCACAACTTTCCCATCATTTCGCGGCCAAGGTTTCTTAACTTTCTTCGGAGCTAAGTTTCAAAGTTGATTTTAGTGGTTGTAAACACAATAAAATAAGAAAAAAGTTTTACTAACCTACAACCAAGAATATCCACTTTGAAACCCAGCGATGAAGAAAACTGTGAAACCCTAGCCGCTAAATGAGGGAGAACGGGTGAATATATCGTTTCTGGAAATAATGAAATGAGGGGGGGAGTAATTAGGATTTAGGGATTTAGTCTATGTGGCAGTGGAACCTTATTGTTATGCAATGTGGCATCCACATGACATTTAACATCTTCTGTTAATAAGAAGGGTATTTTTGACCCAATAGTTTAACGTGAATGGTAGTTTTGAGCCGAAATATAGTTTAAGGGTATATATGAGCTATTTCGGATAGTTTAAGGGTATTTTTGACCCTTTTTATTTAGTCTACGTGGCAGTGGAATCCTATTGGCATGCCATGTGGCATTCATGTGGCATCCACATGGCATTTAACAATTTTCGTTAATTAGAAGGGCATTTTTGATCCAATAGTTTGACGGGAAGGGTAGTTTTGAGCCAAAATATAGTTTAAGGGTATATATGAGCTATTCAGATAGTTTAAGGGTATTTTTGAGCCTTTTCCGTAAATTAAAAAATAAGATAGGAGAGTCAGATTAATTATAGTAGGAAAAAAGAATAAATATATCCTCAAACTATCGGAAATAATATGCAGATACCCTCCGTCATAATTTTGCGACACTGACGCCCCCGCCGTCCAAAAATTAAAGCATATATTCCCTTTATGCTAACGAGCATACACGTGTCACAATCTTATCCACCGATCCGATATTTATCAATATCGAATCGATGAATAAGATTGCGTCACGTGTCCCTATTTAGTCTTCCCATAGAGTGAAGGGCCTATATGCTATAGTTTTTGGACGGTATGGACACCAATGACCCAAAAGTAATAACATAGGGTATATATATGCATACCATTTACGATAGTTTAAGGGCATATTTATCTTTTTTTCCCATTATAGTAATTAGTATGTGATAAGAAAAACTAGACAACACTCAAAATACCTGCTAACGTGTATATATATTCCGTAGAGTATGTGTGAATCTTCTTTTCACATATCGAAACCATCTCGGCACCGAAAAACCGAGGGTCAAAACCGTAAAAGGACAATAGAGAATGAAATAGCGGGAACACAAGCCTTTGACTTTAAGGTCGTGTTTGGTCAAACTGTCTGCTTTTTTTTTTCTGGTACTAATAATAATTGTCTTTTTTTTCGGACCATTTCAGTGTTGTTACTGATTCTTGTCTTCAAGGACACTCAAGTATATCAGGTTCTTCACTTTTTCCCCCTTTTTTATTTTTTTGGATAAATTATTTTAGGGTTTTTTTGTTGTTTGAGATTGAAATTCAATTGTGAAATTTGTTAGTTTTATATCTCAATTGATTTGTTTTGTAAATTGTGTTAACAAAAAAAAAGGGAAACTTTACGAAATTTCAATTGATTGTTGTTTAATTTGTAATTTCTGTAATAATGTCTGATTGTGTTACACAAATCAAGGTTGCATTTTGGATTTGTGGGTAGTAATGTAAAATTTTATGATGTTAGTAACTGTTTCATAAGTTTTTTTCAATCCTACTGTTTGATTAAATGGTAAAAAAAAACACTTTTTTGCGAGTTTCACATCTAACTATCAGTTGTTTCATTTTTTTCTCTTGAACTATCGCCGTCTAGTCAACTAGGTGTGTTTTAATACGTAGATGTGCATAGTTTTGGTAGAAAAAGGGAAAAATGGATAGTTGGGGTGTGAAACTCGTGGAAAAAAATGATAGTTCAGGTGTGTTTTTGACCATAGTAAGGTTAAATGATTACGAGTTGAAAGTCTCGTATATGGTTCTTAGATGGGGAGAGTTTTATGATTGATTTGATGAACGTCTTGAGATTCAAGAAGTTGCGGATGATATAAGTAGTAAATACATGTTCCTCCCCGTGTCGTTATATATGTTATTGTTTGTGATAGTTATGCTTACTTGTTCTTTTAGTACAAGTAGCTATTGAGTTTGCTATGAATCTTTACTGTTGTCCAACCGTTATTGAGGCTTTTGCTTCGTATCTTCTTGCTTACAATTGCAAAGAATTGTACTACTGAGTTGTTCTGGTCGACCTACGAAAGCATCAGTTAATCAACCGTACTGCATCAATCCATAATGAGTTGGGGTTCATTATATTATCCTTTGTATCCTCGTGAACAAATACGAGAGGATTAAATTGGTGTACTAACTCCGCGATGTCATGTTTTTTCTCCTTTTTTTTTGTCACAAGGAAATCTGCTTGTATGATGGATGGCGAAACCTCTGCAAGCACTATTCAAGGGATCAGCCGGAGACGTTCTGAGGGCAAGAGTTCGTTCCGAGCTACAGCAGATTATGATGACAAAACTTTGCATATTAATCAGCATACACCGACTAGGTGATTTAATTAACTGATACTTTTCATTCTCTTATATTTTTCTGTATGGTTATGAAGACCTATAAATGGTTCTAATTCCTATATATGCTTATGAAATTTTGTAAAGTGACACGGCAAAGCTGAAGAAAGGCTCAAAAATTGTCGGAGGAGGTCTAAGACAATACAGTATAATGGGTCGGTGATAATTTAAGGAATGCTTAATGTCCTATAAATTATGGCCTTTTGTGGGTAACTCCTTTTGTTCTGGATAACGATTTCAATTTTGTCATTTTTAACTTGTCAATTTGCAGTTTGTAAGAAGGTGGAAGATAAGGGACGAATCACATACAGTGAGGTAAGTTTGACCCTTGTTCTGCTAGACTAAATGACCTATACACTCGAAAAAAGAGTCTCGCGAAGGTAGACCTCGTCTATAGTCTCGCGAAGGTAGACCTAGCCTATACACTCGAAAAAGAGTCTATACACTCGAAAAAGAGTCTCGCGAAGGTAGACCTAGTAGATATCTATCCTATGCATCATAAGTACTCAAACCTTCTCGGTCTTCGCAACATTTCTATCTTCACTTATTTTACTAAGAATTACCTCCTAGTATCTCTATTCTGCTGCATATTTGCTACAGCCTATAAAGGATAAAATGACTGCTTGGGTTTTTGAACTTCAATTTATTGCTCGTTCAATGAAACGTTGCGGTATTGAACATTATTCGTCATGCTTAAGAGAAAGCCCGTATGAAAGATTGCTTTTTTGGTAGAGATATGGTGGTATTGAATCTTAAACTAGAAGAAAAACATTGTACCGCCATAGATATTTTAGGCGCTTACACAATTCATCCTTGCTAATGTGAAAACTTTTCTTTTCTCCGCTGTCTTGATTCTTGTTCGTCTTTCTAGATTTTCCTGGTATATGCATATGACATATAGATTATCATTCTTTATACATAGGTTGCGGACGAAATCATAGCCGAGTTAATGACAATGGAAAACAGTTCCTCTGTTCCCCTTAATGAGGTTAAGTACAGATCTCAAGACGTTAATTATTTCTTTTCTCCGTCAACTATGATTTGAATAGAATGCTTTATAACCTTTCCAGTCAGATGAGAAGAATATACGTAGACGAGTATATGATTCGCTCAATGTCCTTATGGCCCTCGACGTTATCGAAAGAGATAGAAAGGAGATCCGCTGGAAAGGCCTTCCTAATTCAGATGCAAGGGACATGGAGGAAACTAAGGTTAGCAGGTAGCTTAAGATTTAAAAATTTATCGTCATTTCTCACTATCTTTTGTATGTATGCGTAAGGCTTAAGCTTTATGATCGTATGCTGATGGAAATCTTGGACTGTTTGAAAGCGGTTGCTTTAGTTGCTAAGGGTGAAACAGTAATTGTGACAGATGCCTAAACTGCATTGATGAGCACAATGGCAGTCTAAAAGTATATATATATATATATATATATAACTGATCCTAGTTGTATAAGAATGCTTAATTCCTTGGCCTCATTGAGAAGCGGGCCTGCGTTACAACTGATTCCCACATTTCTGTATAGACTCGCCGTGTCTTTCAATGATATTATATAAAAAATCTGTATTTTTCCAGAAGGGGCATGCAGAGTTACTGGCGAAGATTGTGAAGAAAGCTGCATATCTGAAAGACTTGGAAGAGCAAGTATGTTCATTGTCTACTCCTTTCGTACTAATGTCATAAGCTCTTCAAATAAACATCGAGAAAAACAGTACATTCACCTAACTGAATTGTTCCAATGATCTTTAACTTTCTGCACATATTGGGAAAGCTTGCAAGTCTGCAAAATCTTAAGCTGCGGAATGAACAGTCGTGTAAATCTACAAATGGCCCTTCACAAGGATTCTCTTTGCCATTTATACTTGTTCAGGTATAAGGCTTTAATTTTTCCTCCGAAATTACTGCATCTACTTATTTACATGGTAGACACTTTAATTATGCAATGATTAAAGTTAATGGTACTTAATTATATCTTTCAGTCTGATTGATTTTGTTTTTAATACTGTTCTTGAGAATAATTTTGTTCCCTATCTTTCAAATGATGTGTTATTATGTCTAGCTCTTTGGCTGAGCCACAAAGCTCACATAGAAATATGAAACAAATAATATTCTTATTAACTTCCAAAACACCTTCACAAGGTACGGAGATAAGGCTACACATACATCATCCTTCCCAGACCCCACTCGTTGGATTACACTGGGTATGTTGTTGTATTTACATTCCAAATGGTTTTGGATAATATGCATGTTTGTGTGGAATTTGTTACAAGCATGTAGAGCTATCACAGAAAGCACGAGTTGGTGGGCGTTCGGAGTTGGAACCACCGTTCGAACTTAGGATTTCCAGGACTGGAAGCACCCTACTTGTTTGACACATCACTTGCAGTTCACTCAGCTAGTTGTTTACTCCTGTCGTCCTAATTTATATAGCACTTTTTGACTAAGCACGAAGTTTGAAAAAGAAAGGAAGACTTCAGAATTTTGAAATTTGTGGTCTAAATCAATCCTTTAGGCATTGTGTGGCTATAAATCATTTCAGTAAGGTTAAACAAGGAAGTAAGGTTAAGTTATATCTAATTATAGAAAAGTAATATTCTTTTCTGGACAAACTAAAAAGGAACGCGACTATGTTCATGGACTTTGATATGGGCATGGGGGGTATGTATCAACTATCAGGTATGGAGCTTGTAAGTATCGTTATGGACATTTCCAGTGTGTAGCAAGCTGTTTTAGTATAACTTTTAAGGTTCTGTCCAAAATATTCACACCACCTTATTAATTTAACACGGTTACCTCAAGACAAATGGATAATCCACGTTCATCGTAATTATTGGAAATATATTCGACTTTCTGTAAACTACTCTTGAACTTCTGAGATGTCTATGACTACATGCGTATAATTTGCAGAGTTTTCCTTTTAACTTACCAAAGAAATTTTGATACGGATAGTAACCTTTCTGACTTGTTTCTTATTTGACAAAATACTGATATAGACTGCTCCCCATGCTACGGTTGAAGTTGAAATCTCGGAGGATATGCAGTTGGTCCACTTTGACTTCAACAGGTACGTGAACATCTTCAAAGGCCAACTGATATTATATCATTTGGCATGTGATTAAAATTTTGTATACAGTAAGAATTCGTAGTCCTCCTCATAGGACCGATAATAGATTCTCCCCACAAAAGAAAGCAGCTCTTTATCATGCAACCTGTTTTTTGCATTGTGCTAATTGGATTAGAGTTGCAGAAAGGCGATTGATATCAGAAGATTAAGATACTTCGTAGGTTGCATAGGGTAGATCTCGTGGGAGGGGTGGTGGATGGTAATGAATCTTCCCCTTCAATTTTAGTTTGAACTTTTCAATAGTAAAAAAAAAGGGCAGCCTGGTGCATGAAGCATCCTGCGTTAGCAAGGTCCAGCGAAGGGTCATACCCCAATGGATGTGATGTAGACAACCTACCCTAGTGCAAGCATTAGTAACTACTTCCACGACTCAAACCCGTGACCTATAGGTCACAAGGAGATAGCTTTTTACCGTTGCTCCAAGCCTTCCCATCAGATTTTAACTTATCAATATTTAGTCGATCCCTGCTGGTTGTGGTGGTCTATATTGGAACTCCAAAACCTTATGTCACATGGCAACCTATTGAAGATCATGTCCATGATCTTTGACGTTAAATGTAAATAGCAAGTTGGAATTTCGAAAACCTACCAAAGGAGGAGTTCAAATCTGGAGAAAGATGATAATGAGAGAAGAAAGGGGATGAATCACATATGTTTCTCGGACTCTTCAAAAATGCCAAAGAGTGCGTCTCGAAATCTTCGAAACTAGTGTATTTTTGGAGAATCCGACACATATGCTGCATCAAAAGTGAAGAGTTCTAGCAACTTAGTGAATCACCACAGCTTCACTATTTATGCAAGATACCATCTATCCTCTTTCATCCCAATTAGGTATCCCCTTTGGTTTGAATTCGATTACCATTGTAAGGTGATGTTGCCTTCTTTTTGAAGAATTTAAACATAATTTAGGAACTATTAGAACCATGAAATGTATGGAGAAGTGTTAATAGAGAGATTACGGAACAATCCAAGACGAAAATAATACCATTACATATATTCTTTTTTCTCAAGTCAAATCTTAGTTTCCCGACCATAAGTAGTTAGGATTTGCATATCGTTGTCATCATCATCGTGAAAGAATAAAAAAAATTCTGTTCAATATTTCTGCATTATCTGACGTAGAAATGCAGATTCAGTTTACTAGCATTTTCTTTTTCGAGTTCTTTCTAAACATGAGTACTTCTCTTGTTGATACTTTGGCAGCGTTCCTTTCTCATTGCACGATGATGCTTATGTCCTAAAACTGATGCGCAACTATGAGCTCTTGGAGAGTGAAAGTGTATCTCGAACATCCTAAACACACTCATCGTGTAGCTAGTCCTGAATGTCGCTTCAGGAGGCAGCTGATCGAACTCTGGAACTGACATATCTCGAATGATACTTTGTCAATCGACGTAGAGACTCCAGAACTCGTCACGGAGTATTTGTACCTAACAGGATACATAGTCAATACAACTTATGTAGAAGTTAAAGAGCTGGTATTCATCTTTGTTGTTTTTTTGCAATAATTAAATAGGCTGACACCATGCCTTGTTAGTTTTCTGGAAAATGATGGTATAAGAATTTGGTGAATAGAAATGTTCTTATTGTATCTTATGTTTTCTTTTGGGCACATCGACTCGACTCCTGCTTAAATTTGTCAGTAAATTTTATTTGAGTACCTAAATACATTATAAGTGTTCTTATTAAACACTTTCAGCTCAAAGTTATCATTGGTCTTTAGCGGCAATTAATTCGCTTAATATGTACTCCCTCCGTCCCATTTTATATGTCACATTTTTACTTTACACTTGCATTAAGAAATGATTTAACTTTATCCTTCTACCCTTTTTTTTTTTTTAAATTCAAGTTTTCAATCAATGAATATGAATTAATTTATTTTGATTAATCAATTTAACCAATGAACATGAACAATTTACTTAACTTTTCTAAGTTGGTCAGATATATATTTTCAACGCAAATAACTCACAAGGGTAAAAAAGGAAGTAGATGGTAATTTATGCATTGACTTTATGAAATGACAAGTATTATGGATCAACTATTTATAAAAAAGGATCACATATAAAATGGGACGGAGGGAGTACTTTTTAAGGCAATTAACACTTTCTTACATGTCTCTAAAGTCTGTAGCGACGTTAGATCAAATGATAATTAACTAATAACTAACATAGGTAGAAGTTTTAGTTCTCTTTATCAATATGTATATTTATTGCTGTTAAATGTTATTTTTATCATCGTGGATAAATTGATTTAGAATTTGTCTCTCCAGAAAATAAAAAAGTATAAAAATATAAAATTCACAAGACAAGAACTGAATTTCTTTTTCTTTTTCTTTTTTTTTCTTAAAAGAAGTTTCTGAATTAATAGTGTTTTTTTGTTTACCACACTGCTAAGTTGCTTAGCCCAAGAGACCTTTGAAAATTATAAAATGTGTTTGTAACAATTAACTGTCACAATATGTCTTGATTCTTTTTCACTTTTTTAGAATGTGAAAGTGGGCTCCTTCTCTCTATTATATATTCATTTTTTTATTATCCAATATTGGTAGGTAAAGCCTACAATATTAATTATTTATTAATTAAAATATACTGCCATGCACAACAGTATGGGGGTAAGGGGGTGGGGGTGGGGTAGAAGAAAGCACATTTGAGAATGTTTGTCTATAATAAGAACCTTTTCTTTAATTAATTAATTCTTAATTTGGCTTTATTACTTTTATTAGTATTATTTTATATATCTTAAAAACTTACACTATGTTACTCATCTTATGTAATATAGTCTATGCATGTAAATGATTGAATTGTACATTCATTTGTGCTTTATAGGTTACTGGTTCGAGCAGTGGAAATATTTTCAAACGCTTCTCGGTTTCGTTTCAGCGGCAGAGCTCATATTATGAACAAAAGTTAATGAATTATATATACATATATTATTATTATTATTATTATGTTGTTGAGTTTCTTCAATATAATTTCGTTAGAATGTTAACTCCGTCCCTATTCTAAACCCTACTTTTTCAAAGAGCACTTTGTATATATATATTTGATGTTGATATTGTATTTGATGACCTTTATTTGGATTAGAATTAAATTAGTCAATTGACTAATACAGTAAAGTTATATATAGCACTAATATTATAAGTACCTATTTAGCTAGTTATTAATTGAATACAAATTCATGCAAAAAATACATTGTTGTATTAATATCATGAATATAAGTTAAATAAAAAGCTAGAAATTTAAAAGTGCATTTTATTTAACAATAAATTAAATTATGAAGTGTTAGGGACACATTTTACTCTAAATTTCTCTACATATATATCTTGTTCCAAACATGTATCCCATAATAACACTACTTTGCCCTGCATGCAAACATGATAGATATGACAGCCACAACATTATATATTAGCGGAGTCAATCTTAAAGTTATGAGTTTAACATAAAATATATAATAATTTAAATTTAAATTTTATTTTTATATTAATTTTTTTATTTAATATATATGTAAATATTTCATCCAAATCTCTTGTAAGCCAAAAAAAAATAAAATTGTCTCAATACACATAAACTAAAAGATTCCAAGCTCCCTCCCCTCTTCCCTTACCCCTCTATGTCTTAAAAGTTAGGAGTTCAACATAATATAATAATTTTAATTCAAACTCTAAAACTATTATAGTTTTAATTTTATATATATGAATAATTCATCTAAATACTCGCTCTGTCCACTTTTTTTTGTCATATTGCGCTTCTCGAAAGTCAATTTAACTAATTTTCAAAGTTAAACTAGATTACACTAATTCAATAGTTTAAAAAAAACTTAGATATTCAAAAACTATATGAAAAGTACTATAAATTGCAATATTTTGCATATCAATATGATGAAAAAATACATCTTAAAATGTTAGTCAAAGTTTTTTAAAGTTTGACTTTATAAATAGAAACCATAACAAACAATACCGGACGGAAAGAGTATCTCGTAAGCAAAACTTGAAATCTAAGCCCCCCCTCCCTCCCCTTCAATATATAACAAAGTTATCTCTGTGTGATCTAATTGCTATAGGTCACGATTATCGTGACAATAATTATTCATACTTGCATTAAAATAGTCTGTCTACATGACACCTCTTTGAATAATATAACCCTAATTTCTTAAACTCTGTTTATATAAAATATTTTATGTATCAAACTGTCTTACTAACCAAAGTGGGGTGGGGGGAGGGGGTGGGGGGAGGGGGTGGGGTTAATTAATTTAATTTAATAAGAAGCTTAAAGGTTAAGAAAGTAAAGATATTACTAGTACTACTACTACTACCACCCCCTCTCTCGAACTACTAAAAAGTAATAAAAAATACAAAAAATAGGACATAATAGTAAGAACAAACTATAGGTCCCAAAATTAATTTTTTTTTTACTTGTTATAATGTCTAGTAGTATATATATGCTACTACCATAAAGCCTTTCACTTTATTTTGAGCTCCATTATTATTCTCATCAAAAATATTCCTCTCTTAACTTTCCTTTTTATCTTTCTTCCTTTCCCTTTGCCAAAATTGAATACTACTACATCTTCAAAAAAAAAAAAAAAAAAAAAAAATTTATGTGATTCTCCACTAACAAAAACTTTATAAAAGAGAATTTTTATAGATCATATTCAAGAATTTGCTATGAATTTTTCTTCAATTCCAGCTTATCTTGATCCAGCCAACTGGCAACAAGTATGTATTCAATTTTTTTTAAAATTATTATGCTTTTATCAATTGTTTCTATGGCAAAAAAGCATTAAAGATAATATTCTTCACTTTTTTTTTCTAATTAATTTATAAAAATTCTTCCTTTTTTTCTCATCTTTAAATTTCTTGCATATACTTAGATATATAATTATTCTTTTTTTTTGTTTTGTTTTCAGCAAAGTGGGAGTACTATTCAAAATCATCATCATCATCATCAACAACTTACATCTGCACCACCGCCGCCAGTACTATCACCTGGTCCTCCAGTAGTAGCACCACTGCAGCCTCATGGCGGCGGTGGTGCAGGTTCTATTAGACCGGGCTCGATGGCTGATCGAGCCCGGATGGCTAATATACCTATGCCTGAAACAGCCTTAAAATGCCCTAGATGTGATTCAACAAACACTAAGTTTTGTTACTTCAACAACTATAGTCTCTCACAACCTAGACACTTTTGCAAGGCTTGTAAAAGGTAAATAATAATATAATAATAATAATAATAAATATTTATTATGAAAGGAAAATACATGTATTAGCTAGACGAACTAAAATATTATTTTATTAGTTTTAATGAGAAATTGATTGATTGAGGATATTTTTCAAAATGTTTGTAACAGGTACTGGACTAGAGGTGGCGCTTTGAGAAGTGTACCTGTGGGTGGGGGATGCAGGAGGAACAAAAGAAGCAATAACAACAACAAGAACAGTAACAACAACAACAATAATAATAATTCAAAATCTCCGGGTTCTAGTACTAGTACTGATGGTCTTCAAGGTACTAACAACTCGGGTTCTTCAACTACAATTTCATCTCATAGTAACAATTTTTCGGGTCCAACATCAGCAGCTAGTTTGTTAGGGCTTATGTCCCCTCAAATTCCGCCTCTTCGTTTCATGTCTCCTTTAGGTCAATTTAGTTCTGATCATCACCACCACCACCATTTTACTCCGAGTAACCATATGAACTTGAATTTCTCTACAAGTTCATGTGGTAACATATTAGGTGGGACTACTGAAGGTATGATGGTTAGTAACAACAACAACTTACTTGGTGCTGGTGCTGGAGCTGGTGCTGGTGCTGGTGCTGGTGTTGGGGGTCATGTTGCTTCGCTTTTATCAAGTGGAAACCTTGAACATTGGAGGATGCAACAACAATTCCCTAATTTCTTAGGTGGATTCGATCCATCTAATTCGCCTTCTTCTTACCCCTTTCAAGGGGGTGTGCACGAAGCAGTACAATACCTTGGTGGTGAGAGTACGAGTCAAATTAGTAGGCCTAAAATCTCAACCTCAATGCTAAATCAAATGGCTTCCGTGAAGATGGAAGACAACAACAACAACAATAACAATCAAGATCAATCAGCTTTATCAAGGCAATTATTGGGGATTCAAGGAAATAATGAAAATTGGAATACTAGTGCTAGTGCTTGGAGTGATCTTTCAGCTAGTTTTAGTTCTTCTTCCACTAGTAATGCCTTATAATTATTGAAATTCGAGCCAAATCTTATACTATCTTCTTTTTATCACCCAGCGGTCATTCAAAGGTCTTAGCTGGTAATATGAATTGTCTCACTAGTCGATATGTTTTATCATCAAAAGCTTCTAGTGAAGATGGAATTAACACGAACAATTGGAACAGAAGAATATCAATCGATCATCTCAAAACCCTAGATTTGGTAGTTCTTTTTTTTTCCCAAGTGTTTTATTTAAATTTGTTTGTAGTTTGTTTATGGTAATTTATTAGAACATGTTTGGAGTGTACTTTTTTTTTTTTTTTTTTTTTAGCTTTTGTGTAGTAATTTGGTTCTAGGTGTTGGGCTGTAAAGATGATCATATGGCTAACATTTCTAATGGTATATCATCTTCATGTTTGAAATTTTATGGAGTTTTTTTTTTTTTTTTTTTTTTTTTTTTGTATTTTCAATATTATGTGTATATTTCATTTGGTGTTATATTGTTTAATTTCTTCCTAATTCTCTCATTACTCCAACATTTTCTTCTTGGATTTATTATTGATTGGTTTAATCCAAGTTAATTCATCCAAATTATGAATCTATTGATGAGGATTTATTAGATATTGATAAATGCTTATAATTATCTAGAAAATTAACATTACAACAAATAACATATATTTTTCTTTTAGTAAAATAATTAATTATATTATTGTCGCTAAATAATTACAATAAAAAAAAATTATGTGTTAGCTGTGGAATGAATTAATGATCCATGATTATTTGAAGCAATGTTTTTAAATATTTATATCACATGATATGATTAAAAAATCTCACTTGGTAATTAAATTTGGATGTTGTAATTTTACCACTTTAATATTCAAGGTGCAACTTAAAATATTAATGGTACTACTATAAGGTTTAATTAATTAAATCTCTTTGTAGTGGTTGTGTATCAAAATTTAATGACTATTATGAAGACATGTATATTGATATTTGACGTTTATATTTTATTTAATCATTTGAAAAAATATATATGCAAAAATTTAGAAAGAATATGAATGTAAAAAAGGCAAATATCATTAACCTTTCCTCGTGAAATTATAAATTTATAATCGTAAGTGATATGCATGATTTGAAGATAAAAAAATTTCTTATGCATATTTGAAACTTAGTATGTACATAATAATAAATTTTCTAATTATGAGATAATTTGTTATGTGATTTTATCTCAAGTCAATGTAGATAAATTAAATAATATAAAACGAAGAAAATATTAACTTAAAATTGACAAATTTTTAAATTCTGAATTCGTTTCGATGAAATAGTAGTATTACTATTGCCAAAAACGCGTCGGTGTGTAAGCTTTTGGCACTTCATGATATGATTATGATTCTTAAATATTAGTATATTATTTTATTTGATTGGTGCATGCTAGTCACTTCATTTCATTCTGGTATTTCAATATATTATAATGATTATTATTTTTTATTATATAGTATATATTATATGTTTTATAATGGCTGTAATATATGAGCTGAAATGGAAAGGAAAAAAAAATGAATTCTAAGAAGCAACTTTCTAGAGATTCAGTTGCTTCCAGCTATATATACTATATGATTTATACTTTCTTTGTCGTAATTTATATGATACTCGTAATTTATATGATACTGTTTAATTATATAATGTTTTAAAGAATAAGTACTTTTGATATTTATGATTTAAAATAAGTGTGATGAAAATCATTTTGTAAAAGATAAAATGAATGTCTTAAAAGTATATTATTACGAAAAGAGAAATTATATTACGTAAATTGAGATAAAACATATCACGTAAATTGAGACGGAGAATATATCTATTGTTCTCATTCTTCTTAAATTGCTCCAGATCTAATCCACATGCCTAATTATCTAATATTTCATGAGTGTGTTGAAATAAGAGAAAATAAAATCTGGAATATTTCAATCTATTAAGCAAAATAAAGGATTGGCTGGATTTGCTTAAAGAATATATTGTTTATTTAGGGAGTGTTAGTCATGTGAAATTGTAAAGAAACTAAAAGGTTTGAGTTTTCGATATGGATAAAATTTTGTTAGAAGCGTCATTTTGAATAGATGCGTAATGCAAATTTAATCAAAGTTTCATTATAACTCTAAATACTAAATAAAATAGAATTGTTCTATTAAAACCCTGAGAAAGAAATCAACCACCAAGAACAATATAAGAGACCTATTTATAATAAATAATTAATATTCTTTTTTGTTTATTGCAAACTAATTTTTACCTTATTGTAATTAAGTATTTTATAGGATCTCGGGCATTTTCAATTTTAGGTTGATACGAATAATTAAAGGAGATAACATTTTAATGTGGTTAATTTGACAATCTAATAGACGAATGAAAAAAAACTTACACCCAAAAGTGTTAGTCAAAATACTCTATTGTAACATAAATGTTCAGTTAGACCTTATCTTTGTTCGAGCGTCTAAATAAAATACTAATAAATTTAACTAACTATCAATACGTTCAAGCTTTTATATATATTAAACTACAATTTCACTTGTATTTGGCTACACATAAAGCTATTTAGGCTATCACTTTATATAGGAAAATTTACCTAGAATATGGTAATTATATGATCATTGTCCCCTATAAATTTATATGCAATAACTCAATCATTTGTTATATATAATTAATTCTCATAATGATAACTGAAACATGAAGACAGTCAAATCAATGCAAAAAAAAAAAAGATTCTTGGGGATTGAGTAAATGATTCCATAATAATAACAATAATTATTATTATTAATAATAATACTAGAGTAATATGCCCTCTTTTTTAAATGTATTGTGTCACATCGATTTTGCTTTTTTAAGAAATTATAAATAGAAAATAACCATACTATATCATTTTTTAAATATATTAATAAAAATAATGTATTAAAAATAGTTATAATTTAACGACAAAAATAAGTTAGAGACTAAATATATTATTATTAGACATTTCAAAATAATATACGGAACAAAAATAATAATTAAGAGAATTTGTGGTAAAAAAGCAATGATGAGAAGATAGTCAAAGAAGGTAAGACAAAGAGTGGGACAACAACATTTTTTTCTTAAAAGACACGAAATCCAAAAATATGCCCACAACACTAAAATCCTTCGATTCCCAAACTCCGAGGTTCTGTTATGTTATAACGTAATTTCATCAAATTCGATAATTTTAATATTTTATTATTAAAATAAATTGAAATATTTTAAAATTTAACATAAATTTGTAATTAATTATTTCTAAATTATTGATAGTTTTAAAAAATATCTTTCTACTTGACTAAGTAAATTTAAATACGCTATCTATTTGTTACATGACATAATAAGTCGTCTCAAACTCTTGTAGGAGCATGCGATTCTTAATAAAAAGCTGGAAAAAAACGTTGAAAATACTCGAGAATATAGGGTCATGTTACAAGATCCAGTGTATATTTTAGTTTAATTAGTTCAGTAAATGAATGTTTTTTAAGGTCATTAATAGTTCGAAAATAAAATTAAAAATTCATGTTATATTTTGACGCATTTTCAATAATTACCTTTATTAATGATAAGAGGACTAGAATTATCACACACTTTTTTAGAATTAAATTATACAAATTTTGATAAATATTTCAACGATGTATCTTAAAAATTTATTGAATTCTGTACCGAATTTGCCCCCAAGAATTACGCTAAAATTTAAAAATGAAGATGAGGGAAATCAGTCAAAGAGAATAAAAGAACACTACTCTGAAAGACTGAAACAAACGTTATGTTATATGGTGTACGTAAATTCATGATCTTTCTATTAATATTATTCCTTGATATCATGTCATAAAAATTCTAGATTTATATTATTGCACGATATTCGAGGAAGAATATTATATTACTTATAGATATAGCAATTGTTGTTCTAGTTCTTTCTAGTGATTAGATCTTCTCTTCTTGATTTTGACAAACTGGTTTTGTTTTGTCATGCTTCTGACAAAGAAAATATGATTCAGGGAGATCGTATCTTAATAAACATAATTTTAAAAAATTATTTACATATATTATATGCAGATTATTATAAGAAAACTGTTAATTACATGGGAATTTTCCTTTATTTTTCTCGGGAATAGTATGAAAATCTACAGAAATCTTATTTTCCTGCAAATTTTCATATTAATTCCCAGAAAAATCTCCATGTAATTAACAGTTTTCTTATAGTGAATTATAATATCCCTTTAATCTTTTATACTAGCCTTTTGTCATAATTATCTGCGGAGAGAAGTACTGATTTTTTTTTTGAATTTCTTAGTTTCATTCTTGAATTATTGATAGCTTTAAAAATACTCCTAATTGATTTGCCATTTTCATAAAGGATATAATTGATAATTTGAAATTGCACCTCTCTTTCATGCAATGAATTCTGTGGAAAAAGGGTTCCTACCTTGATTAACTAAACTTAAATACACCTTTGATCTAATAACATGCGTGAAATACACACTTAGATTATCTTAAATTTAGAGATGTTTTCAGTACTTCTCTCAATTTTTTATTAAGCATTCATGTTTATACAAGAGTTTGAGATCATTACTTGCTATATTATATAGCAGATTAAAGGTGTATCTAAGATTAGTTAGTTAAATAAAAGAATATTTCAAAAAATTTCAATAATTTAGAAATGAAACTGATAATTCAAAGGTATTTTCAATGCTTCCGTCTTATTCGACTGAAATTATAACTAGAAAAGACTAAAACATGTCATGTTTGTGTGGCCAGGGGCGGAGCTACCTTCATACAAGGTATTCATCCGAATTCCTTCGGCGGAAAAATTATATTATTTATACATGGCTAAAATAAGTTTATATGTATATATAGTAAATGTCGAACTTTCTTCGACTATCTATTTCTACAGATTTTGAATCTCTTTATTAAAAATCTTCGCTCCGCCTCTATGTGTGACAGTATAATAATGTAATTTTAGCATGTGACCATATAGTACTTTACAGTGTTGTTTGGTTGTTACTAATTAATTAACTCCCCTAGCTAGAGCTCTTCTTTTGCTTGGGAATGTTCTCTTACTTTCATGCTTTACACAGTTTCTTCCTTCTTTTGACTCAATTTGAGACATTGATGGTCACTTATAAAACACACGACAATAATATATTTAGTGTAATTTTATAATTCCGTTTAAAAAAGATAACTTTTACATTTGGCTTATTACTACTTTGTAAAAGCAGAGAGAGTTTTTAATATTGACCCTCGACTTAAGTAAAAATTATCAAAAAAGATTAAGCCTGGTAAAGCAAATACAATGGTTCTGCCAAAAATAATATAAAAGAAATGAGTGGCAACAAGAAATAATAAGCTACCTGAAGCAAGAAAAATAACAAGTAATACAAAAGCGGAAGAAACAAGACAAATACTAAAGAAGCTTGCGTTAGCAACGAACGTCGTTACTAGTCTGTTGTTATTTTGTTCATTGCTAAGAAAAATCAATCGTTTATTTACCGCTAAGTGGATTTAGCAACAAAATTTGTTTTTTAGCTACAAAAAATTTTCATCCCTAAATTCAATTTTTTAGTGAAAAAAATACTCAATTAATACCTACAAACCTCCTGTCATAATGCTCGACATCCATAGAGAGAAACTTATGTTAAACGAGATTACAAAAATGATAAACTTTTACTTTCTCCGTTTCAAAAAGAATGACCCTATTTCCTTTTTAGTCTGTTTCAGAAAGAATGATCATTTTCCTATTTTGGCAACATTTTAATTTTAACTTTCCACATGACATGTTTAAGACCACAAGATTAAAGGACATTTTGGTACATTTGACATAACTTTAATTTAGAACCACAAAATTAAAAAGTCTTCTTCTTTTTTTAAACTCCGTTCCAAGGTCATCTTTTTTAAAACAAAAGGAGTACTAATTAACATGATAAAAATAAAAATTAGAGAAAAGTAGATGTATATTTTATGATAATTAAAAAATATATAATACACTTTTTATAAATATTATAAATGAGAATACTTAAATAATGTTAAAATTATAAAAGTTCAACACAGTTAACAAATTATTAACCTCAGACTTCTTTTTTATTTATACGTTTAAACTAAAAAAAATAATATAGGATACAAAAGTAAATTACAATAAAGTATTCACAAACTAGATCACATTAAAAACATTAAATAAATAAAAAGAGGTACATTAATATATTACGATCACAAATATAAATAAACAAATAAATAAATAAATAAATAACTTTGGTTGTATACCAAATTCTGCAAGCACTGTACTGTGTTTAGTGTTCTCTTAAAAAGTGAAATCGTCAATGAGAAGCTTGGAATCTTATTGGAACTTTTTGTAAGAGTGCCTCTGTTATGGTCCCATATTAAGGTAAAACTTTTTTTAAATAATAATTTTATATTCAATAAAATTTGAGATCGAGATATTTAGTTAAGAATGAAGAGGTGATATTTATCAGTTAATATATATTATTAACACCACAATTCTTGTTTGCGGTACGTTTTTATATATATTTGTTATGAGTTTAATTTTGTATTCAGTAAAATTTGAGTTCGAAATTTTTAGTTAAAGAATGAAGAGATGATATTATATTTATTAGTTATATATTATTCACTCCACAAATATTCTTGTTTGCGGTGTGCTTTTATATATATTTATTATGAGTTTAATTTTATATGATTAAGTCCAATATTGACGGATGAAATTATGGTGACTTTAACATGGGCTTCAATTTCAAAATACGAGAATTGGATGAATTCTATTCTGATATCATATAAAAAAATAAATTAGACTATATGATTAAGCAGGAGTAATTTATAATAATTCAAAATTTCCAACAAAATCAACTTATTTTTATTAAAACTATATGATTATTTCATTTCTCTAAGTTCAGTTCAGTACACTGGTTCTATATATTGTTTTCTTTACATTTGTTTCGATAAATTTATCGATCAATTTTGATTTTTTTTTAAATATATAGAGATGTAGTATAGATCATCTTCATAAATTAACGAAAATATGCAAAAACTCTGACATTGTGCTCTAATAACAAATATAGTTGAAAAACTAATTGCTAATTAATTTTGGTTCATTATAATGGTGCTTGATTAGAGTATAATCAATCTCATAGTGTGATTATGATATATATAATCATAGAGAAAGTATCAATGGAAAGACTAATCACTGCTTTAGGGAGTCAAATATAATGGCTTATGGATTGGCTAAAATAGGAGCAATTAATAATCACAACATGTCTTTTAATATTTATAGTCTATTTAATCATGTTTTTAATAATCAACTTATATAAATAGTCTTTTTTTAAAATAAAAAAAATCTTTTGAAAAGTAATGTGTGGGATAGTAGTTTGTATTTTGCTAATCAATTTAAAAAATACTTTATTTTCCTATTAGAGTACCACTTTAATTTGGACGTTTAATTTCAAATGAAAAATGACCTTTTAATTTGTATTCATATTTTACATGCAAAATAATTTTATTATCTTTATTTCATACTCAATCAATCAGAAAAGAAAAATTAACTGTAACGTGTGAAATAAAAAAACATTTGATGTAAAATTGCTATACATATTGAAGAGTTTTCTATTCCTAAAGCTATAATTCAAAATTTTTTATTAATAAATATAAGGATTCGAACCATTTCAACATGCTCGATAATTATACATTCTAACGATATATATGAAAGTATACGAAAAATTCATATAACACTAGAGCCAATGATCTTCTCGTCTTAAAATTAGATGACATTTCTCTCTTTTTGCTCTTGTGTGGGCTCAACCTTGGGGGAGGAACCAAAGACCAAGTTATTGATTTGATCGAATTTAATAACTTTTATTCAAATTATTTATTTACTTCTAAAAATTCTAAATTATATATAAATTTAATTTTTGATTCCGACTCACCATCAAAGGGGTGGTCTATCAAAGAGACAATTTGAAAAGTAAGTAGGTAGCATCCTATGTAACATCTTTTTCATCTTCTAAAGAAGAGCCCTTGACCACAATAGCACTTTATAATATTTTCTAGAACTATTTTTTTTAAAAAAAAAATATATATTTTTTCTATCCACGCTTAATTATTATATTGTGCTTTTCGAAAGTAACTAATTTTCAAAATTAAAATTAGATTATATTAATTTCATATTTTAAACAAAAAAATTAGATATTTAAAAATTATACGAAAAATACTATAAATTTCAACTTTTTACATATCAATATGATGAAAAAATTCATCATGAAATATTAGTCAAAATTATTATCATTTAACTCTCTGTGAAAGAAAATTATGACAATTAAAAGCGGACGGAGGTAATATTTTTTATGAATTTTTATTTTGATGTAAATTCCGAGGCTTTCCTAATATAGAACTCCATATATATCTCAATTAGTGGCACTTTTTATTTTTATAAATTTAAGTTATGTAAATTTTCATTCGTATTTCATAATATGTTTTTTCCTTGTATTGACATAATTTTTTTTTATAATTTATCGAAAATAAATCTACAGCTCAAAATAATTGTTATTTTCATAGGAAAAATTTTATTAAAAAAATACAATGCAAATAAATATATTGTAATAGGACAATTTCTGCCTCAGCAATGTCGAGTCCTAGCTATAGTGCATACTCCACAACATATATATTAATTATTTCTCATAATTTTTATATTATATGGTTATAATTTATATATGTTCAATATTGAAACGTGGCCTTGTGTGCTAGTGATTTGTCGTTTCTCAATAATAATAATAATAATAATAATTTATATATAATGTGTATGTGTTTGAAAATTCGTATTATTTGCTATTGTCACTGTTTTTTTAACATTATATTTACTCGCGCCTAGAATTTTTCAGAAATAAATCTTTTTTAGCTTCATTTATATCGCTTTTTAAAACTCCACTTACTCTTACTGAATATGTTGTTTGTGTAAGTCTATTTGAGAAACTCGTATTATATGTTGTTCTCACTGTTCCTCTTTTATATTATTTTTGGTTCTATATGTCTGGTTTGAAATTACGTTATTCGGGCCTAGAATTTTTCCAATTTTTTTTAATCTTTATACAATATTTTTAGTATAATATTTTTACTAAATATATTGTTGTTGTGTATATATCTTAATTGAACAAATTCAATAACACATGTAAGTTGTTTTTATTTTATAAGTGGTCAAATCCAAGTAGCACAATATATATATATATATATATATATATATATATATATATATATATATATATATATATATATATATATATATATACAGTAATATAATAATTCGTGGTTACGTACGTTTGACCTGTTAATATCAAAGTTGTAGTAGAGTTGAATGATATGATTGCATGAATTGCATGGATGCTTACGTAAAATAGCACTTTAGGTTTTTATTTTTTTAAATTTTATCTTCAAGTTAATAATTATTTTACAAAGTTGTTTGTCTTATTAAGGCCACTATGATTCCTTATCTGTTTCTCATGCACACGTTCTAAGATAATGTCCTTTTTTTTTTTAAATATAAAAACTAGGGGAAATGACCATATTGAAATATCGTAAACGATATACAGATATCTTTCGTCATATTTTTAGAATATTGGCGTCTTGTCGTTCAAAAATTAGAGTATATATATATAGGGACGAGTGACGCAATCTTATTTATTGATCCGATATTTAATAAATGTTAGGTCGTCGTTGGATAAGATTATGATACGTATATGTCCGTTAGTATAAAGGGTATATATGCTATAGTTTTTTGGACGTCAGAGACAACAATGTCTCAAAAATATGACGGAAGATATGTGTATATCATTTACGATAGTTCAGAAATATATTTATCGTTATTCCCTACAAGTTAAATAAAATTCTAAAGTACTATAGTTTCACTATAGTTCTTATGTTTCAGAGAATATATATATATATATATATATATATATTGTATTAAAAATATTGAATTTGAATTAATGAACCGTTCTAATGTGACTTAATTATTGAAAATGGATCGTGGAGATGACTAATTACCTATTGAGCCAACTCCTCTCATCAAGAGTAATGTGCGATTTACTATAGCTACAGTTTAAGAAAATTGTTGTTCAAAGTTACAATTTATCTAATTCTTGCTATTCGCCTGATTTGTATAATTTGTATTATTTGATTTCTGATTATATATATATATATATTGTATTAAAAATATTGAATTTGAATTAATGAACCGTTCTAATGTGACTTAATTATTGAAAATGGATCGTGGAGATGACTAATTACCTATTGAGCCAACTCCTCTCATCAAGAGTTATGTGCGATTTACTATAGCTACAGTTTAAGAAAATTGTTGTTCAAAGTTACAATTTATCTAATTCTTGCTATTCGCCTGATTTGTATAATTTGTATTATTTGATTTCTGATTATATAAATTTAGAATTTTATACATGCTTATCCTAGCTATTTGTATAAGATTTATGATAAAAATCATAATAAATTACCTTGTTTATATATTGACAAGCGAAATATAGAAACAAATTTCTGTGAAGCGCAATTATCAAAACTATAGCTATAGAGACTTATTATATCTATTATGTTCGTATTTTCTGAAGTTTTCAACGACGAGAAGTATCATAACAAAGATGGGCCGAAGACCTGAGGGAATAGCTGATCCATTTAGGATGGATACTGCAACCTATTGGGCCATAGGCCCAACAAACAAAGCCGAACGTTATATATTTATCACAATAAATAATCTTTTATAATAAGTTAAAAAAAGAATTAAACAATTATCATTGAAAGGTTTTCTCGTGTTTTTATCTACCAATTTCTGAAAAAATTTATCTTTTGTGGATCTTTTTTCAAAAGGATCGTATATTGAAAAGTATTTGTAATATAATGGACCATAAATTAAAGTTGATCTGTCATATCGTCGGTATTATTGTACATATAATTGTTCCAAAAAATCATTTTTCAAGTTGATCATATACCTCATTACGTAGCCAAATGAAATGTTATCATCCAAGATATAAAGTTAGAAAATGATTTTGATCAAAAGCAATGAACTATATATATCAAAAGGACCATTAGATTTTAGATTTTAAAATGTAAATTACCCCTACTTGCACTTTGCAATTCTTTACAATATGAGATTTGTACATCTACAATTTACAATAAAAATAACCCTTTTATAATAATTGTATGTATATTAATCATACACTTATTATATACTTTATATACACTAAGTATATATCAGGAACAATTATAAACTATATAGCATTTGAAAGTTGGCTCTAGACAAAAGAAGTTGCTCGAATAGTAAACATTAAACACCGTTCACCTTCAATCTTGAGATCATGGATTTGAATCGCCAAGGGAGTAAAAAAAGGTGGAAGCTCCTGACTAGGGAGGGGTTGAGAAAATTGACTCTACAATATACGTTTGTGTTAGCGGAAACGTGAAACTAAAGAACAAGGAAGAACAACAATATTTAACGTGGTTCGGATCAAAATGATCCTATGTCCACCAAAGAACAACTGCACTGATATTTATTTCACTCTACAAAGAATACAAGTGAAATACTACAAGAGAGAGAACACAAATGCCTTAGAAGGTGAGAAGGCAAGTGAGAGGATGATTTGAAAATGAATTAAGAGCTACCTATTTATAGGAATAAATTCATCCTATTGATGTCATCCATGACATCACTATGTGTCAAAATTGTCAAGGTTAAGATAGCAAACCATTTTATGGTTTGCCTAACTTTCACCTACCAAGATACAATCTTTGACTTGAATTTTGTACTAATTATCTTCCTACCAAATATTCATATTAATTCATCTTCCATTTAGTTTGATTCCACAAGAACCAAAACCAACTCTTTCAGTTTGTACGTTGAGAAAAATTTATTCACCTCATCATAATTGTTTGTCACAGTGTATATTAAGTGTATAAGTAATGTATATAGTGTACAAAATGATTAGGCATAATTTATATATACTAATTATATAATTTGTAACAAAATAAATATCAGGGTTATTTTACGTTGTGAGCTTTGTTAGACCATTGTATATAGCGTAGAAATTCATATTACTTTTATGATTTAATTGCCAAAAGAATTATATAATTATAAAAAGTACTTTGTAATGGACCACAAAATCGATTGGTCCTATTGGGGTAATTTGTGCTTTTACTCTTATTAGGATCGACGGTCTTTAATTTTTATTCTAACGATAAATAATATGGTGATATAATTTTATTTTTTTCCGTTATTACTGACAAGTTATACCTTTCGCCCACCCCACCCCTTCCGCTAGGCATAATTTTGTTTTCTAATAATAAAAATAAGGATAAATTTATTTATATAATAAAAAATTATATCAGGTCATTTACAAGATAAATTATGCGATTAAGTGGTCTCTAATGCATATGATTGTTCCAAGAAACCAATTTTCTTGTTGATCTAATTATATGTCATTAGGCAGCCAAATCAATGATATCATCCAAGATATAAAGTTTGGCTAAAAAATATTTTTGACCAAAAGCAATGAATGAACTATATATATATATCAAAAGGGCCACTAGATTTGGACTAAACATACTCTTTTAATAAAAAAAAAGTGCTACTTAGATATTCCATGTGGCAAAAAGAATTCCACCTTACCAATTGAAGCAAAACTTTTTCCAAACATTGATAGTGATTAGCACTATAGTAGCTATATATAGCTATTTCAAAATTAATATAACTTATAGTAATAATTTAATTCTTATCTTTTCTTTTCTTTAATTATAACATTTTGACTATAAAAGAAAAAGAATCTCCTTTACCTATAATTTTGGCCTTTTTTGTCTATAAAAATTAGGGTTGGGGAAAAACGAATACGTTATACGGGCAGCTGATTATCGATGAAAGTTCAGATATTCAATTGATCGATCGAGCTATTAAGAGTTCTGTTTTAACCATTGATTTATGAGTTCAATTAAAACGTGTAAATATACGTACCAAGTATAAGGGTTGGACAAAAATAGCTAACGTAACTATCTATAATTAAATAATTTATATTCCAAATCTATATTCTAAAAGCATATCATTTGATTTCATCGTTATCGAGTATAACACACAAATAAAAAGCATAAAGAAAAGTGTATGGTCACAATTTAATGAATTGATTGATAACGTAGATAATTTGTCCTCAAAATAAAGCAATAAACTAGTACAAGTACGTATTGGAGAAAATGTGACGATTTGACGTTATTTTTTTATTGTTTATTAAATTTTTTGAAGAAACTAATAGTATCAAATATTTTACGAATCATATAATGCGTGAATTTAAATAAATGAGAATAATAAGATACTCAAGAGAATAATGAGTGGAAGTATAGTAAGTGGATTACCATTGTTCTCAAGATTACCCTTACATAAAGTTTAATTAACTTGACACACAAATTATGACGTGTTTTGATACGAATAAAAATATTTTTTCATAATAATGCTTTTTGAAAAAGAAATGTTTTTCTAATTTTTTTTTACTATCTAATAAATAAGCAAAATCATATTATATATAAAAAACATTTATACTTTTTAACTATCCTTAGCGATAAAAAGTTTAATTATAATTTTTTCTTAGGAGGGTGCTCAAAGTATGCCTATCTATAAAATATACACACTAATGAAGTGGATTATTTTATAAATTGATTTAAAATATGAAAAAATGAAATACACAAAAAATTCAAGAGAATTTACAACTTACTAAATATATATTTCAAAAGTTATTTTAATAATATATAAATAATAAGTTTTATATGTCGAATAGTGATGATGAAACATTTGGCTCTACTTAGCTCGGCCTCTATATGAACAATAATAAAAATAAAGATTTTTTTCCACAGTAAATCAATAAAAAATTTAAATTTATATTATGAAATACACCCCCCCCCCCCACCTTATTTTCATCAAGCCAATTCATTAGAAAAACACATGATATAAAACAAATACTCACAAAAACATAAGAAAACTTTCTAATCTTTTCACCAGAAAATACAATTATTATCTTTTATCACCATTTTAATAAAATATCTATAAAAATAACCGCAATATATTTTTCAAAAAGAAAGATAATATTTTTTCTAAGTATTGGACAAACTATAGTGTATCTTGACTTTTGAGTACGTAGTTGAGAATGATATGAGAAACACTTTGAATTAAGACAAGTTAAATGAACCGTACCTTTAATTAGAAGTAGACATGCACGTACTTCTTTAATTAGAAGGGAAAATGACATAGATTACTCGTGAATTTTTCTCAAAAAGTTAGTTACACGTTTAAATTATTATAATGATTTATAACACACCACCTGAAATATATATAGAGTATTTTCTGTTATACTTATGTTATAATAAAGACTAAATAATACATTTGATAGAATATTGAGTTATTTATCTTATGGACTTAAAAAATCAATTCCCGTTAACTATATTTTTTTGCTTCTTTTTCTAGTAATATAAATATTCTAGAAATTATAAATTCGCGAACATTTATATGTGAATGAGTTACTTGCCCTCTATGAATACTTTCATGGTTGATAATTGATATATGTATGGACCTATTTGTTTGCCCAAATTTGTACACTACTTATAACTTACTATCTTTTTAACACTCATAACTCTATTATTGTTGAGTGTGTTGTCAATTCTCTATTTAAAAGTAGTTTGTTTTAATCAGAGTTAGTTTAATTTAAATATGATTTGAATAATATTGGAGTTTTTATTAAAAAATAAAATTTAAAATTGGAGTTGGAAAATGTTAGTATTTGAAAATTGATAGTTATGTTTAAACATGAAATTTAAACTTTAAATTATGTGAACAAAAACATGAAAAACTTGTAAAATTTATATTTAAAATAATCAATTACTCATCTTTATTTGACTATACCTAGATAGTAGAGGTAAATTTAAAAACAAAGGAAGCATTGCCATTTGAAATAAGTCGTAAATATGGGGGTGGGGTGGGGTGGGGTGGGGTGGGTAGGTGGGTGGGTGGAGGAACTAAAGAAGAAAACAAGATAAGGAGTACTGGACTTTGTTTGGACGGTTGTTACGTATTGTTTTATAATGTATCATATTATATTGTGTTGTTTTGTGTTATACTGTATTGTTTTAATGAATATAATGTTTGATAGATTGTATCGTTTTCAATTGTTACATAATATTATATATATATATGTATAATTTGAATGATAAATTTAAAAAAAGTAGGGCACTGCGGGGTAAATTCACTAGGAAAAGTTAGAAATAAAAATGAAATATGATTATTAAAATATAAATAAATATAAAGTGAGAAGAAAATAATAAGCTAATGACGTGATCACACCAAATTGGTATTACGTAAATAAGTTGGATATAAATGATACGATACAATAGAATTTAAGTAACTATTAAAACAAATATTATTAAACTAACAATACAATACAATACAATACAACATGTAACAACCATCCAAACAACTAACAAGGTGTGAATTTCCTTGGGTATGGATTCACCTTTATTAAGAAACATTTTATTCCACAATATTAAATTTTTTGATGTAAATTTTAAATTTAATTAAACTCTAATATAAATACCGTAACATAAAAAAAGCGAAAAAATAATTGGGAAGGATAAATATAGTCATTTTGGGATTTGCTTCTCTTCTTCTTGAAAAGTAAAAAGCCTTCACCAGCACGTCACTGGTGATTACTTAGAGATTCTATTAGGGTTTAATTTGAATATATTTGTAAATGGTAAAAATATTTTTTTGGATTCTTTCATATTTCTAAATGTTCCAAAATAGAAAATTATAATAATTTTATGTTCAAATACTTTTTCAAAATAATATTTGGAAAAAAGGTGAAAAAGGACACTTAATATTCTTAATCAATTGGCAAAAAAAAAGAAGAAAAAAAATAGCAATGTGGTGTCAAACTATTATTTAAACCGTTCATAATAAGTATAAGTTATTCATTTGAAAATATTTCATATATATGTCCTCTTTCGTTGAACTTCACACATTTTTTTTTTTTACTTCAAAGATATATAATTATTACACATTTCAACGATATATAATTTTGCAGTCACTATATTTTGAAAGTTAAATAATAATGTTCAAATAATAGACCCTATGAAATTTCTACAAATTCAAAATATCGTTTATGTATATTCACCATTTTATTACAAATATATCATTGATGTGTATAATCGAACAAACATAATTTCAATCATTTTTAATCTAAAAATTAATGTTAAGAGTAATTGAGGTCCAATTATAAAAGGAAGAAAAATTATACTACTTTAAATACATTTGTTATTTTTTAATATTCAAAAATCTAACGACTCCATCATAAAAATAAACTCAAGAAGATTAAAATTATCTAAAATCATATAAAAAGATTTGCACGACTTCACATCTTAGCTGAGGTGAGAAACTCAAACATATTCATTGGGATAATATAATATGTCGATAATTTGTCCCCCATAATGATATTATCGTGACTAATTAATTAAATATCTGTTTTATTGCTTAAATTAATTGTCAAATATTACGTACTGTTTAGGTCTAAGAGGTGACCAACTTTCAACGTAATTAAGTGTACTTTTCTTGATCCAATTAGCACATATATTTAATTAATTAAAAATTTGTCAATGTTACTGCTAAATATCGTTTTCTTTAGCTTAAAATATCATTTTTAAAAAGTGTTATTCCTAATTATTATTATTTTTTGAATAATATGGGATCAAATTGACTAATGTAAAGCAGCCCTTGTGCCAACTTTTTAGTTTTCAAAATTCACTTTTAATATAGCCGTATAATTTTGACTAAAATAGAAAAAAGTATTGGATTCTAATTATGATGGTTAATTGATCTTGTAATCTATTATAAGATTATTAATTAAAAAGATGTCAAATTCCAAGGAAAATTGAAAATCTAAAGATTTTAGATATATCGGTGTTATCTTTTCTATATCTTAAAATAAGAACAATGAAAAATGACTTCAATTTAGATTGAATCCTGATCTCATAAATAGTATTTATAGCTTGTACCAATAATATAAGGGGACTCGATCTTATGCTTCACTATTAATTATATTTTAATTTTTATCAGTTTTGCAATTTATGATTTTTTTAAAAATTAATAGATGCATGTGTACCATCACCTTATACTTATAAGTGTGGATCCACCATTTAAAAATAAATAAAAATTATTTTCACAAAATCTATTATTTCATTCAAATCTTAGTATTGTTGCATATGAAATCATTGGAGGCAATAAAGAATTCTAACTATGATATGTGATAATAATTGAAAATTTTGTGGAAATATTTTTCTTCAAATTTTTATATTAATTCTCAGAAAAATTTCAATGTAATTCACACTTTTCTTGTAGTGTGCACCTTTTTTTTATTAACTTTATTATTTCATTTTCAACAACATAAAGAGTTGAATTTAAAGGAAAAATTCATTTTTTTTAAGTATAAAGTAGGATAAATGAGCATGGTTGCCCATACATGAAATAAGAAAAAGTACTAAATATTTTAGAGCCTGAGATTAGTTTTCTAAAATGAACAATGACAATATATAGGTTTCTGCATTAGAAAAAATAAAACTAGAAAAAATAATTTAATGCCTGAGATTAGTTTTTTAAAATAATAATATTTTAGATTAATATTTTAAAGTGAACAATAAAAGAAGGGATAATTGTATAGAATGACAAACTAATAATATAAAATAAATATAGTAGCTACCCTTTGATTTATTTGTGTTCCATAGCAAACTGTTTGTCAGTCCCTTTCTCCCTCATATTCTCGCTCGCCACTCTTCCTCTCTCGCTCGCCTCTCTCGCTTTATACAATAGAATTGTATAAATTGTGTTTCTAATTGTATAAAGCGAGAGAAAATTGTATAAATGCATGCAAATACATATATCTTGTCCTATATACTTATAATTATACAATACAAATATTTTCCTGTCCAAGTCTCTTTTGCCTTTCTCGTTTTATACAAATTCAAATTGTATATAATTTCTCTCTTTCTCGTTTTATACAATTCAATTATGCCTTTCTCGTTTTTTCGTTTTATACAATTCAAATTGTATATAATTTCTCTCTTTCTCGAATTATACAATTCGCTTCAATTGTATATGTATAGCGAATTATACATTTATAAATTTGCTATAGAGTGCAATTGTACAAACTTTGCTATAATATATAAATATAAATTTTATATTTGTTATATGTGAAAGTTGCTCAAAAAGAATTAGAGGGAGTAGTTTAATTAATTGGACATTTGGTTGATCGAATTAACTATTTTAAAATTTAAATTGTTGAGATCTGAATTAATTCTAATCTCTTATACTCCCCATGTGCCTACCACCATAAACTATTTCTTTTTTAATTACAACAAATCACTATACAAATAAGTTTAATCACTATATGCATAGTTCCACAAGTTGGGGGTCCCAAAAAAATTAAATATATGTAAATTTTATCTTTTTCTCATAAAGATATAAATAGTCTATTTCTAAAAAATTCGTTTTGTTTAATGTATATCAAACAACAAATAGAGGAAAACAAAATCATATTGTAAAAGAAAATAGTAACAATGTTAACAAGTAATTCGATGATAAAAAATAATCAATAGCAATATCAATCGACAATAAACTATGAAAATCACTATTACTACTGATAATAAAAGAAAATAGGTACGATCGTCAAACTATCACCAAACTTAATCTTTAAGACAATACTTAATTATTTAAAATAGCAAAATTAACTATATAATTATCAATAATTTTTACTTAATTACTGCTAAAAAGCTCTTAACTAATTACTTCTTTTTATAATCTATCTCTAACGATGGCGGAATTACAAAATTAGTAAATAGTATGTAAGTTTTCTTCTCAATTATATTAAAGACATGCAAAAAATTTCAACAACTTTTTTTCTAACAACTGATGTGTACCCACAACCACCCTTTGCCTTAAATGGCTCCGCCCTATAACTAAATTACATTTATTAATACAAATTATTAATACAAACGTTTTATTAACTAATAATGAAATTTTATCTATTAACTTATCGTTAATTTGTTAGTATTATTTCAATAATTGAAACAGTATATTCTTGATACTATAGTATTCAGCTCCAGTAAAAGTAAAGTCCAAAAAGTAAAAAATAAAATAAAATTAAAAAAATATTCTGACCAAACAGCAACGGGCAGCTGCCCATATTCTTACCGGGCAGGAACAAACTCCGAGGTTACTTACTCCTTTTATTACCATTTTACCTCACTTTTTAACACTTTCCATTACTCAATTTCACTCCCCACCGTCCCCCCTCCGCCGTGTGGGTGGCGCGTGATATTCACTCTCCGGGAGTTTACTTCACTTTCAATGCTAACAGGGAGGTGGTGATGGGGCAGAAATTGAGCTGTGGACAACAATCTAATGAACATGGATTGTTTATTGCAGTCCAAAATGGTGAGGTTGAAAAAGTTGAAGCTATGGTTGATGAAAATCCAAATGTGATTAGACTTAAAACTGTTCGTGGGAAGCTTTCTGCACTTCATGTAGCTGCTGTTAATGGTCAGATCGAGGTTGGTTTTTCGTTTTCTTGAATAAAAATGTAGTCTTTATTGGTTTCTTGGTGATTCGAATCCACAACCTTGAATTTGAAGTAGCTTACTATCCAAGCAACCCCTTTTGTCAGACTAAAAATGTAGTCTTTTTGCTCTATTGGTAACTCGAATGCATAACCTTAGAAGTGAAAAGCTGAGAGTGCTTACCATTGAGCAACCCCTCTTGTTTAGTTTTTTTTGTTTTTATTTAAAGTTAGATCAGTGATGTGGAGGTGCTTATCATTTGAGCTAACACCTTTTGTCAGATAAAAATGTAGTCTTTACAATCTTGGGTTTTCCTCTTTTTTTTAAAAGGTGGAGTGTTGATGGTTCTTGATCTTTGATGAGTGATGGTTACCTTAGAATGGGAGGTGAAGGTGCTTATCATTAGAGCAACCCCTTTTGTCAGGAAAAAATGTAGTCCTTACAATCTTGGTTTTTCTTGTTTTTTTTTAAAAGGTGGGGTGTTAATGGTTCTTGATCTTTGATGAGTGATGGTTACCTTAGAATAGGAGGTGAAGGTGCTTATCATTCGAGCAACTCCTTTTGTCAGGAAAAAATGTAGTCTTTACAATCTTGGTTTTTCCTGTTTTTTAGACGTGAGGTGGAGTGTTAATGGTTCTTGCTCTTTGATGAGTGATGGTTACCTTAGAATGGGAGGTGGGAAAAAAATGTGGTCTTTAGAGTCTTTGTTTTTCCCTTTTTTTTTGTTTGTAATGAATGTTGATCTTTGATGAGTGATTTTGGATAGGTTCTGTGTATGCTTTTGGATCGCGGGGTTAATCCAGACATCTTGAATCGCCACAAACAGGTATTTAGTAGTAGTTGTGAATTGTGATTTATGTGTTCCTAGTGTATTTTGCCAATTGTGTATTCAAATTCTCAACAAGTTTCACTTTGTGATGTTCATTTGATTGAAATATTGTCAACTTTGTAGCATTTTGGAAAGAGAATCATTGAAATTTGTTTTGTTTTCTTGCTGTTTTGATTTGTGTGATTGTGAATTGCTTCAGACTCCATTGATGTTAGCTGCTATGCATGGAAATGTGTCCTGCGTGGAGAGGTTAATTCAGCTAGGTGCTAATGTATGTGAATTTCGTTTGTGATAGTTTCTTTGACTGATTGAGATGGGTTGTTAATTGGTAATTCTTCGTATGTTTTTAGATTTTAATGTTTCTTCGTATGTTTTCAGATTTTAATGTTTGATTCACTGAATGGAAGAACTTGTCTGCATTATGCTGCTTACCATGGCCACTCTGACTGCCTACAATCTATCCTTGCATCTGCTCATTCGGCTCCTGTTGCTCAATCTTGGTAAATTTCTAATTCCTTCGACTCTGCTCACCTTTGCTTATCGTGTCAAGTGTACAACTTTAGTTTAGTGCGATTTACTTTTAAAGCCAGGATTTTTTTTCAGTCTTACTTGTCAAAGTCCCCTACTTGAGCATCAGGTGCATTACACTATTTTATTAATGAGTTGCAATATGTTAATTCGAGTGCAGGGGATTTGCGAGATTTGTGAACATAAGAGATGGAAGTGGTGCAACCCCATTGCATTTAGCAGCACGTCATGGTAGACCAGCATGTGTACGGATTCTTCTAAGCAATGAGGCTCTTGTCTGTGCTTCTAGTGGTGGCTATGGGTATTAAAACTCTCCACGAGTTGCTTTTACTTAAATTACTGTATGTTGAGGGTTAATTGACATTAAAGATTTTGCAGCCGTCCAGGAAGTACACCACTGCATTTAGCAGCTCGAGAAGGCTCTTTGGACTGTGTACGTGAGTTACTTGCTTGGGGTGCAGATCGACTTTATAGAGATTCTTCTGGGTGAGCTCATAGCTTTTTTAACTCTTCCCTTAACTGTCATTTCCCATATTCTTTCAGTTTCTTTTGTGTATTATTCAGTTCTCTGCAAGTTATTCGTCTTTTGATGTGGAACTGATTGGTTGTAAATGGGATCTGTACAGGCGAATTCCATACATAGTTGCTTTGAAGAACAAGCATGAAGCATGTGCTGCTCTTTTAAATCCATCATCTCCGGAGCCTTTAACCTGGCCAGCGCCTTTAAAGTTCATTACTGAGCTTGATGCTGAGGCAAAAGCTTTACTAGAAAATGCTCTGATCGAGGCCAACAAAGATAGAGAGAAGTTGATATTGGAAAAAACAGCTGTCTCACAAATATCACTTTCGCATTGTGATTCTGGCCTTGAGAGTGATGACTTTGAGGTAACGAGTGTCATGCCCAACAATTTTTTAAAAAAACTATTCTGCATCTGCGTCTGCAATTGTTTGTCTTGGCTTGTCAAATATTTTGATATGTTCAGCAGATTGTTCATATGAGTAGCATTTTGCCCAGGTATAATGAAAGAGCTTGCATTAGATAATAAATAAATGGTTTTACGTATATGGTTGTAAATTTGTTGCTTATATGCAATCCTGTCGTCCTTCATGGACTCCACATACGCACCCAACTTGTCAGCAGGTACATTTTCTGATTATTAGTTCATGACATACTGATATTGTGAACCAAGAATCAGAAATTGAACCTGCTGATGAGATGAACGAGTTGGTAGCTGATTTCGAGTCCACTATGGAGGCTAATATTGGGAGGGGCAAACGAGCAAGACAAAGGCCATCAAAAGTTGCGTGATTATGTAGTGGGAAGTGGGGTGTTGTTGTTATAGGAGTTATTTATATAAAAGTAAATACTAGGGCAAATGTTCTTTCTTTCAGTGTTCTCCTGAAATTGTACGTCAGATTCGTCGTTGTAATTTCCCTTAAAATATCAATACAAATGTTTCTGGTGTGGTTGAGTGATAAAAACAACATCAATACACATACCTAGTCCAGTGTAATCCCACAAGTGGGGCTGAGTGATATTAGTATCAATTGCTAGAAATCCTTCCTATAGTAATATAACTTGCCTCTGGAAAACTTACAAAGCTGGTCGGAAGATATCGTATTAGAATGTGTAGGCACTCGGAAGGGGGAGCTTTGGAGCGATGGTAAAGTCCGTGTGACCTATAGGTCACGAGTTTGAGCCATGACATCAATCACTGCCTACATCACACCCCTTGGCACAGTATGTCCCTTCCTTAGACTCTGTGTGAATGTGGGATGCTTAGTACACCAGTGTACGTCTTTTATCTTGCATCAAGAAGTTATGTCCATCTTCAAAAGAAGTTCAAAGTCATAAATTTGCTTCACATTTGAGTCGGTGATCATCATTTATCTTGCATCAAGAACTCTTCTGGATTAATTATAGATGAACATTGGAGCTTAAGTACTGCATTTATATTTGACCTTTACTACGTATCTGCTTTTAATAACTCCGTGTTTTTCATTTCCAAACAGGCCAGTGATTTTGAGCTATGTTGCATCTGCTTTGAGCAAGCCTGCACGATTGAGATACAAAAGTGCGGTCATCAGATGTGTGCTCATTGCACTCTGGCCTTATGCTGCCACAATAAACCCAATCCTGCTAGCAATAGTGAGAAGGTTCCTTTATGCCCCTTTTGCCGGAGTGATATCACTCATTTAGTCGTCGTCCAGAATAAAATCGACACTTATGAAGAGGTATTAAGTCCCTCAAGGCCAAGAAAATCAAGAACGTCTTTCAGTCATGCTGAAGGCGACAGCAGCAGCAGCAGCAGTAGCACCAGCTTGAAAGTTTTGTCACCCTTAACCTCATTTGGTAAGTTGGGTTGTCGCCATTCAGGTAAAATTAGTGCTGAATGCATTGAAGTGTTTGCTAAGCCTTAAGACGATAGTGACTATTCGTCTATCCTCTCTGATATATATATTAAATCTTGAACATCCTTCGCTCAATCATAGATTTAGACTAATGACAGTCTAAATCGAGCTAGCGAGGAGACATGTTATACCTTATATATTGTATATCTATATAACTATTTGGGGGGGGGGGGGGTTGTACTTTCAAGCTGTTCCAATAGTTGCTCAACTATACCCCTTTACAAATTGAAGGGGTTAGATTATGAAGCTGCTGCCTATTGGCAGTTGATTGAAGAACTTTTGTAGTAATTCCATCTTTGAGACAAAATGTTATTGGACTTGTTGGATCTATGAAACAAATTCTTCTAGTTGTTTATGCCATCCTTTTTCTTTTCCAGTAGTGAAGCTTGAAATTTCACTATTATTAGTAAGGACGAGAATTAAAATCGACAAATAAGAGTACATACAATATTTTGACACTTCCTATGAATATTTTGAAAACACTTGAAAACATGTTTTGAAATGCTTTTTAAGTTGATAAATTAATTACAACACTTCTTTTAATGATATACATTAGCCTTAATGAATTGTAAATTTTAGGCATGTTCCAATTAAGATTGATGTGTATGATTATATAATGTGAAATATTTTATGTGGTTTACTTATTTATATAATAGGCTGTTGAGAATATGTGCAATTTTTTTTTGCATAAGTTGAGTTGAAAGTCTAATTAAGGGCCCGTTTGGCCATAGATTTTCCAAATAATATTTGGGAAATTTTGACAAATAGTGTTTGTCCGTACAATTTGTCATTATTTGACAACTATACCAAATTTCCAAATACTAGTTTTTTCTAGTATTTGGATCAAGTCTCATTATTTGAGATCTTTTGAAAATTGAAATTTTTATCCCAAAATTTTTATCTTTTACAAAAACACCCTCTATAGTAGTTGCTTGCGTTGTATTACATAATTTTTTATGTGAACACCAAAATAGTAATGAAATATTTAGTAAATATTAAATGATGATATGGTTGTTGATGAAAATGATGAACAATCGACTCAAGGTAACAAAGTCGTGTGCTTTGTCCACTTTTCGATGTATGAAATGATGCTTGTTGCACTCACTCCCAACTACTACATTGTTCTAGTGTCATGGACACTATTTGTTATTGATGCAACGAACATCCAATTGACTTGTAATATAAACTTATGTGTATAAATCATATTTTTCTAAAAAAGTGGAATATATTTCCTAAATATTATGGCCAAACACATGTTGAAATTTTTACTTAAATTTTCACTTAAAATAATATTAGCGAAGAATATTTAAAAATCTATAGTCAAACGCTAGCTAAGTTTTTCATTTTTACGAATTGCCCCTATCTCGGAGTGATATTTAATGTTTGCATAAATTCTGTAAGACTTGAGTTATGTTTTGTAAGACCTAACTTGTAGGTAATAAACTTGTAAAAGCATTATGCTCCAAAGCTGAACTTATTGTCTTGTGAGGCATAACTTGTGGGTTATGAAGATCTAAGTTTTGTAAAAATTAAGTGGTATACCTTGTGATACATTATGATATGAAAATATAAAATTTTACTTTGTGATTTTTGTTTCGATATTAGGGTTATTTCCATTCACCTTTTCGTTATTTTAAGTGTTAAAGAGCGAAAATTAAAGATCGTAAATATGACGGGTAAAATTTAAAGATCACTCTTAAATAGGGGCATTCGTGCAAATAATCTGTATCTAATAGAAATAATTCAAATGCCTAAATAAATTTAATAGATATAATTTAAATATCTATGAAATTTAATGATTACACTAAAATGTTTGCTTGTCAATTGAAATTGATCAATAACATTGGAACTTAATCAAAGCCCCCCCCCCCCCTCCCCCTCCCCTATTAAAACAAAATAAACAATCACCTTTTATTAAACCAAAAATTCAATATTCCATCCCAAGTACACAACAAAAATATGATAGTAATAAAATTACACAACAATTAAAAATCAATCAATGAACTAAATGTCCACATAAACATGAGAAACTTAAAGGACTTCCATGATTACCATTTTGATCATTTTGATCAAATAGCCCTTTTTTTGACTCATTATCATGAGGAGGAGCTATTTGGCCACTAATGAACAATGAATTATTGTTCACATTTGAATGATCATGATCTAATAATTGATTAAAATCATCACATCCATAATTAATATTATTATTAGCAGCTGCTTTTCTCTCTTCTTCAAGAAAATGGCCTAAAGATGGGGCAGAATTAATGTCATTTATGTTAACTGCATCAGTAGTTAATTTTGAGCAAAGTAAAAATAACCAAGTTCTTGATTTGTTACTATTAATATTAATATTCTTCTTCTTGTTATTCTTGTTGTTGTTGTCCTTTATTTTGGTTTCCACAATTGTTCTTCTTCTTGTTGATCTTCTTGAAAACTCTAAAATACTTGTAATGCCAATGAGGCTTCCTAGAGTTATGCTTTTGTCATGAAAGAATGATGTAGTAGTAGACTGCAACAACCAACGAAAGAAAATGAATTTTTCAGATCTCTTACGTATAATTTTTTTTTATATATATCTCTAAAAGAAAAATCATAAAAGATAAAGGTCGAATCAATTGACCACCCTTTAAATTTATCAGTAAAATTTATTAGGTACTTGAATTATGATATGTTTTAACTGAACATATGATAAAATATTCTTATTAAATATTTTTTTATTTGAAATTTTGGAATGTGCATGTTCTTAATCAGTCATTATATAAAAGGGTTAACCACTTAAATATATCACTTTTTGTAATTATACATATTAACCTCAATAACCTGTAAAATCTCAAGCCTATTCTAATTGATATGTATAACTAAAGAAAAATGCATATCTACGTTAGAGAACACATAGATAAACTTTTCTAATATAAATCCAAAGTGTTTAATAAAAATATTTCATTGTGTTTAAATAATCAAATTGAAATGGATTATTATTTGAATATTTAAGTAAAATTTACTCTTTTTTCTCAAAGACTTGAGAAACATAATAATTGTTAGGCCATGTGTAAAGAGTAAAGTGCTATATCTCCTCTTCCACTTTTTGACAATACATATATTGTGAATATAACATGAAAAAAAATTAATCATGCATGCTTTTATTAAAAAAAGATTAACAAAAAAAAAAAAAACTTAAATGGGTGTCATAAATTATAATTAGATTCCTTCACATTTAATTAAAAATGTTAAATTCGAGTCAAAAAATAAAACCAAAATACTAACCTAAAGTGTTTTAGCGTAATAAATAATCTAAAAGAAAAGACAACTTTCAAGGCCACTTTTTGTTTTTCTTTTTACCAATATTTGTTCATTTTTAGTTATTTTTATATATAAAATATTCTTTTATACTTTCTTAATCTATTTTTACTTGTCATAATTTTCTTTTTCAGAGTCAAGATATAAAAACTTTAATTAATATTATACGATATTATTTTTTCATCATATTAATTTGTAAAAAAAAATGCAACCTATAATACTTTTCGTATAGTTTTTGAATATTTAATTTTTTTGATTTAAAATATCGAATTAATGTAATCTAGTTTAAATTAAAAAAATTAGTCAACTTGACTTTCGAAAAACGGAATATTACAATTAAAAAGGGACGGAAGGAGTACAAACCTCAGTATCAAGATCAGAAGAAGAATGAGAGGAAGAAGAAGGAGAAGCAGTAATCAAAGTATTGAATGAAATTGATCCATGATTTCTCACATTTAATGGTTGAAGCCCAAGTGGCCAACCTTCATCCTGCAATCCATCATATCATCAAAACTCACAATCAATAAAATAAAATAAAAATACTTCCAAAATACACTAAGAAGAAATATGTTAAAAGAAATTTCATTTTGATGTTAATGAGGGAAAAAGAATATCATTACGACTTATAGTCTAGTAGTATCAGTAACAATCATTTATATACTTCGATTCTGATAATATCGGTTTATGTCTAGTAGTATTGATGAGAATCATTATACAATAGATGTAAGTTCGATTCTTATTCCCTCCTAATGTAATAGGAAAAAATCAAGGATAAAAGAATGACTATTACGAACTTATAGTCTAGTAGTATCGATGAGAATCATTATATAATAGGTAATGGAATGGAACAAAAATTGAAGAAAAGGAGTATACCTGTTGAGCCATGGATTCCCTTGATTGTTGATTTGAAGAGAGATTGATTGATGGATTTAAAGATTAACTAAAAATTAGGGGTGGGGGATAATGAGTGTGAAAAAGAATTAATAGTCAACTTCATAAGTTTAGTTTATATCATTTCTTTCTCTGAATGAACAACAAAAGATAGAAAAGAAAAGTATTTATACAAGAAGAATGTGGTGGCACTGAGAACTAATAATAATAGCATCTTCCAAAGAAATGTAAGCTTGGATAGTAGGACTGCTACACTCTTAATCAGAGATACTGAGTTCAAGCCATGAGCATGAAGAAAAATCTTGTTGGGATCGCCATTCTCAAATAGACGTGATTCGAATTTAGTTAGAATTCCAATGCAAGTATCGGACACCAATCAGAAACCAGAAAGAAAGAAAAAAAAAAGCTTGGTGTATAACTCTGTCTCATGGGTATGAGGGCCATGGTTAGTACAACGTAGTTACCCTATTTTGTATTTATTTTTTTAACGGATAACCTTATGTGTAACTTAAAATTTTTTCCCTTTCAAATATCTATTATTTGTGATTTTTCGTACATCTCAATTATTTCATTAACATGATCAGATGTAGGTTTTTGTGTTACGAATTTGAATTCTCTCATCAAGTGCTTGTTGTCTCCTCATAGCATAATTATCGATTAATTTTTTCTGCTAAAGCTTAAAATATATAGAAAAAAAACATTTAATTTAAACTCTAATCTTTATTATTTGTGTCAATTTCGTTAATTATTAGGTCACACCTTGATTACTTTTAATTGTATGATTAACCATACATAGTTGCAAAGCTTTTTGGTTGAACCCCATCAGTCGTTGGTAAAGGTTACAGGGTCATCATAATTCATAGCTAAAAAGTCTTTACATTTGCTGTCAAGGTATTGATCTTTATCCTTTTTATCCCAATTTAAGACTAATTATGCTTGGCTAAACTCACACAGTTACTAACGTGAATTTAATATAAATTTTAATAGTATTAGTTCAAAGTAAAGCATCCAAGAAAATAATTGTCAATCATGCAAAAGAAACCAAGAAATAGCTTATCAAAAGTATTCTACATTAAAAGCTTAGCCCATATATTAGAGAACACGATAATGAATTAGAAAATGCAAAAAGGCAAAAAGAAGTAAAGAATTAACTCTTACAACGCCTAAGATATACGCAATCGATTGAAAAATTTATCAGCACTCGCTTTCTAATTTGTTTTTAACAAGATGACAATTTATCCACACATTCATATAAAATATTATTGATTTGAGATAAACATCTCGTGCAGAAAAATCTGTGATCTGCACTTCTTCAATAGACATTTCAAGGGTATTTCAGTATGAAAATAGTGAGTATTTAAAAAAAGTACTTTTGTTTACAAAGTGAAAAATGATATGAATATAAATAAGAGACTTTTTCCAAAATTCAACTTCAAGTTGAATTCCACTAAATTGTTTTTCGAAAGGAAGGAGATTATATGGTGGAAAAATCAAACTCTCATCAACAAGGTGAAAGTCACATTCAATTAATTGAGGTATTAAATTCTTATATCGGAATTCAACTCCGAGAAATAAGTAAAAAGAACTTCGTGACCAAACGCGGAAAGTCATTTTTAAAAGAAGTTACTATGGGGAAAATATATCACAGTCTTCAAGTACGGCGATGTCAACGGATATCATTAATAGGAGTTTCACCATCTCAATAATATAATACTCCACAATACTCGAAATATACGTCTAAATTAACAAGAGCAAGTGTCGGTGTGTCAGATCTAAAAAACTATTCTACCACAGTGCCATAGCCCATAAGGACCTTTTTTGTCCATTTTCACATTGCCACTAAAGAAACAATGTGACAATTTGGATCAAAAGGTGAAGATATGGTCTGATGAAGACAAGCTAACTGTCAATTTATGGTAGATAATGCCAAATAAGAATGTCATTTCATAGCAATCAGACATGGAAAAGTGTAGTTATAAACTTTGGAAGTCCATGCTGCTGCCTGGTGTATAATTGCACACGGGCCAGCATGATTGAAAGTAGGTATCATATCAAGGAGAGAATAAACAACAAACATATTCGATGTAATCCCGCAACTCTTGGGTGGGTAGGATGTACATATGCAGACCTTTGGAAGACCTTACTCAACTCATAAAACGAGGAAGATAAACAAAACAATTGAAGTAACATGTAGGAGTCAAAATGAAGGATAAGATACTAGATGAACTACTAAAGATGTTACAAGTCGAGGTTCATGGTTGGCTTTAATGTTACAAGCACACTGGGAGTGTACTACACTATATACGCGACTTCTTTCTATACTTGATTCCATGACTTTTAATATAACCCAATCTCAATTTTGGCTGTGAATTTTCCTCTTGGTCAATGGAACTGCAAATGACTTAGATATAGAGTACGTTATGGAGTACTTACTGTAGGATTGTTTTACCCATTACTACTCTGGCCCATACCAGGTCGATATTCTCCAATTCCAAGCAAGTCCTGTAAATTTTTAATTGAGTTGCTTAACAAACTAATTTACAATAGTAGAGAACTGATTCTTATAGAAAGGAACAAATTATCCAGACAGCAGAAAGTGAATAGTACAAATAGAGATGACTGGCAAGAACAAGAACAGGTGTTAGTAGTATGCCACGGACCATGCATTTTCAATAAGCAAAATGCATGTATGTTTGGTGGAAAAGAACACTGATAAAAGACTACCATATTCTTCTTCCTATGGGGATTTCAGTGTCAAACTCATGAATGGATTTTTGTGCTTAACAAAATCCCAAAAACTAGCTCATGAGGGGAGAATTACTCAAGACCTTACAAGGAGACAATGGCTCATTTCCTTCACCAATATGGGTCACATAGTAACCCCTTTCAACAACGCTCAAGGTTGGACATATGGTGCGTGGAGCCGTGGACAATATGATTACAAGAACATGAATGGGCCAGGCTCTTATGTCATGTTGAGGATGGACCCTGAGCCTAATTCAACCCAAAAACTAGTTCAAGAGGTAAAAATAAGGAGACAACAACTCATTTCCTCCACTAATGTGAGACACAGTAGCTTGTTATTTGACTAATACTTGTACAGAATATAGTTGTTGCAGGAATTTCATATTTGTTAGGATGAACTACAGAAAAAATGACCCAGACAGGAGATAATCTGACTCTAGAAATAGTGCTGGGGTTAGCACATTAAAATCAACTGAAGAGCAAGAATATATGTACATCCATCTGCATATACAAGTACAGCTATGACAATATCCGGCCTAGATAGCATCACGAGGGCCCAAAACACAAGTGTGCCTCAAAGCAGTTTTATTACTCTTAACTGCTCTATGCACCTTATATAAAAGAAACAACACACCCTACTCACAAAGAACAATTTGTCACATAAGAAGGCACAAGCTGCATTGGCTGGCAATTAAGCCTAAAGTCATTAATGAATACACTCCACTAACAGATTAGGCAATGAGCAAGAGTGAACGAACAAATTGAATTTAACGAGGATAAGTAACTCATCTTTTATGGGTTCCTATGGAAGGAAATATATGTACCTGGCATGCTTTATTTTTGGCTCTGGTTTCTGCTGTGCTGGGAATGTCATGATTTGGTTTTAGAAACTTCTTCTCCCGCCGCTCACATGATCCCCATCCATCTGAGAACCTACCACCCCTACCAATGAAACAAAGAAAGGGAAAGATGGAATAAGATGAAAAGTAGTCTAGCATAGCAACACATTTGGATAGGAATAGTTGGTGGACCAAAAGAACATACTGCATGTGTGCCCGAACTATAAATTCAGCACGCAGGACATTACGGTTGTCATCAAACTCAATGGTCTTGTCTTTAATTTCATATGATAGATTGAAGTAAAAAGATATCTTCCTCCAACCTGCACAAAAATTTGATTTCGTTCATGCAGTTTAACTGAGAGTAGAAGAAACCAATGACCAAAGTCTATTAACATACCAGTTTTTTTTATGAAGGGATTTCCAGAAATCATAGTGTAGTCACATTTCTCCAGAATCTGTGAAATGTTTAATTACTTAAGCCCTGATGAAATCACATTCAAGTATACAAAAAATATTCATGATAAAACAACAGCTGTAATTGCTGATCATAAATGTTAACAAAAACTGACTGGCAGTGTAGTTCTATTTATCTTGACGGGGACTTGTAACAAGTTATTCTAGAAAAGGTGCAGACATTGCTCAGATTTTGAGAGATAGTCAACTTTTGCCTGGACATTTAATGATTTTTCGCACTGATTTGCTGATGCAATTTAAGCACAAAATTCTGATTCCTCATCAATTCCTAGTAATTATCCATAGTTTCTCTTCATCATCTTTCCTTCAGTTGCTACCAAACCAAGTTTGTTTAAGAGGCTGAAGTACTTCCATTACCATTAAAAAATTGAGAGATACATTTCTTCTGATGGCAAAAGAAGCATAATGTTCAATGAGGAAATTAGACAAGTGACAAGTCTGTCACCAAGATAGCAATAATGGGAAAATGGGAACGAAACCTTACAAATCTACGAATAGCATACATCTTACTCGCGTCCTTAATGCAAAATAGGTGAAGATGAGGATTACAAATGAGTAGACACAATAACTTGGAGAGCTTCCTCTTCAACTGCACTAAAGTAGCTCAAAGAACAGAAAGCAAAGTTACAACTGACATCTACATTGAGAAAGAGGCTAGTATGGACCGTCAATTTTTATGTGAATCAAAAAATTGAGCTCGCATAACAACAGGTAATATACCAAATTCATATTAAATTTCAGATCGAAAAGCATCATTTATCATGCCAAAACACTCTAGCTGTGCAGCTCTTAAGCAATTTGGATACACTTATACCTAACTTTTGGCTAAACTATTGATAAACGTACTATCTAATGCTGGAAATATGACATAGTACAGTGAAAATTGATCAATTTACCGCCATCGCTGCATTTTGATACTCCTTGAACAGAGAAACGGATGGAAATGGACCAGCCAAGCTATGCCTAACGACACCATCTCTATCCTCACGCTGTCCATGACTCATTGTAGCCACCGGCGAACACTCCGAGACTATCGGACTGTTATACCTGTGATCATACTCCATCACCGGAGCCGGAGACCTCGTCACCGGCGACGAATAACTCGTCACAGACGGATCTCTCTGCACGTGCTTAACTACCGCCATCATATTCGGACTCGTCCTGCTCAGTCCCGAAACGCTGTTAGAATCTGACCTGGACATTTTCTGCGGCCGGTGATTTAGTACCTCTCCGTTATGGTGATGATTTTGGAAGTTTCTAGGGGTTTTGCCTAGCCTAGATTGTGGAGAAGGATTTGAGCTAGGAAAAGGCCTAATTGGAGAGTGATTGTTCGGTAGCGGTTTACTGTACTTAGTGACAGCGGTAGTGGAGGAGGCGGCAGCGGCGGCGGAATCAATCACCGCCCATAATGCAGCGTCGTCTAGATCCTTATCGTCGATTGCATAATTGATCGGAGAATCCATTTTTTTTTCTTCAGAGAAGTAAAGCTTTCTCCAGAAGTTTGTGTTCAACTTTGCGGATTTGGAAATGTGAATCAAAGGAACCTTACCGCCTAGTGCCTAAATTCAAATTTAAAATAGCTTATACTTGTTTCGATTTACGTGACATTTATCAGATTTCGAGATTTAAATAAGTTTTTTTTGACCTTATTACAAGTCGTACTTGTAATTTTTCTCGAGTTTTGTCTTTCTTTGTTGGAACACACACATTATTTCCGCATTGACCTTTGTGCTTAAAGCCACAATATATCTTAGAGTTTGTGTTTTTCGCCTTTGATATCACGTCATTGCTTTTGAACATCTCTAGTTATTGTTGTTACATGAAGGGAGTCTCGGAGCAACGGTAAAGTTATCTCTGTGTGATCTACAGGTCACGAGTTTGAGCCTGGGAAACACTACTTGCATTAGGATAGACTGTGTACATCACACATCTTGATATGTTCTAAAAGTAAACTGTGCCAATGAAATTTCTCATGTATTCGATATTTGTAACACTTGTAATGAAAAGGCACAAAGCTTTGCACAATGCTAGTTGAAATGCTCAATTTGTTGGAACATTGAACACTATGATCTCTACTTGATTTTTTCTAATGTAAATGGTACTAAAAAGAAAAAAAAAAGCTTACCTGTTTCTGCATTTACTTATCAACAGTTGGAAGCCGATGGCTTTAGCCTTGTTCAGTGTAATGTGAGCTCGTCTAAGTCTTAAACAACTAGGTATAACAGAAAAATGTGAAGGCGAGAACAGAATATTATCGATTTGATTCCTAACAACAATTTATGTCAGGTCTCTAAAGAGATTCGTTTGGCGTCCAGCTTTCAGTGGTAGCCCAAAATTTTGATAAATTCTGATTTCACCTCCTAAACTTGCTGTCACAATTACCATCCCCCATGCTGTTGCTTGTATAACATTGCTCCCGTGGCTATTACTACCATCCTGAGACCAAGACGAGGACCAAGATTGTGATCGGGAGCTGCTGGATGCAGATATAGAAGGTGAATCACCAAACCTATTTGACGAAGAGCCTGATGCAAATGATTCTCCGTGACCATTACCAAAATCTGTACGAGAGATTTGAGCTAAGTCTTCGTCTTCATGACTACTTTGAACTCTCTCCAATGTATTAGTTTTGTTAGGTAGAGGTGGCGTATGCCTTTTACTATTTGCCACATCCGAGTTTTCTTTTGTAGGAGAACCTCCGTTAGGATACTGTGGTGGGAGGAAACGTTTCGAATGCCTTTTTGAATGCATCTCTACAAGTGGTGCCTCGTTCTTTACACTACCTAGCCATGGTATGGCAACTGAAACATCTTTACACTGAAATCGCTCGTGAGCTTGAACTGAGATTGAAGTTCTAACTTTTCCCCTGGGGCTCCGAGGCTCTTCCCTCTTCCATATGTACACATGAGAGTCTTCACTTGCACTTATAACATACTTTCCATCTGAACTAAACGAAGCTGCAATTTGACTACTTGTATTTCGGAAACCTGATGCCACCACAAAATAGAACATTCGGTTTAGAGAACACGTGGATGTTGTTTTGAACTCTCGAAAAGAGTATATAGAGAAAATACCTCTAAACTTATAGATCATATCTGATCCGTCAAAAATTCTGATACGAGAATCAGCTGAAGTTATAAGCACTTCTGATGGATTCCACGGAGCAAACTGGAAATAAATGTGTTCAGTTTTCAATATATCTTGAAGAAAACGACACATTAGCGCTAGAAGAGAGAACTACCTGTAAACCAGTGACCTTCTTGAGTTGAGAATTCTTCTTAGGTTGAATTTCGATATTGTCTTTTTGTTCGAGTTTGCAGTCTGAATAATTAACACACAGTGGAAATCAGCTACTGTTTCCGCTGGGTAATTATCAAGTTAATAAAAGATGGTATGTAATGCATTACATACCAGAAGTATTGTACATACGACAGCTTCCTTTATGTGAGCCTATTAAAGCACCCTTCAAGAACGGAAAAAAAAAACGAAGAATTCATTGCTACTGTCAACATTACTTGAACATGATCTATTCTATAAGCTCGTACCACTGTATCCTTGAATTCTAAGGATACAATTTTACATTACTTGTATTATGGCTCGTGTTTGGCGTAAGCTTTAGTCTAGTGAATGTTCCAATATAATACAAGTAAAATAGATATTTCTACCTGGCCATCAGGGGTGAAGCAAGTAGCAGTGACCATTTCATGAAGATCAGTCCAATCTACAACTTTTCGATCAGGTATATTCCAAATCCGAACCTTTGCATCCAGAGAACCGCTGATGAAGTAGTCATCGTCCATTGGATTGATCTGTATGCAAGTTACTGCCAGACCATAAGCTCATCAGAAGCAAATAACGCGAAGGAATCATCATATTTAAGTCTATATTGACTAGCTATAAATGAAATTTGACATCTCACCATAGTCATTGTGCGCGAACATTTTTAAGCAACTTTGAGTCTCAACGTCCCATAGCCTGACAGTCTTGTCTATCGACGATGACAGCAGTTGCTGCATCCAAGTTTCACATTCCATGTTTAAAACATGATAGTAGATATTATTCGATTTGTTTGCAGTAAACAACGCGGTTTTTGTGCTAGTTAACTGAAATGAAAGTGGAGGAAACTGACCTGAGATCTTGACCATGACAAGTCCAAGACATCATCTTGATGACCTTTAAGAGTGCATATTGGTTTCTCCGAAAGAGCAAAAACAGTTTCTGGTACGTTGACATACTCCGGAACTGAGTTACCCTTTTTCTTATGTGATACCTTCCCCTTCTTCCTTCTTTCTGATGTAATATGTCCAGTCTCCGGAAGAGGAGGCCGGTCTGAATTAGACCTAGCAATTGGATGAACAGGGGAGGCGCTGAACGAGCCACTCGTTGGATGATTAGGCGAGGCACTTGCAGAACCTCCCATTGTACCACCAACAGAGTTTAGATCATTCGTTACTTCAAATTCTTGCACTTCCCATATATGAATCAATGTATCTTCTCCTGCTGTTGCTAGATAATGTGCATCGGAGCTGAATCTTATCGTCCATATTGAACCCTCGTGAGCATGAATTTCTTGGCTTAAATGCAAAGCTGTGAATTCTTTGCACGACTTCCCATGCTGACGAACTTTAATCCATTTCGAGGAGTTCTTATTCTGTTTCTGCTGTTCCTCAGGTACAGGTTGTTCGCGTTCTTTATCAATAATTTTTCCACTCATACTATGTGCTACTCCTTTTATGTTCTTCAAAAGAGCAACTCCCCTTCTCTTACTATTCCTAAAACTCTTACTAAGATATGAATTCGCGTTTAGCTTCCTATCATCATCGTGACTTCTTGATCCATTTACTCGTCTCATTAGCTCCTTAACAACGGGAGAATGTCCCACATGTTTTTCAAATTCATCCATAGTAAGTTGTTTCCCTGTCTGAATATCACTCAACTTATTCCACATTCCGTTTTCATTACTCTCTTTGACGATAAACTCCTTTCCCGTGTCCAAATTCTTTATCAAGAAAAAAGAAGCAAATCCCACATCAGGATTCCCATTTGATAACAAATCACTCCCATTTTGCATCAACGATCTGTTTTTTGTTGGCGACATTCTAACAGAACCTGTTAATTGACATGTACCTATACTCGGTGCTAAAACACCAGAAAACGTCCTTGTTAGACGTTGTTTAGAAATGTCACCAATCAAATCATCTTTCCTTTTCTTTGTATTTACAGAAAAATATTGTATATCTCCATCTGATCTCGACCTTACCAACTTAATCGGTTGTATAGTTACAGGCTCACGTTCTTGATTTAATCCTTTTACACGATTCGTCTTAGTTGATTTCGTGTCTTTGATTTTCTCAACTTTCCTTGAAATAGCTCTAACAATCTTTGCACTTTTCAACTTGAGAAGGTCCTTATTGCTTGACAATCCCATACCTTGTAAGAGACGTTTACGACGTTCCTTAATATCCCCTGGTTCAGCCATCCACATTCCATAGTCAGCGCTGCTAAATGAATCAGAAACTGTCTCGATTTCAATTCCTTGGAATTTCTTGATGGAGGCTGATGAAAGAGTCGAAACAAAGGAGAGACGACTGTCCTCGTATTCATTATCATCGTCTGATCCTGAGGATCCTAAGTCAAGAGGAATGGCTGTGGAGAGACGATCACGAGACTCAAAGAAGTTGTCATCGTCATCTTGATCGTCTCCAAGACCATCCCAGCTCATCGTTAACGTTCTCCGATGATCCATCGTAGCACATTGAGAACAAAAAGAGAATATAATCAATGAAAAATGATCAAAGAAACTTGTGTTTTTGTGTTGTGTTGTGTTGTGTTGTTTGTTCTCTAAAGGGAGGAAAGAGAGAAAAAAACAGAGAAGTGGAAGAGAGAAAAATAAGGTAAGACAGACTCTTGTGAATATCTCTTTGTGAAGAGGGAAAATAAAACGGTTGATGAAGTAATAATTTGTCTTACTTTCAGTTTTAGTTTGTTTTTTTAAAAATATTTTCTATACGTTATCACATTTTTGTGGTTATCACTCGAGTCGATGGTCATTCGAAAATAGTCTTTTCATCTCCATAACAGTGGCGGAATTAGAAATTTCACGAAGGGTGTTCGAGTGCATGCTAACACACGAACACTTTAAGTTTGTGTGTCTTTACTCTTTCAAGACGCTTGAAACCAACCGACTACATCATATTGTTATTTCAAGAGTGTCCAAAATATATTATTTCGCCACTTTGCTTATCATTTTGCTTGTATATATAATATAATTTTTCGACGAAGGAAACCTGACAAAAGGGTAGCTACGCCACCGCTCCATAAGATAAAGGTATGGTATGCATACACATTACTCTTTCTAAACTCTATTAGTGGATTACGTCAGATATGTTGCTGTTATAACTATTGATTTTAAATTACAATGTGATATATTTAAAATTATAAGATTAAAGAACATAAATATTTTTAATTTAAGACAGTAATTATTATCATTTTTTTTATTTTCTTAAAGTTTGTATGAAGTTAAAATTGAGAAAAATAGATTGGAAGGAAGTATTACATCTCCTCACGTTGGCATTTAGGTTATCATGTCTATGCATTTGTTGATTTTTTTGTTTTTAAATTTCTGACATTCTTTTTATTCCTAACCAATCATAAATCATTTATTATTTTATTTTATGATTTGCCTAAGATATGAAGAATTGGAAGGTCGTGTATTAAAAAAGTTTTATTTTTTTTTCTAATCTTTTGGAATTTTTTTTTTAGTACTATAATTCTGGCAACAAACTTGTTGGTAGTTATGTAGGCAATAATTGTATTATTAATAAATTAATATAATACAGTTGTCCAAGTGTTTGAAGCCACAATTTGTACCACGAATTATTTGCATGTATAATAAAGTTTATGAATTATGATTATAGCTAAACTATATGTGGCAATTTTCTATTCGTCAAATATTGTTAAATGGATGAGTTTAGTAATATAATATTTGATTTGATTAGATTTTATTAAAAATAAATAGAAGATAAGATCAGATCAAATCGACAAACTTTGCACACAATTCTTTATAACTATACTTATATATATGTAAAATTTAGGCAAATGACATACTGTAAATGACAAATTACATTCCATCCCTATAATATTAATATTTATCAAAAATTCTTTCTTTTTGAGAAATTCGGATACTTTATAAAACAAAATGATACGTAAATAGAAATGAACGAATACTTTAATATTTTTTTTTATGTTAATTGTTACTGTGCAAAAAAAGGGTAACAACTTTCCCATGATTTACGTTAATTTTTAACAAGATTACTGTCAAATCTGCATAAAAAACGTACTAATTTATTGCATTATTCAATTTCATAATATTAAAAATTCAGATTTTGAATAAAAAAAAAATGATTTTGCGTAAAGAAAATCTCTGGAACGCCGATTCTGAATTTTCAAAGATGAATATTTCGATCTTGTTGCGACATTCTGGAATATGGAAAAGTGATGTTATGTATGAGCGATACAAAAGTGATGGGATAGTGGTTGGTGAAAATATTTCGTTCATGAATTTTATTTCAGCAATTGCGGCTGAGCTGGGTATTGACGAATCAAAAAAAAATATAGAGATTAGATATGTTGTTGAAGGGAATTCGTCTCCATTGTGTATTCGGACTGATATGGGTGTAAAATTGTATATAGAAATATTGAGAGCATTTGCATCGCTTTTTTTCGGTATGTAATATGCATCATCAATTGATGATTCAACAATATTGAGAGCCTTTGCGTCGCTTTTTTCACCCTTAACACACATGATGGCACCTGTTGTTGCATCGAAATTTATTATCTCTTCAATACCTTTATCTGAAGTATCAATGCATAAAGGATAAGTTCCGAACCCAGCCTCATGTTTCTTAATTTCTATATACAATTTTACACCCATATCAGTACGAATACACAATGGAGACGAATTCCCTTCAACAACATATCTAATCTCTATATTTTTTTTCGATTCGTCAATACCAAGCTCTGCCGTAATTGCTGAAATAATATTCATGAACGAAATATTTTCACCAACCACTATCCCATCATTTTTGTATCGCTCATACATAACATCACTTTCCCATATTCCAGAATGTCGCAACAGGATCGAAATATTCATCTTTGAAAATTCAAAATCGGCGTTCCAGAGATTTTTTTTACGCAAAATCATTTTTTTTTCTGATTCAAAATCTGAATTTTTTAATATTATGAAATTGAATAATGCAATAAATTAGTACATTTTTTATGCAGATTTGATGATAATCTTGTTAAAAATTAACGTAAATCATGGGAAAGTTGATACCTTTTTTTTGCGCAGTAACAATTAACATAAAAAAAGACATTAAAGTATCCGGCCATTTCTATTTACGTATCATTTTGTTTTATAAAGTATCCGGATTTCTCAAAAGAAGGATTTTTGGTAAATATTGATATTATAGGGATAGAATGTTATTTGTCATTTACAGTATGTCATTTGCCTAATTTTTATTTTAAGAAAAAATTACTAAACTACACTACTTTAATTTATCTAATTCCATTAATTCCCTACTAATTTATTAAATTACAAAAATTCCTTTTTTTACCCCTCAATAATACTAATTAACTTTACACGTTGGAAACTTAAAAGTTAAATTTACCTTCCCAAAATAAGAAATTACCTTCCCAAAAACTGATTTCATTCCCCCAAAATCTCGCCTTCCCCAAAAATTTCTCCCAAAATTTCCCCCCTAATTTTTAGTTACAATTGTAAATCAAATTTGGAATTCAAAATATTCTAAGGATTATTATCAATACTCATCCGAATTTGAGTCCTAAATCAGGTATATCATCATCCACATTACTATTTCTTCAAAAAAAAATAATCGTTTTTGCGTATTCACTGTGCTTATTGTTCAAAAAGTTATATTGTTGATTTTCATAATCAAATTCTATGTAGATCTGAGTTCTTTATTGTTGCATCAAACTATTGTCATGACAAAATCAAGCTCTAGCAAGAAAAATTCATCAAAAAACAAACATGCATCTACTTCTAAAGACCAAAAACCCCAAAGAAGAGGGGTAGAAAGACGGCACCTCCTATTGTTCGACCAACATTACAAACGGTATTTAAATTTGTTTTTCATATACATCATGATCTTCATGTTATTGTTTTAGTTTGTTGATTCTGATTGTTAAGTGTCGTTTATATTGTATATGGAATTTTGTTTTTTTTAGTTAGTCTGATAAATTATTTGATAGTATTAGTCTGATGAATTATATTAAGTATCGTTTTAATCTTATCATGATTTTTGTATATATTTGTTAGTATGTTCAATTATTTTTTATTAAGTATCATTTTTTATGTGCTCATGATAAAATGATTCTTTGTTTTATTTTTACTTATATTTCGTATATATTAATGTGTAATAATTATTAAATACGTATAGATATGTTATAAGTATCAGTTTGTATATCTACATAAAGTATCGATTTTTGTTATAACAGCATGATTTTGCATTCAATATAAGGTATCAAATAAGAGTATATGTGTATTATACAGTCATACATCTGTTATTTAAGTATCATATTTATATGAATTATTGATAAGTATATAAAAATTAAGTATCAGCCATTATATTTATATATCTAATTGAAATTGTGAATTTGAGTATCTTTTGATGTGTTGGACATGAAATTTAATGTATCAAAGAAATATATTTAACTTTAATATTCCGTTTATATATAGTTTCAAATAGTATTTGTAAGTATCATGTTAACATGTTTATTTATACTTAGTATCAGTATTAGGCAATTTTTAGTATCATTTAAAACAGAAACATTATTATGTGCAGTCAATAGTTTAGAAACTTTTTATATATGTTACAATTTGACAAAAATTTATTTGTTTTATTGCAGAATATGAATTACGTCATTAAACATATTCCAACTAATGCATTAAAGTTTGGTCCAACATACAACACGAATTTTGTTGAACACTTAGTATCATCTATTAAGGATGAAGGTATGAATTTATTTAAAGAAACAATTTTTGCACCATACCTAAATATCCCTAGATGCAATTACCAAGGCCAAATTACTAAGTGCTTATACTTGTTAGAGATTGAGCATGATAATTTAGATCAAGAGATTCACATTCGCCATGCCAAAGGGAATGTGTTGAAATTTAGTATCAGTGATTTTGCAATTGTTACTGGTTTGAATTGTAAAAGTAATGCAAAGGACTTTACATATCCGGACTAAAAAACGAGTAGGTTAGTTGAAAGATATTTTCCTGATACTACATATAATGTTAATAAATAAAAATTGGTAGACCAATTTATGGTAGATGAATGGGACGATAATGAGGATGCCCTTCAGATGGCTATACTGTATTTTATCCATACATTTTTGTATTCCCAACTTGGTGATACACCAATTCCTATTGAAGATTTCTATATGGTGGAAGATGGTAGTTACCAACAGTTTCCTTGGGGAATAGTTGCTTTTGAAAAGTTAATAAAATCTTTTCGAAAAAAGTACAAATCCTCCAAAAAGTTGTATCGGTTGAATGGATTTCCATATGCACTTAATATATGAATTTATGAATGTGCTTCTACGATAAATATCGATATCATCAATTATATCGCTCGGAGTATGTTTTCTTTTATGATTCCCTAATTTAGGCGTATCGATATTCCCTAATTTTGTCAAATTGTAACATATATAAAAAGTTTCTAAACTATTGACTGCACATAATAATGTTTCTGTTTTAAATGATACTAAAAATTGCCTAATACTGATACTAAGTATAAATAAACATGTTAACATGATACTTACAAATACTATTTGAAACTATATATAAACGGAATATTAAAGTTAAATATATTTCTTTGATACATTAAATTTCATGTCCAACACATCAAAAGATACTCAAATTCACAATTTCAATTAGATATATAAATATAATGGCTGATACTTAATATTTATATACTTATCAATAATTCATATAAATATGATACTTAAATAACAGATGTATGACTGTATAATACACATATACTCTTATTTGATACCTTATATTGAATGCAAAATCATGCTGTTATAACAAAAATCGATACTTTATGTAGATATACAAACTGATACTTATAACATATCTATACGTATTTAATAATTATTACACATTAATATATACGAAATATAAGTAAAAATAAAACAAAGAATCATTTTATCATGAGCACATAAAAAATGATACTTAATAAAAAATAATTGAACATACTAACAAATATATACAAAAATCATGATAAGATTAAAACGATACTTAATATAATTCATCAGACTAATACTATCAAATAATTTATCAGACTAACTAAAAAAAACAAAATTCCATATACAATATAAACGACACTTAACAATCAGAATCAACAAACTAAAACAATAACATGAAGATCATGATGTATATGAAAAACAAATTTAAATACCGTTTGTAATGTTGGTCGAACAATAGGAGGTGCCGTCTTTCTACCCCTCTTCTTTGGGGTTTTTGGTCTTTAGAAGTAGATGCATGTTTGTTTTTTGATGAATTTTTCTTGCTAGAGCTTGATTTTGTCATGACAATAGTTTGATACAACAATAAAGAACTCAGATCTACATAGGATTTGATTATGGAAATCAACAATATAATTTTTGTACAATAAGCACAGTAAATACGCAAAAACGGAAAAAAATTTAAAGAAATAGTAATGTGGATGATGATATACCTGATTTAGGACTCAAATTGGGATGAGTATTGATAATAATCCTTAGAATATTTTGAATTTCAAATTTGATTTACAATTGTAACTGAAAATTAGGGGGAAAATTTTGGGAGAAATTTTTGGGGAAGGCGAGATTTTGGGGGAATGGAATCAGTTTTTGGGAAGGTAACTTCTGATTTTGGGAAGGTAAATTTAACTTTTTAAGTTTTCAACGTGTAAAGTTAATTAGTATCATTGGGGGGTAAGATTTTTGTAATTTAATAAATTAGTAGGGAATTAATGGAATTAGATAAATTAAAGTAGTGTAGTTTAGTAATTTTTCCTATATATGTATATATAAAAAGATATATATAATATAGCCATTTAAAAATATAAATTACTCTTCATAGCTATAGTTTGATAATTATAATTTGTAGCTACATGTTATTTGGAGGATAGAGGCGAGCAAGACTGGGAGAGAGAGGAGAGAGGGGAGAGAGAGGGGGAAAAGAGTGGGAGAAAGGTGAATTGTATATGTATATTGGTTAGATAATTGTATATTATACATATGTAATTGTCTATATGGCATGAGAGATTGGGAGAGAGAGAGGAGAGAGGCGAGCGAGATTGGGAGAGATATGAGAGAGGCAAGCGAGAGAGGGCAGAGAGTGGGAGAGAGGTGAATTATATATGTATATAATTGTATATAACTATATATTATACATATACATTTGTATAAATGGCAAGCGAGATTGGGAGAGGGAGGAGAGAGACGAGCGAGATTGAGAGAGGGAGGAGAGAGGCGAGCGAGAGAGGGAGGAGAGTGGCAGAGAGGTGAATTGTATATGTATATAGGCTAAAATATTGTATATTATACATATTTATTTGTATATTCTGGCGAATTATACATATACAAACATGACTAATTATACAAACTTGAAGTCAGCCCACGTTATTAATGTATAATGTTAGTCGCGAGTGATAGTTATAGCAAACTATAGATATGATTAGTAATTAAATAGTATAAATTTGCTTATCCGCGTAATTTTCCCAAAAATAAACTTATGTGGAAAAATTTAAATACTTTGTATTTTTTCTTTTATCAAAATTTTATTTTTGCTTACTATTGAACTATACCCCTTATAATCTATAATCGCGGAAATCGAATCGTGAACCCTTTTAGTGTAGAATATTTTAAAAGATTGTTTCCACCCGAAAACAAAATGTAATAGAAAAATTATTTACATAAATATACCATTCGATCGTCTAATTTATCAATATAATTTAAATATATAATAACAATGTATTCAATATAATTTTGCGAGTGAGATTTAAAAAAGGTAAAATATATGTAAATTTTACATCTACCTCAGAGATATATGAGGTACTATAGTACTATACACGACCAGTTATCAAAAATCGAATATAATTCAAATATACACTGTTGATATAATTTGTTGTGTATGTCATAAATATGTGTGTGTGATGGCCGAATCAGAAATTTGACGAAGAATATACAATTTCTTTTCTCAATTGTACTAAGAATGTACAAAATTAAATATATATTACTCCCAATGATTAATTACATCTACAAATCATATAACTTTTCATCGAAATATACACTTAGACCAACTCTTTCCCTATAGTGGCTCTGCCCATATATCATCATCTCATATTTCATTGTGATGTTGCAAAAAAAATTTTTGGTTACATTCGTAGCTCCCAACAAGTCCTAATTTAGAACTTCATTGACTATCATCAGTGTGACAAAATTTTGGAAGGAGCAATTTCAAGCACATTAACAAATAAAGTTGTGTAGATTTATATTATTATTTATAAATTCTTATATCTTATGTACTTTTTATTATTTGTTTCATATTATGAGACTTATGATTTAAATACTATAATAAAAATAATTTTTAGCGATAATAAATAGACATATTAATAAAGAATGTTAAAATTTTTATCGGCATTTATTAAGTGTCATTAGATCCAATGTCATCAAAGCATTTAAGGACATATATAAAGAGTGATAATCGCCGCTAAAAATACATATTAATGACAATTGTTAATTAATTTTCGCTAAAGCTCATTTTTGATGTATTGAAATTGGATATTGTTGGAGAAACTAGTATTTGCATTGCCTAATTGACACTACATAAAAATGATTTAGCGTCAATTAAATAATGATAATAGCTTAATTGCCGTTAAATATGTATTTTTATCGGCAATTAACACTTTTATATGTGTCTCTTAAACCTCTAGCAACACTAAATCTAATAACACTTAATTAATATCGATAAAAACTTTAACACTCTTTATTAATATATCTATTAATTGCCACTAAAAATTGTATTGTTATAGTGTCACCTTCAATTTTAAAATTACTTATAAGTCGGTGGAAGTTCCAATTTTCTATTTTTAGATAAAGAAATGACCGGTAATAAAGAATTTCTTATATATAGTATAGCTATCTCTTAATTAATTCGATTTGATCGATTTAACTGATTTTAATTTATTTATTTTTGTACACCTCTACTTACTTCTATAGGAAAACCTTTTTGAGAAAAAATAAAAAGTGTAAAGGAGAAAGAATCGTTATATTTTGAGAATCTTTTCTTTTCTTTACTTTTTATGAACTACATAACACCTTGATCACAAAAGAAGATAGATGAAAATACAATAAAGTTTTCCACAAAAAAAAATAAGAAGAAGACAATACGTACAACAATAAAGTTGTATGTTATGTCTACCTCTTTATAGTTTCTTGGTTTGTACTTCACCCCACCCCCCCCACCCTCCCCCACCCCCACCCCAAACCCCTCATATATTAAAAAAAAAAAAGTTAAAAATCACAAGAAAAAACATGAAAGCATACAAATTGAAAAAAACAAAATAGAATCAAACTCTATTAATATCTACGATGTTCGAATAATCTATTTTTTTTTATCACAATGTATAATTAACAATTTAAAATATTTAAAAGCCATAAACCTGTCATAAAAAAACCGACTTTTAAAATAATGAAAAATAACAACTTAAATCATATAAAATGAAGCAGATAAAAAAATAAGTTTAATTTCTTCTCTATCCAAATAAAAACAAAAACAAAAACAAAAGCTATACCATATATATTAACGACATATTAAAATAAAATAGCTTAACTAAAGATTAATTTTGTACAAAAATCTAATCTATTATGTAATAATTCTCCCTTCTTCTTCTTGTTGGTATGATTAATTTCTTGATTTTTCGGTCAAAATCTAGCGGTATCGCGATGGCGATAATCGTTCCATACTCTAATATTTCTTTCCCCTCTTCTTAGTGGTGATGAAGCTTTTCGTTTAATACCATTATAGCTACGTCTTGGTGCACCAGGACATGTTGTTAAAATTGGAATTTTCGATTCCAAAGAAGTTGGAGTCCTAAATCCATCATTGTCATCTTCTTCTTGTAGCACTACCACTTGATTTTCAACAACAACAATGGGGTGTGGTGCTACTATTATATCATTGACAACATCATCTTCAACGTGTTGTATATCTTCTTGTACTAATTCTTCTTCAACGTGTTGTATAACTATTGTCTCATTAACAACAACATCATCATTTTGATGATCATCTTGATTAGAAACTTGATGCAATATTACTATGTTGTTAGTGTCCTTTGTAATATCTTGACACCCTTTTGGATCTTCTTGCAATACCATTATTTTCTTGATTCCTATTGTAATATCTTGACACTTTTGTGGATTGTTTTGGTGCAATGTTTCTCTTTTGTTGGCATCATCATCTTTTTGTTCATCCATTATAATATCTTGATGCAATATGACAATTTTCTTGATATCATCATCATCTTTTTGATGATTTGTTGTAATATCTAGACACCCTTTTGGATCTTTAAAAGTGGGTAGTTGTTGGTTTTCACTAGAATTGCTCTCATCAAAATTTGACATATTCATGATATACTCAAAAAGATGAAATCTTGAAACAAGAAAGGGTCTTGGGAGGTTAAAAATAGGTTGTTTTTTTTGTTGATGTATTATAAAGGGGAGAATAGGAATAGGAATAGGTGTAGTAGTTACATTAGAATTAGGAGAAGAAGAAGACTTTTTTTTTATCAAATAAAAGTTTACCAAATATTGTTGGACCTAGCTAACTAGCTAGCTCTTTTAGTTCAAATTGATGGTAATTCGTGTATAGTTTCACAAGTTTGAAGAGGAAAGGGAAAGAAAAAAAAAAAGGTGGAATAAAGATGGAAAATAATTATTACGTTTTATATTAAGGTTTATATATGGTTAAAGTTTTGGGTGAAGGATCCAATGCATACAAACTCTCATAAAATTCTTCTTTTTAAGTAGTTTTTGGGTGAAGGATCATAATATTATTTGTTGTTTTGGTCATGAATATGACTTTGTAATAATAGTAATTTCTTTTATCTTATTTTTATTTGGCACGTATTTGCTTTTTAAATGTCAAACTTTATAAATTTTGTAGATGTATTTTTTTTGTTATATTAATATTTAAAAGAATACAGCCTATATATATATATATATATATATATATATATATATATATATATATATATATATAACTAATCTAATTTAATTTAGCTTAAAAGAATTAATCAAATTAACTCTGGTAAAGAGAAAAGGAATCGTTATTTTTTTTACTTTTGTTCAATTTGTTTGTCCAATATTAATCTGACAACAAGCGTAATAATTTTTTCGTTATTTTTTTTACTTTTGTTCAATTTGTTTGTCCAATATTAATCTGACAACAAGCGTAATAGTTTTTTTTGAAACATCTGATCTTAAATTAAAGATATATTCAACAGATTAAAATATATTTTAATCTTGTTATCTTAAATATATCACGTAAAAAATTAAAATTTTAAAATTCATAAGAAAGATATTCTTTCGAAACAAATAGATTCTTTTAAAAAAAATTGTAGATAGAGGGTTGATGGGTAGCTTTTGTTTGGTTTTCTGATTTGCTACGCACTTTGATGCAAAGCAGGCACGTGATTTAGCTAGGGGACCAATAGCTATTAGACTTCCTTTTAAAAAAAATAATTAAAATAATAATTTAATTTTAATATTTCACGTGACATATTTAAAATAACGGAAAAGACTCACAAATACCCTTAAACTATCTAAAATAGCTCATATATACCCTTAAACTATATTTTGGCTCAAAACTACCCTTCCCGTCAAACTATTGGATCAAAAATGCCCTTCTAATTAACGGAAATTGTTAAATGCCATGTGGATGCCACATGGCATGCCAATAGGATTCCACTGCCACGTAGACTAAATAAAAAGGGTCAAAAATACCCTTAAACTATCCGAAATAGCTCATATTTACCCTTAAACTATATTTCGGCTCAAAACTACCCTTCACGTTAAACTATTGGGTCAAAAATACCCTTCTTATTAACAGAAGATGTTAAATGTCATGTGGATGCCACATTGCATAACAATAAGGTTCCACTGCCACATAGACTAAATCCCTAAATCCTAATTACTCCCCCCCCCCCTCATTTCATTATTTCCAGAAACGATATATTCACCCGTTCTCCCTCATTTAGCGGCTAGGGTTTCACAGTTCTCTTCATCGCTGGATTTCAAAGTGGATATTCTTGGTTGTAGGTTAGTAAAACTTTTTTCTTATTTCATAATGTTTATGATTTCAAAGCATAATAGTTAGGATTTCACAACTTTCCCGTATCAGCTAAGGCTTCGTAGCTTTTTTCGGGGCTGAGTTTCAAAGTGGATATTCATGCTTGTAGGTTAGTAAATATTTTTTCTTATTTTATTATATTTACGATTTATAAGTATGATAGCTAGAATTTCACAACTTTCCCGTCATTTCGCGGCCAAGGTTTCTTAACTTTCTTCGGAGCTAAGTTTCAAAGTTGATTTTAGTGGTTGTAAACACAATAAAATAAGAAAAAAGTTTTACTAACCTACAACCAAGAATATCCACTTTGAAACCCAGCGATGAAGAGAACTGTGAAACCCTAGCCGCTAAATGAGGGAGAACGGGTGAATATATCATTTCTGGAAATAATGAAATGAGGGGGGGGGGGGAGTAATTAGGATTTAGGGATTTAGTCTATGTGGCAGTGAACCTTATTGTTATGCAATGTGGCATCCACATGACATTTAACATCTTCTGTTAATAAGAAGGGTATTTTTGACCCAATAGTTTAACGTGAAGGGTAGTTTTGAGCCGAAATATAGTTTAAGGGTAAATATGAGTTATTTCGGATAGTTTAAGGGTATTTTTGACCCTTTTTGTTTAGTCTACGTGGCAGTGAAATCCTATTGGCATGTCATGTGGCATCCACATGGCATTTAACAATTTCCGTTAATTAGAAGGGCATTTTTGATCCAATAGTTTGACGGAAAGGGTAGTTTTGAGCCAAAATATAGTTTAAGGGTATATATGAGCTATTTCAGATAGTTTAAGGGTATTTTTGAGCCTTTTCCGTTAAAATAATAACTAAGTTTCGAAGACACATGTTAATGAATTACATTCTCATTATAATTTCATATTTAGAATGTGGGAGGGTACAATGTGTGTAACATTGTTTCTACTTGAGCCGATTAAGTAAAACACAACAAGTTAGGTATGAAAATAAGAAAAGAAACATAGTTAAAAAATAATAATATGATAATCAAAACAAAGAACACAACGAATAATACCAAAATTGAAGGGTAAGATAATAAGAAATTAAAGTATAAATAACAATACAAATAAAGAAAACTAGACAATGCTCGACCATGACATCCATAATCTTCTATTTAGATTCATATCTCCTCGATCGATTCATTACAACATGTGTATATATATATCTTATCTAATCATTTTTGCTCAATACTTTTTCGGGCTATCTCTATTCTTCTGATCGAATCTTAGAAAATGATGCATTAAGTAAGCCAAAATAAAAATGCTCCTTGAAAATATCCTCATAACGACTAGATATTCATTCATTGTATTAATAATAATAAATATAATTATGTTTATGAGTCATTACTTTGTTTTAAATAAATATTTTAGTAACGTACTTTGTAACTTTTATCAGTGCATTAATTTGCTCATCATGAGTTATAATTACTAGTACAACTTCTCATTGTATTTGACCCATAGGAACTACGTTTTTTTTTCTTTTTCTAAGAGACCGTTCAATAATTTGAAACACAAATATATACCCTTTACGTCCTTTCGTTTCAATTTTATGTGATATGAACGAAATTTAAGAAAAATAAGAATTAGTATTAAATTATGGTCTTAAAACTTTTGATCCTAAAACTATACTTAACATTTTGTGCGATTATAAATTTGTCATTAAGGAAAATGAAGAGTTTTAAGTTAAACGGATCTATCAAATAAAATTTATTTTTGTTTTTATTTTTCATTTGATTTTTTGATCTTCGATATTCATATTGAGATGCAATTGAATTTGAATTCACATATTATGAGATTTATTTTTTGGACGACACTCTCAATAAAAAGAATCATTCTCAAAGTCTCAAAGTTAATATTTCTGATTAAGAATGGAGAGATCACAATCATTCCACAATTCATATTAATCTAATTTTTTTTATATATCGTCCCCTCCTATCCCAAATAAGTGTAATTTAGATTTTGACCTAGAAACTATGTGATTGCATTAATTATGAAAATCAGACCAAGGTCTCACTCTATATATAATATATATATTATCTTCTCAAATTACCCTTTTGTATATATTTTATCTTTAGGATCATAGACTTGAACAAAAACATAATATCTTCTTGATTTTGTAAAGTGATATATAGTTTGGACTAAATTAATTTAACTAAAATGATATTTATTTATGGACGGGGATATAGGAGATTAAGTTTTGTTTAGGTTATCAATTTCTCTATTAGAATGTTGGCCAAGCGATGATAAATTAATTATATTCAGTACGAACTAAGTGAAAATTTGTTAATTCTTTCATGGATATTAGTATTTAGCAGTATACTCGATTATTATTATGGTTGTTGCAAATGGGAATCGATCTCTCATTCCGAATGATTACTAGGCCGGATGTTAATTAGGTCTAAAATTGTATACCATTGTTATGATATATCTTTGGATTCACTTCTTTAACATCTTTATCAAATATCGCAGATTGAACATTTATTTCTTGTATATTCTACCGAAAGAAGAATGTATACCTCCAGTAACAACGTTACAAGAATAGAAAGTGATTATCTTGAATCATGCATGTTATCAACCAGTCTGGTGTCATTAAAACATTTCCCCTATTGTTGAAAAATATGAGGAAAGCGTATACTCCTAAATTGCAAATAATTAACTATCTAGGATAATATAATGATTTTTTTGTGTGTGAGTGGATGTGTTATAAGGGGCATGCTGGTTCTCATGGTGCTATTTGGACACCATTCGTCGAGAAAAAATATACCGTATATATAAGTAAAGCGATATACAAAGTGATTAAAGAACATATTTTGAACACTCTTGACACAATATATTGTTGTAGCCTTGAATAAGCGAGTGTTTGCGTGTTTGAAACTCATAAACAACAATTCCCCCATCCCCTTTTTTTTTTTTTAAAAAAAAAGAACATTATCATATTGTTTGTTAAATATTGTTATTGTTATTATTCTCTTCTCCTTTATTTTTAGGGAAAATGTCTGAAATATATTCGAACTTTGATCAAAATTGTTATAACGATACCAAATTTGAAAAATACCTTTCATCCTCTATGCACTATTTAATAGTGTAATTTAAAAGTATATATGTGCCCAAGTGGACATCATAAATATTGTATAATTATAAATAGTAATGTGTCCACGTGGGCATATATATACCTTTTTAATAGTGTAGGGTAAAAGGTCCTTTATAAAGTTTGGTATCGTAACAACGAATTCGGTCAAAGTTAAAAGTATTTTTCAGACATAAATGATCCCTTTCTGAAAGTTCGATAGCATATTTGATCCCTTTCTATAACTCAATATCTTACATTATAAAATTCTATAATTATGAATTTTCTTTCTCTTAGAATGAATTATATCCAATCCCTAGAGCCATAATTGTATTTTTCTTACGACTAGAAATGGAATTACAAAAGTATGGGATCATGTTGCTCCTTTTAGCAAAGATTTTTGATGAAAAAATTTGCTCTAAAATGTTGTTTTCTTCTGTAAAATTTTCTTGGATATAATGAGAAATTTTGGTAGTTTTTCTATATTTACATAATTTACCCATTATACTGTTACAATTAGACCCCTATTCCCACTATAACAGCATAGATCAGTGTTGTAGCTCAAATCGACTACCTTTTTTCATCCAATTGTTTTTTAGTTCACTACTATTTGGCCAAAAAATTCTAGTCAACTTACTCATTTTTTTTTTCCTCGTTGTTGACACCCAATTTTGACCCTCCCCGGTAGAAATTAATTCATGAGCTTCTTAAATTCTCAAACAATTTAAAATAATTAGTTTTATAAATTTAGGAAAAAATATAAAGTTTGCATTATTAGGAATAATTTTTGCCGTTTCATAAAGTTTTTAGATAATATATATATTTACATAATTATGTATATAATTAGTATATTTTATGATTATTAAAAAAAAAATCTTAAAAATATTTTAAATTTAGTGAGTAGTCTTTTAAATTAGTTTAAATCATGGTTGTATTTTTGAATCACTAAGTTTACGCTTAAATAATTATTTTATTTTTTGTTAAGATTAAGAAGCTCATTAATTAATTAATATTAATTTGTCTTATTTAAGGTTTAGCCAAATTATTAATGTAACACAATTTGGCTATTTCTTAAATTTGATTCATTTTAGACTTTCAACTTAACTCAACTTTGAGAAAAATTGGGCCAAAATCCAATTCAACTGTCAGTAGCCCATTTCATATCTCCAACCGACCAAACTTAAATTACCCCCTCCAGCCCATTTAATTTTTTTTAAAAATAGGCCCAATTCAATTTCTTCAACCAAGAAATCTTTTTTTTTTAACTTTCAGCCAAGCCCAATGCAATTCCAGTACATTCCTCCAAATTACTGCAGCCCAATACATTTCCCCATCCGAATTTTGGGGATTTAGTTTGAATTTTGGGGGATTTAGTTTGAATTTTGGGGATTTAGTTTGAATTTTGGGGGATTTAGTTTGAATTTTGGGGATTTAGTTTGAATTTTGGAGGATTTAGTTTGAATTTTGAGGGATTTAGTTTGAATTTTGGGGATTTAGTTTGAATTTTGGGAATGGAGGGATTCTCATTTTTGCCCCCATGTTCCTATCCGTTTTTTTTTCTCCAAAAGGGACTTTAATCTTCCCATATATATATATATATATACATCCTATCTTTCACTAAAAAGAGGAGAGGAAAAAAAGAAAGAAGAGAGGTCGGATTTAGATAAGAAAACATTAAAAAATATTGAGAGAATATTGTTAAGTAGAGATTTTCTTAAGAACAGATTTTTTAGAGGTGGAAATTTTGGAGATAATATATATATATATATATATATATATATATATATATATATATATATATACACACACCTACTTAAACTCATAGCAATTTAATCAAGCAATTTCTCAATGTTCGTTAGAAACTAGAGTTCTATTTCGGGATCCTTCGTTACGGCTTATGTTTGCGTATTGTGTGGATCAGTTCTTCGCATACCTCTGCTCGTACTATCCCGAAATCGCTGCACTCAAAAAGGTAAATATCACTTCTTCTTGCATCATTTCTTTCTCAAGATGTAGATCTTTATTTATTTATTTTTTATTTATTTTCTGAGTTATATATTCGAGCTTAACTCGGATCTCTTCAAATATTTTTTGTGTACTCATAATTATGTTGTGTTTAAGATGTGCCTTATTTCATCACTTCATGGCTAATTCATTTCTATTTTATTGCATGTGAAACTCTCCTCGAGTCCTCACGGACTTTAATCCATCTCGTTGCGGTTTCTCATCGAGCCATAAAGGCTCAAAACATCCTTCTCGAGTCGTAGATCCACCTCAAACTGGCGTACAGGTCGAAACACAGAAAATGAGTTGCTGGAAATTAATTTACAGGTGTTGAAGATGATGTATACCTGTTGTATACATATTGTATACACTAATATACAAGCCAAAAGACGTATAGGAGGCCACATTCAAAATCTGGGTTGATAGCAGTCTAGATATACCACTGAAATGGAACCTGTAACTTTCAAAAGTTGAAAAAAGCAGGCTGATATACAACCTGTATATACGGGTATACAGAGGCGTGATACTATAAAAATAGATGTAAAAAATGCGAATAACAGGTTAAAAATGGTACAGGTACAAATACGCAGAAAGAATATGGGAAATATAGGGTGAATAGCGAGAAATGTGTATTCAAACAAATGCAGGGCTCAAAAAGTTCAAAGCGGATTGAATATACATTATATACAACAGTATACATCATTTGTATACCTTGACTCTTTTTTTTTCAGGAAATGAGCTAGGGCCCTTTTCAGCAAAAGTTTTTAATAGGCCCAAAGGCCAATTTGTTTTGCAGGATTTGAATTGTTGAAAAGGGCCCAAACTTAAATAGTTAATATTGGACAGGTGGGCCGAAGCCCAAATTTGAATGAATTTGGGCAATCAAGTCCAAGTTCAATTTTTTTTTCTTCTCCTCTTTATTTATTATTTGTTTGAATTAACTAATTTTTGGTAGAAATTTAATAATCTCCTAAAGGGCAGCCATTTTCACTATTTTAAAATTTACTATTTTATTTACTTGTTTATTTACTTTTATCACCACTTAGTTTCTCTTAAGTTAATTTCCTTTAAATGTCTTCCTTTAGAAATAACAAGGAAAAAAAAATGGAATGAATATATCAAAATGAATTCTTTACTAAGTTAAAATTTTAAGATATTTTTTTTAGGTCATTTTAGTCAAATCGCCGGTCAACACCTTCTCGGAATGTACATTGAACTTCGAACCCTTTTCAATTGATTTTTATCTGTGTTTAAATCTTTTGAAAAATAAATTGTAAGTTTTCTTGATTTTATCAAAAATCAAGTGGCGACTCCGTAATTTAGAAAGTCAATTTTTCTTAAATAATAAGATTAATTGATTTTACGAAACTTAGTCAAATTCTTTCCATTTTTAAAATAAATAGCATTTTTAAAATAAAACAGAAATGGCGACTCCGCTGGGGATTAATTAAGTTCTAACCAAAATGATTTGACTATGTGGACTAATTGTATTATTAAATTGCTTATATGTGATTAATTTTGTTTAAATTATAAACTGGCATTGCATATCATGACATATTTTCGATATATATTGTATAGTATATTAAAGGATGATTTGCGGAACCGTAGTCGAACTTTTTTATACTCACCCTTTTTCGAAATTAGCGGCAATTTATTGGTTCGTCATGCGTCCAATGGTTGTTGCGAGTTCCAGCCTAAGTTGTCCGCTTGGGTTCCCAGTCATTCAAAGCCCACTCTTAGTCATCTAGTGTAGAGCGAAGCCGAAATCTTATATTAAGCATGACACAAGACTCGATGCACATTTGTATAAGCATTATATCCATTGTTTGTATGCTATGTGATATATTACAGTTTTTCTTTAATTAAAACAGTATTTATTTATTTTATTCATTATTTGTGTGATATTTTGCATTATCCATTATGTACAAGAACTAACTCTTACATTTTGAGTTGTTCTTCTTCATAGCGAAAAATTGATTTATGTCCGAATTCAGAAATCATTATTTGTCCGAAATCGCAAGAGACAAGAGGATTAGCGAAATGCGAGTCCTTGTATTTCACAAGATATTAAGTCAAAACGATAAATCAGGGGAGTATTTGACTATGAGGTCGCATCCATTTATTTTTATTATTATTTTGCATGATGTTCCTGCTCTCACATATTTCTCATATTTTTGTAGGAATACCGTCCCCGACATCAGTCGGGGATGGTCATAATAATGTCTGGATCTCGTGAAAATTGAGAAGAGACAAAGGTCCAAGAAAACATCCAAAAAGAGTACAACAAATCATTACTGTAGAAATTCGTAGGTTACATTCAACAGACAGTATAAATATTGACGATTAAGAGGCTATAAAATATATTGGTGCGGAAAAAAAAAAAAAAACTTCATGACTACAAATTTTAGTGGCGCTAGACCTAGGAATTTGTTTGAGTTGTTTAAATTTTTAAATTATTATGCCTTATCTACACGAACTACGCGAACCTGATTCTCATTTCGATAAGATACGTAGGCAACCCTTCTTGGGTTCGGTATTATTTTTCCAAAAGTAAAAAAAAAAAAAAGGGTAAAAAATAAATAAGATAGTTTGTACATATTTTCCAAGTCATATCTGCACGAACTACGCGAACCTGATTCTCATTTTGGTGAGATACGTAGGCAACCCTTCTTGGGTTCGGTATTATTTTTTCAAAAGTAAAAAAAAAAGGGTAAAAAATAAAATAAAAATTGTTTGTTAATATTTTCAAAGTTATATCTACACGAACTACGCGAACCTGATTCTCATTTCGGTGAGATACGTAGGCAACCCTTCTTGGGTTCGGTATTATTTTTCCAAAAGAAAAAAAAAGAAAAAAAAAGGGTAAAAAATAAATAAGATAGTTTGTACATATTTTCCAAGTCATATCTGCATGAACTACGCACACCTGATTCTCATCTTAATGAGATACGTAGGCAGCCCTTCTCAAGTTCCGTAATCATTCTTTCAAAAAATAAAATTACTTGTACATACTTTAAGAGTCATGTCTTCAGCTCGGTCGGGACCTATGTAGTTAAGAGCATGTAATATATTTGATATGATGGAAAATATTGACTTTGCGGTAAACTATAGATTCTCGTGGTACCTCTTATCTGTACTTTTGTGATGCTTGAAAATTCTCTTGCATGCAATCAAGATAAGAATAAAACTAACCTTATGTTTCATGTGCATTGTGTGGTGAGCTTTTGATCAAAGTTCAATTGTGTGACACTGTTGATCTAGAACTTGACCTGAATGTTTTTTGAGGCGAAATCTTGAGTAATGGTTTGAGAAAGGATTGTAGGCCTTTTTTGACCCGATTGTGCCTTTCAAAGCCTACCAAATTACATTAATCCCTAGTTTTCCCACTTTGAGCCTGAAACCTTTCTTTGGACAACCACATCTTAACCACTACCCTTTTAAGTGCTTACAAGCACTATCCTCTCTTGGCCCAACCTTCTTGAGTGCACCAAGAATGTACAAATTATAAGAGACGATCCATGTTTGAAATTTTCAAAAGCAAAGATATCGAGTTTTCCCAAAATCAAGGAAGCAAAGACTTCTAGAGGAAAAGAGAGAAAGGAAGAAAGAAAAAAAAAGGAAAAATATACCCTTACAGGGTCAATGAAAGGTGGGAAGGAAAATACTTCAAAAAAAAAAATATTATAATAAAGAAGTGAATAAAAGAAAAGCTCCAAGAAATAAGGACCCAAACAAAGGAAGAAAAAAGAAGAAGAAGGGAAAAGAGTCAAAATGAGAATTCAATGAAGTTGAAAGGGGAGAGAACAATGAAAAGGATCTAACGCCAAAGGCGTATTAATCATTAAAGAGCACAAATGTGTGACGCTCAAGGAGGAATTAAGTCACTTTTATCCCAAATAAATATCCTACCCATCCCTAAGCCTACGTTACAAGCCAATGACAAGTCCTACATAATCTCATTCCAAATGTTCTCACATTAGTGGAGATTTACATAAGGGTCAAGCATATGGTATCACAGTTGTGTGAATTGAACATTCTTGTGAGTGTGAGTGCACTCTTAAAAATGTTCTATAATCAAATGTTTCAAATATGTTTGAAATAGGAATAGCTTTTGTCGTGAGGGCTTGAAACATGAGGATTGATACAATTCAAAACCTTTGTTTGAAGCAAGATGGACAGATCATGTTGATCCTTAAGTATATTGGAGGTACCACTTGAAGCTGCAGGAATTACCTTAAATTCAATCTTTAAAAAAAAAAAAAAAAAAGATTTACCTGCAATCTTAACTGTTGGTACCAATTGTAGTAAAGTTTTGACTATCTCATCATATTCTTTATTTTTCAAAAAGAAAAAAAAAAGTGAGCAAACACTCATTCTTTAATATTTTAAAACCTTTTTAAGAAACTTTCAATTTTTTTTTTAAAAAAAATTGCCTTTTGAGTTGTTCATTGTAAAAAGTGTCATCGGGTTAATCTTGTATGTGTGAGAGTCCTATTTTACTGCATGAATTGTTCGTCCAAAAATGTGACATGTTTTTTTTTAGGCTTTGGATATCACATGCAATATTATTTTCCTATTTCATCATGTTCATATTGTACATTTTCTACTGATGATCTTCTTTCAGATTCTTTGCAGTATTCATCATCTACAAGTTTGGAACTACATTTGACCTGACTCCTGCCCCAACAGGATATGTAGGCGCCACAATGGCTCGGTCATATACCCAGTGTGATTATTATTTCTCCTTACAATAAAAACTGGGATAGAATATTTGAAAATATCTCAAAAATTCTCAATAGAGGTGTTATCGTCAACAAGCCAAGATTGAAGATCATTTTGAGATTTGCCAAAATTATAACTGGGACAGAATTTTGAGGAAGACCTCAAAATTCTGACAAGTACTGCGAGAAGCTTGATAGCAACTACAAAAACCATGCATTGAGAGTCAATATTTATGCATTGCAAAAAATCATGCATCGCGAGTCAATATTCATGCATTGTGAAATTCATGCATAGCGAGAAGATTTCATACCTCGCAGAAATTCATGCATCGCGAGAAGATTTCATTCCTCGCAGAAATTCATGCATAGCGAGAAGATTTCATACCTCGTAGGAATTCATGCATCGAGAGTTAATATTCATGCATCGAGAGTTAATATTCATGCATTGCGAAATTCATGCATAGCGAGAAGATTTCATTCCTCGCAGAAATTCATGCATAGCGAGAAGATTTCATACCTCGCAGAAATTCATGCATCGAGAGTTAATATTCATGCATCGAGAGTTAATATTCATGCATTGCGAAATTCATGCATCACAAGAAGATTTCATACCTTGCAAAATTTATGCATTGCGGGAAGATATTCATGCATTGCGGAAGATCATGCATCGCGAGTTAATATTCATGCATTGCGGAAGATCATGCATCGAGAGTCAATATTCATGCATAGCGAAAAATCATGCATCGAGAGTCAATATTCATGCATAGCGGAAATTCATGTATCGAGAGTTAATATTCATGCATTACAGAAGATCATGCATCGCGAGTCAATATTCATGCATTGCGGAAGATCATGCATCGCGAGTCAATATTCATGCATTGCGGAAGATCATGCATCGAGAGTCAATATTCATGCATCGCGGAAGATCATGCATCGAGAGTCAATATTCATGCATTGCGGAAGATCATGCATCGCGAGTTAATATTTATGCATCACAAGTTAATTGCGAGAAGATATTCATGCCTCGCAGAAAATTATACATCGTGAGAAGGTTTCATTCCTCACTGAAATTTATGCATCGCAAGAAGATTTCATACCTTGCGGCATCTATACATTGCGGGAAGATATTCATGCCCCGCAGAAGATCATGCATCGCGAGTCAATATTCATGCATTACGGAAGATCATGCATCGCGAGTTAATATTCATACATTGTGAAAAATCATGCATCGCGAGTTAATATTCATACATCGCGAAAAGATACCCATGCTCCGCAAGGAATCATGCACTGCCAGAAAGGGAATCGGGCATCTGAAGAAATCTTCACCCATCAGCATCAACTGCATCATTTTATTTTTGATAAAAGTAAACATCAAGAAAAACATCAAAGACGACATCAAGATAAATTTCAGCACTGCATCTGTTTTTATTTATTTCAACATCAAATGAAGAATACATTGAATATTGCATTACATACATAAGACATAAGCTCTATTTGCTTTACGTCAAACCGATTGAGTTGACGTCAAATGTCGAGGAGAACAATTAAATGTCGACATGGTAAAAGACACTGTCTCCCTTTTTAATTGAGTTTTTATGCTGATGAGTTTTATCTCAGTCTTTATCGAGAGCATCCGAAAGGATGAATTCTCCAAAAACAAACCACAGGTGCGGACGACATAAAAAAGGATGCAGCACAACGTGGAACTTTTTCTTAGCATCGAACTGGGATATAGTCCAAAGAGGAGTGTCAAAACTCTTAGGACGCGAGCAGAGGAGCGACTTCCACCACAATCAAACCACACCCCTATCAGAAGGCATGTGGGTTTTTCTTTAGGTTTTGTCAGTTTCGGTCTCGCATCCAGAAATTTTGGTCTACCGGAAGCAAGTTTCTTATCTGAGTGACAATGCGCCCAGAGCTTTGGAAATTATATCCGTGTAATCTCTTAATTATGGGTGTGAAGTGCACCACATTCATGACTAAGAGGTTACAAGCCTCCTTTTCATACTCGTTTAATTTTGTCACTTGTCCAGAACCAAAGGTTATCTAACATAATAGATTCCCTTTTCAATCGATTGAGTCGAACTACAAACAGCCTGATTCCTATGGTGTAAGGATATGTAGTTTAGCTCAATGTTGAAAACTCGGCTGTATTCCAACATTCGCTCTCGAATTGTATTCTCGAGCATTTTGATACCTTCATAACTCGGTATCGAGATGACTTTTGATTCTTTCAAAGTCGTGCGTTAAATCTAGCATATCGAACTACATGTGGCCTGAATTCTCATATAGCCTTAGATATGTAGGAAACCCATTTTCAGGGCTCGGTCATGATTCCTAAAGTCCGTACAAAATTCCTTGCCTAAAAGATGGATATGTGGTCGATCAAAATTGGCTTGGTCAATTTCATTTTCCTCGAATTTCTTGCATCAATCCAAGTAAAATGAGGGACAGTTGTTGACACCCAATTTTGACCCTCCCCGGTAGGAATTAATTCATGAGCTTCTTAAATTCTCAAACAATTTAAAATAATTAGTTTTATAAATTTAGGAAAAAATATAAAGTTTGCATTATTAGGAATAATTTTTGCCATTTCTTAAAGTTTTTAGATAATATATATATTTACATAATTATGTATATAATTAGTATATTTTATGATTATTAAAAAAAAAACATCTTTAAAATATTTTAAATTTAGTGAGTAGTCTTTTAAATTAGTTTAAATCATGGTTATATTTTTGAATCACTAAGTTTACGCTTAAATAATTATTTTATTTTTTGTTAAGATTAAGAAGCTCATTAATTAATTAATATTAATTTGTCTTATTTAAGGTTTAGCCAAATTATTAATGTAACACAATTTGGCTATTTCTTAAATTTGATTCATTTTAGACTTTCAACTTAACTCAACTTTGAGAAAAATTGGGCTAAAATCCAATTCAACTGTCAGTAGCCCATTTCATATCTCCAGCCGACCAAACATAAATTACCCCCTCCAGCCCATTCAATTTTTTTTTAAAATAGGCCCAATTCAATTTCTTCAGCCAAGAAATCTTTTTTTTTTTAACTTTCAGCCAAGCCCAATGCAATTCCAGTCCATTCCTCCAAATTACTGCAGCCCAATACATTTCCCCATCCGGATTTTGGGGATTTAGTTTGAATTTTGGGGGATTTAGTTTGAATTTTGGGGATTTAGTTTGAATTTTGGGGGATTTAGTTTGAATTTTGGGGATTTAGTTTGAATTTTGGAGGATTTAGTTTGAATTTTGAGGGATTTAGTTTGAATTTTGGGGATTTAGTTTGAATTTTGGGGGATTTAGTTTGAATTTTGGGGAATGGAGGGATTCTCATTTTTGCCCCCATGTTCCTATCCGTTTTTTTTTTCTCCAGAAGGGACTTTAATCTTCCTATATATATATATATATATATATATATATATATATATATATATATATACATCCTATCTTTCACTAAAAAGAGGAGAGGAAAAAAAGAAAGAAGAGAGGTCGGATTTAGATAAGAAAACATTAAAAAATATTGAGAGAATATTGTTAAGTAGAGATTTTCTTAAGAATAGATTTTTTAGAGGTGGAAATTTTGGAGATTTTCTTAAGTATATATATATATATATACCTACTTATACTCATAGCAATTTAATCAAGCAATTTCTCAATGTTCGTTAGAAACTAGAGTTCTATTTCGGGATCCTTCGTTACGGCTTATGTTTGCGTATTGTGTGGATCAGTTCTTCGCATACCTCTGCTCGTACTATCCCGAAATCGCTGCACTCAAAAAGGTAAATATCACTTCTTCTTGCATCATTTCTTTCTCAAGATGTAGATCTTTATTTATTTATTTTTTATTTATTTTCTGAGTTATATATTCGAGCTTAACTCGGATCTCTTCAAATATTTTTTGTGTATTCATAATTATGTTGTGTTTAAGATGTGCCTTATTTCATCACTTCATGGCTAATTCATTTCTATTTTATTGCATGTGAAACTCTCCTCGAGTCCTCACGGACTTTAATCCATCTCGTTGCGGTTTCTCATCGAGCCATAAAGGCTCAAAACATCCTTCTCGAGTCGTAGATCCACCTCAAACTGGCGTACAGGTCGAAACACAGAAAATGAGTTGCTGGAAATTAATTTACAGGTGTTGAAGATGATGTATACCTGTTGTATACATATTGTATACACTAATATATAGTCCAAAAGACGTATAGGAGGCCACATTCGAAATCTGGGTTGATAGCAGTCTAGATATACCACTGAAATGGAACCTGTAACTTTCAAAAGTTGAAAAAAGCAGGCTGATATACAACCTGTATATACGGGTATACAGAGGCGTGATACTATAAAAATAGATGTAAAAAATGCGAATAACAGGTTACATGTACAAATACGCAGAAAGAATATGGGAAATATAGGGTGAATAGCGAGAAATGTGTATTCAAACAAATGCAGGGCTCAAAAAGTTCAAAGCGGATTGAATATACATTATATACAACAGTATACATCATTTGTATACTTTGACTCTTTTTTTTTCAGGAAATGAGCTAGGGCCCTTTTCAGCAAAAGTTTTTAATAGGCCCAAAGGCCAATTTGTTTTGCAGGATTTGAATTGTTGAAAAGGGCCCAAACTTAAATAGTTAATATTGGACAGGTGGGCCGAAGCCCAAATTTGAATGAATTTGGGCAATCAAGTCCAAGTTCAATTTTTTTTTCTTCTCCTCTTTATTTATTATTTGTTTGAATTAACTAATTTTTGGTAGAAATTTAATAATCTCCTAAAGGGCAGCCATTTTCACTATTTTAAAATTTACTATTTTATTTACTTGTTTATTTACTTTTATCACCACTTAGTTTCTCTTAAGTTAATTTCCTTTAAATTGTCTTCCTTTAGAAATAATAAGGAAAAAAAAATGGAATGAATATATCAAAATGAATTCTTTACTAAGTTAAAATTTTAAGATATTTTTTTTAGGTCATTTTAGTCAAATCGCCGGTCAACCGCGAGTTAGCGGGCATTTCGAGGGCCTAACACCTTCTCGGAATGTACATTGAACTTCGAACCCTTTTCAATTGATTTTTATCTGTTTTTAAATCTTTTGAAAAATAAATTATAAGTTTTCTTGATTTTATCAAAAATCAAGTGGCGACTCCGTAATTTAGAAAGTCAATTTTTCTTAAATAATAAGATTAATTGATTTTACGAAACTTAGTCAAATTCTTTCCATTTTTAAAATAAATAGCATTTTTAAAATAAAACACTCGTATATAACAGGATATGATAATTTCATAGCAAGAGACTGCTTGATTTAGCAAAGCTTTTGTAGCTCCACTTCTTTCTTCAATAATTCTGAACCAAGTAGAATTTTTCTCCAATTCAACATATCCCACAATAATCAAGGTATGAAGCATTGGTTTTTTTTTTCATTACCACGTCTCTTGTTTCTTCATCGATGGGTCCTAGGTAAATTTCCTAAATTTAAAATTGAGGTTAGAAAATATAACATAATTATATAATAAAAAAGAGTTAATCGGTAGAAAAAATTATAGAAGAAAAGATGAATAAAAATATTTCCAACGTGTTTTTTAAAACTAGAAAAGGACCAATAGAACATGTTAAAGGCTGCCTTTTGATGCGTTCTTTTATTGCATTGTTACTTGTCTTTTCAAGGTCTATTTCTATATGCTCATCTATCTGAATATTAGAAAAAATGAGATTAAAAAAAATTAAATGAAAAAATTAAATGCTTGATTTTAACATTAATAAAGTGGTCTACTTTGCGATATGTGAACTAGTTGTTAATATAACTGTGATTGAGGGATATAGGAAGTTTCTTAGATTCCAATATTGTATGGCTACTATAAATGACAAAATCTGATGTTTATGGAATCACATTGATCAAGCTGAAGTGTCATTGGGGTTGAAGCTGAACAAATTACTATTCAATTCAAGGAAAAAGAATGACACCAACGGTAAATACATATCTGCTAATTATGACAAATACAGAAAATGCAAAGTAAAAACCAAAGAAGACTACACAAGTCAAAAACACCAAATGCTAAATATCAAAAGTTCTTCCTATTAGAAAATAATAACTAGCCGTAAAAAATTGAATATTAAAAAAGACCATAAAGACGAGAGTATATTTTTACATACCGTATCGAGTGAGCATTTGCAATTACTCTTCTCCATAATGTAGTGATATTTTGCTTCTTTCACTATGTTTTGTTATTTGATAAATATGTAGGTTATCCTACAAGACAATTCGAATCATTTCCTTCTTTCTAACTTTTCCTCAACCTCATGCATTGGATAATGCTTGAACATGAATATAATAATTGTTATTTTGAGAGTGGAACGACCTCTTTTTTTCTTATAAATGCATCCACCACCGTTATTGATCCAATAGAGACAAATGTCCACAACAACCTTAACATCAGCGTTGTAGCTCAAATCGACTACCTTTTTTCATCCAATTGTTTTTTAGTTCACTACTACTTGGCCAAAAAATTCTAGTCAACCTACTCATTTTTTTTTTGTCCTCGTATATAACAGGATATGATAATTTCATAGCAAGAGACTGCTTGATTTAGCAAAGCTTTTGTAGCTCTACTTCTTTCTTCAGTAATTCTGAACCAAGTAGAATTTTTCTCCAATTCACCATATCCCACAATAATCAATGTATCTCTTGTTTCTTCATCGATGGGTCCTAGGTAAATTTCCTAAATTTAAAATTGAGGTTAGAAAATATAACATAATTATATAATAAAAAAGAGTTAATCGGTAGAAAAATTGATAGAAGAAAAGATGATCAAAAATATTTTCAACGTGTTTTTTAAAACTAGAAAAGGACCAATAGAACATGTTAAAGTCTGCCATTTGATGTGTTCTTTTATTGCCTTGTTACTTGTCTTTTCAAGGTCTATTTCTATATGTTCATCTATCTCAATATTAGAAAAAATGAGATTAAAAAAAAAAAAATGAAAAAATTAAATGCTTGGTTTTATCATTAATAAAGTGGTCTACTTTGCGATATGTGAACTAGTTATTAATATAATTGTGATTGAGGGATATAGGAAGTTTCTTGGATTCCAATATTGTATGGCTAATTCAAATGACAAAATCTGGTGTTTATGCTTCTTTCACTATGTTTTGTTATTTGATATATATGTAGGTCGTCCTACAAGACAATTCGAATCATTTTCTTCTTTCTAACTTTTTCTCAACCTCATGCATTGGATAATGCTTGAACATGCAATCTAATAATTGTTATTTTGGGAGTGGAACGACCTCTTATTTTCTTATAAATGCATCCACCACCGTTATTGATCCAGTAGAGACAAATGTCCACAACAATCTTAAAATCAGTGTTGTAGCTCAAATCGACTACCTTTTTTCATCCAATTGTTTTTTAGTTCACTATTACTTGGCCAAAAAATTCTATTCAACTTACTCATTTTTTTTTGTCCTCGTATATAACAGGATATGATAATTTCATAGCAAGAGACTGCTTGATTTAGCAAAGCTTTTGTAGCTCCACTTCTTTTTTCAGTAATTCTGAACCAAGTAGAATTTTTCTCCATTTCACCATATCCCACAATAATTAATGTATGAAGCATTGGTTTTTTTTTTCACTACCACGTCTCTTGTTTCTTCATCGATAGGTCCTAGGTAAATTTCCTAAATTTAAAATTGAGGTTAGAAAATATAACATAATTATATAATAAAAAAGAGTTAATCGGTAGAAAAATTGATAGAAGAAAGATGAATAAAAATATTTCCAACGTGTTTTTTGAAACTAAAAAAGGACCAATAGAACATGTTAAAGGCTGCCTTTTGATGCGTTCTTTTATTGCCTTGTAACTTGTCTTTTCAAGGTCTATTTCTATAAAGTGGTCTACTTTGCGATATGTGAACTAGTTGTTAATATAACTGTGATTGAGGGATATAGGAAGTTTCTTGGATTCCAATATTGTATGGATAATACAAATGACAAAATCTGGTGTTTATGGAATCACATTGATCAAGCTGAAGTGTCATTGGGGTTGAAGCTGAACAAATTACTATTCAATTCAAGGAAAAAGAATGACACCAACGGTAGATACATATCTGCTAATTATGACAAATACAGAAAATGTAAAGTATAAAACAAAAAAGACTACACAAGTCAAAAACACCAAATGCTAAATATCAAAAGTTCTTCCTATTAGAAAACAATAACTAGCCATAAAAATTGAATATTAAAAAAGACCATAAAGACGAGAGTAATTTTTTACATACCGTATCGAGTGAGCATTTGCAATTACTCTTCTCCATAATATATTGATATTTTGCTTCTTTCACTATGTTTTGTTGTTTGATAAATATGTACGTCGTCCTACAAGACAATTTGAATCATTTCTTGTTTCTAACTTTTCCTCAACCTTATGCGTTGGATAATGCTTGAACATGCAATCTAATAATTGTTATTTTGAGAGTGGAACGACCTCTTTTTTTCGTATAAACGCATTCACCACCGTTATTGATCCAGTAGAGACAAATGTCCACAACAACCTTAAAATCAGTGTTGTAGCTCAAATCGACTACCTTTTTTCATCCAATTGTTTTTTAGTTCACTACTACTTGGCCAAAAAATTCTAGTGAACTTACTCATTTTTTTTTTTTTGGTACTAGTATATAACAGAATATGATAATTTCATAACAAGAGACTGCTTCATTTAGCAAAGCTTTTGTAGCTTCACCTATTTCTTCAGTAATTCTGAACCAAGTAGAATTTTTCTCCAATTCACCATATCCCACAATAATCAATGTATGAAGCATTGGTTTTTCTTTTCATTACCACGTCTCTTGTTTCTTCATCGATGGGTCCTAGATAAATTTCCTAAATTTAAAATTGAGATTAGAAAATATAACATAATTATATAATAAAAAAGAGTTAATCGGTAGAAAAATTGATAGAAGAAAAGATAAATAAAAATATTTCCAACGTGTTTTTTAAAACTAGAAAAGGACCAATAGAACATGTTAAAGTCTGCCTTTTGATGCGTTCTATTATTGCCTTGTTACTTTTTTTTTCAAGGTCTATTTCTATATACTCATCTATCTGAATATTAGAAAAAATGAGATTAAAAAAAATTAAATGAAAAAATTAAATGCTTGGTTTTAACATTAATAAAGTGGTCTATTTTGCGATATGTGAACTAGTTGTTAATATAACTGTGATTGAGGGATATAGGAAGTTTCTTCGATTCCAATATTGTATGGATAATACAAATGACAAAATTTGGTGTTTATGGAATTACATTGATCAAGCTGAAGTGTCATTGGGGTTGAAGCTGAACAAATTACTATTCAATTCAAGGAAAAAGAATGACACCAACGGTAGATACATATCTGCTAATTATGACAAATACAGAAAATACAAAGTAAAAACCAAAGAAGACTACACAAGTCAAAAACACCAAATACTAAATATCAAAAGTTCTTCCTATTAGAAAACAATAACTAGCCATAAAAAATTGAATATTAAAAAAGACCATAGAGACGAGAGTATTTTTTTACATACCGTATCGAATGAGCATTTGCAATTACTCTTCTCCATAATGTAGTGATATTTTGCTTCTTTCACTATGTTTTGTTATTTGATAAATATGTAGGTCATCCTACAAGACAATTCGAATCATTTCCTTCTTTCTAACTTTTCCTCAACCTTATGCATTGGATAATGCTTGAACATGCAATCTAATAATTATTATTTTGAGAGTGGAACGACCTCTTCTTTTCTTATAAAGGCATCCACCACCGTTATTGATCCAATAGAGACAAATGTCCACAACAACCTTAAAATTAAGTAATCGAATAGAAGATATAAGAATAATTTTAATACAACAACTTTAAAATTATTTTGAGAGTGGAACGACCTCTTTTTTTCTTATAAAGGCATCCACCACCGTTATTGATCTAATAGAGACAAATGTCCACAATAACCTTAAAATTAAATAATCGAATAAAAGATATAAGAATAATTCTAATACAATAATAATTGTTACATAATGAATGTACACACCTTTGGGGTGTAGATAGCAGCAAATTTGTACGAATATGACCAATGAGGCAAACATTATCAAATACACTCACAATGACCAACTGAGTGTAACATTGTCTAATACAATTAAAAAGTGATCAACTTTTCTCTACCAATGCAGGTGAAAGGTTCAACGACAATATTTATTCAAACGTATATCCAGAGACATAATAAAAAAAAATACAAATACGTTTTAGCAATAAAATGTAAACTAATCGGGTTATTTCCAACAAAGTCAACTAGAATCCAACGTTGGATATATATATTTCAAGTCTAAAATACTGCCTTCTTGAAAAAGTATCCCGGGCAAGTATTGTATTTTCAGCCCTGGAAATGCGCGATCCCTTTCCTTTTTTGTTATTACAAAAATTTCAAATCAAATCCTGGTACTTGCCCACAGTTTTTACTCTTAAAGTTTCAATTTTCAAATCAAACCCTGGAACTTGCCCACAGTTTTTACTCTTAAAGTTTCAATCCTTTTTGAAGGTAAGTATGCAACGAAGTTGTAGAGTAAATTAAGATTAGTCTAGGTCTTATATTTTAAAAGATCACATATTTGAAATTTTTCCACCTTAAAATAAATTTAAGTCATCCTTAGGGTCAAAATTATATTTATGCCTAGAAATCGGACTATAATCAAATTGATCATTTTTTACGAAGATTCTTGATGAAAATATGTTGAAATTTGCCAGAAAACTCTCTCTATAACATCCTCACAGCCCAAGCCGACTAATTTTTTAGTTCACTCATAACATTGGGATATGTAGTTACATCAATAAAAAATATTAAAAACAAAACTTTAACTTCTATATCATCTTAGCATCCTATACTCAAAATTAAACTTAAATCAAAAGAAATTACCAACAAATATTAAAAATGATACTAGAATATTAAAAAAAACCATAAAGACGAGAATATCTTTTTACATACTGTATCGAGTGAGCATTTGCAATTACTCTTCTCCATAATGTAGTGATATTTTGCTTCTTTCACTATGTTTTGTTATTTGATAAATATGTAGGTCATCCTACAAGACAATTCGAATCATTTCCTTCTTTCTAACTTTTCCTCAACCTTATGCATTGGATAATGCTTGAACATGCAATCTAATAATTATTATTTTGAGAGTGGAACGACCTCTTCTTTTCTTATAAAGGCATCCACCACCGTTATTGATCCAATAGAGACAAATGTCCACAACAACCTTAAAATTAAGTAATCGAATAGAAGATATAAGAATAATTTTAATACAACAACTTTAAAATTATTTTGAGAGTGGAACGACCTCTTTTTTTCTTATAAAGGCATCCATCACCGTTATTGATCTAATAGAGACAAATGTCCACAATAACCTTAAAATTAAATAATAGAATAAAAGATATAAGAATAATTCTAATACAATAATAATTGTTACATAATGAATGTACACACCTTTGGGGTGTAGATAGCAGCAAATTTGTACGAATATGACCAATGAGGCAAACATTATCAAATACACTCACAATGACCAACTGAGTGTAATATTGTCTAATACAATTAAAAAGTGATCAACTTTTCTCTACCAATGCAGGTGAAAGGTTCAACGACAATATTTATTCAAACGTATATCCAGAGACATAATAAAAAAAAAATACAAATACGTTTTAGCAATAAAATGTAAACTAATCGGGTTATTTCCAACAAAGTCAACTAGAATCCAACGTTGGATATATATATTTCAGGTCTAAAATACTGCCTTCTTGAAAAAGTATCCCGGGCAAGTATTGTATTTTCAGCCCTGGAAATGCGCGATCCCTTTCCTTTTTTGTTATTACAAAAATTTCAAATCAAATCCTGGTACTTGCCCACAGTTTTTATTCTTAAAGTTTCAATTTTCAAATCAAACCCTGGAACTTGCCCACAGTTTTTACTCTTAAAGTTTCAATCCTTTTTGAAGGTAAGTATGCAACGAAGTTGTAGAGTAAATTAAGATTAGTCTAGGTCTTATATTTTAAAAGATCACATATTTGAAATTTTTTCACCTTAAAATAAATTTAAGTCATCCTTAGGGCCAAAATTATATTTATGCCTAGAAATCGGACTATAATCAAATTGATCATTTTTTACGAAGATTCTTGATGAAAATATGTTGAAATTTGCCAGAAAACTCTCTCTATAACATCCTCACAGCCCAAGCCGACTAATATTTAGTTCACTCATAACATTGGGATATGTAGTTACATCAATAAAAAATATTAAAAACAAAACTTTAACTTCTACGTCATCTTAGCATCCTATACTCAAAATTAAACTTAAATCAAAAGAAATTACCAACAAATATTAAAAATGATACTAGTAATTAGACGTAAAAGAAAAATAGAAAATTGGAACAGACCATTAAAATCATATTTTTTTTGCAGATTAAATAATAAAAAAGAATTACAATATTAACAATTACACATAATGCATCAACTGACATTTGCAGTTATTTCTTTTCATAATATAGTAACCATTTTCTTACTTTATTATGTCTTGTTTGTTAGCAACTATGTAAGTCGTCCAGTAGGATCATACAAAACATTTTCTTTTATTTAATTTTTCCTCAAACTCAAGCAATGGATAGGGCTATTCATACAATTCAATAGTTATTTTTTATAGTGGAATATCCTTTCTTTTACTTCTAATGGCAGTCACCATCGTTAAATGATCCAATAGTAGTGAATGTCCAATAATAGCTTCAAAATGAAAATACTTTGAAATTTGTCCTATGATGTCCTATGTCTTCTTTAAAACGTTCTTGGATGTTGTTGAATGATAGTGAGTGATTTTGAAAGTTTTTCTTTATAGCAACCTGACAGTCCGAATCGACTACTTTTTTAGTTAACTCATAATGATGAGATGAATAGTTACATAGTGAGAAAAGATATTTGGGATCTCTAGAAAAATAGAACAAATGCAATGTTATTTATGACCCAAAAAAAATATCTAATATCATGTAAAATTAAAATTACTACCTTTAGATAACTAAAATAATTTTATTGAATACATTCATGAAAAAGAATATCATTGGTAAGTATTGACTTTTAGGCCTTAGATGCGCTATTTCTTTCCATTTTTTTTTGTCCAAAGAGTAAGAGAGTAGCTTAAAATTCCAAATTGCTAAAATTAAAGAGTTCGTTATCTTAACAAAATAAAAAATAGCCATAAAAGAAAAATAAAAAATTGAAATAGACCATAAAAATGAGAGTTTTTAAAGAAATTAAACTATATAAAGAATTACAGTACTAACAATTACAAAAATAAGGGGGACATTTGCAACTACTTCTTTCCATAATAAAGTGATATCTCTTTGTTCTATTATATCTTGTTTCTTTTCAAATATGTAAGTCATCATGTTACGGAATGATACGACACATTCATTTATTTAGATTTTCCTCAAAATCAGCCATTAGATAGTATTTAAATGTGCAATTCAAATAGTAATTGTTAAATAGTGGACTAACCTCTCTTTTTCTTCTAATGACATTCACCTTTATTATTGTTGTTTTTCTTCTTACATAAATAATTTCAAATTCGTCCCTTTTTACTAACTAAAGAAAATCTTCAACGACCTTTGAAATGGGACAAAAATATACTATGTCAAAGGCTAAGAAAATGAAACTAAATATATTATCAATACAAAAAAGTCGAAAAAAAAGGCGAAAGGATCTCATCATCAATACACAATGTCTCACTCTCGGTTCCCTCTTATATTTATCTCCAAATAATTCCCAAATTATGTTTTGATTTTTAGAATTTTTTCTCAATCACAATATTTCCTACAAATATTTTTTGAAAAGAAAAGCTTAACAAAGATGAGAATGATGTTTTTATTTTACGTGTTTATGTTCATGTCATGATGTTTTTATTTTGAAGCAGTCTTTTTTTCATTAGTTTGGTATCCAACACGGGATTCAATTAATCAAAATATGTAACAAAATTCACTTTAGAAGAAACGTTCCTCCAGTTTTGACCTCTCTAGTTAAGGATGATTGATACTTAGTGGAAGCATGTATATAAACTATATATAAGAAATGCGAATAGATTTGGTCCTTTGAATTTAATTGTTGAAATGACGAAGAACTTTTTCGTTTTACATGTTCATTTTCTTGTGATTGTATTAGATTTTCAGTTATTTATAGCAAAAAAGAAAAAAATATTGTTTTGAAAATTCAAATTGAACTTGAAAGTTGTATAGTACTTTTAACATGTATAAGATTGATTTCTCGTGTGGATCAATCAACTTATAATCTTTACGTTCTATAATTGTTATTTTCTAAAATCACTTTCTTTGTTGTAGAAAATCATAATCAAGATGAAACGTAACTTTATGAGATAAAAGAAGTAGTGTTCCTAGAACATTTTTCATTGAAAACAAGTTAATTTACTTATTAAGAAGATTTGGCATCATACATTCTATAATGAACTTCGAGTTGTTCCAGAAGAACATCCTGTTTTTGACTGGCAATTCTTGTCTAAAACAAGATGAAAAGGAAACTATGGACAATTGAGAGAAGGTTGTGGCATCAAAAAGTCATGATTATAACAAGAACAAACCAATTGACATTGTAATTATTGTCCTTTTCCATAGTATACCTTGTACTGTACATACTCCACAATATTCAAACTAAACTATAAAGACAAACTAACTAAGAAGAGAGCAATTTACTAGTAATGATATCCAACATTGACAAGAGTCGAAAACACAAAGCCGAAAGGATGCACATACTTCACATCACTATATATCCAAACCTCCCTTCACCTACATAAAAGCACACAAGAGAGTTAGTAACTTGTAAATGTTGAAACTTAATCATTCTTTAAGCAATCAAGAAGTAGATCAGGTTTTCCAAAACAATTTCCAGGTTCCCGTAATCAAAACCGAGTATCATATTTACATTTGTTTTCTCGCACAACACATGGAAAAACAGCAACTAGAGGAAGAATGAAAAGTAATTTGATTTGACCACATGAAAGTTACATAATAATTAATAATCACAAAGCAAAAATGAGCATTCATAATGTGATAAATTAACAGTTAACAGAACCATTTTGGGACCGTGATTAGTTGAGCGGTTTTATTCTTTGAAAATCAAGAGGTTAACAACATAGTAGTACAAACTATTTGAAAGCACAGAAACATTCATATCAATCCATAGAGATTTCAAATGTTACCTAATAGGAAAGCGAGCTCTTCAATAAAGTTATAAGACATTTTTAAAAGCGGAGAGAGTGAGGAGATCACAAATACATGACATCAAATCAAATTAATGATCTTTTAACTGAATTCCATGTCAAACAGTGTCACCAAGTTAGGCACAATGCTAAAAGAACTGAAGTTGTAATTCATTCTATGAGATATTCAAAGTTTAGAACAAAAAGGAAGGTCTCGTTACCCTTGGCCTAACAATTGGGAACTCCAAAGATTTATTCATATGTTCCACCACCTTAGCTTGAAAATATTCATTGTCGCCATTTTTGACCGAAAAGGTAATATAGAAAATGAAGCCTTGACATCCACCTTCATTAACCTTGACAATACGGTTGAACTCATATTTGGTGCCCTAAAATGAAGGAATATAGAGGAACTTTATTAGCTTTACAAAGAAAACAAGGAAAAAGAGAAACTACAAAGATAATGGAAAGTGTGAGTAGAGCTTACATTGTCCGTATTGTACTGCTCAAGTGCCTTTGCACAATAACCCTTCAACTTCTCAGCCTCAGCAGGATGATATTCTAAATATTTAGTTATGGGGCAAATGGTGGTAAGAGGACCCGAACCGGGATAATCTTTAATATCAAATCCCTATCAAAGTAAAAAAAAACTCAATCAATTAAAAAAAAACATGTTTGTTCTAAAAGTAAGTTTTAAAAAAAATGGTATTTTTTCCCAAAGGTTCTTACCCAGTGGAGCAAGGAAACATATGGGAACATTTTTGATAAGGTTGCTACATTGGAAGATGTGGTGAAGGTGAAAGAAATACAGTTTGAGATCAATAGCACAGAAATAAACAAGGTAGAACTGATGAAGGCAGAAGAAGATCTCCAAGATTTTTATCAGTTGGAATTGGAAGAGGAATACTGGAGAAACAAAAATCCGGGATGAGGTGGTTCACTGATGGTGATAGGAACACCAAGTTTTTTCACTGCTATGTCACAGGTAGAAGCTACAACTGAATGAAATAATTGATGATCAAGGGGTCTTATACAAAGAGTCGAAGGACGTTGAGGAAGCATCTTTGAAAGTGTGAGCAACAATTCAAGGAAAGCACTTTAACTATGACTATACAACGATTGATTGCATTCCTAAACTAATCACAATAGAGCAGCAAGAAAATATGAACAGAACACCTATGGAGGAAGAGGTGAGAGAGACGGTCTTCTCTTTAAATAGTTACAGTGCTTGAGTGCTTGTGGGCCAGACGGTTACTCAGAAATTTTTTTTCAATGTTGTTGGGAAATTATCGAGGAGGATATTCTGAAAATAGTAGTTGCTTTCTTTTGTGGTATGTATTTGCCAAGATTTGTAACACACACGAACCTGGTCCTTATTCCTAAAACGGAACAGGTTCGGTGCTTCACACATTTAAGACCAATAAGTTTGAGTACTTACATTAACAAGATAATATCGAAAGTACTTCATGGAAGATTAGTGGAGGTGCTCCCAGGAAACATATCGCAAAATCAAACGGGATTTATGAAAGGAAGGAGCATAGTGGAGAATGTCCTATTGGCTCAAGAAATAGTTGGGGATATCAACAAGTGAAACAAGTTACATAATATAGTTGTAAAGTTGGATATGATGAAGGGGTATGATAGAGTTTCATGGATATTTATAACAAAGGTGATGAGATGATTTGGGTTTACGGAGAGAATGATTGATATGGTATGGAGATTGTTGTCTAACAACTGGTATTCATTATTAACCAATGGCAAATCCTATGGTTTTTTCTCATCCTCAAGAGGTTTAAAACAAGGGGATCCTCTATCACCCACTTTGTTCATAATTGCAGCTGAAGTCTTGACCAGAAGTTTAAATAGTTTGAATGAAGACGAGCAATTCATTGGGTACGGAATGCCAAAATGGAGTGAAAAAATCAATCACATGTCGTATGCAGATGATACAATTTTATTTTGCTCGGGCCATAGAGGATCAATCAGAAAAATGATGAAAGTGTTAAATAAGTATGAGAAGGTTTCAGGTCAGCTCATTAATTTAACAAAAAGTTTTGTGTATTTTCATGAGAAGGTGCCTATTGCTACAAAGAACTAAATAAGGAGAACGACAGGAGTTGGTGTTGGTTCATTTCCCTTTACTTTTTTGGGATGTCCCATTTTCTATGGGAGAAAGAAGATTAGTCATTTTGAAGATTTGATGAAGAAAATAAGCAGAAGAGTGATGACCTGACTTAGCAAGCTACTCGCATATGGGGGTAAATATGTATTGATTTGTAATGTGCTACAATCAATGCCTATTTATCTAATGTCAGCTACGAATCCACCAAAAGGAGTCATTGATCACATTCATAAAGTTATGGGGGCAAGATTGGTGGACTAAAAGGGAAGCATTGGGTGGCGTGGGAGGATCTGTGTATACCAAAGGTAGAAGGGGGAATTGGATTCAGATTATTACACACAGCTGCTGACTCACTTTTTGTGAAATTATGGTGGAATTTTCTAACGTCATCAGATTCATTGTGGAGCCATTATATGTGGAATAAGTATTGTAAGAAGAAGCATCCAGTCATAGCTCAAGGGTCAGGGATATCTCATGTTTGGAGGAAGATGATTCAAATTAGAGAGGAGGTGAAACATAATATATGGTGGCAGATTAGAAATGGCGAAGCAAGTTTTTGGTTTGACAATTGGACGAAGCAAGGAGCCTTATATTACCTGGAGGAACAGAATCACAGTGACGAAGAGATTGAAGTGAAGGAATTCATAAAAGAAGGGGGTTGGGATGAACTGAAACTAAATCAGTATGTACCGGAGGAGATGGTACAATACATAATTGAGAATATCAGCCCTATTTTATTAGAAACGGGAAGAGATAAAGCATGGTGGATGGGAAATACAAGTGGGAGTTTTACTGTTAACTCGGCTTGGGAGCTATTGAGACACAAAAGAGGAGAAATGGAGATTCTCAAATTCATTTGGAACAAACAGATTCCTTTCAAAATTAATTTCTTTATATGGAGGGTATGCAAAAGGAGAGTCCCCACGAATGATAATTTGCAAAGAATGAGGATAAATTTGGTCTCGAGATGTTGGTGTTGTGAGCAATATCATCAAGAGACCATGGAACATCTATTTCTAACAGCTCCCGTAGCTATTAAGTTATGGAAGCATTTCGCTGATTTTGCAGGTAGCCAGGTATAGCAGTTGAAGGAAAACGTTTACATCATGTTATGATGAGTTGGTGGTATACTCAGGCTGTGAAGGAAATATACAAGGTGATACCATCACTGATTGTATGGACCCTATGGAGAAGAAGGAACTTAAGAAAACATGGGGGAGATACTTCTATGCAAAGCATGATCTATCAAGTGCTCCAAAACATTCAATTCGTGCTTAAAAAGAAGTATTCATGGAGTAAAGTTACCGGGCAGAATTGGGAGGCGATAATTAGGAGTGCAAGCACTTACAAACCAAGGTTGTACCATTGTATAGACTATAGTCAGATGGGAAGCACCTCAGCAACACGGATGGGGCAAGTCGAGGAAATCCTGGAAGCAGTGCATATGGATTTTGTCTGAGGAACAGTCATGGGGATTTAATATATGTTGCAGTGGAGAACACAGGGATCACGACGAATGTGGAAGCAGAGTTAAGAGCTATTCTAGAGGCAATAAAATATTGTGTTGATAAGAAGATGGAGAAGCTACTAGTCGAATCAGATTCTTTGTTAATGGTGAAAATTATTAAGGAAGTTTGGAAAGTTCCATGGGAGTTAGCAGATTATTTTGATGAGCTAAAACGAGAAATGACAAAGATTGAGATAACAATACAACACATATACAGAGAAGGTAACAAGTTGGCTGACTATTTTGCTAACTTAGCTATTAATGCTTCTGAGAAGAAGACATTTAGATCATTTAAACAATTGCCTAGTATGGGGAGAAAGATCATAAACACGGAAAAAGCACAAATACCAGCTTTAAGAGTTCACACCAAGAAGATCGTTCAACGACATGCATAGGGATACTCACAGAGATGCTGCTAAATCAAATTGGAAAAGCATTGATAGATTAGCATCATCAAATACAAAGGGGAGAAGCATCAAAGCTGGCAGTCAGCGGGGAGACACAAGCCACTGGCGGGAAGGACTGCGTGAAACGACGGAAGAATCAAGGGCAAGACATAGACACTATAGAGATATGCTTTAGGAGAGCTTAACTGTATCAACTTGGACATGAGCAGAATTTTTACTTGTGTATGATGATTTGCGATGAAAAAAAAGTGTTTCATCTTAATAATAAGAATCAGCAATCACTATAAAGGCAACAAACTCCGAGCTGAACAATTAAAGAAGCAGCAACAACAACAACAACAAGTAAAGATATGAATCTAAAATTTTCCATAAATTATGATATAGAACAAATAGATATGGATGGAGAGAAAATATACCTCACTCTCACGGATCTGCTGCAAGTAGCTATACCAAACAGATTTATCCACCTTTTTAGCATTGGAATCGATAGGGCGAAACAAATCTTCATTATCTTCTTCGGTATCCCAGTCGGGAAGGCTTATATCTGAAAGAGGGGATAAAGGTTGCTCACTTTCGCAATCGCTGGAAACTCCATCTTCCTCATCCACTTTTTGTTTCTTCAACGATGGCAGATAATCAGATTCGCTTGAGAATCCTCCGTCATGCCGCGGCGGCGGCGGCGATTGTGGCGATGACGGCGACGGCGACGACATGAACTGCTCGGAAGTAAACGTAAATTTTAACTTTACCCCCAAAACTGTTTAAAAAATCAATTTCAGAATTAACAAACACAGTTGAAGTAGACGTAAATTTCAATTTATTTTTGGTTTCTCATAAATAATTATCGTATTTATAAAGTTTATAATTATTAAATTTTCCTTATTTGTAAATTTTAATAGGTAAACGTTACCAAATTTTACTGAAGGATTCTTTTAAGGCCAAATCCATAATCAACCCATATACTATCAACTTTTAAAAATTTACAATCAAATCACACCTAATCCAAAATAAAAATCAAATTATTTAATCGATTTAGTCTAGTTTTTTTTTTTGATCGATTTTTATATAAACCGTGAACACCCCTATATAAGTGGCGGCTAAAGTTGCAAAGATAAGAGCTTGAATAGCACTTGTAAACAATCCAAGGAACATGACAGTTATAGGAACTACTAAATGTACTAAAGAAATAAGAACAACAACTACTAATTCATCAGCTAAGATATTTTTGAAAAGTCAGAAATAAGTGATAAAGGTTTTGTGAAAATCTTCTAAGATGTTAATGGGTAAAAGTTTTGGGGTTGGTTGAATATATTTTTCGAAATAACTTAATCCTTTTTTTAAGACCTGCATAGAAATATGCCACGGATGTGAGTAAAGCCAAAGCAACAGTAATATTTATATCATTCGCGAATGCGGCTAAATCAAATTTTCAGACCTTAAAATGCGCAATTTCTTCTTTTCATAATGTAGTTATAAGTATAAAAAAGTCGGAAAAAAGGCGAAAGGATCTCAGCATCAATACATTGTGCGTCTCTCTCGGTTCCCTCTTATATTTATCTCCAAATACTTACCAAATTATGTTTTGATTTTTAGAGAAAAAAATTCTCAATCACAATATTTTCTACATTTTTTTTTTTTTGAAAAGAAAAGCTTAACAAAGGGGAGAATGATGTTTTTATTTACGTGTTTATGTTCATGTCATGCAGGGCCGTCTTTAACCCCTAGGCCACAAAAGTCATCGCTTGGGGCCCCATACTTTTGGGGGGCCATATTTTTTTTTGGGCAAAGAACATAAATCACATACTTTTAAGGCTAAATTATCATTTGTCCCTTATAAGTTTATAATTACAGAAATCTCTCAAACTGATACAATAATATAAGCACTAATACATTAATCTGATGCGCGAGATACATTAATCGTTAAGTAACATACAATACATTTTATACATGATACACTAATCTAATGTATATTTAATACATGATACACTAATCTGATGCGCGAGATGTTTAATCTGATGCGCCAGATATATTAATCTAATGCGTTGATATATTAATGTGATGTGCAAAAATGAGGGATTTTGCGCATTCGTAAAAGTAATAGGGGATAATGGTAATAAGAGAACTTAAAGGTGGATCTCTGTCATTTTTCTTTTTTTTTCTTTTTTTTTTAAAAAAAGTTACTTATAAATATTATTTTTATTTAAAAAATTATATGTACTATGAGATGAATATAGAACATGAATTTCGTAAGAAACAATTTCAAGAAAACTTTGATAATGAAATCACAAAATCTCTTGAAATTAGAGTTGATTACTTTATATATATATATATACAAATTATTTTTGAATAAAATAGTAGATCAAATTATTTTATCACTTTAAAATAGATTTGAACCAATTGAAGCATATGAAATATTTTTGGTAAATTGAGATCACTAGATGTTGAGAATTTCAAAAAAATTGTTTTAATATTGAACTTTATTTAATGCATAATAGTTATTCTGATATTGATGATTTAGATTATTTTTTTGATTTAGAAGTGTTAAGAGAAATAATGCAAGTAGACGATAATGATCTTATAAAAATATTCAATCAAATAAATACTTGATTCTTTTCCAAAATACACATATTGCTTATAGAAACACTAACCATTGTCTCAGCCGAAGAAATTTTTCGAAACTAAAATTGAATAAATTTTATTTAAGATCAACAATGTCTCAAGAGAGTTTATTGAATGGGTTAGTTATAGTATTAATTGAAAAGGAATTATTAAAACAAATCGATTATAAAACAATAATTAATGACTTCACATCTAAAAAAAATTAGAAAAGTACATTTTAAATAAAAATATACATGATGAAAGAAAATAAACACTTTAGGCCCCCAATCTTGTTGAATCGGTCCTGATGTCATGATGTTTTTATTTCGAAGCATGTCTTTTTTCATTAGTTTGATATCCACTTTGGGTTCAATTAATCAAAATTTGTAACAAAATCCACTTTAGGATAACCGCTCTGGTTTCGACTTCTCTAATTAAGGATGATACATACTTAGTGGAAGCATGTATATGAACTATATATATATATAATGTGAATAAATTTGGTCCGTTGAATAAATTGTTGAAATGGCTATGGATTTAATTTTCTTTTCGCAAGAATTTTTTCGTTTTACATGTTCATTTTCTTGTGATTGTATTAGATTTTCATTTATTTATAGCAAAAAAGAAAAAAAATATTGTTTTGGAGTTCAAATTGAACTTGTTAGTTGTATAGTAGTGTTAACATGTATAAGCTAAGGTTGATTTCTCGTATAGTCAATCAAGTTATAATCTTTACATTTTTATAGTTGTTATTTTCTAAATTCACTCTCATTGTTTTAGAAAATCATAATCAAGATGAAACGTAACTTTCTGAGATAAATGAATTAGTGTTGATAACTTTTCACTTGTTTGAAAGTTTTAGAAAATGACTGATGTTGAGGACATTCAACCTCTTGTTTGTGACAATGGAACTGGAGACAACCAAGACAAGCTCCGCGGTTGAGAAGAACTATGAACTACCCCGATGGACAAGTGATTACTATTGGTGTTGAGCATTTTCGATGTCCTGAAGTACTTTATCAACCTTCTTTGATCGAAATGGAAGCTGTTGGAATTCATGAGACGACGTATAATTCTATAATTAAGTGTGATGTTGATATCAGAAAGAATTTGTATGGGAACATTGTGCTTAGCGGTGGATCGACTATGTTTTCTGACATTGCTGATAGAATGAGCAAAGAGATTTAAGCCTTAGCACCAAGTAGCATGAAGATCAAAGTAGTTGCTCCCCCTGAAAGGAAGTATAGTGTTTGGATTGGAGGTTCCATTTTGGCATCCCTTAGTACTTTTCAACAGGTGAGCATACTTCTTTCGTTATTTTTATTGGCTCGACTAATCTGGATTCATGTCGTAAAAAAACCCATCACTACGGAGGGTCTTACCTGACCTAGCACAGAGGGACGTTTCCTTCATTTTTGGATTTAATAAACTAGTTCCCGAAATCCAGTAGCTTGACTAATTGTGATTTGCGTCATCAAAATCTCAATATAGGGGTTTTTTCCCACCCTACCAAAATGGAGCATTTTCCTTCCCAAAACCTACACTAGCTCAACTAATTTGGATTCACGCTGTAAAAGACTAACTATGGAGGGACTTACCCGCCCTACCGACTACCAAAGAGGGGCATTTTCCTCTTCTTTTTTTTGGGCTTAATCATCAGGTTCCCAAAGCATACTGCTTCAACTAATCTAGATTCTCCGTAGAGCTATGTTGCTCAGACTCTCCAAAAAGGAGGATGCATCCATGTCAAATCCTTAAAAAATTGCACTACTTTTGAAGGATCGGACTCACACTCGTCCACATTTTTGAAAGGTTCAAGCAACTTAGCGGTAAAAAGCCCAATATGGAGGGTTTTACCTGCTCGACCGAAAAGGGGCATTTTCCTCCCTATTTATGGTTTAACCACCCGTTCCTGAAACCTACTAACTCGACTAATTTGGATTCGAGCCATAAAAAACCTACCATGGGCTTTTTTTGGCCTCCTATCAAAGATGACCATTTTTCTTGAGTCCAGAGCCTTAAGGGTATAAAATTTTAACAAAAATCCAAAACAGTATATAAATTTTCATTTTAACCAAAACGGTAAAATCGCTGGTAGAGCAGCGATTTTGCTCGCCGGAAAACGGCAAAATCGCTGGTAGAGCAGCGATTTTGCTAGTTTTAAATATTTTTAAATTTTTTTTTTTAAAGAAATCGCTGCAATGGCAGCGATTTCCAATATTAATTTTTTTTAACTTAAATTATTTATTTTAAATTTTTTTAGAAAATATTTAAATCGCTTTTGTATATTTTACTTTTGTATAATTTTTTTTTTACTTTTGTATATTAAATCGCTGCCAAGGCAGCGATTTTAATAAAAAAAATTAAAATTTTTTTTTTAGTAAATCGCTGCGGTATTTTTCACTTTTAATTTTTTTTATATATTTTTTAGTAAATCGCTGCAATAGCAGCGATTTTACATTTTGAATTTTTTTTTAAAAAAAAAATTTAATTAAATCGCTGCGTCTGCATCGATTTAATTAAATTTAAAAAAAAATAAAATGTAAAATCGCTGCTACTGCAGCGATTTACTAGAAAAAATTTTAAAAATGAAAAATCGCTGCTGCTGCAGCGATTGACTAAAAATATTATTTAAATAGCTGCTTTGGCAGCGATTTAATTTACAAAAGTAAACAAAAACAATTTATACAAATCGCTGCCTAGGGAAGCGATTTGCTTTAAATATATATTTTTAAAATTTTAAAATAAATAATTTAAGTAAAAGGCAGCGATTTATTAAAAAAAGATTTTAAAAAATTTAATATTGGAAATCACTGCCATTGCAGCGATTTCTTTAAAAAATAATAAAAAAAACTTTTTAAATATTTAAAATTAGCAAATCGCTGCAGCGATTTTGCTTTTTCCGGCGAGGAACATCGCTGCTCTATCAGCGATTTTGCCGTTTTGATTAAAATAAAAATTTATATACCGTTTTGAAATTTTATTAAAATTTTATTGTTATTTATACATGTTTATTTGATTTATTTATCTTTATGTTGATAATAATGATGATTAACATACTTATCATTGTTTGAATTTGTAGATGTGGATTGCTAAGGCAGAGTATGATGAGTCTTGCCCCTCCATTGTGCATAGAAAGTGTTTCTAATCCGAACAAAGGTTGAACCTGGTTCAACATTTGAGTTTCCGATCTTCTTTTTGTTTTCTTGGTGACTCGAATCAATAACTTTAAATTCTAAACGAAGAATACTTACCATTTGAACAAGCCTTCTTGTTACTTTTAGAGAGTTAATTGGTCATTGGAGTTTTTCTTTTTTTTTGTTTAATTCGTTACTTACTAGGAGTATTACTCAATTGTAATTAGTCTAGAACAATATCAAATATTAATTTGTCATAAACCTTGTAGATATTTTATTAACGGAGAGTTGTCACATAAAAATAAGAATAAGGTTTGCATACATTTTTATTTTCAATGGTAAAGTCCAGTAGTACTTACGAAAAATTATATAGACATAAACAATTTCTTATATGGTTAGGAATAGTAAAATAATTTGGTAGTTAAAAGTCGATTCACAGACCATCCTAAAAGATCATTAAGTAATATATATTCAAAATAGTTTCTTAAATATTCCTTTCATTGATTTTTACTTGTCCAATTTACTCTTTATATACTCTTAAGAAACAATAATTATCATCAGTATTTTATCACAATACACATTAATTACTATTTAGTCTTAGTTTTTCTATCTATATAATAATATAAAGCTGAATCTTGAATCGCTGATGTGGCATCCTCCAATGGCCAGCATTTGCAATTATATGTTTTCTCTCTTTTTTATTTATTATTTTTGATTTTTTTTTCCCCAAAAAAATGGAGTTAAAACATCACAATAAATGCAGCCCAAAACTTACGTTAAAAACTCAACCCACTACCATCGTCATTTATCACCTTTTTCTAAAACTTTCTCTATTCGTTCTTAAAGATATTATTATATTACAATTAAGTCACTTAATACCAATGTAAGTTACAATTTTACTTTTTAATTCATATTATTCAATTAAGTTACAAATTTATTGATTACTATAAATACTAAAGCATATCATCCTCACATATGGTAAGAATTTCTTTCTTTTTTGATTATATTTACACTTAAGTACATCACTTTGTTATGCCTAATTTTATAATATTTAGATCATTTGTGATTAAGTTTTTTTGTTTACAGTATGAAAGATAATATGAACATATGCCTATGTTGTTTGTGAGAATTCAAATTCTAAATTCAAACTTCATAGGTAATATTATTTGTTTTGTTTTAGTTTAGTTGATGTCTCTTATTTATAGTGTTTTTCCTTCTATATTTCTCGTATGTGTTATTTTCTTCATTATTGTTGGTGATTTTTCCATACTTTTCATTCTTCACATATTTTATGTGAATCATTTTTATTGTTTGTGGTAAAAGAAATGATGAACATATTACAATATTTGTGAATTGAAGTTCAAATTTGATGAACACACTATCATTATTAGTATATACAAATTTTGTTACTATTCTCTTATACTCTTTTAAGACGTTATAAAATTTATGATTATAATATTAATTCAAATATACTAATCTCACATTTATTTGTCAGGATAATATTCTAACTTTAATAGAAATAAACATGATTTACTAAATCATATTTAATTTATAAATTGAAAAAATAAAAAGGAATTGACAAAGTATGATTATCTTCATGCTTTGAAAGGACATGACAAGTTAATAAAATTTGATATTTTCCTCATATCAAAATAAATAATATAATTTGCATGCATATGCTACAATAATAAACTTTTTGATATTAAAAAAAAAGGTATAAAAAAGGACTCAACTTTCTTGCTATGGGGATTTTGATAAAGTTTATTTTAAAAAAAATTCTCAAACTTGTCATATGCAATTTGATAAAATATAAAGAAATTGTTTCAAATAATTAATTTCATTAAATATTTTATATTCTTTATGTAATTGGTGTTATAGATATCTCAATTTATATTTTTATATGAATTTATAAGTATATTACATTTGTAGTAAAATTAGTGAAGACGGAAAGTTATTTACAAAATATTTCACAAGCTAAAATTAGTGAAAGGAGAAAAGAGAGTTTATTCATCATTACTAAAGAAATGATAATAACTTTCGAAGAATATGAACATTAAAAAAGAAAGTAGTAAAAAACTATAATATTTGGAGAAAAAAAGTAATTTTATAAAACTATAATTGATATTATTTGAACCACAATAAATATTTAAAAATTATTTTGATTTGACGAAAGGGGGATAATGGCATTTTGATGTTCTTAGCTTTCAAAATTTACAAGTTTATTTGATTTAAATTCTTCAATTTTGTGAGAAAGATACAAATAAAAAAAAACATACAAAGAATAAAAGATAGATTTAAAAAAATTATATAAAATTATAAAAGCATGGGATACACATATCCAATAAAATTATAGGTAGGATCATTAAAGGTAGACTCTTAGCTTAATCGATTTAAAATTACTACAAATATAAAAACTTAAATAGTATATAAACTTGATTAAGACTTCACATATGATATATTTGGATTAAGTACAACAAAGAACCTTCACAAAACTTTTAGCAGTACTATTTTAATTCTTTTTTTGACAAAATTTAACGAGTTATTTATGATCGCGCGAAGCGCGACTAAGTTCACTAGTTAATATATATACTAAAAGTAAAAATATATATTGTTAATATAATAAACAACTAAAAGTATATTTATGAGTATTATTGATTTTTTAACCAAAAAAACTTATTAGTTTCAACTAAAACATCCTTTGTGATACAAGAAAGATTGAGATGAACTAAACGACGTCGTTATTTTGAGCTGCTGTAGAATTTGGGTATCCCAATTTCTGTATTAGGGAAGACCTAAAATTGCAGAAAGATCCGAACTTGAGAGGAAGGAAGAAGAGGGTATACAAGAATTTTGGGGAAAAATGGGTAAAATTGCAGTTGCAGTGATTGTAAGTTCATGGGTAGTAGCTGTATCCATACTCGTCAATCGTATTGTCACTGAACCTTACATGGTAATCAAGTTTTCTTGTTTAATATGAATGTAATTTATTGATTTGATAATCTTCTATGGATTTTGAGCTGAGGGTCTATCGGAAACAACCCCAATTGTGGGATTACACTGGGGATATGTTGTTGTTGTTGGTGGAGGTGTAATGTGGATATGGGTGATTATGAATCTTTTGAGACCCCACTTGTGGGATTACACTGGTTATGTAGTTTTTGTTGTAGGTGTAATGTGTATATTGGTGTTTTTGCAGGATGAGATATTCCACATACCTCAAGCACAACAGTATTGCAAAGGCAATTTCAGAAGTTGGGATCCCATGATCACCACTCCTCCGGGGCTGTACGTAGTATCTCGTTCCTATTCTATTTCGTAGTGTTGTCAAAATTGTTCCTGCTTTGTATTTTAACTTCAGAGAGCATGAAAATAGGGACTCCCTTACATGTGGCATTAGCCTCTTGGAATCGACATATGGTAAATGAAATGTTATAGTATTAGCTCATATGGTCAATTTTTTCTGATGAGTTGGGGATTCGTTGTATGGCTACAAGTCGAGAGCTTTTTGTCAATTCGTTTCTTGATCTTTTTGGTGTTAAATTATGGTTCAGGGCTACATTGACTAAATAGCAAGATACATGATCTAGTTAGGGTAGAAACTAAACATGTCTGCTTGGAAATAGGAATTGTACATGTTATGCTCTTCTTGCCAAGCTTACAAGATCTTGACCATTTTGTGTATCTGCAGATTTGAGTCCTTTCCCTTTCATTGGTTGCAAAATATCTAGTGTTTTTCTTTTTAAGTACAACTTCACTTTGTTGATGATCTTAGTTTATCAAGTGGTTTCTTCACAAACGAGTTGTTGATACAAGTGTTACATTCTTTTCGCCCCCAGTTATCATGAAAATTGGCTTACAAGAAGAGTCTATGCAAAGAGTAAATATGGAGGAGGACCTGTAGTGTACTAGTGTTAGAGAACCCCAAGTTATTGAATGTTGGGGCGAACAAGTCCAATAGAGTAAAGTAGCGGTTTCAAAATAACCTACCCCAATGTTAGTAGTAGTTGTAGTAGAATGTTAAATCTTGGTTAGGAGAGATTTTCTGTTCATTGTTTACATGGGCTTCTAGTTGCAAAAAATGAATATGTTATGTATGATTTGTAAGAGAACAACATCAGTCCAGTGCATGTAGACTCTGTATTGAAATTCCACTAATCCTCCTTAGTGACTAAGGTTAGAGACTTACTTGTAATGTGGTGTTTTTCTAGAAGCCTTTCTAGTCTTCTTAGAGACTTGTATGTCTGTGTAAGGATAGGTATGAGATTTGTAGACTCTCTAGCTTTAGAGAAATCATTATTTGCCTTAAAATACAGATTACGTAGTATTGGAATGAAAATGGGATCAACTAGAGTGAATTGGATTTAGATAATTCATATTGCAACTAATTCATTAAGGTGCACTTGACAGATGGAGTAAACCAAAAGGAAATAAACTAATACTCTCTATTTCATTTTACATGACACTCTTTCCTTCTAGACTGTTTCAAAAGAACAGAACTTTTTTATTATATTTGATTTATTTTTAGTTTAAACTACATACTACCCTTTATTAGATGCCCTTATAGCCATAGAAATGGAATGGCATGTAAAGACCACAAGTTCAATGGGTACTTTTGTTGTGTGCCAAAAGTTGGTCTTTTCTTTCTTTCTTCAACATTGTGCCCAGTCAAACTGTCAAATACAATAACATAAAATGAAATGGAGAGAGTGGTAGCAATATAATTTACTCTAACACCCATCTAACATAACTTAATATTGTAATAGATGGTGCAATCCCACATCCATTCCCTAATCGTGTCGGATCGACATGGGTGAGGCATGATTTGACAGGTCCGAGCAACATAGATGGTGCATTATCCATGCCATTCTTCCACCCATTCCTTCCAGTTTGTCATCTACTCCCACACTGTTCAAAATTCATTTAGGATAAGTACATATGTATAGTAGTGTTTGTCTACATATGCTAGCTTCATGAGTTGGTATTATGTTTTCCACATTCACAGTTTCGAGTTTTTTTGGGGTTTCCATTATATAGGGGCACCGAGTGTTGGCTTTGAAATATAGGATGCATTTTTGCAACTAAGTTATATTGTCTGGGAATTCATTAAGTTACTTTGAACAATTTTCCACTGTCCGAAAAGATAGTGCTACTTTCCCTTTTGCAGTCCCTGAGTGATGCCTATTTTCTCTAATAGGAATATTTATACAATTGGACCCTCTTATCCACTTAACTCAATACAGCTTATTTTTCTTTTTTTAATTCTTTTTTTTTTTTTGGGTAAGGTTAACCTTACTTTACAACAAAAGAAATGGCAGTAAGGAACCTCTTTCTAATTCTGAACTCCATAAACAGAAAGTTCAACAATGGATCCAATTATTCATGCAGTAAATATTCACTGATATGCTAGGTCAAATAAGATATAAATGAGATGGACTGATGGAGGGTCAAAAAAATCAATAGATCTTTTTTTTGATAATGTCAAAAAAAAATCAATTGATCTTTAGCAATGAGGTTCAATGTTAGTAAGTATATGTTAGCTAAATGTTATAGAACATCATCAAATGATAAAAGGAATTTTCTCAGATTTGTCTCTTTTGTTTTGCAAAGACAAAAAGGGATATAGATAACAGAGAAGGACACAGATAAAATAGTGGAGCTAGCTGATATCACATAAATTGTGCCATGACCTTGATCCATGTTAGATATGAAAAGAAATGTTCTCGAAGATGATTCAGTTGAAAATAACACCATAGATTTAACTGATAAGGGAATTTGATGCAAATAATTTAAAACTTTTGCAGGTACATTGTTTCACTTGCCTATGTTGCTTCTTTGTTTCCAGGGATATTCTCTATGAAAGCCGATCTTTCGTTTTCAGATGCTTGTTCCTCTTCCATCCTACGCTCCAGCAATGGTGTATTGGCTGTATTTTGCAGCATGATGGTTTACAACATACTTACCCACCTCAGACCTTCTCTTACTGACAGAAAAGTAACTCTTCGGACGGTTGTCCTTGCATTGTATCCCCTTCACTGGTTCTTCACTTTCCTTTATTATACAGATGTAGCATCGCTAACTGCTGTACTGGCATCATATCTTATGAGTCTTAAGAAGAAATATTTCTTCAGTTCCCTGGTAAGAGGATCAACTCAATCCCATCTAGTTCTTTCTAGTTGATAATAATGGGGAGCAAAGTTATAAATTGGCTTTTATTCAAACTCTTTATAGCCCATTCCTTGTCATAGAATTGTTTTCTTCTTTATAACTTTTGCGATTAATATCAATCGAAAGCTTTAATGTTTTTCCAAGAACAGATTCTGCACTCTACTTATTCATGCACCAAACATATTCCAAGGATATATGTCATTTGACATTTGACAAATTGCTGATTACTGTTTACCACATGTAAGACCGCAGTGTGCTTTGAGTACTGTATTTTATTGTTGCCTCCACTTGAGCTGTATCAGAAGAATAACAATACTCAATAGTAAATATGGGGAGGGAGAGAGAATAAAAGAAACATTAACTGTAGTTCTAACTTCATAAAAATTTATCTTCATCTCAAGCCTGATTTACTTTAATGTTATTGTTTTGCATGCTATGGATAGTTCCATTTAATGATCAGATATTGAATTTGACCTTCTTGTTTTTCTGATTGAGAAGCTAACAGTGTATTCATACATATGAAGGTTGGGGCTTTGGCTGTGCTGATACGACAAACAAATATCATATGGATCCTTTTCATAGCATGCACTGGGGTTTTAGACTATATTCTAGATCAGACAAAGGATAGTGCCGATTTGACTGATTCTAGTCAATCACAAGGTAAAGATGCTTTCCCAGTCTCGAGTCAAGGTGTTGGAACACACTCTAACTTGAGAAAGCGCAGAATCCACAATCAGGCAGCTACATTTAGCTCTCCTATCCACCAAAAGATTGCTTCTTCAGTGCCTACCTCAGGTTCTGTCTTCTTATCTTGTTTTAAGTTTTTTTTTTTTAAATCTGCATTTGTATTGTGTTAGGACACATGATAGCATCTGTTGATTTTTGTTTCTATCTGTTGATTTATGTTGTGTAGGACACATGATAGCATCTTCTTTTTGATAAGTAGTTTCTGTTCAGTGATCTAAAGTAACATTGAATGAAAAAAATACAATCAAACACCATTTGGAGCACATCAAGTTAAAAAAAAAAACCATTTTTTTTCAAAGAATAATACATCAAGTTCAATTTTGCCAGCTATAAAAAAGATTTACTTGCGGATCGGCATCATGAAGATTTAATTTATCTGTTGTAAAAAAACCTGGTAACCATGGATGACATAAAGGAATAAAATACTCCACTTGTTCTGGCATCCTACAGAGATACTTTTCGTTGTGCTTTTGTAAAAAAAAAAATAATCTGTTAGAACACCTCAATCCAGAGTATGGAAGTTGGTGGTTTGGGGGAGGGGGGAAGGAGCTCTTGTTACTTGAAATAATTACTTGGATGTACAAGTAATTTCCCTAGTGATATATTTTTGTTCGATTGTTAGGTAATATTACGTACTACTTAACAAGAAAAACTTGCTATTTTGGTCTTTTGACAAGCTGTGGTTCTAGTCTAAATACACTTAACCCTCACTAAATCAAATTTTAGGCTTTTGATCCCACCATTAATAAATTCTTACAAATATAATGTATTTCTAATTAATATCAAATTCCCTTTGATTTGAGGGGATCTGTTAGGAGATCAAAAACAAAGTTAGATAAACTGAAGGACCACTCCTTGCTGCTAACATTCTTACGAGAAGTGCATCATGTGGAAAACTTGCTTCGCATGTTTGAAGCATCCATTAGATGTTAACCAGAGTGGCTATCATGTTCACAAACACATTTACAAGAAATTCTTCCATTGATTATGCTTGGTACAGACATGTAAGCTTTTCTTGTCAGATGACATTGTATAGACTAGTAAGCTATTCGGGCTCATGCATAGTTATCCTTTCTTGCATATTAGTAGTTGGCAATGCGATTTAGGTTCCTTTTGTATATGTCATCTTAGTGTATAAGAGATTACATTCCTTTCTCAGATTTCTCTCATGAGGTGCGTGAGATTATCTCAAGACTCTGGCAGTTTAAGTGGGAGATTATTGCATCGTTTTGGCCTTACCTCATAATTATGGCTGCTTTCATCACCTTTGTTTTCTGGAACGGGAGTATAGTGCTTGGTACCAACTCTCACTTTTGTAGTTTTGTTTCTTTATGGTCTCTTCCATTTTTTAACAGTGTGTGCACACACTTCTTTTCCCACCCTTGTGCTATCCAGGTGCAAAAGAGGCTCACACGGTTTCTCCACATTTTGCACAATTGATGTATTTTAGCTTGATTTCTGTGCTGTTTGTGACTCCCGTGCACTTCACAATTGGTCAGGCTGCAGCACTGGCCCGATCCTTCTTGAAGAAAAATAAGCTGGTCAGTTTCTTTCAGTTGTGCACGGCATTAGCTGTTGGGTTCCTTTCAGTGCATTTTTTCAGGTTAGATGAATGGCTTTGTAATTTTCTAAATTCAGTTGCACTATCCTTATACCCTCTCCCTCTCCCCCGTCCCTTTTCCTCTCTTTCGTGCAATTCATCACTTTCTTGTCATGCTATACAATCTACAACGTCAGTTTTTTAGGGTGTTTGTTTATCCTTTCTTTGTTCTTTGTTGCATCAAAGATTTAGGGTGTGCTCGGTATGAAGGAAAATGTTTTCCTTCATACCGAATACATCCTTAATGGCGTTCATTTCTAATAGATTCTAGCTGTATGCACATTATTTTCTTTTTTTCTGATTCAGATTTGATATCTAAAAATTTGTTCCTTGCAATAATGAAATGCAATATTTTGACATTCAAGTGACCTGGAAACAGTAGTATACATATATGTAACATGATGTATTGATATTGCAGCATTGCCCACCCTTATCTCGTTGCTGACAATCGACACTATACCTTTTATCTATGGAGAAAAGTAATCACATTTCATTGGTCAATGAAGTACCTCCTGGTTCCACTCTATGTATATTCATGGATATCCATCTTCAATATCTTGGGTCAGTAAAACTCTCGGTCCTATTCTAACTTGTGCATGTGTTTTCTTCTACGCATCCTTATCTCTTACTCGGAATCAAAGAAGAGAGTATTTAACTCGTACTTCTATTTTCTTTTAAACATATTCTTGTTTCCCTCTTTTTGCAGCTAAAAGTCAGAGGAAGACATGGGTACTGGTATATTTCTTGGCTACCGCTGCAACACTGATTCCAGCTCCACTTATAGAGTTCAGATACTATACAATCCCGTTCTTTTTCTTGATCCTCCACTCTCATGTTGATGATGACAGAAGTTGGCTTCTGATGGGAATCATGTATCTTGCCATTAATATTTTCACTATATATATGTTCTTGTTCCGTCCGTTTTCTTGGGTACACGAGACTGGTGTACAGAGATTTATATGGTAGCAAGATACTCAAGAGAATTCAACAAGTGTTGATAAGCTGCATGTTCTGGCTGTACCTGCAGATCCCAATTTGTTCAACTTTTGAAAATGCAGTTTAGGATAATTTTTTTGTAGAATCAGTGGTAAAAGGAATTCGTTCCAATCAAAACTAGTGTCTTAACCATTGAGGTTGTTTTACTAGTTCATAATATTACATTTCCTTTTTTTTTGGAATTACATATTCGTTCGATAATTCTCTCTTTGTCGTTCTATATGATGGTGTTTGATTGTAACAGAGAGCAGAGGTGGACTCAAGATTCGAAGAAAATGTGCCATCACTACAAGTGAATGCATGTTAGAGGAAGTGATATCCGCAACGCAGTCTCGTCTGATGTTCTAATGTATAAATATATAAATTAAATGACATAGGTTTGGGCTTGGGACTTTCATGTTAGAGGTCTCGAGTTTGAAACCCTTTGCCATCGAAAGTAAGGGGGTTGTCATCTCGATTGAGCTCGGTGCAGGTTACCTCTCCTATGTGGTTTGCGAGCTATTGCATAGGAGCAGGGGTTTTACCCTGTGCGCATCCAAAAGATAGCGGCTGAGGATTTCCCCGTCATTAAAAAAGTAAATGAAATGAAATAATCGAATGAAACTTGCTCTATGGACTAGTGTGTTGGGCAATTATGAAAAATTCCACAAGAATAAATAAATAAAGGGATAATTGTATATAATAGCAAACTAATAACTTAAAATAAATAGAGTAGCTAGGTTTTGATTTAATTGTGCTCCATAGCAAACGTTTGAAAAAAATTGCCAGGCGCCTCTCTCCCAATATCTCGCTCGCCACTCTCCTCCAATCTCTCCCTCGCTTCCTCACTTTTTATACAAACACAAGTGTATTAAAATTGTTTCGAATTGTATAAAGCAGAGGAAATTGTATAAATACATATATTTTTGTTCCCCTCTCTCCCCTCTTCCAGATCTCGCTCGCCACTCTCCCAAATCTCGCTCGTCACCCTCGCCTTTCTCACTTATACAAACAGAAGCGAATTGTATAAGTTGCGTTTTTGTTTGTATAAAGCGTGATAAAATTGTATATACACATGCAAGTACATATATTTTCGTCTTATACACTTATAATTATACAATAAAAATACTCCCCTGCCCAGTTTTTTTTGTCTTTCTCTCTTTCTCGTTTTATACAAATTTCAAATTGTATCTAATTTCTCTCTTTCTAGTTTTATATAATTCGATTCAATTGTATATTCCCTGCCAAGTATCTTTTGTCTTTCTCTCTTTCTCATTTTATACAAATTCAAATTGTATATAATCGTTCCATACACTTATAATCATACAATTCGTTTTATACACTTCGTTTTTATACAGTTCTCTGCCCAAGTGTCTTTCTTTTTCTCGTTTTATACACTTCGTTTTATATAATTTGCTTCAACTGTATATGTATAGCGAATTATACAGTTTCTATGTTTGCTATGGAGCGCAATTATGCAAACTTTGCTATAGCATACAAATATGAATTTTTTATTTGCTATATGTGAAAGTTGCCATAAATAAAAGCAAAGTGGAATAGAGAAAAAATTCTTATTGTTAATTCCAACTAATTTGGAATTAGACAAATCAAAGTTAATTCATTAAGGGTGTGTTTGGTAATGGAGGAAAATAGTTTTTTAGTATTTTCTTTAGATTAAAAAATTGGAAAATTGACATTTTAAGTTAATTGTTTCCACTCGTTCCTAATTTTAATTTATTTTTTTTTTTAAAAAAAAGATGATTAGTGGGAACAAAAGTGCATGTTACATTTTGTCAAAGAGTTTTACTAAAAAAAAAAAAAAAGAAGTTTTCTCTTTGGAGGTTGAATATTAAGTATGAATTGAATTAATTGTGTAAGAAAAGTATTACTCACAATGTATTTTGTTTTGAGATGACATTACTTAACACGTTTTTATGCTTAACTGCAACATTAATTCATTGTATCTGGTTATAGAATGATATGTATTCATATCTTATATCGAATTTTTATTACAGAAGTTCAAAATATAAAAAATAAATATTTGATAATTTAATGGGGTTTTGCGTCTATAATAATTATCTAAAAACAATTTTAACTCTGTATGAATGATATGATTCTCTACTGAATGAGATTCGAATAAATCTCTTTGATCGGTTGACCCTTGCTAGTTTCGCCCTTGATCCGATAAAAATAAGATGAAAGACAAAATTATAATGAACTTTCAATTGAATTATTGGAGAGGATTTGATGGTTGCTAACTTGTTATTGTATGAATGAACTCAATGATATTTTTTAGTAAATACTCAAAATGGCATTTTTAAGTATGTGAAATTATTTAGTAAAGTCACTAAATTTATTTTTATATTAATAAATTTACTTTAACTTATATCTTACAAAACCATTCTACATAATGTATAGTAAAAGAACTCTGATATGACCTGATATCGAAAGTCGAACCAATCCATAAATCTAATAAATCAAAATGTCAGATTATACTTCCTCTATCTGTATTTATCTGTCAAATATTGTCTAATTTGATTTTTATTTTTATTTGTCATTTTTTACAAATCAAAAAAGGATATTTTTTTCCTATTATACCTTTAATTCATAAACATTGAGTTACTGTCTTTCAAAAATGTTGTGAGTAAATATGTTTGTAACCCTATTAATTAATAAAAGTAAAATAATAAATTTACTATATCAATTATTATTTTCTTAATAGGTGTGTTAAGTGAAAATCTGACAAGTAAATTAAAATAAAAAATACTTAACAAGTAAAAGTCTTTCTTAAAAATTATGTTAAGAGAAATATGAATCGAATAATATGAAACTAAGAAATAAGCCATTTAGACAAATTTTCAAGACTTAATTACATGATGTAGAGTTTGTACAAATATAGAAAGTAGAAAGTAAATGATGGGACCCTTTTTGCCCAAAAAAATCCTATTTGATTCAATTAATTAATTGTGTGTACAAACCTAAACCATATATGGTTGGATCATAAATAAATCATTTTCAAGTTGGACTATTCTATTTTTTTTTTTTTTTTTAAAAATATTACTCAACTTGTGATTTTTCTTAGTATTTTAGTTTGGTCAAAGATTGTTTCACATCTTGCATTACCTACACATTTTATAATTAATATTGACAATGAAGTCTAACTCAAATGACATGATTAATTAAACCTTATAAGCCTTTAAAATGCTTTTTGTTTTACCAAAAGAATATGATGGTTAAATATTTAAAAGTCTTAGAAATTGAAGAATTGTCATATTATTTTTAGTTAAATATAATTAAGGACATCTATGTATAGTTAATTTAGGGAATTTATTTTAAGTAGGTTGGGTTAAGAGTTGAGTTGAATTTAAGGTGGATTAGGTTCTAAATATTAATTTTAATTTCTTAAATATATTTTTCTTAAAGTCATGTCATTAAATAGGTATCAGAAATTGTATTTTTAACTAAAATGATCATGGAAGCTAACTAAGCCAAATTTGATGATTATGGAAGTTAATTAAAAACTTGTGAAGGACAAAAAAAGATTGAGTGATTTTGATGACTAATTATTACAAAATTGAGTGTTCATTGTGATTTGTGGAACAAGTTATCTCTAAATTATTATGATGATATTATAATGTGATTAAATAATAATGTTTTATAGCTAGATAAGTAGATATACTTTTTTGATAAATGTTTGGTTCATTAGATTTAAAATGGGATAATATAAATATCTATTTAACCTAAATTGGATAAATTTCATTTGCAATTTTAGCCTATAGTCTTCATAAAATGATTTGGAGAAATCCCAAAATTGTTATAATTGTGGTATAAACAATCTTAGAATTGTTAATCGAGAAATCAAATGTTGTACTACCTAATATATAGGATAAAAATTAAAATAATCCTAAAATTTATCCAAAATTACTATTTAAAAAAATTACTATATTTTATTAAAATTTTCTATTGAAAAATATTATGTGACTATTTTCACAAATATTTTGATAAAATTAATGAGAAAATAGAAAATAGATGATAATAGTGTTCTCATACGAAAAAACTAACAAATATTGAAAATATATTTCCATTATGTATTTTTTAAATGATCAGTTAATTAATGAAAAATCATATTTTACCGTACAAATTTCTAGTCACTTTAATTTCAAGTAGATCCTCCCTCCCTTTCGCTCTTTGTTTCCCTCATTTTATTTTTCCTCCCACTAGCCTGAAAAATCATGAAAGTGATTTTGTGTCGTTAGCGATCATCAAATTACTAATATCGCGATAGAAAAATCATTTTATTTTTCCTCCCACTAGCCTGAAAAATCATGAAAGTGATTTTGTGTCGTTAGCGATCATCAAATTACTAATATCGCGATAGAAAAATCTCTTGTTCAACCAACCATACAACCTTTATTAATGTTTACAACTACTACTATTTTTTAGGATTTAATTATCCTTTTTCTTTTCTCATAAGATATTTGCAACTAATTATCACCAAAAATCAATAGTGTATTTTTTAGTTGGTAATAATTGATGTTGATAGTCCAAAAATCAAAACCAACTCCTCTTTGTCCTTTGAACATTTATTATTTTCATCTTTTTATAACTTCATTAATAAAATCACGAGATTTTAGAGATACCTAAACCACAAGCAATTATCAAATAATAATATTTTTATTTTTAGCTTTTATTTCGAGAAGTTGACTTTCTACCTTCATGTTAATAATATCCTATTTTATTGCAAGTGCAACGTATACATATAATATTTATTGATCCAAACCTACCCAACCCCCCAACCCCACACACAACACACCCCAACCCCCTTTTTTCTAATTTTTTTGTGTTAGGTCTTTAAATCATGTTTTATATAATAAATAATTGTCCATGAATTTATATTTTCGTATTGTAATATTGTACAAGTTAAATATTCAAATATGACTTCAGTTTTCAAATTGTATTTCATAAGTTCTGTTCGGATATAACTTCAATTTCTAAACAATTATATTTAACTAAGTAAAAATTTGATTGCTAGAGGGTAAAAAATTAAAGCAAGCTCATTTGAAGGATAAAATATGCAAGGAGATGCAATCGACGAAAGGTAATTATTTAGTATTGAACATTATTGATCATAAAAAAAAATTGTATATCAAATCAGTAGCATCTTCTGATGAAGGTAGTTCAACTGACTAATGTGGCTATACTATTATCCAGTGCCATTGACCTGACTAATAATCCACATTCACAGAGAAAATATCTGAGAAACATAAAATGTATTTTATCAAAGAATATAAATACGAGATATCTGATTAATTACGAAGAGATGATGAGAACCATTCTAACACGATGGTCTATTTATTTATTTGTTAATTAATTAAACATCATCATCTAACAAAACCTCCCATCAACAAAGCTAAAAGAACAAGACAACCTTAATGCAATCTTTTTTTTGTCTTCTAGCTTTTAGTCAACTATTTCCCTTTTGTTTCTCTTTCTTTTTTTTTTTTTACAAGTCATGCATTATTGTATACTATAATAAGCGTTTACTAACGTAAGTAAACCAAATATTTTTTCAAAATATTTCATAGGTCACAAGTATGACTTTTATGAACCGCCAGGTCGAGCTAATTGAGCAGATGATCTCCCAAATTAAATACGGAGTCTTGAGTTCGCATATTTTCACGATCGAGTTTGTTACAGCGATTGTCTAATGTAATTTACCTCTTTTCTATATGATTTGCGGGTTATTATATTAAAGCAGGGTGTGTACACCTGAACGATAACGATCACGAGTTGCGTTGTCAATAAGAAAGAAAAAAAAAGTATGACTTATTATGGTAATATAATTTGCCAATTTTTTCTTCTTTCTTTTTTTTCTAACTCAAGAATGGATATATTACAAAAGAAAACGCGTAAAGAGTTTATGTCAAATGATGAGTTTAATTGACTATCTCCATTTTCTAACCAACTAATTTCTGTTTAGGGAGTAATTGAATTTTTCAACTAAAATTTATAATGAATTCTTGGGCCAAAAAAAAAAGAAAGAAAAAAGATGAATTTTGAAGACTTTGAATTCTTTGGAGAAAAATGAGAAATATTGTTACATTCAAATTAATCGAATTGAAATACGATGATTATTCATATGTGCGTCTCAAATAGTCTGAACTCATAACTTTTAATCTAGACCTGAATTTATATGTGTAATATCCACTGAAAATATTTGAATTATGATCTCTTTAAATTAAATAAGGTAATGGATTCAATTGTTGGAACTTGAGTCATGTACCACTTAGAATTAAAATTCAGAATATGCCTCTATGATTCGTATAATTGACCTCAACTTGTACCAAACTAACTAGATAAAGAAACTTGAACAGTTTTTGTATAGTTATAATGACAACAACTTGGTCAACTTGAATCATTCATGATGAAAAAAATTTAAAAGAAAACAAGGTAAAGTTTGAAATAGTGAACAAAATTAGTATAGTCAACTTTCAATTTCCATTTTCCAACAACAATCTTATTTTTTGTATGAGAAACTAAAACTTAAAATATGAAGAATAAAAAGAATTCCATCATATTCTAAACTTTTTCTCTCTATGGTCAATTCAATAGTTTCAACATTATGACATTTATTTTGATTTCACATACATTGTTTACTATAACGGTCTAAGTTTTTTTTAGAATCGATATATTATGTCATATCAGTATATGTTTTCTATAGTATTTTGTCATGACTATTATTTTCTTTTCCAAACTACTTTGATATGTTTCTCATCGAGCCAAGGGTCTATCAGAGACAACCTCTGTTCCTCCCATCCGCAGACCCTGGGATTATGCCTAGGTAGTTGTATAACAATATTTCGCTATAACAGAATGTATCCAGACAAATCACGTTATTATAAAGAGGTTTAACTATATTAAGTATGATATAAAATAAAGGAATTTTGACCAAACAGGTCATGTTCTATTGAGGTAAAGTTTGTGAGATGGAACTCCATCTGTTACAAAACTCACCGTTGTAAGTTTATTGGTAACTTTACAGTCTCTGTGGATCAAGAAACCTTAGCCTCTCGCGCTATTTTTGTATCGAGCAACCTAGACATGTATACTATAAACACTACTGCTAAATTCGGGGTAAACAAGGGGCTAACGAAGCAAAACTAGCTCGAAATTTTCTATGTACTGTTGTTTTGGTCTTGAGGGTAAACTTCCAAAATTCCTCGATCTAGCTGAGATTTTTACATCGATGATCTCCATATCCTTCCTTCGAAGGATAAAATGATGATTGAAACATCATCATGGTACTTCCTACGATCACCTTGAGGTATATCAAGCAACTCGTGAAAGTTCAAGCCTGCAAAATCCAAAATGAACGTTGTTTAGAACGATTTGATATGAGACATTAGTACTTTGCAAATCACTATGGCAATGATTCTGAGTGTTTTGTATTTACCAGCTTTCTTAGCAGCTCTGAATAAGACTTCTTCGACAAGATGCTGTGCAGGATCTCCCTCGGGGAATATAGACATAAAGGTCTCAACTTCGGAGATTGCTTCTTCGTTGGTGAAGTATTGGTATAGCCCATCGGATGATAAGATCAAAAACTTGTCTCTTGAACCAAGTGTGTGGTGGTGAAGTGATGGTAAACAGTTGATGTAAGGTGAATTTCCAATGTAGTCAATTCTGAACATCTCTAGAAGTGCATTGTTCCATTTGGGCTGTAAAATCACAGAAGTCGAAATGATATCAATACAAGGCTAATGAAACAATCTTCAAACAAATCAGCAGCACGTTCTGGTGAAATACGAGAGCTAACTACAGTCAAACCTCTTTATAACATCATTGGTTGCTATAGCGAAATGTTCTTCTATACATAACATATAATATAACATAAAATGAAAGATGGATTCCACGAAGAACGCTTGAAAGATCTCTAGGTACGAACAATACTGGTGCGAGTCAATGAATGAAGATATGTGTTCTTCATTTAACATGTTTGTGTTAAGCATATGGTTCACAGTTTCGAAAAATATTGGATATGCCAGGCATCAATATGATCAAATGATTATAAAGTCATTCTTAATACCTGTTTGAGATATCCTGCCCCGAATGCTCGAGTAACCTTCAAGGAACCTTTCACTCTATCATTTTTAATCGCGAAAGCATCATCTGGATGTTCACTTCTAATCCTAACAACTTCCTGCAATCATATTCACAAGACAAACACAATATAAGCAAACGAAAACAGGCAAAACACGAACGTTTACTTATGCAAACGAGATATGATTTGTTACCTCTTTGATAGATGTGCTATGATCCATAGTAAGTTGAGCTGGAACAAGATTATGTTTGCGATCGGATTCAGCTCTATAGAGTGCATCAATGCTGCTAACACTCTGCTCATTTATCCTTCTAAACTTGCTAACAGAAAGATCAGATTCAAAATTTTGAGCTAAAACAGCACGACTATCGCCAACGTTCAACAAATAAACATCTTGATCCTTAAGCAACATAACTAAAACACAAGATCCCATTAAAGCCAATTCAGGATTCTCATTAACCATCATATCAGCAATGTCCAAATACGACGCCTCGGTCTTCCTTAACCCTTCAGATAAAGCCTTCAATACATCAGAATGATCAACACCATCAAATTCTTGATTTGGAACAAAATGTTCCACCTTCTCATTACTCATCGAATTCTTGGGAGTTTCCGACTTATCATTCCATAACAATCCTTTAAGTTCTTTATACACATTTGAATAAAGATTACTCAACAGAAAATCAGTAGCATCAGGTCCATTAAATCCATCATAAATCCCAACAAAAACCCATCCATGTTCCTCAGAAATCACAACATGTACTCTGTCTTCCCCTGCTTTACCTTGTGCCCATTGAACATTTTGCCCTCTAAATGATTCATTTACTTCATCATCATCATCAACCAAACTATTGTCACTACTCAAAACATTTCCAACATTATTATTACACTCTACAAATTTAATTTCACTAACATTAATAATATTCTTTTCAGTAAATTTCACTTCTTTATGACCAAAAAAAGAAGTCGAAAACGCTTTCTTTAAACTTCTAATCAAACCCCATTTCTTAGATTTCAGTTTATACCTTTGTATTGGTATATGATCATACTGATTCTCCAACGGGCCCGAAGTGAAACTCCTTTCCATCGGGCCCGACATGAATCCCCTTTCTACTGGGCCCGAACCCAACCCAGAGCCCGTGTTTGACAGACGGGCCGGGATCGGGCCGGAATGAAAAACACCCCTTGGAATTGGCTGTAAAGGGATTGAAGAAAAAAACTGAGAGCTTTCAAAAGCTGAAGCTTTATCAACATGAGAAGAAAAGTCAACGAGTGCCGTTGACAAAGGTGTGAAAGTGTTCGCCGATATGGAAGCGCCGGAGATTGTACGGAACGCCGCCGTGGTGCTGGTGGTGGTACTGGAAATAGTGGTGGTGGTTGAAGAAGAAAATGAATCATCGGAAAACGGGTGGGGTTTTGAATACGGGTCGGGTCGGATATAGCAAAAAGAATGACCCAAACCTTCATCAAGTGGATCAGTAAGATTCAAATCGTTATATCTTTTTGATATTTCTCCAACATCTCCAGCAAAACAAAGATTCAATTTTCTAACTCCATTACCCATTTTTTTTTTTTTTGAGAAAAAAAAAACTCTACTAAAATCAATAAATCAACTAAAAAATAAGATTTTGATCATCAAAGATTCATAAAGATTGAATTTTTATGAAGAAATTGTGATTTTTTTTTTGGTTTTTTGAAAGTTCAGAGGAAGTGGTATGGCATGAGGATTTAAATGGAGAAGAAAAGGATGTAAGAGGAAAGAGAAAGAGTTGACTTTTAATTACCCAAAAAAAAAGTGGAATATTATATTAATTGAATTTTGCTAAAATAAAAAATGGAAAAAAAATTGATACTGTGTTTTGGGTGGGCAGTTCACTAATTAATTTTTTTAAAAAAAAATATATATATTATACTTTTTTTAAATTTATTTTGGGTGGGGCGTTGACATTCAATTATATAACGTTTTTGTTTGATTCTTTGTTTTTTTTCTTTTGGGCGGTGGGTGAGAAGTCAGGAGGTTTTTTTTCCTTTGGGGGTGGGGGTAGGGGCTAGGGTAGGGTGAGTTGTTCACGATTTAATTCGATTATTGATTAAAATTAAAATTATTTTTTTTATTTTTAAAATCAATCAAATATAAAAAATAATTACGATTTAATTATTGTCGGTTTGATTTGATTTGCTTTCAATTAATGAATTTTTCAGGATATATGTATCTTGAAGTGGGGATAAGGGGGTGGGGTGGTACTCCCTTAAATATTAATCTAATAAATTCTAATTTTGATTTTTATAATTTTAGTCAAATATATTCAATCTTTAATTAGAACTAATCTATACATATTTTTTATTTATCTGAATTTTCATGAAATTTAATCAATTTTTAAATATTAAGTTATTCAATTTGAGTTGTTGATGTTAAATTTGTACAACTTTATCTTAATTCGACGATAATATAATTCTAATAAGTGATTAAATATGACATATTTTTATTTAGCTAAAGTGAATTTTTTTTTGTTTAATCAATTGTTGAAGAAGTAAAGAATTACTTAGGGGGTGGGGTGGGGGTGGGGTGGAATTTTAGGAGTTAAGGCTAAGGTAAAAGCCAAAGCGTGTTTATTTTTGTATAATTATTATTAATATACGTAGTACTTTGATTTCGAAAAGTCAAATGGAGCAACTTGTGGAATATTGAATGGGGTCAAAGTAAAATCAAAATTAATTTTTCTCTATCATGATTCATGATATTATTTAATTAGACATAAATTTACAATTAATTATACATTAATGTGGATTTATAAGAAAATATACTTTTTTAATAAACTACCTTATTTATAGTAGAATGAGAATTAACATTAATTTTCTTTAAAAATTATTTTCTCCTTCCATTTTAATTGTCATGTTATACTTTTCAAAAGTCAAATTGATTAAATTTTCAAAGTTAAGTTAGATTATATTAATTAAATATTTTAAACAAAAAAATTTAGATATCAAAAATTTAAAAATACTAAGTTCCATTTTTGTCATATATTATGATGGAAGAATACATCGTAAAATGTTAGTCAAAGTTATTACTACATCCATCCACTTTTATTTGTCATGTTGCACTTTTCGCAAGTCAATTTGACTAATTTTCAAAGTTAGATTATATTATATTAATTTAATATTTTTAAACAAAAAATTTAGATATCCAAAATCTACACGAAAAGTACTATAAATTACAATTATTTGCATATCAACATCATGGAAAAATATATCGTAAAATATTAATCAAAGTTCTTACCATTTGACTCTAAAAAAGAAAATAGTGACAATTAAAAGTGCGCGGAGAGAGTATTGTTTCACTCTAAAAAAGAAAATTATGACAATTAAAAATAGACTGAGATAAAACGTCACATAAATTAAAATTATATATATATATATATATATATATATTTAAAATGGCATGATAACTAAGATGATAATTGTGTCAAGAAAAAAAAAATAATTTTGGTGCCATGTCTGCATGAGATATGAATCCAGCTGGCTAAATGCTTGGCATGACCAATCATAGCTTATACATTTCTTCCCCTATTTATATTTCATAAAATAATTTATTTTATATTATAAAATTGGATATTAAAATTTTTTAAAATAATTTGACTTATAAGTTAGTGGTGACAGAATTAACTATTTTTATCCTTTTTTATTTTTTGGTTTTGCTTTGACATCTCCAACACTCAACATCTTCTGACTTTAGCATTAATCACATTATTATTATCTATAAAAACAAAATTGGAATAAAGGTATTAATATTATTATGTGGATTCCAGTTCCATCCTCTTTTTTATATATAAAAGTCAAGGATATTAAAAAAAATTGAATAGGGGAAACTTGAATGAATAATTGACTTGAAAATATGAATTTCAAATAACTTTTTTAAATACAATTTCACTTTAAAATTTAATTTTTCTTGTTATCTTAGCAAATATTATGCTCATTAAGAAATCAATAAATACAATATATAATTTACTGAACTATTCATATTTAATAAATGTCTCTTAAACACGGAACAATATTTAAAAGATATAGTATAAGAGTATTATTAAAAATATATATTAATTTTCTCTTACATTTAGATTAGAAGATAACACATATAGGAATAAAAAATATTATTGATAAATTAAATTACACTTATTTTGAAATATACGATATACAACATATTTGCCTTATAGTCAACACACAAAAAAAAAAGAATAAATAAATTGTAGTTGTCAATTGTCATCTTAATATCTAAGCATTCACTATATTGTTATCAACAATTCTTATTATCATCCTATAATAAATAAAAAGGAAATTGGGAGGAAAAGAAAAGGAAAAATTTAATAACTCAAGCTTACCAAATTAAATTGTTATCAACCTTTTGGAGTTGTTTGATCATAAGGTGGAATATTATAAAATTATGTTTGGATTAAACTTATATTTTATTTAATTAAAAATGTAAATTTATACATACATTGATTTTGCGAAAAAAAGCAAAAATATGAACCAAATATTGTATTAATAATGCTATGTTATATGTTGGAAAAGAGAAGAACTTTTTTTTTATCCGAACATTGTTTTCCCTCCGGTCCCATAAGTTAAATTAAATTGATTTTGACTAATATTTTAAGATAAAGAAGAATTGTAACGTATATTATTTTTTTCATTTAGTTTTTCACTAATTAAATTGTAAATTTAATATATTAAAGTTAGTTTAGTTTAGCTCCAAAAATAAATTAAAATTAACTATTAAAAAATGAAATATGACAATTAATTGAAAAAAATATAGTAGTAGATTTAATGTAAAGATTAATTTTTTTCCATTTTTTAACCTAACAATGTAAAGTTAGACTCATTTTAATACATACAACAAATTAAATGAGCATCCACTGCCAAGAAAATGGAACATTAATAAAATCAGATTATTTTAATTAGATTTTAAATCTTTTCTATTTTTTTTTATGTAAAATTATTTTTTAAGTTGAAATGACGGTAAAGAGCATATAATAATATTTTAGTGGACACTTACTAAACAATTTTTTGTTAAAAAAAAAAATTGACTTCTAAGTCAGTGGTGAAGAAATTAACTATTTTAAACCTTTTTATTGTTTTACTTATTTTTATTTGCCATATTCTTCAACAATCTACATCTTCTGACTTGAACATTAATCACATTATTATGTAAAAAAGAAAGAAAAAAAAAAGGAGTAAAGGTGTTATTATTTGAATTCTTGTAATTAATCTCCAACATCTTATGCTAAACCAAGGAAATTAAAATTGATTAGAAGAAACTTAATTAAATAATTGACTTAGAAATCTGAATTCAATCAACTTTTAATATACAATTTCACTTTGACAATCATTTTTCATTCTGCATTTTTAAAATTAAAAAAACAAAGCAAAATAATTAATAAGCTAGCCTTATGGCCAACTACATACTTCACAAAAAAAAAGAAAAAAAAAAGACATAATTGCATCTGTCAATTGTCATCTTAATCTCTAAGCATTCACAAATATTGTTATCAACAATTATTATCATCCTATCTATTAAAATTAAATGAACATCCACCACCTAGAAAAATGAACATTAATAAAATCATTATTTTAATTTGATTCGTGTCAATTTTTTTTTGTCTTGTTAATAAAAATTGTATTTTTTTTTTGGAAAAAAGAATAAATTGCATTTCTCTTATTATAGTTTTGTTATTGGTTAAAGTTATGCATATATTAATAATAATATAAAGATTAGTCATGTATTATTTAGATATGTAAAATTTAGTCCTAATTTATGTATTTTATCATTTATCTTATATAAGTTAATATTAAATAATTGACTTATATATGTATTGATTATGTGGAAATTAAAGCAAAATATGAGCCAAACATTGTACTCCCTTCGCCCCATGACTAATATACTTTTTCACTATATTGATATTGAAGAATTATATAACTTATAAGTAGTACTTTTCGTGTGATTTTTTATTATGTGAATTGTAATTTTAATTAAACTACTAAATTAATTTAATTTAATTTCAATTTAAAGTTAAGTCAAATTATATATCAAAAAGTAAAATATGATAATTAATATGTAACGGTAAAAATATAACTTATACTAAATTTTATGTGAAGATTATTTTTCCTCATTTTTGAAACTAATTAGTATAAAGGAAAATTAATTTTAATATATGATTCCTCTATATTATACCGAAATTAATTTTTTTCCTCACACTAATAAGACACAACTCCTTCACATAATTACTTTATCTTCTCTCCTCCCCATAAAAAAATACAAATAGTTACTTTTCAGCGTTTGTAATTAAAACTTTTGAATAATGTTATTTGTAAAACTGTTGAATAATGTTTTAAGCTTATTTGTGAAATTTGAAACTCTAAGGTAATAATTATTTTTCAAAGATAGCTAAAATGTATCAATCAGGCATTCATTCTCAGTTCCCTTCTCCAGTGGTGAAGCTAAAATTTTTACTAAGTCGACTTAAATATAAAGATAAATAAGAAATATATCAATTCTAATAGAAATTTATCTTTGATAAATAATCTAAGAATGTGTAAGAAAAATAAGTAACGGATATCAGAAAAATATAATAATCAAACTAATATAACTATATATATGGTTCAATATTTGTATTATCCCTTAACTTTAATAATGCATTACACACCTAATATCCTTATCATTCTATAAAAATAACCAACTGTACGTTTCAGTGTAATTTTATAAGTGAAGTCTCGAAAGCTAATATATACAACGACTTTATTCCTATTTTGTGAAGATATAGAGGCTGTCTTCGAAAATTCTCCACTCAAGTAAAACATATTAAAACAGCAAATAGGCAATTTCGAAACAAAATCCTTCCTCTTAGCATTATACGTTTGAACAATTATTGCATTTTGGGCTAGATGTGCATGTATACTACAAGTGATTACAAGGTTTTGGGCCTGCATTTTCAGCCCAACGGGCCCATCAAAGATTCGTGGATCAAACTAGCATGCGATCGACAAGCCCATGTACATGTTCACAATTCTTGGTGAATCATAGTACGTTTTAGGAAAAATTATCTAAATATATAATTTATTTTATCATATTCTCTAAAATTCCTTATCATTTGAAAATTTTACAAAAATCTTAATCTCTCCTATTTTTGGATACATTACTTTACGCGATGTATCAGTCAAATACATCGCGTAAAATCACTTTACGCGATGTATCACGACGTAGGCGATGTATCGCAGCATTGAGTGATGTATCCTAAATCGAGACGCGGTTTATCGGGATGTTAAGGGTTGTATCTAAAACTGGAACGTGATGTTTTTGAGAGCGTTTAGAAATGTATCTGAATTCCACCAATTTTAAGAAATTTTTGTAATTTAGAAAAAAGTAGGAATACTAATTCACTCTTAATATTTGAAATTTCATCTAACACGTTTTGCTTCAAAATTGATTTAAATTAACTCCCAATTTAATTTGTTACATTCAAATGTCAATCCCAATAATTGCTAATCGTTAGATTCCACATAAACCTTCAAATACCAATACACTCACTTTATAAAATATGGCAAGTCGATATTATATAGGGAAAATTATGTAACAAAGCAAATTTATACTATTTAATTACTCATCGTAGTTATAGTTTGCTATAATTATTACTCGCGACTAACATTATACATTAGTTACATGGACTGATCACTTCGAGTTTGTATAATTAGTCACGTTTGTATATGTATAATTCGTCAGAATACACAATTACATATGTATAATATACAATTATTTAACCTATATACATATACAATTCACCTCTCTTCCACTCTCTGCCCTCTCTCGCCAATCTTGCTCGCCTCTCTCCTCCCTCTCCCACTCTGGCTGGCCATATATACAAATCATATGTATAATATACAATTATCTAACTGATATACATATACAATTCACCTTTCTCTCACTCTCTGCCCTCTCTCGCTCGCCTCTCTCCTCCAATCTTGCTCGCCTCTCTCCTCTCTCTCCCACTCTGGCTGGCCATATATACAAATACATATGTATAATATACAATTATCTAACTGATATACATATACAATTCACCTTTCTCCCACTCTTTTTCCCCTCTCTCTCGCTTCTCTCATCTCTCTCCCAGTTTCACTCGCCTCTCTCCTCTATATAACATGTAGCTACGAATTGTAATTATCAAACTATAGCTAAGGAGAGTAATTAGATTATTTTTAAGTGAGAATATGCGAAAGTTTCGCTATATATAATATATCTTGTCCTCGGATTGAATTTATCAAGGATAAATCACTACTAAACAAATTATTCCTACTAAGAGTGTGTTTGGTACGAAGGAAAACATTTTCTTGAAAATGTTTTCCAATTTTCCATGTTTGGTTGGGACAAAAGTTTTGGAAAATATTTTTCAAATCAACTCATTTTCCTCAAAATTAAGGAAAATGACTTCCCTTCAAAAATTAAGGAAACATTTTCCAAAATTCTCATCCAATTTCAAATTACATTTTTTTTTGGGGAAAAACATCAAATATTTTCAATTTTATTTTTTCACCAAATCCCTGACCCCATCGGCCAGCCCCCCTCCCCCAACCCCAACCCCTCCCCAAAAAATTAATTTTGTTTTTTAAAAATATTTTCAACTTTAAATTTTTATTTTTAAATTCCTAACCCACCCACCCCCCGGCCAGCCCCCACGCACCCCCACCCCCAACAAAAATTAATTTTGTTTTCTAAAAATACTTTCAACATCAAATTTTTATTTTTTCACTCCTCCCCCTCCCCCCTCCCCCGCCCCCACCCACTACCCCCACCCCACCCCCACCCCCACCCCCAAAAAATAATAATTTTTATTTTAAAAAATATTGTCAATTTCATAAATTATTTTTTACTCTAGTAAAAATAAAATATGTATCTCAAAAATATTTTTCATTCATAAATCAAACACTAAAAATCATTTTCGGAAAATATTTTCTACACAACAACCAAACATGAGAAAATAAGTCCAAAATCTACTTATTTTCCAAGAAAACATTTTCTAGAAAAACATTTTCCATGGAAAATATTTTCCTCCATACCAAACACACCCTAAATTTGTGATTATTTCACCACGGATATTTTAATTGAAATGGGGAAAAGAAAAAAATAATGTTTTCTCACGAAAAAATTAGAAAGTTTTTCACTTTTTAACTGAGAATCTGTTTCTACCATGTATTATTTCAATGAGTTGGTTCGGCCAGGAAATTTTGAGAAAAATCATGATCTCTAACACATATTTTTCACTGACTCGCGATTGGAAAAATCTTATATTTACTAGTGAATGAACCGCCTAGTTAAATTCTTTTATTACAAAATATATCCCGTGTAATCCACAAAATTAATATTAAAATCCTAATAAAAACCTAAAGTTTATCCATTTTAATTTTAGAGAAAGAAACGGAAAACGGTTGGCGGATAAATGGCGCCAAAATTAAATAAACAAAATTATAGTATTATTTTTTTCTCTCCCAATTCTCTTCCATCCATTTCCTTCTTCTTCCTTCACTTTCTCTGCAAAATTCAACCATGTTTATGAAGCTTCAATTTATATACTAAGGTATTATAATGACGAAGATAACGATGATGAAATTTTAATTATAATACTCTTTTATATATGTCAGGGACGGATTCAGAATTTAAAAACCAGTAAGTGCACCATTTAATATATTACATTGCATATATATATTGGATACATCTATGATTATTTTATACCTCTAATTTGTCTTTTCTTTTAATCTTATGATTTGGATGTGAAAATTTCTTTGTCAAAAAAAATAAAATAAAAATTAAAGTTTTTGGTTTAATCATGTATCTTATACTTGTTGGATTCGAAAGTGATTAGGATGTTATGCGGAAGCTTACCATTGCAAAGATACTATTTTGATACATTCTTTTGTTTAGACAAACTTTTCCACATTGGTGGTAAAAGCAATACCTAACAAAGGCTACTATGTATAGATTTTAACCCGAGACCTTTGGTTAAGGATGAATAACTACTATGTCTAGACAAACTTACTCATGTAATAATCCTTTTTTTCATGTATAACCGTGTTGTCTGGGTCAACTTGCATGCCCCTCGACATACATCATAGGGTACTATTTGTTGAGTTATCCCACATCGGAAGTGGAAGGGGCTGGTGGTCAATTTATAAGTGTGAGGGAAAGCCTCAACCTATGAGCTAGCTTTTGGGTTGAGAAGGCCTAAGACCACCAACATTGGTATCAGAGCCCAGGTTGTCAACAAGTCTCAGCCCACCGGGAGAAACTGGGTTGTCGCTCTCTCCAGCCCAAGGCCCGATGTGTGAAGAGGGAGATTGTTGGGTTATCCCACATCGGAAGTGGAAGGGGCTGGTGGTCAATTTATAAGTGTGAGGAAAAGCCTCAACCTTTGAGCTAGTTTTTGGGTTGAGAAGGCCCAAGACCACCCAACACTATTACCTCTCACCAGCACAGATACCAAGTAAAGTAACTTTGAGATGCCCATATTATGAGATTTGAAAGTGAAACACACTTTATAGATCTTACTAGTTGTAATTGAAATGGGGAAAGTTTGAATAAGTGAATTGTTGTTATTTTGTTTGATAATCTATTGGTTTTTAGCTAATTGTCTTCCTACATATGGTTCAGGTGTAGGAAGACTGAGGAAAAAAAAAAGGAACTCGCTAGGCCTTCAGAATAAAGGCGATTCGATTGTACTATTACACAATGGGAAAGGGATTGCAGCACCAAGATCCTAGTATTAGTCCGGAAAGTCCTCCGGGATGCATGTGGATACTTCACAGGAAACGCCTTCCGCGCAAAAGGAAGGGTGGTGGAAAGCGAGTTGCTGGTGAGGAAAGAACAGAGAAAAAAGATAAACAGAATTTTCCATTGCTGCATTATGTTTATTAGACTCTTAAGCATGTCATGTCTAAGGCATTTTCGATAAAAAGGATAGGTGGTTCGTCTACGAGTATTAGAGGCTTAATGTAGGATTGGATCACTATCTTGTTTTCATTTTTTTCAAGTTTTAAGCCTATATATGGTGAAGTTGTATGTTGCATACTATTAACTATTTTCACTTTTTCAGTGGTTGAAGATCTAGGGGATAATGCAACTACTACTGAGAGTTGCCCGGTAAGTTTGCCAGATAGTATACGAGAGGTTTTTAAGTTTCTGTTTTTGTGCTGTCCGTTGACAGCTTCTTGCTGCATTATGTACATATGTGCGCGCTAACTGACTATGTCATCGACTGTATCATTTCAGATTGTGTCGAAAATCAAAGAACCTAATCAAGTGTCCAAAAGTTCAATGTTATCTCGGATAAGGTCTTTGATTACTCAAGAAGAGACGTCTAAAAGAAAGGGCAGGCACCGGAGAAGTTCATCCTGTCCTATACAGCTCGAACGAACTAATTCTATTCAACACCTAGACCTTGCTGATCTACAATCTTCTCATGAAAATCCTATAAATGACAAGACTTTAGAGCATACTAATTACAAGGAGAAATATTCTGTTGCTAGTGATCTATTAGACCCTCCCACAAAAAATATACGCGAGCGTGCAGTAGAAGAGCCTATGGAACTAGAAAACATGAGAAATGACTCATCCAAGTTAATGCTCGGGTTTATAAAGTCGATTTCATTTCCTTCGCGTAGATCACGAGGAAGAAAAGCTGTCAGGTCAAGGAAATGTGGGCATCATGCTAAAGGGGAAGATGATCAGTCACAAGTTGGTAGTGAGGTGTCTGGTTCTACTGGATTTAATAGCCACTCAGTGACATCAACGGATTTGAGTAGCGATGATGATGATGTTAGAAAACACGTGTTGATCAGAAGAGCTGAATCATTCGATAATGCCTCTGCTTGTTCACCTCGAGCAGAAAAGAAAGAGCGTGAGAGTAGTAAACTCATCCTCAATCGTTTTAAGAATCTAAAGCAAAAAATAAGATATGCACTCGAGGAGAGTAGAAAAGAGAGGCATCCAATTTTCATGGATGCTGTCCTTCATAAGGTTCCACATGGTCATAATAGATCATCCAAGGATATTGAAAAGGGAAGTACTTTTGCTCATTGCAATTCTTCATTTACGAAGAGTGAAAAAAAGACATCCTTTAGGAGAACATCATCTGTTAATGAGTCGTTGCACAAATATAATCGATTACTGGACTCATCTTTCTATAGGGATGAAAAACATCACATTTCTGATCGTTCGAGCTTTAGAACATCTAGATCACCTTCACCGGGTAGAAGTAGTCCTATAGGTCTCGATAGGATTCTCTCTATGCCTGATCTCACATATTACAATTCTTTCAAATGTGAGGACTCTCCTGAACGTGGATCCTCGTATACACTGGACAGAGCTACATCGAGCAGCAACTTATACGTAGGGATTTCCAAATCCAATGAACAGAAGTCCCTAGACACCCCTTTAGGTTCCGAAAACCATACTGAGAAGGGTTATAACTCAGACTCCAAGAGTACAATTTTTCTTGATGTTAGCGAGAGTTCTGATGACTTTGGTGGCTTAAGGACTCGCGAGAAATCTTCCTCCGTTGAAAACATTATCGAGGGAACCTCATCTGTTGTTTCAAACATAGATAAACCAATACCTGTTCCTCTGCCTGATATGATTTTTCAGAATACTACTTCTGGTGCAAATGAGCTCTCGGCAGCTAAAGGTATCTTATTCGAGGCAATCAATATATTCTTCTCTATGTTATACATATTTCCAATCAGACTGATCTATCTGTTGTTTCTTGTACTTCGATTATCGTACTATTTTGTTATAGTTACCGCTCAGCATGCTTTGTTATACTTTCACAATCGTTACTTCTTTTTCTGGATTGCTTCGATTTGTTTTTCCTTGAACTAAGGGTCTATCGGAAGCAACCTCTCAGGTATGGGTAAGGTCTGCGTACACTCTACCCTCCTCATAACCCAATGTGTGGGACTACACTAAGTACGTTGTTGTTTCTAAGCAAACTATAAATTTGGACACATTCCAAACATGTCTTGGTCCTGATGTAAAAAATGAAATGATGCCAAACATACCAAAGTTTGATACATTCTACGTATCACGTGTAAATTATGTACGCGTCTTCATGTATTATCTGTGCTGTGTAAGTATCTGCAGGTTCTTTAGCAAACTAAAATGATGACTTTTACTCATGATATTCGACAGGTGCAGAAGAGGATGCAGTTAATACCGATAAAAAAGGATTGTCATCGAGTGATCTGAACAGAATTTTGAAAATTCAGGTTGATAAAAGATATGAATCTGAATTCAATTATGTAAAAGATGTACTAGAACTATCTGGATTCAGTGGAGATAAGTTAATAGGGAAATGGCATTCTGCTGATAAACCAGTGAATCCTTCATTATTTGATGAAGTGGAAGGATATTGTTTACTTGATCAAGAGGGTGTTACTTGTGATCAACTACTTTTGTTTGATTTGATCAATGAGGTATTGTTACAAATTTATGAGAGATCATGTTCCTACTGGCCAAAGTCGTTAACGTGTCATACTCATATCCATACGATGCCTATTGGCTACCATGTCCTTGGTGAGGTATGGAAAGATGTAACCTCGTGTTTCGAATCTGAAATGAAGAATGATCAACCAATTGACGATGTTGTGAGTCGTGATCTAGCAAAAGATGAAACTTGGATGAACCTTCAATTTGATGTTGTGTGTGGTGGACTGGAGTTGGAGGATCTTATATTGAATGATCTTTTAGAAGAGCTTGTTTTCACTTGATGTTCATGTTGCTCTACACATTTGGTCCAACACATATACCTACAGAGGCGGATCTAGGTAGGGTTCAGTAATTCAATTGAACTCTTTTTGCTTTTGACTCGAGCTATGTATACATACGCGGTATACATAGATTTTGCTTGACACATTTGGTCCAAACATATAAACGTACAAAGGCGGATCTAGGATGGGTTCAGTGGTTCAATTGAACTTGAGCTATGTATACATAAGGTACAAATAGCTTTTGCTTGACACATTCAGTACAACACATACGCGTAGAAAGGCGGATCATAGGTGGGTCTAATGGTTCAATCAACTCCTTGTTTTTTTTTACTAGAGCTATGTATACATATGATATACTAGTTTTGGCTTGATACATTTGGTCCAAACACATATATGTACAGAGGTGGATCTTGGGCCGGTTAAGTGGTTCAATTGAACTCATTGCTTTTGACTTGAGCTACGTATACATATACAAAAAAGAATTTGAAATATATACATATAATAATAGATTACTACAGTCGTACTGAACCACTCGCTCTAGATCCTAGATTAACCTTTGTGTATACATATACATGGCATTTTATTTTATAAGCAAATTGTTTGTTCAATGGCTCTAAGAAAATATAAAAGAAGAATCTTGAGCACATATATTTGTTCACAAAATTTTGAGACCACATATTTGGACCAATGTTTCTACATGTTTTTGAGTATATTAACTTTCTTAACTTTTCAATGTCATTTATGTAAAGATTTTAGTTTTCAAAAGCTAAGATTTTTCTGTTATAATATACTCCCTCCGTTCGGTATTGTTTGTCATGGTTTCTATTTTTAGAGTCAAACTATAAAACTTTTGACTAACATTTTAAGATGTATTTTTCATCATATTAATATGCAAAAAATTGCAATTTATAGTACTTTTCATATAATTTTAGAATATCTATTTTTTTTTGTTTAAAATATCAAATTAATGTGATCTAATTTAACTTTGAAAATTAGTCAAATTGACTTTCGAAAAGCACAACATGACAAACAATACCGGACGGAGGAAGTACCACAAAGTTTTCTATAAAAGCATGTCATTAAGTGTGAAATGGGAAGTTTAAAGTTACATTTATTTCAAACAGAAAAAAGTATCATTTTAAAAATAAACTAATAATAAGAAAATAGTGTCGCATAAATCGAAAAAAGGGATCTTTTTGAGTCTGGAAGGGAAATATATAATATTAATAGTAATAAAACTTAACAACAAAGCCCGTCTAGCTCAGTTGGTAGAGCGCAAGGCTCTTAACCTTGTGGTCGTGGGTTCGAGCCCCACGGTGGGCGTTTTGTTTGTTCTTTTTACGCCACATCATATTCATTCTCTACGCTCGATCACTACATATTCATTCTCAAGGCTAAAACCTTCGAGCCCTACGTTGGACGTTTATTTTTACTTTTTATGCTTCATAGATCACAACATATTCATTCTCAAGGCTCGAACCTGAAGTATTTGAGGTATTGAATTACTTACTCAATTCAAGATGTTACAAGTATTTGAGGTGTTGAATTTACTAACTCAATTCAAGATGCTATAAGTATTTGAGGTGTTGAATTTACTTACCTGTATAAGATTTGAATTGAGATAAATAAAATCTAAGAATTATTTATACTTGTTTTACATAGTATCGACACTGAAAATGCGGACGCCCTAAGCAATAAAGAGTTCACTAATGAAACTAAAACTTTGAATTAAGATGAATTAGCCTAAAAGAAAAAACTTATCTTGTATTATAACGTAATACTATAGAATAAATAACCAAGCGATGTGAGACTTGTCTTCTTCTCAATCCTTTAAGCACATGACTTTTCCTCTCTTTAATCCATTAGGAACAAGATTCCTATCCAATAATTTCTTTATTTAAATTTCATTTCACATTCATAGAAATACTACATTTCATTATATAATAGGTTCCCTCTTATCTTCTTGCTTCACTTTTCAAAGAAAAATGACCCTTCATTTTTTGTCTTTCACATTTCCAATCATTGAACCAACATTGCTTACTTATCTTTCTTTTGGTCAATGTGCTATGGCATCAACCAAACTATAAATGACAAAGAAAAAGGCATATTATATTTATTTTTTATTTTTGGAGCTTCAATTAAATTTGAATCGCGCTCTGTATGGTCTATTCGGGGTTGGCGCTCCCAACAGGATTTTTTCCATGCACAGAGCTTGAACTCGAGACCTCTGGTTAAGGGTGAAATACTTCCACCAGTACACCACAATCCATAAAAAGCATATTATAATTGCTATATGATTTCTTTTTCTTTTTTCCTCATATATAATTTTGCTCAAATCCTAACCCCCTTTCCAAAAGAAAAAAAAAACATTTATATCTATCTTTATTCTATGTCCTTTTCAATCTAAAATACACAACCCCATGTCTATATTCTCCATCCAAAGGCCAAAGTAGCAACTAGCAATATTATCTCTTTTTTTTTTCTCAAACAAAAACATTTTCTTATCATGGGATTTGAATTGATTTAGATGTTATAAGATTTGAATTAAGATAAATGAAGTCCAGGAATTTTGTCAAATTTTATTTATACTTGTTTTATATAAGTATCGAGACAAAAAATACGACCTCCTAGGCAATCAGGCTCATCTCTTGAAAGTCCATTTCCCCTCTCAAGACTTTTTTTCTTTTTCCATATATGTAATTAAAATTTTGAATAAAGAATAACTTATCTTGTGTAAGAACGTAACACCACATAATGAATTGTCATTCTCATTTTGAACCGATAAATGTGTTGATAACACTATAGAGAATCTCTATATATAGTTGTGATTTTATGTATTACACTATGATCTTGACATTATCATAAGTTAGTGATATGAATTTTACGCTCTTATAAATAATTTAATTATTAATGAAAGTACACTAATATATAGTTGTACTAAACTAAACTTTAGTACTACCTTGAAACATGTGTACTAAGATAAATTATAACTAACAAACAATTAGTCATATATATAGGGTTAAAATGATAAAAAGGGGAAAGGAGATTCACTTATATGTAGGCCATCTTTAAATATTCGACATCCATAGAGACGTAGGAAGTTCATTCCTACCCCCACCATGAATGGTCGATTAAAAAACAAATTAAATTAAGGGTATATTTGGTTCGAAGGAAAATATTTTCACGGAAAACAATTTTCTAAAAAATGTTTTCTTAAATTTAAGTGAGTTTTTTTATATTTTTTTTTTTTGTGTTTAGTAAATAAGCAAGAAAATATTATCTCAAGAGTCAAGAGTATTTATATATTATGTAGCAAAACATTATGGAGGGAATGTTGTGGGAAGTAGGGGTTCGGGGATGGGGAGGAGGCGATAAATTCTTAATGTTATTTGTGTAACTTGTTTTCTTTTATTTTTGTTAGCGAAATCATTTTCCTCATCATTTCCCTCTCCAACATGTACCCTTTATCTTTACCCTTACGTTTTGTAGTCCAACACCCCACTTTTTAACCTTTCACCTTTGTAAACTGTGTCTACATAATATATAAAAGTTTTTAGAATAATATTTTTTTTACTTATATCAATCTTTTGTATCGAATGCATCCTAAAATTTACATTTTATTTGTATTCAGAAATAAAAATAATAATACATAATATAATTTTCTAACGATAAAAATCTAAGCAAAAAAGTTGTCCATGAATTATCCCACACCTAGTGGCTACTAGCTATAACTTCAAGAGGTGAATTCACTCCAAAACTGGTTTTGAAGAAATATTGTTATTAATATATATCATTAAATAGCTCATAGTTAATATTAATATTTTTCTATTTTTAATGATAAAAGTCATTATTATATGTTTGGATGAAAAATAAAAAAAAAATCCTCTTATGTTTGATTTGATGTTACATGAAGGAAATGTCACTTTGGCAAGACTCCAAAGTGTAAAAGATAGAGAGGACCCTTTGCACAATTATCAGCCCATGTGCTACTAAATAAACATATCTTTTCTCTTCTTTCCTTTTATCGAAAAATTATGCTGATAATTAAATTTTTTTAAAAGTATTAATAGATTCAAGTTTTATTTATTTTACATCATAATATTAGACTTATATTTATTCAATCACGATGTTTAATTAAAGGAGGGCAATGAATTCCACATTAATGAATTGAGGGGTATTTAAAGATAGTTTGATTGGGGAATAAGTTATTCTGAAATTTTATAATGATGAAATTGTAATATCGAGATTAGTATTGACAAAATTATTTAGTGAATATACTTTTTTATTGATATATTTAGTTTATTGGACTAAAAAAGAGGATATACTAGTATAATATGAAACATATAGTATTTGGTTTAAAGTAGATAAGTTGGGATAAATTTTTGTTTGCAATTTTAACCTTGTCTTTGCTTAAATAATTTGGGAGAAAAATTATTGAGAAAGGAAAATGTATGTCATTTTGTTCTTTAATAAAGGGATTAGTAATCCTGGAATTATTATCTTATCTTTGGTGTGTGATTAAAATAATACTATAATTATAATATAATATATTAATTCCAAAATTGATAGTCCCAAAATTTAAAACTCAACAAAACTTAGAATAAATTAATCCAAAAATTATTCTCGAAGTTGTATTTTTTATCCCTCAAACCAAATATATTTTTATTTCTTTGTATGATTTTGGGCGATTCTTATCTCTTGAACTAGTTATTGAGATTGAGTTACGCCAATGTCCATATCTTATTAGTTATCGGGTTCGAATCATAGAATGTACTCATTAACTCATCATTAATAAGGACTGAAAATAAATATCAAATATCGAGTATAAACACAATAAAATATATAATAGGATTAATACACATATCTCTCTATGAAAAGTTGTGGATGGTTGAAACTCTTCTACCTTAATCAAAATAATTAAATTTAAACTCTGAAAATGGAAAAAAAGTTCATATAGAGAATAATTTATCTTTACAATATACTTGTCTTCCACGTATCTAACTTAATTAGATCACTAAATATCGAATATTAAATAGTTAAAATAAACATTATGAACAAGGATAACCTTTTTTTTTTCTTTTTGATATGCTTTAATTTGTTAATCACTTCCATTCAATTTTTTTAGGGTGAGTTGTTTTTCTTGTAAAGAGAGAAGTTTTTTTTGTGGACGAAAAGAATAGTCACCTAATATTTTATTCTTTTGAATAATAGATATTTGCTTCTGTACAGAAAAAAAAAGAATAAAATGATATTTGCTTTTTTTATATAAAAAAAAAGAATAAAAAAAATGATATTTGCTTCTTATGAGCTAGTTACATTTTGGAATATTGAATTGAACACCTTTTTGGCCACTAAAATTATGCTTTGTTTTAGGACAAAATTATTAACTCCACAAAATAAATAAATAAATAAAAAGTGATAGAACTTTAAAGTTGACTTTATATCTCTATTCGTATCATTTTTGTAGATAATGAGATAAGTGTCAAAAACACATCTAAACTATACCTGTTTTTTGAGTTTCATACCTAAATTATTGAAAGTTTGAGTTTCATACCTAAACTATCACTTTTTAGTTTGAGAAACACAACTCTCTCTTTTATACCACTATCATCATATTATGTGTAATACACTCTCTCTCTTTTATTTTAAAGAATTTCCACATCACACTCCACATGGACAAAATATCCAACCTTGATAAATAATATTAAATTATTAGTATTAGCTAAAATTAAAAAACTATTATAAAAAAATAATATTTTCTTTATAAAAATAAAATATAAAATATTTTTCTTTCCCCACACCATTTTTTGAAGTTTTTATTTTGCTTAAATTTCTTTTATAAAATTATTTCATTTTTTACTTCAGCTCCTCCCCCTCATCAAATACTAATTTAGATATTATTTTATTTTCTTAAAAATATAATTCAACCCATCCCATTTAACCCTCTACTTTCAATTTTTTTTCCAGTGTTTAGATATACATATCGAAAATATTTTTTACTTGTCGCCACAAGACTTTTTATATTTTTTAGTTGTTTATGTTATATTCGGTACACTAGTAGAATTTTTTTTCTAAAAATATATGTAGGTGCATATCTAACACAAAATAAGAAAAATGTAAAAAATAAAAATTAGAAGCGGAAAATTAAATAGGATGGGGTAGATTTTTTAAATAAAATAATATCAATTTCTATCGGGGGGACGGGGGGAGGGGGAGGGGAAGGGGGAGGATGAAATATTACTTTTTTACAAATATTTTATAAATGATTTTTTTTAAAGGATGGCGTTGTCGCGGGGAGGGGGTACATGGAGGAGGCGGTAGAGTGAGATAAGAAAAATAATTTTCATATGGATATAATCTTTAATTTTTAATTAATATCAATTTTTTATTATTTTAATTTTTATCTAGATAAAATATTTTATCTATGTGAAATGTCATGTGTCAAAGTTTTTTCATATAAAAGAGAGTGCACTACACACACCACTGAGGTGTGTTTCTCAAACTGAAAAGTGATAATTTAGGTGTGAAACTCACACTTTTAATACTTTAGGTATGAAATTCAAAAAAGTGAATAGTCTAGGTGTATTTTTGACACTACTCGTAGATAATCAGCTTATTATTATTTCTCAATTTCCATTTATTTATTCTATTTTACTTTTGACAAATTATACAAAAATGTCCATTAGATTATTTTACTTACCTAAAAATAATCCACTTAAAACATTAATCCATTTATTACCAATTTACCATAAATGTTCATTCGACATTTTTTTCCTTACAAAATTTGGAGCACTTTGTCTTGGTGTTGCTGTTGTTGATTCTTCTAGCGGCTTCTTTTTATTTTTATAAATCGACGTACGATAAATGTAAATTATTTCGAGCGAATTATATATCTTAAGTCTTAAAACATCGAGAGAGTTTTATATCATTGGGATTATTTAGAGGTAATTTTGAGTTAATCGAGATTGAATAATTAATGTATACTTCGTTTATAATTAATGTATCTTCATGTATAGTTAAATTATATTTAGTCTTTTGAGTGTATAATAATCTGTAGTCATTGTATAGCTCGTGTATAAGTACGTTATATTGTATAGCGAATATATTTTTTTGATATATCATAATGTATAGTTCATGTATAGGTACGCTATATTGTATAGTTATTGTATACTTTCCGTGACTTTTGATAAACTATAGTGTATAGTTCTCAGTGTATACTTTCTAGTCTTTTTCTTTTTAGTCTGTTTCAAAACAATTTTCCTTTTTTTTATTACTCTTTGTTTCTAACTTTATCAAGATTATACTTTGATACATTTTACGTATCTTTAATTTAATATCACAAAATTTAAAAGCATTTTAATATTTTTAAAATTTTACAGTAAGTTAAAACATGTTAATCAAATTGAACGAAAGAATTATGAGAAGTTGATCGAATCCAAAATATTGGCACTAATTCTAAATGTATGAATCAGATAAATGATTTAATATTAAAACTAATTAAATATACATAAAAAAAGAGTAATTTCACGTATATTTGTGTGTTATAGTAAGTTTGTATAATTGCGCTCTATAGCAAATTTTATGTTTGCTATCAGTGGCGGACCCAGGATTTTCTTTCAGGATTTTCGAAAAATAAAAATATTGTTAATGGGATTCGATCCTGGGGCATGTAGCTTAATATTCAGAGGTCTTACCATTGAGCCATCTAATTTTAATTATTATTGAGGGGGTTCAAAATATATACATCTACAAAAGTATAGAAAATTTACCTTATATATATCGTGTATTTTTTTGCCGAGGATGTTCGGGTGAACACCCTGGACCCAATGTGGGTCCGCCCCTGTTTGCTATGAAGCTTTTGATTGATATAATTCGCTAGTTATATCTACTTTTATACAAATAGTTCAGTTTTTATAAATTCATTTATATATTGTAAGTTGTATAATAAAGTTTGTATTTGTATAATTATAAGTGTGTAGGACAAAAATATATGTATTTGTATATACATTTTTCTCTCGTTTATACAAACACAATGCATTTTATACATTTTATATCAAAATATATAAAATGGCTAATTATATACCGAATCAGATGAAAAAAAAATAAAATATTTAATGTAAATTATAAATAAAATAAACTATAACTATAACATTTAATTTAAATTAATAATTTACTATTTCATACCATTTTTTCTAAAAGGAAAAAGGAAAAAAGAAAGGTCCAATCCAGACTATAGGTTAAAAAATTATTTAAGCAAGAATAAGAATATAAAATGTAGTTGTATATATTTTGATTCAGTGCTCAACATTTTTTTTTTTTTTTAAAAACAAGTTGAAGCCCTAGATTCTTATTTCGTCTTATTTCGTTGTGATTGCGAGTTTAATTTCTATACATATATTATTAAATTATCTTTATTTATTATAATAATTTTAATTCATTTTAAAATTACGAATTTCACCTTTTAAATATAAAGGTCATCGGTAGAATTTTTTATATAATTATTCAGGTATATAAGTTAAATTATATTTTATGATGTATGTTATCTGTAAAATTCAATTTTGTGAAGTAAAAAATAAATGACGAGAGGGAAGATGTTTCACCCTTGTTTTGGATTTAGTAAATAAATTTTGATCTTTTTGACTTTGTATTTTTTTTTTTGGTATTTTATTAATAAAAGTCTACTCAAGGAGTGGTATTAGCTTTTTTAAAAATAAAAAAGGAAAATAAAAGGCAAGAACATGATCCATGTGTTGGTAAAAAATAGCCAAAATATCTTAAAAGGACAATATTTTTTATTAATAAACATACATATGGAATTTGTTATAGGTTGTATTATATTATTTTATGTCACTAAGTTTAAGGCTAGAAACTAAAAAGGTATAATAAATGTTTTTGAAAAAAATTGATTAAAATGGTGGTTAAATATTATATGATATATTGTAATTTAATAGAAGAATATGGAGGTGAATGTTAGAGCTAGTAGACAATTAATAAATCAAAGTGTATTAATATTATAATTTCTCTTTTATTATCTTACTCTTCGATTTTATTAATATTTAAACAAATTTCACATTGATCAAGTAACTATTACTTGTTTTTCATACAAAAGTTATATAACTAGTTTCTCTAACCCAAAGTCACTAAATTTTGAGATAGTCACAAAGTTAAAACATATCATATCTATAAAGTGTCATTATTTTTAACAGAAAATACATTTATTTTTGACATACTACTTTATACGCATAAAAAAACAATAATATAACTATGTCATTAATTGAATTATGTCAAAGTACAAATTCATCTAAATTATTTAAAATAAGACTAGAGTACTCTATAAGTGCATATAGAATAAATTATAGTTACAATACTTTTATCTTGATGTGTAATAATATGAAGTTATAACGAGTTACTTATATACAAAGAGGAAGATTGAACAAGCATGACATTTACACGTTTTATAATCATTTTATCGTATATAATTAAACACAATTATTAACAAAATAATCATTTAATTCTTCATTTTCTATTAAAATTAGAAATTATTTAATTATCTTACTAATTTTTATAAATATTCTTTATTGATCATATTATTCATTAAACAAAACTAAATTAATCATATGAGACATAAACTTGTGTAGTCAATTATGAACATGCTTGTGTAGATTTTGGGTCACAAATTATTGGTATTTAGCAAGTTCTCGAAAAAAAATAATACGTGAAAAAAATAATCTTAAATCGGAAACATTTTGCTATTATTATGCTAAAAGAATCCTATATTAAATTATTATTTTTGTTTTTTAAGTAACATAAATATTTAAATCTTGTCATCAATTTTTAAAAAATAATTTTTACTAATCAAATTAATTAATAATATCATATAATTTGAGATAAATAAAAAGATATATACATAACAACTTAAACCGAGGTACGTGCATGCCCATAATTTGTTCCAACAGAAGAATGGCATTTCCTCGGGTAGGTAAGAAGTGACTATCGATATGGTCGATTAATTTAGAAATTCCTAGAGAAATTCGTAGTTGTTAGTCTTTTAGCATATTAAATAACTTATTTTTGTATAATAATTTACAAATTACATTAATAATGTATATTGTATTAAATAAACTCAACCTGATGAATTCAATTAAAATGACATTAATAGATTAAATTGTTAACCAAAGGGTGAAAAATGTTAACTAAAGGGTGAAAAATGTTAACCAAAATTCTAAAATGGTATATGAATTTTTTTTTTAATCAAAACGGCAAAATCGCTCACGAGGAAAAAGCAAAATCGATGCTATCGCAGCGATTGGTTAAATTTGATTTTTTTTTAAAACAAAATCGCTCCCAAAGGAGCGATTTATCAAATTAATTTTTTTTTAATATGTCGCTGCCTCAACAGCGACTTAAGTTTTAATATTTTTTTTAAATTATTTTTTGCTTTTAAAAAAATAAATTTAAATCAATTTTTTTTTTATTTTTTTAAATCAAATCGCTGCCAAGGCAACGATTTTTAATTAAATTTATTTATTTATTTTTTAAATTCAAATCGCTAATTTTTTTTTGATTTATTTGATTTAAAAAAAAATTAATTAAAAATTGATTTTAAAAAATAAAATAAATTGATTTAAATTTTTTTTTTTAAAAAAAAGAAGCAAAAAATAATTTTAAAAAAAATTTAAACTTGCCAGCGACATATTAAAAAATTATAAAAAATATTTTTATTTTGATAAATCGATCCTTTGGGAGCGATTTTGTTTAATTTTTTTTTTAAAAAAAAAAATCAAATTTATCAAATCGCTGATATAGCAGCGATTTTGCTTTTTTTCGCGAACAAAATCGCTACTTCGTGAACGATTTTGCCGTTTGGTTAAAGAAATTTCATATATCGTTTTAAAATTTTTGTTAACATTTTTCACCCTTTAGGCTGCGGACTTCCTAATCTTTCTTAATATCATCTCATATGCTATACCAACTCAATCACTCTCTCAAATATGTTTCATCTGTTTTGATTTATGTGACACTTTTTATTTTTCGAGAGTCAAACAATAAAATGTGATTGAAAATTTACGCGTGAATTTTTTTATTTTTTAGATGAAATTTATACATTTGTAAACTATGTAAAAAATACTATAAGTCACAATAACTATCAATTCAAAATAAGTAAAGATATATAAAAAATTTATGATCAAAGATAGAGTCATTTGAATCTTGAAAAATATCAAAATAATAAATTATTTAATTTATTATAAATATTCGATACAGATAAATATAGTCGTGGTCGATAGAGGATGTAAATATGTCTAGAACATACGAGCGTTACGAATGGTAATTGTGATTATACAAAACGACAGATACGTGGATGAAATTAAGATCATGTATGGACCGACTTACAAGGATAACATATTCCCATGCGATCATGACACGTGTACGGTTGATATCACCCCTTCCTCCATCTCCATTTCACTATAAATAGACACTCATGCTTCTTCCCTCAATCACTCATTTTTACATCAATCAAAAAACACATTTGATTTCTCAATTCTTCTTTCAGATCAATCATGTCTTGCTGTGGAGGAAACTGTGGCTGTGGATCTAGCTGCAAGTGCGGCAACGGCTGTGGAGGGTAAGTCCCTTTTCTTTTTCTTTTTTGTTATAGTACTAATTTTTTTCGATTTTCCATTTGGTGTTTGATATTTGAATGAGGCGTTTGATTAATTCGAATGCTTTTGCGCTGTGTAAAGGTCTATTTTATTTGGGGAAACGACTTTAGAAGATCTTTTTTTTTTTGTTTTATATCTAGCTTGAACTCGAGAATTCTGATTAATGATTTTTTTCTGTTTTTTGTTGTGATCCCATTGCATGGTTGTGATTTTTGTTTTTTCTGTTTTTTGTATTTGTGGTGTTGTAGATGCAAGATGTACCCAGACATGAGCTACACCGAAAGCAGCACGACCACCGAGACTTTGGTGCTTGGGGTGGGACCTGAGAAGACAAGCTTCGGCGCCATGGAGATGGGTGAATCCCCTGTTGCTGAGAATGGCTGCAAATGTGGATCTGACTGCAAGTGCAACCCTTGCACTTGTTCCAAGTGAACAAAACTATAGTTAAAAACAGAGCAGAGATTATGGTGTTAAGCCTTCTATGGCTGAAGAAATATAGTTGAAAAATGTGTGTCTCTAGTGTTTTAGCGTCTTGTCTGTTGAAACAGGGAAAAATATGTGTTACTTTTTTTCCCTGTAATAAGAAATATAGTAATGGAGTCTATGTGTAAGTAACCAGTAAAATGGTTTGTGTAAACATGAAGCATCTCTGCATCTGTTAATTTAAACATATAAGTTTGGAATTGTGTTGTGTAATGGTTTCTACTAATTCAAGTTGATGTTTCCTCTTTTTTGTGTGTTTCTATCTGTTTATGATATGATACACTCTAGGCTGCAAAACTGCATTTTGGAGTGGATAAAGTGTACGCAAATGTGTAAATTTTATTGGGTGGGATCGGAGTATCTTCTTCGCAAATCTGTAAATTCCATTAGGTAGGTTAGGAGTATACAGTGTTTGCAAATGTGTAAATTTCATTAGGTGGGCCCAGAGAACACCTAGAGAAGGTAGAGTGATCGTAAATTTAAGTAAAGCAATTCAAAAATAGAAAATATGGATATGATAAATCAACGAATTATCTAGAACAAACGAATTATTGACTATGGACAACTTGTTTATTTTATGTTTTAACTTATTTTTGGGGAAAAGCAAGGAAGAGCCGCTTCCTTCCGCTTTGATAGAGGAGTTTACATTCACCGGCACTTTTTTTGATAGAGGAGTTTACATTCACCGGTACAGACTAAAAGTGTTTTCTGAACTGTGTTGAGTTTCCATATTTATGTTTGGAATAATTGTATATAATAACAAACTAATAACCTAAAATAAATGAAGTAGGATTTAATTTAATTGTGCTCCACAGCAAATGTTTGCCAAAGTTTGCCAGTCGCCTCTCTCTCAAAAATCTCGCTCGCTACTCTCCCATTCTCGCTCGCCACTCTCTCTTTCTGCTCGCCTCTTTCGCTTTATACACAAAAGTGTATAAATTGTATTTCTGTTTTATATAATGCGAGAGAAAATTATATATACACATGCAAAAACATATATCTTCGTGCTACACACTTTATTATACAATTTACAAATATTTTACTTCAATTCAATTGTAGACAAATGCGAATTTTATACAAATATTGCAGCGAAAAAGGTCAACGAATTATATAATTGCGAATTATACAATTGCATTAAAATATAATTTTCTCTCACTTTATACAACAGAAGTGTATAAATTGTGTTTTTGTTTTTGTATAAAGCGAGAGAAAAACATATATCTTCTTTCTATACACTTATAATTATACAATACAAAACACTTTACTTCGATTCAATTGTATGCAAAGCAAATTTTATACAGATATTGCATCGAAATAGGCAACTAATTATATAATTGCGCATTATACAATTACAGTGAAATAGGCCAGCGAATTATACAATTGCAGCGAAATAAGCCAGTGAATTATACAATTTAGGCCAGCGAATCATACAATTGTATATGTATAGCAGGCCAGCGAATTATATAATTGTATATGTATGCGAATTATACAGTTATATGTTTGCTATGAAGTGCAATTATGCAAACTTTGTTATAGCATACAAATATGAATTTTTTGTTTGCTATATGTGAAAGTTGCCCTTTATGTTTTGACTTATTTTTGGGGAAAAGCAAGGAAGAGCCGCTTCCTTCCGCTTGATAGAGGAGTTTCCATTTACCAGCGCAGACAAAAAGTGTTCTTTGAATTGTATTGAGTCTCCATTTTTCTTTTTGGAACCTCACTTACCATATTCATGTTGGACCCATTGCATGTAAAAGAAACGCAAATATAGTCACAATTGTATAGAGGCAGTACAATGAAGCCTTCGTTAGGAAATTTCACAATAGGAAAAAGCTATCCAACAAAAATAATATCCAAGAGACATAACTATGATAATGCTGAAATATTTATGGTTGGAATTGGTACAATAGGGACAGATACAAGCCATTTGAGTAGAATAGAAGGTAAACCTCGTCTGAGCTAAGTATTATGAGGTGATTAACACAAGCCCTCAAATCCAACTACTCATAAATAATAGTACAAGACAAATTAAAATTCTAGCCAGAAACACAATCTTTCTTCTACATGATCCTACAAACAACAAGATGTTGCAGAGAAGTTTTTCATCCCAATACTCCTCTTGCAGCCCACCTGAATAAGTTATGTACCTAGAGACACATACTCTATAAGAATACTGCATATACCACAGACACGAGAAAAAGGAGTAGAATGGAAATGCAGATCATCGCGTAGAATTACCTGTTTTGATGTCAATCCAATCTTCTCCAAGTCATCTAGCTGCACGAACCAGACAAGTAGGCTTAATTTTTTACAGTCGCAAATCAAGAATTTTAACATCATATACTCTAAAAAGAGTTTCTTACTGATTTCACGGGGCTTGTTTCCCTTAGATCAGTAATGTATTCAGCCATCTTTTGTCCAATTCCCTGAATGATATGAAAGATACAATAAAAGATCACAGCTAATTTAAGCGATGAGATGTTAATATCATGCAAAAACGGTGAAACTTATTGTTGGTATAGCGATTGAGAATGTTAGAATTGTGTGAAGAGATTGATTAATAACATACCTTTATGGCCATGAGCTCCTCCCTAACACAATGTAGCACAGAATAATGTTAAGTCTCGATGCAGAAAGAAGAAATACAAAAAATAAAAGGGAAATGAAGACAAAAAACACTCACTTGCTAGCTGTGTTCAGTAACTCAATGTATTCTTGGACAAGAGAGTTCTGTATACTCAAGAAAGAATTATTATAAGCAGAAATGCTAAACAATCAGAAAATAATGACATAAGGATTCCCTGCTCACCTTTAAGTTGGAACTTCGTGCACCAAATTTATCTAGTGGAGTTCCTAGCGCTGCTATATTCTCATCAAGACTGCTTAAAGCAAAGGATGACATAGGAGTCTGTTGATTGCATATAAGGTGTATTTGGTCCTTCGTGGACAAGTTCTCATTGTTTACGTTGGAGTTGATGGGAGAAAGGACCTTCCTAGGGGTAACCTCACACGCTTTAAGGGAGTTCAAACAATCAACCATGATCACTTTCTCCTCTGCATTGGTTTCTTCATCTACACAAGACCAAACAGACAAAAACCATCAAAGTTTATTTGACTGACTGTAAGCGAGATGTTTTATATTTATATATTGAAAAAGTTCTAACTACGAATTTTTACACCTATCTGTAAAAAGGGCTAATTAGACAAATAAACTCCAAATAAGTTACATATGTAAATGACAAGATCTAGACGTTGGTCTAAATGGGTTGTGGGAGTAGGCAGGCATGCTTCAATTACATGATGTAATAGTAGTACGAATACCTCTCTAGTGTATGTGAAAGAACACAAAGATGAGTGCTATTTCAGGATTTTATAGTGGAGCGGAGGAAATGATTATGTAGTGACCCTTAAACTACTTGAAAAAGGGGGCAAGCACACCATGAGCTCAGTGGATTCAACTAAATAAAATCTTCGTGAAATGGGCCGCCTAAGATTGTGCCTTCCAGGAACAGATGATGGTTTATACAGGACGAGCAAGTTTAAGAAAAATGAGAATTTGGTTATAACAAGTCATACGAAGGAATGTGTCTTATATATGAAAAACCAAGAAACTCATAGGGCACCTAGTATCATGAAAACAAATAGATCAAATGTTTTAGGCATAATCGGTGAAAGTTTGCGAATAAACCTATGTGAAGTAGCTACTCAACCACTATCTATAAGAACATTGATAGAAAAGTACGAAACTAGTTTGGCACATACATCATTGAAAAATTGTCTTGTTGCTGTAGTTTCATATGAATTGAGATAGAATAGCCATTTCTATACACTCTCTGGGAGGAATAGATGGAGGAGAACACTAGAACTATCTTTGGCACATATATAATAGGAAAGACTGTCACATGCTTGTTGCTTAATATGAGTCAGTTACATAGAATTGGGGTGAAGAATACATGTAGCAGACTGTAAATACTGAGATGTGGTTATTATAATGGTCATTTACCATGCACCGCTGTACTAGAATCAGGCACAACCCTCTCAGCGAAAACATCAAATTTCTTCTCTTCTCTTTGTCCACCAGTATCAGCAAGGTCCCGAACCTGCATTTGCACATTAATGCAGAAATCCAACTTAAAAAGATTTATCAATTAAATCCAATTCTGCTATAATGAAAAGTGTGATCAAGTTCTGCTGTCCTTTCAAAAAGTTCACATCAAAATTCTTTTTAGCTCTTAATTATCAGTTCTCGCATACCAAACTGAGTGATTCTCTTTGTGATAAAGATGACAAAAATTTAGGAATTGTTGTTTTCTTTGAGAGCTTATCAAGCTGTCAGACGTTAAATCAACTCAAAGTGGAGTTGAGATAGTTAAGTTTAATGTTACCAGTTCATCTTCATTCAAAGAAATGGAATCACATCACATATACAGTAGCTAAGAAACTTAACAAAAGACCTACCGTGACTCAAGTCTGTCAATGGATTCAATTTAAGACAGAGTGGGCATCTTAAATTCAAAACAAGCTAGGGAGAAATTATAGTTCTCATTTAGTTTTTTACCTCTGCTACTGTGTTCGCTCGATGTCCATTTTTAAATAAATTTTTACAAGCTCCATCTGGATTCCTGTTCAACATAGTTAAGCAATCATCAAAATCAAAGGCAGGTAAATACAGCAAGATTACAGAGTAATCTCTTACCTCTTTTTTATGCTTGAAGCTCCTTGATTGCTGATAGATTTTTGCTTACAAGAGCTCCCAAACAAACCTAGCTTTCTGGTAGAGCATATGGAATTTGGAGTTTTGCTGGTTAATGGGGAATCAAATGCCCCAATTCTCTGAGTACTTTTTGTCTTGCCTTTAGATTCTAGCCATGATCGGAGTTTTGCCTCCATGTCGATTTTGACCTTTGGAGTATCTCCTTTTTGTGCTGAGGCAACAAAATTGGATATATGTCTTGACCTGGCTGCTAAACTAACTGTATGAAGAGATTCTTGGTACTCTCCAGGGTTCTATGAACAAATGAAACAGTTCACAATGTTAATAACAGTGTTGCATTCAGGAACTCAAAGGCAAGAGATGATATATAGAACATCCTACCAAGCAAGCAACCATCAAAGCACGGCTTGTTCCTCCAAGAGAATCTTGCAATACCCTTGTCAATTTGCTTTCTCTATAGGGAATTCGTGGCTGATTGTTGTTCAATGCATAAATCACATTTGACAGTGCAAATAAGGACTGGTTGATCTTAGCACTCTCTTGTAGACGAATTCCAGTGTTGCAAGTTCTTCTATTGTCTTCGTTACCTAATTCAGTGACATTTGAGTTACTATATGTGAGTAACTTTTCATTTCAATATTCTTAAAATAATTCATGGTTAAATTTAATAAATTTTTAAGACCTGCCAAGTCAATAAGGTTCAACTTCCCCGTAATGACATTTCCAGTATCATCACAACTTGGAGTAGAAACATAAACCGTGAGCACAGCATGGCTCCTGCTAGAGACATCATTAACGCCCGTATGTGCAACTTTTCTCCTCTGAACCGCACAAGAAAATGCTTCTAGAAACTCTGAAGTTGAACTGACAGCAACTTGTGCAAGTCCTTTGAGATGAATCTGCCCATCTTTGTCGTCCAATATGAAAATTTCTTTCTCCTTAAGTTCAAGTAGATCATAGCACCTATCCATGTAAATTTCATAGTATGATATTGTTACGGTACTTTTCCCCTGACTCTTCAAGAGAATAGAGGACATTGCCAGTGGCATTAGACCAGGGAGGTTTTCAGTTCCCTGCATCAGCAACAAAGTTTTTCAAAACAATTCACAGGTACATCCAAGAATTAGGATTTAGGAAGGCCTGAAGGGAACTGTATTAAAGGTCAAATGGATAAGTTCTAGATTAGGACCAACGGATGCATATATGGGATAAGCATATGCATGGTTTCAATCTGAAAAGTCTGATATGTCCTTTGCTCAAGCATGGATCTATGCTATAGAAGTTAAAGAGCAGCAAAAGACTTGAAAAGAAACATTGATTCGGTTTGTTATAACTTATAACTCAATATATATCTCCTACTCCACGAGTATATTTTAGCATCTAGTCCACTTGCAGGAGTGATGGAGCAAGTTGTGTTATGTAGACAAATAAAACATACCTGCATGGTGTATGTCTTGCCACTCCCTGTAGCACCATAAGCAAATATTGTTACATTATAACCTTCTAATATCCCGGGGATCAAAGGACTGACTTCTTTGCCAAATATTTGGCTTATATTGTTATCTTCTTGACCCAAAAACGCATCCAACTTGTAGCATTCATTACGGCTAAAGTCAAAAACAAAAGGTTCCCAGGATAAGGTTGTAGTAAGACAGATTTAATCTTAACACATGCCAACAATTGAGAAAAAACTTACCTAGTTTCATGATCTTTGAGATGAACTGTGACATCATCAGAACGCTCACATTCTGAGTTGAGAACAGAGACACAAGATATTGGGTTTCCATCTATCGAGTTAATTTCTCGAGGAAGAAAAGGGCGAACTCTAACAATAACTCTAACTTTTGTGACCACAGAGGATTCTAACTGCTGTACTCTTCCAGGAGTTGGCAAGTTTTCTGTTTGACATGCTTTAAGACCATTCATTTGCATATTTATGTCAGGGACAACCGAACCTGCTTATATAACAGCAATAAAATAAATAAAATTGGCAATTTAGCATTTAAAAATGCAGTCTTGTTGAACAAAGTACTGTCTTTTTCAATAAACATCATACCAGATCAATCTTTTGAACAAATGCTTCTTCTTTTTATGGAACAACTCATCTACTTCTGGAAGGATCACAAAAGGTTTCAACTGAGAGCATAAATCAATTTAAAGTTTCAATTGTTTTATGAATACTTAAGCGTAATGTGATATTTCCTTTTTCTTTTAGTCTTTATTCATCTTGTTTATCTGAAACTACTTAAACACCTACCTAAGAATAACAACAACAACAATAATGTATCCGGTGTAGACTCATAAAGTGAGTTCTGCGGGTAGAGTATACTTAGACTTTACCCTTGCCTCAAAAGTAGAGACATCATTCTCGATAGACCCCTAGCTCAAGGAAAAACAAACCAAAGCAATCCAGAAAAAGAAATAGCGGAGGTGAACTCATAACAAACCGATAATACAATAAACGAAGTACAAGAAACCAACATATAGTAACAAAACTACAAGGACAAGAAACTATAAGAGTAATACTACGACTACTAGTACGAAGGAATTAGCTAGACAACTCTACGACCTGCTAACCTACTACCCTAATCCCCCTGTCGCACAACCTACCCTAGAATGTGAAATAATTTTAAATTCAGTTTAAAAACCTCATAAAGTTTGGATTTTTATCTATTCTACATAGAATTGAGCTAAAAAATGTTCCCTTTAATCAACATTGTACCAAATTCCTATCTTAGCCATCCATTTACATCAAGGTTCAAGTTCAATTCACTAATATTTTACTTTTAAACTAATAAAGTATGTAATAATACAACTTAAATAAACAAATCACTCTCTGAACAGACAGTAAATCCATTCCTTCTCCCATAAGAATAATCAAATTTAGAGTTATCACAAATTAAAACCAAAAATAGACTAAGAAACATCAAAACACGAGAATCTTAGTAGCTTAGTTAATTAACTACCTGATTCCCAGATTTTGATTCCCCACCTTGTAATCCCCTTCGAAGTCCCCGAAAAAACCCCCAAAAAACACCAAAAAATCAATGAATTATGTTTGAAGATTTACGAACCTTAAGCTTGTAGATCACACTCCAAAATTCACAATTATTTTTCCCTTTTGTGACAATTTGTGTGTATGTGAGAGAAATGAATTACAAAGAGTTCGTTTTGAGATTAGTACAGTTTCAAATTCTCAAATGGCGGTCTCGGGTTTTGAACTTTTTTTTTTTTTGAATTAAAGTGTTTGGGCCTTTTGCCTTTGCCCAATCCCAACCCATCTAGTCTTTCATCTTTAGCAATTGCACTCCATAGCCAATTTTATGGACTCGTTTAGTTTCGACCTTTTAAGGTTTTTAACACTAAAATTATTGTACTTTTAAAATTATTGGTTTGTATGTAGAGTTTGCTGAAATTGTAGTGAGGTTTCACATGTATATTTATGCTCTGCATTGCAAATAGAGTAAAGTCAGCGTATACACTCCACCTGTGGAAATTTCACTAGCATATTAGTGTTGTTGAAATTACTTTGTTTCGATGAATGTGGTACCTAAGGGTGGTCAACATCAAGTTTTGCCTACTTTGGTACCACGTCAAGCTATATGTAAGTTTGAAGAAGTGTGAGTTAGGGCAAGTCTAGGTTCAAAACACTCTCATTTGACACATATTTTGTCACGTATGAGACTAACATGTGTAGGAGTCTAGCACTTGGTAAAATATTCTAAAGCTACGAAAGTTTTTCCTTAAGAAGACTCTAAATCATTGTTGCTACACAGACACCCCAAAAAGGTCATGGAAGAATCTAGACTTGTAGAGAAATCTAAAGAATCGGGACTCGTACACAATTATTTTCACCGTCTCAATTTATGTGGCAGTTTCCAAAGTTTCAAGATTTAAACAAGTTTTGAAATTTAAATTATCTTACATAAATTAATATAAAGGAAATATTATTTACAGACTAGGTGACAAGTGTATATATGAGTCACTCATTTGTAACTTAATAAGCAAGAAATCTAAGTATGATGTAAAACATTATTTGGCTACCTCTTGTATTCTATCTAGAGTTTCTTGGGTGGTTCTTAGTGTCTTAGGTTGCCATTAATAATGCATTTCTTTTGTGGCTATGTTTGTGAAAATGATGTGGTATTAAACCAATAATGAATTTGCTTAAACAAGCTGCAATTTCATTTTTTAGATTATTACCATTGATATAAACATGTTTAGAGCACTCCGGAGTGACCTAGTTAGTAATCAATAAAGTAGGATAGCATAGTTCAAATTCCAACCAAGGGAAGAAAAGGTGTGGTTAGTGATTTTTTGTCCAGAGTAACCTAGAATTCAACAATCTATACTTGTGGGCGATAGCGAGTAGCCAAGTACTCTAGAAAACTATGAAAATGGTCCTTAGTGAATGGAGTTTGGAATGTTTTACTCCTTCATATAGCCAAAATAGTCCTTGATGTATGAAAAATGATTAGTTTAGTCTTTTAAATATACCACGTAACTAAAATAATTCATAATGTATAAAAAATATGATCAGTTTAGTCTTAAATCTTAAAGGTTACCGATGTAAGTAAAGAAGTCATATTCTAAGATAAAAGTATTGTGCCATTGTAGTTATAATTTAAACACTTGATGAGATCCTAAGTTTTATTTTATCTTTGTTAAAAAAAAAAAAAAAAACAAGTCACAAGATCAAAAGCTTAAGGTATGTCAAGTTTGAGCATCAAATTACTAATGTGATTTTTGTATCTATTTTGGATGCAAGTAATAAGATTTCTTCCTATTGATATTAAAATGAGGTAGGTTTTTGTCCACTTCATTTTTGGTATTTCATCAAGTTGATTTTTACCATAACAAAAAGTAATAATCCACACAAAGCGATGGTTGTATATAAATAAAGAAAAAATAGTGTCATTCTAATCTTAAGGTAAATCAAATATATTTTATTTTAAACATATATTGTGTTTTTGTTTAAAATAGAAAAATCAACTTCAAATACTTTTCTTAAAAAATATCACTCAACGCATGCTCAAAATGCCTAAGATAATGTTTCTTACATTCAATTCTTTTTCAAATTTATATCTTTAGATTTAAAAAAATATAGAGAGTTTCCACTGTAAATATCATACGTACATTAGTCAAATTTTGGCAATGCCTAAACTTGTTGGTTGGGAGCGTGGCAAAATTAAATCCAACCCACCCAATCCGATTCGACCTATTTAGGCTTGGGCTGGTTATGTGTTATATATAGGTGGTACTAAAAGCTTATAAAATAACAAATAAAGTTATTACTAAAATTAAGTAAAAATTGATGGGTTGGATTATAATCCGTTATCTAACCCGTTTTGATCAAAAAATTTGGATTAATTTGAATCTTGACATATTTATTGTCTTGATCTATTTTGAATCGTCTAAATTTAACCCAACCCACCTAATTACCACCCTAGTTGGGATTGCTTTGATGATCTTATTAGCTCGAGAATTATATGTAGACGCAATATATATATATATATATATATATATATATATATATATTTATTTATTTATTTATTTTTCCTTCCACGTGAATTTATTACTCCTTTAGCAAAAGAAAAAAAAGGTACGAACCTATCATGCATTAATAAATGCTATTAAATTTTTTCCCTTTAGAGACATTTTCTTCACAAACAAACTAAATTAGATTTATTGAATATAGATTCGAAATCACAATTCTTTTTGCTTATTAAATTTAAGTAAAATATTTACTAAGTACTTCTTTTTTCTTAATAAAAGGTTTGTTTGGATTAACTAATACTATGTAGTAAATAGTTTGTAAGCCCTTAAATAAATAAGCAATTGCGTTTTGAGTAAAAATAGTTTTGCTACATGTAGGAATAAAATCTATGTACATACTACACTTTTTTGAAAACTCGCTTAGTTATAAAATTACATTAAATATATTATAATTATAGTAATTGTGTTTCGATACAAGTGTTAAAGCTGCTAATAAATAATTGATGTGTTTAATAAAAAAAAAGGTGATAAATCATATCTTCGTTAGAATGATTAAAATACACTTCAAATTTTATTTAAAAATTTATAAATTTAAAAGTTCAATATAAAGAAAAAGATGAACGGCAAATAAAATGAAGGGGGAAGGTAGGCATTTTGTTATGAGAGAATTATTATGAATTAAAAGAGGAAAAAGTAGCACAATACAGCAATACTTGGTCAAATTAAAGTACATAAGCTAAAATTCACAAATAGTGATGATCAACTTATGATTTTTGAGTAATTTATATAGAAAGAAATATTAACAACGCTTTTAAATTTGGCGTGAATAATTTGTTTCAGTCTTAAACTGTTGATGATAACTTTAAAAACATCTATTTATTTGACTAACTGAACTTAAATACACCCTCGATCCTTCAATAGAAATACACCCTTAAATTCTTATAAAATTTAGAGGTGTTCTCATCATTTCTCTCATTTTTATTATTAAGAAGTCTCATGCTCTCACAAAAGCTTGTGACCACTTACTATGTCACGTGGCATATCATGGGTATTGAAGGTGTATCTAAATTTTACTAATCAAGTCGATAAGTACTTTTAAAATGGAAAAAAAGATAAATATATCCCCGAAATATCGTAAATGATATGCAGATTCCCTTCGTCATATATACTTTTGGGACATTGGTGCTCTTAGCCCCTTACCGTCCAAAATCTAGAGCATATATACCATTTATACTAACGAACATTCACATGTAATAATCTTATCTGTCGATCCGACATTTATTAAATATTGGATCGATGGATAAGATTGCGTCACGTGTCCCTATTCAGTCTTCCGTTAGAGTGAATAACATATATGCTCTAGTTTTAAGACGGCAGGGACACCCATGTCCTAAAAGTATTGAGGATATTTGCATACCATTTACGATAGTTCGGGATATATTTATTCTTTTTCACTTTTAAAATTATCAATAATTAGGACATGTAACTAATAATTTATGCCAAATTCAAAGGTTCTCTCATTTATATCATATGGTGATTGATCACAATATTTGAGTCAAATTTATTGAGTTCTATCGAACGTGAAGCTATAAAGCCATATTCCGCTAAATCTCCACCACTCATTTCTAATCTAACGTCAAGAATTGCCCGGGAAGGGTAAACACCACATTTATTAATCCCTCAAAGTGTGCCGTTTGATGTTCAAACTTTTGTCTCCTAACGTACCCTCAATAAAACCGTTAACGTCGTTAATCATTTTCACAGCCTTTTCCATCTCCAACAGCACAAAAACTTAACGATTAATTAACGGCGCCGTCAATTACCCTTTCTCCATATATTCGTTATGTACAAAAAAAAACAATTTTTTTTAATAATATTTACTTTTTTGTGTCATTCAACGGGCAAAGGTTTTCTCAATTTCTCTCACTAGCAACTCTTTAAGATTTTTTTTCTTTTTGGGGTTCGAAGGGTTCGATCTTCGATGAATTTTAGCTGATTTTTTAATCATTTTTCTGTTAATTTGAGGTTTGTTTACTGTTGAATTGTTGAAATTTCGTGAAAAGATTGGTTTTTTTATGAATCTATGACTGGTTTGTGATCAATTTCAGCTTTGATTTCATCTAATTTAACTTGATTTTGGTTAATTTGAATTGGGTTTTGGTTATTTTTTTGATGGGTGTTGAGTTTTGGGATTGGGTTGTTTTTAATTTGATATGAAGATGGGGTTGTGGGATCTGGGATTGTTTGATTCCAAGTAATTGTATGCGAAGTTACTTATTGGGATTATAAGGAGTTTTACTGAGTTGGGTATTTGTTTTCTTTGAATTTGTTGAAGGTTTTTTTTTATTGGTTTGCTGATTATTGGATTCAATTGGTTATTGTAAAGGTTATGGTAAGAGGAAAATGGATGAAATGAAAGTAGAGGAGTGCTGTACTGAGAATAAGCAATCAGCTGCTGCTTCGAGTTCGTCGGTTTCTGAAAATAGTGGTAGTGTTACTTTAAGGTCACCAGGAGTATCTAGCCCAACCCCTGCATCACCAACTCACAGGTAATTTGTTTTTCTTACTTAGCTAAATTTGTTTAGCTAGGTAGGGTGGTGTGTGCTGTATGCAATCGTAACCCTACCTTGTGATGAAGGTTCAGTTCAAGTTAAGTATGATTAAATCAAGTATGTAAGGGTAGTGAATCAGTTATACTGAACATAATGGAGATAAATTTGTTTAGGTGGGTAACAACTAGAATTGAACCTTGTAAAGTTGGAGCATATTTGGTTTTCAATAATAACAAAATTCATGATTATTTCTTTAAGTATTTCGGCTGAAAGTTTGGGATCTTCCAAAATTGTATTGTCTGTTTCATCTTTTTAGGTTTATGCTCTACTCCGGGTAAAGATCCGCCCGATTTGGATTTGTACATATAGGACAAATGCTCCCATTCCCCCCCCCCCCCCCCCCCCAAATCCGATTTATTTGGATCAATAGGGAGAGAGCGGTCTAAACTTCGACCCTTATTTCTTTCTTCATATCTCTCTGCATGTTGTTTTCACGGTTTAATTTAGATCAGTTATGGATAAGATTAGAGCTAACTATGTGTGAGCAAGCAAAGCATAGCTGCTCGCACACTGGATAAAGGAAGATGATTGCAGTAGGTTGTCAATCAACGTATAATAACTAGTTTAAGTGTTTAACTATGATGAATCCTCTGAATAATGAACTTGAATAGAGCTGGTGCATGTAGAGAGTTCATTAGCCCCAACACTGATGAATTTGTAATGGAGGCATAGTTGAATGTTGTGAACAAGAGCAAACTGAGTGGAATCCACTTTTGAGATATAAGTGATTGAGTTTTGCTTAACTATCAAGCTTATTAGTAGAAATATTACTGAAATTGTCCTGGTCAACGATATCCAAAAGTAGCTAAGTGGTTTTGCGCCTTCTACTATCTCTTGTAACCCAGTCAAAGCAGACAGACAATCACTTGAAGCAAATTACTCAATGATAGGGATTCTGTGATATCATGTGTTTTGTGCTAATTCTCAAGTCCGGGATGGAAATTTAAAATTTACACTTTCTGCTTTGTTTGTGTGGATTTTGCAGGAGAACCACTGGTCCAATAAGGCGAGCAAAGGGTGGTTGGACTCCTGAGGAGGTGAAAAGAATTCTTTATATTTCTAATCAATAATCTCTTCTGCGAGATATCTCAATAGCTTAAAATCCTTTGTTAGGTTATCGCGATTTAAACTTTTTTAAAATTTCGACTGTGAATACTACTTGCTGCTACTAGTAAAAGGGGAACACTGGAACAGTTTGATTTTGGCATAATGAGTTGTGAATGTACGATTCTTGATGCTTGTACATTCCTCACTCCCTCAATATCATTATTATTCTATACCAGTTGGAATTATTTTATAATTGCTTCTTTTGTTTAAATAGAAAGTTCAGCTTTTGGTTTTGCTCCTTGGAACTACGTATTGATTAGATAAAATTTCCTTTGCCGCAGGATGATACTTTGAAACGGGCTGTTTCAGTTTACAGAGGGAAATGTTGGAAGAAAATAGGTATTATCTCTTAGCTAGCTCTTTTCTAACGATAACAAATAGGACAATATCGTGCTGCAAGTGTTTGCTTCTAAGGAGGCAACTTCGTTCACGTTGACATGTCGAGATGCTTTCAATTGAATAGGTGTCTGATGTGGAAATATTGCTATATGACTTATTTGATGGTGACATTCAATGTACTTGATCAGTGCTTGGTCTTAGTCATGAATATATTGCCATATGAAGTTTGCTGGATGTATGTCTGGGTGCCATAATGTTCTTACAGCATCTTTGATGACATGCCAAGTCAATATATTCATGCATATCATTACTTATATATTTTGGTTGCTTGGATCTAGGCGTTTGTTTATGCAATTTGGATAGGGAAAAGGGGTCAAATTCACCCATCTACTATTTGAAATTCAGAAACTTTGCCCTCCATTAGACTTTTGGCTTAGTATTACCATGCCATTTAGGAAAAGTCTCATCATTTCCGTTGGTCCTTAATAAAGCTCTAGTCAAAAGTTTAGGGGTAAATTTGGACCTTTTCTTTTGGAAAGTTTGGATATGCAGTGTGCACCCATTTTATGATGGAGCTCTGTTAATGGCGAGGAAAAATACAAGAGGACTAAGTAACTGCTACCAAGCACCCATTTTCCGAAAATTGATGTTCCTTCAACTTAGATTACTAGTTGTTGGCTGGAATTTTATAAAAATATATTCCATAGTGGTAGTTTTCAGGTCGGCTTATACACACCTAGAGTCCTAGATTTATCTGTCTATGCTACCTTCCATCAACATAGGTATCGGGTTGCTCTCTTCACCAAGACATAGTTAGATGAGAAGTAATCATCTTTTTTTTTTTTTTGTCTCTGTTAGGATTTGAATCCTAGTTTCTTGGGTGCTTGGTAGCAGGAAATTATAGCCTTGTATCAAAGGATAGATTTTAACTTTGTTGATCTCTGAAGTCTTTTAACTTTTTTGACCGATTTGTAAGTCGGTCCAAGTGGCTATCGTCTTGTATGTGATAGATTCTTATCGAATTCATGGGGTAACATACTTTACCCACTCATATGAAAATGTAAATTTAGCCAAATATTGATTCACTTGCAGCTGAGTTCTTCCCGGATAGATCGGAAGTGCAATGTCTGCATCGCTGGCAGAAGGTCATCAATCCAGAACTTGTTAAAGGACCCTGGACTCGGGAGGTTTGTTTGCTTCCTACTTTTTAGTTTCTCTCTGTGTTAATCTAATAATCTGAATCATGCCTGGGCTCTCTGGATGATTCCTGATGCTTTTTGACTTTTTGTTAACAGGAGGATGATAAGATCATTGAACTGGTCGCTAAGTATGGGCCTATAAAATGGTCTGTCATAGCTAAATCATTGACTGGTCGAATCGGGAAGCAGTGTCGTGAGAGGTATGATCAGAAATAGTTTAAATATATATATATATATATATATATATATATACACATGTAATGTCACTGTCTTTGCTATGATTCCACTGAATAAGCTTTTGTATTAATGAATTTTTTACGACCAGCTTTGCCTTCTGTTGATTTATTGCCCTACTTAGTAAGAGTTAATCTGCTGACAACTTCCCTTCTGTTGTTAGCTGTAAGTTCTATAGCTTCAGTAGTGTGTGTCTATCCATCTTACTCCCGATAACAAGTGCTTTGTGTTCACGAGGCTCTGATTCATAGTGATTTCCTTGTTCTCAAGTTCATTTTTAGCCACTTGTCTTTGTTTGTCTAACAGTTTGTCGGATAATAAAGCCTACTATTTGGTTGGTTATTATGGGTTAATGGTTATTGATTTTAATTTGATCAGATGGCACAATCATTTGAATCCCAATATCAAAAAAGATGCTTGGACTCTGGAGGAGGAACGGGCGCTTATAGATGCTCATCGGATCCATGGTAACAAGTGGGCTGAAATTGCTAAAGTTCTGCCAGGAAGGTAATAGATTCAGCATAAAGATAATGTAAAGAGAAGAATTAATAGTTTTTTCATTCAGTTGAATAAAGAGAAGAGCTCTTTCAGGCTTCCATATTGAAGCCTTCTTATTAAAAATTACCTGATCCCGTAATATGTTAGTAGATTCTTTGACTATGGTTTAGTCCAACATTTCCTAAATATTTTTAACTTCTAAAAGTGTGTTTATAAGTACACTTCTATATAGCTTGTAATATGTAAAAATTTTGTTTCAAAGAGCAATCACTTGATGTGAGAAATCATCCTAAAAGATTACAAGGGTTGACCCTTAAACTCTTGAACCAGTAGTCCTTTTGGGATAGAGGGAGTACAAAAGGTTCCTGAAGATCCTTTTGGGATAGAGGGAGTACAAAAGGTTCCTGAAGATCCTTTTTGGGATAGAGGGAGTACAAAAGGTTCCTGAAGATTGTATCGGAAGCTTCTGGTCAATTATTCTTCTTTTCGGCTGAAAACAATGCCACTATCAAAGAGCTAATGAAATAAGCTTATTAAGACAGTGGCTGATGCTTCTAATTGTCCAGTGTGTATAGAGGGAGTACAAAAGGTTCCTGAAGATTGTATCGGAAGCTTCTGGTCAATTATTCTTCTTTTCGGCTGAAAACAATGCCACTATCAAAGAGCTAATGAAATAAGCTTATTAAGACAGTGGCTGATGCTTCTGATTGTCCAGTGTGTATAGAGGGAGTACAAAAGGTTCCTGAAGATTGTATCGGAAGCTTCTGGTCAATTATTCTTCTTTTCGGCTGAAAACAATGCCACTATCAAAGAGCTAATGAAATAAGCTTATTAAGACAGTGGCTGATGCTTCTAATTGTCCAGTGTGTCTTGTGGCCACCATACTCCAAAGACCTCATCTATAAGTTTATAAAAGCACATGGCTTCATGTAACTAGGTCATATCATCAGTTTTGTGCTAAATGATTGTAGAGGGTAGAGGGTAGTTTTAGTTGTTAAGGCTGAGGACCAAGGGCTAAGAACGTAATGTCTTGTTAACTTTACTGCTATATGGGGAATTACTTTTATCTAAGATATGTCTGCCCCAATGATTATACGGGTTGTCTATGTTCAAACGAGTAGAGGAAATATCATTGGCCTTTAGTTTGGCTCTTAAGATGGCTAGCTACTGAAGTTAAAGCAAGACTTTTCCGCCATTTAAAAAGGTTATCAGTAGGGATGGCAATGGGGCCGGGTGGATGTGGGGTGGTGTAGGTTTAAGGCTATGTGGGGTGGAGCGGGTTTAAGGTTGTGTGGGCGGGGGCGGGGCGGGGCGGGTTGCGGGTATATGTGATTTTATGTGGGTTCAAACTTAATTTTAACTTCTTACATGTTACAAGTGTGATAGAACATTATTTATTGAGATAATATCTTTAAAGCTACTAAAATATTCAAGATAGTAGATGAAAATGGTTCAATAAGAAATAATACAACTTCTTACATGTTTCCCAGTTAACCTCTAAAAAATAATTTTTTAAGTCATTATCCTATTAAATTAATATAACTTAATTAAAAAATGAATTAATGTTTATGAATTTTATTTTTAGTATCAAACTTAACTAGAAAAAGAAAAAATATTAAAAAAATTATGTGGGGTGGGTTCATGCGGGGTTGGTTGAACTAATATTTTTGCGGGTTAAGCTCCCCCCCCCCCCCTCTCCAATTGTCATCCCTAGGTATCAGTGGATAACCTTTTTCATGGGTTGTCTATGTCCCAATGAGTAGAGGAAATAACACTGGTCTTGACTTTGGCTGGCTACTGAAGTTAACTCAAAACTTTGTGCCACTGCAATTATAGCCTATAAAGGAATTCACTAGTGTTGAATCAATTCATAGTAAACCTATGTCTCTTCACTTCAAATCTTGCTCATTCCCGGGCCTAATTTATACAGGACTGATAATGGTATCAAGAATCATTGGAACAGCTCCTTGAAGAAGAAGTTAGATTTTTATGTAGCTACTGGAAATCTTCCACCTGCTACTGGAACAGCTAAAGCTGAAGAGTTGCTAGTTTGGTCAAATAAAACATCAGAAGGAGCTGAAGTAGCTTCATCAGGAACTACAGACACATGTAAAATAGAAAATGGATGGCAGTTGGCAGAAATCAGTGCTTCCAATGGTGGTCCTCACACTGAGTCCACTGATTCTGAAGTCGTCAGGTTGGAATCTCAATCACCAGAAGAAGATGCTATTCAACACATCAAACCAAGTACTCAATCAGAAAACAGGTATGAAGGATGGAACATAGATAGTGCAGTAGGCCGATTACAAGTTTTTGAAGCACCATTTCCTTGTGAAATCCCTACATGTGGTATGTTATGCTATGAACCACCAAGGTCAGAAAGTTGTATTCCGCTGGATTCAGATCTTCTAAATATCTGCCGGGCACAATGTGAATCTGATGCAAGTCCAAGCCCATCACCGAATGGTTTCTTCACTCCACCTAGTACAAAGGGTCATAGCGTATGTGCACAAACTCCTGAATCTGTACTGAGAATTGCTGCTAGAAGCTTCCCAAATACGCCTTCCATATTAAGGAAAAGAAAGACTCAAGGTGAACTTTCAACGCCAACTAATAAAATGGGGAAGTCAGATGGAGATCTCCGGAAGAAAAAGCCTATTGATGCGCGCGACGAGATCCAGTATGACAGCTCACACAAATCTAGCATGCATAATGGAGTTTCTTCAAGAAATTCTTTCAATGGTGGTCTGTACAACAGTCAAGCATTTAATGCCTCTCCTCCATATCGATTAAGGTCCAAACGGACATCCATCTTTAAGTCTGTGGAGAAGCAGCTTCAGTTTGCACTCAACAAAGAGAAGCATGATACAAGTAATGGGTTCAGTGATTCAACCAAAGATTGTTCACAGGATACAGTAAGTCACATCTTTTCCTTTTTCTTCTCTTTTCCTTTTTTGTCCCTTTTTTTTTTGGATGAGTTGGGAGCTGGGTGGCTGAGGGTGGAGAAAATTAATTGCCATGGTGGCTGTCCCTCTTTCTCTTTACACTGTGGTGTGTAAATATCATGCATTTCCAAATGAAGAATTTCTCCCTCAAACATTTTAGTGCCCCTAATTGTCTTTGAGTAAAGAATCTGTCTTCCGGTCAGTTGATTAGGTAAAACTTTTGATATCAATATGCATTTCAAGTGTTTGAGAAGAATAAGGAGGATGTTAATCACTACATGCATGGCATGTTGCATGTTGTCTTTATAAGCTTGTTGTTCTTAGGTTGTATTGATGCCAGTTTTTCGTTGTCTAATGTGATTTCTTCTGTAGCTTGCATGGTTTAGTGCTCACCAGATAGAATGCGAGTTAACAGTGTGGTGAATTAATAAAAAGGTAGCTATTCACTCTAAAGGATGATTTAATCATTCTTTCTGGGTCAGTAACTTAGAAAGGGATGGTGTTGGAACAATTTATGGACGGGATTGCCTACAATGCAGGTAAAAAAAGGAGTTGAAATCAAAGCTTTTTGTAGGAAAAGTAAAGCGTTCGAAATAACTAAGGAATGGACAACTAGAAATAATTGAAATGCATCTTTTTAACACAACCTTTTTTTTTTATATATCTGAACACATTTCCATTCCAATATGATAGTTCACTTGACAACTAATTTGGTAAATTATCACATAGTATCATTATCTTGAGATGTTATACGAAACAAGAAGTCGTGAAAACAATCAAGCTTAGAGTGTATTATTTACCTGACTTCAATCTAGTAAGTGAATGAGTTATTACTTTTAGTAAATCTTTCTTTACATGCACTGGACATTCTCATAGTTTTATTTTGACGTCTGAGGACGTCACGTCCAGATCCTCTATTGCTGCTTCGGTTACTGGCAGCAGTAACAGAGTTTTCCGACTTGTGGTTTCCATGTTTCCTCACACTCTTGTAGACTTGAGCATCTCCGACAAGAAATTCTAAAGTTATCTGTGTAATGCAAAAATATTATTTACTCTTGGATGTGACCTTTTTAACAATTGGATCTTTTGGTTGATTAGGATAAGAAGGTGGAGTAAATGCTGAATGCTTGCAATATCTGATAGTGGCTGCTAAGTCCCATGGAATGGAGGTTCAGAAGCAATCTGTAATGGTCAGAAGAATTTTAGACCCCTCTTGAAACGTCGAAGGACTCGATCTTCCATATACAGTTTTGTTGATTGTTAGGTGTACAAAGATCTCATAGCTTGCATAGCTTATGTTCAGGTTATCGGCTATTGGTTGTTCGTAGATGTTAAAGGCGATTTTTCATTAACGTTGAGACATTGTTAAAGCTGCAATTGATTTGTACAGAACAGCTTGAAAGAAGTCTGCAATAGTTCTACATTGAAAATAGTTGCTTAATAAGATTAGTTGTCTGGTATATTTTAGTTCAATACCATTTATAAAGCAAGTATTTTGCAAGATAGCTTACAAAGTATTTTTTACACTTATTTACATATTATACAAGTAATTTGTAACTTATTTACATGTTAAGTAAAACATCTAAATTGCTTATAAGCCAAAATCAGTCAAAAACGCGCAACTTGGAAAGTCTATGGGAGGTCAAATTTTTTTTTTTTAAAGTACTTTTTCGAAACACTTTTGAAAAAGTACATTTTGGGCTCGTTTGATCATGCAATATGAGATATGAACTTTAAGATTTGTTTGGTATATCATTTGAATTTCTTAGTTGTATATCTTATATACATATAAACGTCACAAAATGTGAAAATTATAGAAGTTCTCTCTCTCAATTCTTATACAGTATTATCAAAACGAGCAAACGTCATATGTACTTCTCCCCTAATTCATTACAGAGGGTTCATAAAAGAATTTCAAAAAATTCACCTATAAGCCATATTCGAAATTTATACATGGGCTAACACATGAAAAATTGAGTAAACTGGTTAATTCTTGTTAAATGACTAATAAATGCCCAATATATGTGTAAAAATGGGGAGGCTTCACGTAATAAATGCCCAAATTCCCTATGGAGGGTTTCATATAAGTTTTGCAGAAAAAAGAAGTTTGGAAACCATATCACCTAAATATTCATGGGCTAACATATACGAAAAACTGAGAAAAATCGCTTAATTCTTGTAAAATGGATCATCCTAAATGCCCAAAATATGTACAAAAAATGGTGAGACTTCATGTACGTCGTACTGCACCCCCAAGTCCCTACGGAGGGTTCCATAAAGGTTATGCTAAAAAATCGTCTGAAAGTCATATCACTATAACATTCATGAGCTAACACATATAAAAAAATTTGAGACAATTGCCTAATTCCTATTAAATGAGTGCAAAAAATGTCGGCTTCACGTACTGCTTCACAGCCCCCTACAGAGGGTTCCGTAAAGGTTTAGCAAAAAATAGTCAAGAAGTCATATCACCAAAATATTCATGGGCTAACACACACGAAAAATAGAGAAAATCGTTTAATGCCTAAATATGTGCAAAAAAATGGCAAAGCTTCACATAGTGCTTCCCTAACCTATTGAGGGTTCCGTAAAGTTTTAGTAAGAAAATCGTCTGAAAGTCATACCATCCAAATTATTATGAGTCAAGACACACGAAAAGCTAAGAAAATTAAATTGTCTAATTTTTATAAATTACTCGTACCCAAATATGTGCAAAAAAGTGAAGTTTCACGTAGGGCTCCCCAACTCCATACGGAAGGTTACCTAAAGGTTTTACTCAAATGGCCTCATAAAAAACTTTTCAGAAAAAAACTTTGGATACTTCGGAAGCCAGATATACACGAAAATTGAGGAATTTGGGTGATTCCTAAAAAGGGGCATGTAAATGTAAAAATATGCTTTAAAACAATGGTGTAAGTACACAAGATGGTTCCCCGACTCATTACAGAGGTCCTCATAAAGTTTTTTAGAAACATTTTTTGAGTACTCTAGAGAGCCAGGTCCATGGGCTAATACAAACGAGGAATTTGGGTAACTTTCTAAAAAAATGGCCGGTAAATACAAAAATATGCGTTAAGAAAATGGTGTAAGTATACGTGATAGTTCCCCAACTCATTAAGGAGGTCCTCATTAAGTTTTTTCAAAAAAAAATTGGGTGCTCCGTGGAGCCAGATCCATGGACTAATACACACGAAAAATTGATAAATTTGGGTAATTCTTAAAAATTGGCCAGTTAATGCAAAAATATTCGTTAAAAAAATGGTGTGAGTATACATAATAGTTCCCCAACTCATTTTAGAGGTCCTCATAAAGTTTTTATTCAAAAAAATTTCTGGGTGATCCAGTGAGCCAGATCCATGACATATGAAAAAACAAAAAATTTGGATAATTTCTAAAAACATGACATGTCAATACAAAATTTGTGTTAAAAAATTGTGTGAGTACATGTGATGGTTCTAAGCATGTCCTTATAAAGTTTTTTTAGAAAATCTTTTGGGTGCTCCTAGGAGCCAATCCATGGGCTAATATGCACGAAAAATCAAAGAATTGGGTAATTTTTTAAAAACTGACATGTAAATACAAAAATATGCATTGAAATGATGTGAATATATGTGATGGTTCTCCAAATCATTACGAAGGTCCTCATAAATTTTTAATTTTTTTTTTTGATACTCCGAGGAGACAGATGCATAGGCTAATACACACGAAAAGTAAAAAATTTGGATAATTCCTCAAAAGACATGTAAATACAAAAATATGCGTTAAAAATAATTTAAGTATATGTGATGGTTCCAACTCATTATGGAGATCATAGTAAAGTTTTTCAGAATTTTTTGGGTGCTACAGAGAGCCAAATTCATGGGCTAATACGCACAAAAATCATGAATTTTTGGTGATTCAGAATTCCGACATCTTTTTTGTTCAAATTTTTCGTGGACGTTCGTTAAGACGTTAACTATGGAGCCAGTTGGCTCTGACGATCAAACCAACCCATTTTCAAGGTCAAACGAGCCCCGAAATAGGAATACCCCATTTTATTTATTTTCATGTATTATAGTCCATGAATTTTTGGTGATCTAAAATTTTGACACGTCTTTTTTGCCCAAATTTTTCATTGACGTCCATTAAGACGTTATCTATGGAGTCAGTTGGCCCTGACGGTCAAAACAGACCATTTTGAATGTCAAGCGTGCCCCAGAGCAGGTAAACTCCTCATTTTACTGATTTTCGTGTGCTATAGTCCATAATCTTATTTGGTGATCCAGACGTCTTTTTTATTCATTTCTTTTGTGGACATCTGTTAATATGTTAGCTATGGATTCAGTTGGTCCTAATGGCCAAAACGACTTGTTTTAAAGGTCAAACGAGCCTCAAAAAAGGTAAACCTCCCATTTAACTGATTCTCGTGTGTTATAGTCCATGCATTTTTGGTGATCCAAAATTCTAACGTCTGTTTTGCACAGATTTTTTGTGGACGTTCGTTAAAACGTTAGTTATGGAGCTAGTTGTCCCATACGACCAAAATGACCCATTTTCAAGGTCAAACAAGCCCCGAAGCAGGTATACCCCATTTTGTCGGTTTTTCGTCATAGTCCATTTATTTTTGGTAATCTGAAATTTCGATATATTTTTGGCCCAAATAATCATGGACGTCCGTTAAGATATTATCTATGGAACTAGTTGCCCTTGACGGCTAAACCAGACCATTTTGAAGGTCAAATGAGCCTAGAGCAGGTAAACCCCTAATTTTAACAATTTTCATCTATTATAGTCCACGATTTTTTTGGTGATCCAGAATTTCGATGTATTATTTGCCTAATTTTTTGTGAACATTCGTTAAGAGTTTAGCTATGGAGCTAGTTAGCCCTGACGACCAAAACGACTCATTTTGAAGGTTAAACGAGCTCCGAAGAGGGTAAATCCCCCATTTACCGATGTTCATGTTCTATAGACTATGGATTTTTGGTGATCCGGAATTTCGACGTCTTTTTTGCTCAAATTTTTCGTGAACGTCCGTTCAGACGTTAGCTATGGAGACAGTTGACTCTGACGGTCAAAGTAACTCATTTTCAAGGCCAAAAAAGCCCCGATGTAGGTATATCTCATTTGGTTGATTTTCGTGTACTATTAATCCATGGATTATTTGCCCCAAAACAGGTAAACTTCTCATTTGGTTGATTTTCGTGTACTATTAATCCATGGATTATTTGCCCCGAAGCAAGTAAACTTTCCATTTTACCGATTTTTGTGTGCTCTAGAAACTTTTGGGTGTTCTGGGGAGCCAGATCAATAGGCTAATATACCCGAAAAATTGAGAAAATTGTGTAATTCCCAAAAAATGGCATGTAAATGCAAAAATATATGTTATAAAATGATGTGGGTATACGTGATGCTTCTCAGACTCATTACGGAGGTCTTCATAAAGTTGTTGCTCCGGGGGAGCAATATCCATGAGCTAATACAAACGAACAACAAGAAATTTGGATAATTCCTACAAAAATGGCATTTAAATGCAAAAATATGTTTTTAAATGATATGAGTATACGTGATGATTTCTCAACTTATTACGAAGGTCCTAATAAAGTTTTTTTAGAAAAAAAGTTTTGGTGCTTTTGGAGCCAGGTCTTTGGGTTATAACGTATGAAAAATAAAAAAAATTTAGATAATTCCTAAAAAATGACATGTAAATGTGAAAATATGCGTTACAAATGGTGAGAGTATACGTGATGGTTTCCCGATTCATTACGGAGGGTTCTTTGGGGAGTCGGATCCATTGGTTAAAACATACAAAAAAAAATTGAGAAATTTGGATAATCTCTAAAAAAAAATCCATGTGTATACAAAAATAAGTGTTAAAATGGTGTTAGTATACATGATGGTTCCCCAACTCATTACGGAGGTCCTCACAAAAAAAAATCAATTTTTTTTATGTCCAGGGAGCTAGATCCATAAGCTAATACACACGAAAAAGTCGCGAAATTTGGGTAATGTAAATGCGAAAATATGTGTTAAAAATTGTGTTAGTATTCGTGATGGTTTTCCAACTCATTACGGAGGTCCTGATAAAATTTTTCATAAAAAAGTGGGTGCTCTAGAGAGCCACATCCATGGGTAAATACACATAAAAAATTGAGAATTTTTGGGAATTTCTAAAAATGGTTTGTAAATGCGAAAATATACGTTAAAAATGGAGTGAATTTACGTGATGGTTCCTCAACTAATTACATAGGTCATCATAAAAAAATTTCAGGAAAAAAAATTGGGTGCTCTTGGGAGCTAGATCCATGGGCTAATGCACAAAAACCGAAAAATTTGGTTAATTCCTAGAAAATCACTTGTAAATGTGAAAATATGCGTTAAAATGGTGTGAGTATACGTGATGGTTCCTAAACTCACTATAGAAGTCCACATAAGTTTTTGTTAAAAACAAAATTGGGTAATGCGGCGAGCCAGATCTATTAACACGAAAAATCGAGGAATTTAGGTAATTCCTAAAAAATGGTCTATATATGCAAAAACAATTGTGTTAAAAATGGTATGAGTATACGTGATGGTTCCCCAACTCATTATAAAGGTTCTCATAAAGCTTGTTAAGAAAAAAAATAAGGTGATCAAGGGAACTAAATCCATAGGCTAATACACACAAAAATCAAGAAATTTAGGAATATTTAAAAATGGTCTGTAAATGAAAAACATGTGTTAAAAGTGATAAGTATATATGATGGTTCCCCAACTTCTTACGGATATCCTAATAAAGTGTTTTCAGTGAAAACGTTGGGTGCTCCGGGAGGCCAAATCCATGGGCATTAACACATGTAAAATAGAGGAATTTGGGTAATTTCAAAAAAATGACCTTTAAATGCGAAAATATGTGTTAGAAAAATGGTGTGAGTGCAAGTGATATTCCCCAAATCATTACGGAGGTGTTCATAGAAAAAAATCAGAAACAAAATGTAAAGCTCCGAGGAGCTAGACCCATGGGCTATACACTCGAAAAGTTGAAGAATTGGAGTAATTCTTAAAAAATGGCTTGTAAATGAGAGATATGCATTAAAAAATGGTGTGAGTATACGTGATAGTTTCCCAACTCATTACGGAGGTCCTCAGAAAAAAATTCAGAATTCATTTTCGGGTGTCCAAAGACATCAGATCCATGGGCTAATACACACGAAAAATCAATAAGATCGCGTAATTTCTAAAAGTTAGCTCGTAATGTGAAAATATACCTTAAAATGGTAGGACTACACCTAATGCTCCCCCAACTTACTACAAAAGTGCTCAAAGTTTTTTCAAAAAAAATTCTCGTGTGCCCCAAGACGTCAAATCCATGGGCTTATTTATGATTTTTCACAAACTTTCAAATACAATATATAAGAATCTACTAGTCAACAATAATATTAACTAGTTAATCTTTATTATAATTCTTTCACGTGGTACGAACAATCTCTTCGTAGAAAGTATGGATATTTTATTTTATTTTTGCAAAATTGAAATGATTGATCTTTTTTTTTTTACAACATACAAATTTAGGGTTCATGTTCATATTTTTTTTAAAATGTCATGATGATTTGAAATCTCAAATCATTTAAATTCTTTTAGAAGTAACTGAAAATTAAAGTCTTGATTTCAAATCATGATTCCAAAATCACATGTCAAAACATGGATTTGAAATCGACTTCATACTACATGTCCAAACACAAACTTAGTCAAAACATGGATTTGAAATCGATTTCATACTACATGTCCAAACACAAACTTAGAAGCACTTTTTTACAAAATTAATCAAACAATAGTTGATGTTCAAGAGTATGTTTTGATTTGATTACTCAACAACAAATTGTCTTGCCATTTCCCTAAAATGTACTTTTCGAAATAAATTAATTTCCCAAGAATACTCTTTCTATTATAGGACTCCTAACTCCCTCTCCAACCAATTTTCTTAGTATGTCCTAGTATTTATACTTCTAATTTATAATTTTTGAAAACAACTTGAAGAAAATATTCACCATTTTAGAACAAAAAATGCCTGTCAACACTTTCTAACTAAGCACACCACAACTGCATAGTACTTCTGCCTAAACACACAACTATTCATTCCTAAATTTTCAACGCTAAATATATATGAGCGACTTATTATAGGCTAATCCAAACAGGCTCAAGGCCACCAAATATTTTTTTTTGAAAAAGGAGCATATAGTTATTTAGGACTGTACATACACAATTCATCCGTTGCTCGACGATACAGCAATCATCATTGACAAGAATAGAAGAAGCCAAAGGGGGGAGGACCATATTGTTGAGTAAAATGACAATCCATACACTTGAAGGAGACCTTTGCAATTATCATATCACACATGAAGCACCATATTTATTCACATTTTCTGTACAAAGAGGTGGCAACAACCAGCCATTCCACCTTCACCGCTGAGTCACTCATGGAATACACGATTCTATTCCGGTGAGCAAATCCTAACCGCCTGTGACGAATAAAGTGTCAATTAATTAAAGAGGAGAGGAAGCATAAGCAATGCATGATAAATTAGCATCTCAAGAGATACGTCATGAAGAAAAGGAAAACAAAATACACACAAGAGTGCTGTTAGACCTGAAAATTGCAGTCAAGTAGAAAGAAGAAAACAAATAGAAGAGGATGATGCAAATTTGGGCAACCATAGTGAGGGTTTAAACAAACTGTAAGCAATGTTATAAGAAGCGTTATAGTAAGGAAATTCGACAGAGAAGCTCGCAGATATGGTTGCAACTCTAGAACATTTTTCAATTCAGTACTTGTGCTGTAGGAGGAATTAGTTTAGTAACCCAAAGGCATGACATTACACCCATCAATTTTTTCATAATCGATCAATATTACTGTGAAATATCTCAAACTTACGTCCTACACATCTTCAATACATTTGTCCATATTAAATCTTGCAAACAGACCTGGTCTAAAAATTGGAAAGTATGGTCATGTTGATGTATTAGCCTCTGTTACTGCATCACACCTATAGGAGTGTTGACTTGGAAAATGTTGCACTGTCTGATGCCATCACACAGTAATGTCATGAGCAATCCTATTTATTTGTTTATTTTGAGAAGGTAAATTTTCATGTGCAATCCTATTTTAGCAATAAAGGATGTCAAATATTCATTTGCTATCTTTCCGTAGGTTTCCTAGTTTGCCCAAACATTTAATAAAATATATATCCTACCCAAGTAACCTAACCCACCTTATAGCCAAAATTATAGTGATATTTTAAGGTTTCACCTGAATTTTTTGTAACAGAGTTGGGGCTTATCATTCTTAGGAGGTTTGACAATTTGTAAGTGTGCCTTCAGGATATTTTAGATTCGCCTTCTAACTGAAATCTACAGGAGGGAATGTAAAAGAGTGGTTTGGCGATGCACTAGTAGCATGTTTCAGGAACTACATTGCTCAGATTCTTCAAAAATGTCAACGGGTGAATGTCGGATCCTCCAAAAGTAGTGCATTTTTGAAGTCTGACACACGTGCGACAACATTTTTGGAGAGTCCAAGCAACATAGGTTGCACATTTTAAAAATATTTGACATCATAAGAGAATGTTAAGAGATTCTGATGCTGAAATAATTTTTAAAAAGAGTCTTCTAAGAGATTCTGATGATGCAATAATCATAAGAATACTGTCTGATGAGACTCGCTGATGAAACAAGCAAATGAAACTGCTTTTATTCATAGTGCAGAATAAGCAGAGCGAAAATATGAGGAGGAAATAGTTACAGACTAACCTCAATAATCTGTACATGAACATCACAAGAACACATTAACAGAGGATTTCCTGTATCCTAGGGGGTAACAGCACAACTATTATCATCTCTAACATATTTGAGTCAGATATACCTGCAGTTGTCAAGAGAACTAATGAAAAACAACGCCGCAGGTAATAACTGAAGAAACAGAGAAGCAAAATACGAGTATTATTAAACTTCCGTCTAACCTACACCATCATAAAATGCCAAGCTAAAGCATGAAGAATGCGCCAATAGTTGTCTGACGAAGCACCTTTGAACTTCGATCTAACCCATGAGAAGCCACCTAGAATTTGGAGTGAGAAAAAAATCAGCAGGCAAGTACAACCTTGGAAATTGTAATGGTTAATCGATGTTCATTCAACGGAAATGATAGAAGTTTAATTCCTTTGTAAATAAGAGGAAAACAGTTTTGAGGAATGGGGAAGAGGTTGCACTAAAAGATGCTTGGAAACAAATCAACAAAAGAGAATTAAATTAAAAATAATAAAAAGAAATATTTTAGAAGGGGCAGATTTTGTGAGCATCAAAAATTCCCCCCCTAATACCATTTATCAGAGAACTCCATGATTCTTAATATCAATTATATATTTGCTTTTACGAATTATAAGAATTCATTTTCAATAATCAATTTAATTTCGACTGTGTTGCATCTTGCTCAAGCTGATACGTAGACCTGAAGTTATAGCTAACAAATTCCCCTCCTAATATAATGGGCATTCTCCTTCAATTTTGTCTTGATTCTCTCCACGATAACACAGAACTAGTCACAACAGGCTAATTAGCTTACCATATGAGTTAAGGCAGCATAACGTTCCTCATTTAGATACAACGGTTTTCCCCTATGCATGTCAATATCCTGCAACAATAGGAGAGGAAGTATGTAAGATCCAAGTTGATATGTGGACACACTGGTTTAGAGCCCAGATGTCCCCACTAAAACAATTTTACCAGAAATCAAAGCTCAAGATACACTGCACATATATTTGTAAACAGAGTCTTGACAATAACTAGAAACAACTATCTGACTGAAAACAGGCAGAGAGGAAATAGATGAAGGAAAAGGGAGGGAAAAAAAGAAAAGAAAATGGTGATCCATCAGAATTCGAAGAAAGATCTAGTGAAGTTCAAATTACGAGTTATGACTGGGGAAATTGTGATTTGTGAACATATATTAACTTGCATTCAACTTGGGCAAAAACTTTAATTCCCATGTTTGACGTGAATTGAAGATACTTGAGGACATAACTGTCTTTCTGTTATCTTCACCCCCCAAAACGCACATTTAATTGTTTCATAGTTTTCCATCTAAATCACACAACAGGATCCCTGTAAAGCACCTTTGCAGGAAAAGAAAAGATACATGTCATTATGTGCTTGGATTATTTTGAGTTTTTGGTGGCTTGAGATAGCGACAACAAACTTACAGAAAAAGACTTAAGCTGCTGTTTGATGCTTAGTTGCATATCTAATTTGTAATGCTTCTACGAGCTATGCTATTAAGTATTTCAAGCAAAATCTCCCTTTTTCCATCAACTATCAGAAAATGAAATAAAGAGAAGCTTGTTTTCAACTAAACACCCTTAGTTTCTCTGAAGCTCTTCTATGATAGCAAAATGCAACCACTAAATTACCTCTTCTCCAAATACATCCAAATAAGGTGATGGCCACGGTGCCTGACGAGCAGACCTTTGGAGCAATACAGTGGTTTTCTACAGTGAAAAGTAAAATTTCATCGAGTCATTCCAGGGTCCAGAAAGACAGTATTGTGCAAATCAAAAGGCCAAGAGAAATAAGTAAAGCAAAAAGGACTGCACTTACTCTGATCAACAAGAACACCCCAGTAACAGCACCACAGGCCATTGCATGAGTTTGACACCCACTTTCTCTGGAGTTCAATCAAATGCATCAGACACAATATTAAAGATCAGAAGAAGGTAAAAGAGAAGCTGCAGCCCGAGTGAATTTTGAACCTGCAGCATGTCTTCCAACTTGCTGAGCACAATTTACCACATAACAAGCACAAAGCAGGATCCTTCTGAACAGCTCCGCAGTCTGGGCAATTCTGTTTAATATACCTGAAGGTAACATAAAAATATCTTGAGTTTTATTTAGTCAACACAAACAATAGAATACTTGTAAAATACTCTCTTTATCCATATCTAGAACCAACCTCTGCAAGAGATCCTGATAAAGATGAGGCAAAAGCATCAGTTTAAAAGGGGATGCAGGAGTGGAATAAAGAACACCCTTTAGACCACGAGTTTCAAAGTGCTTGTAGAAATGATTGAGCCATTTTTGAACCACCAAACGAATTGTGACATCATTTAAAACATTATCAAGCGATGGAATCTTTAATATCTTCTCCAACTTTTCAATCTGATAGAGCTCGGCTGCATTGCTTTCACCACACTCCATCAGTTCATTGGTTGAGTATGCTGATCCATCTAATATGTTGGTTCCATCATTAAATGGCACCACTCTAGAAGAATGAAGCAATTTCCACAACAATGCACATCTTCTTAAGTACGGAAAGGTCAGACTGCGAATTGCATCTTTGATGTCATAAGAAATTTCTATAAAATTAGAATCAAAATATTGGTGAGCAACTCCTTGTTCTTCAATTACTTTATAGATGTCAGTAACTAGAGAATCATCGCATCCTAACTCAAGCAAACTGCATTGACGCTTTCTGCAATACGTAATTATAGCCTGCAAAGAAACGAAAAGGATCTTTTGCTAGGTCTCATCTACTCTCTACCCAAAAAAAGAACAACAGAGGGGAAAATTGTGTAACCTGAGTGACCGCAACAGCATAGAAAAGATGAACCAGAGACAGGAAGGCATCTTCGCATGACAACAATGGACATGGAAGGCAATATATGATCCACATTAACGAAGAAAAAGCATCATGTGCAAGAACTGGATCAGCTGACCATCTCCAGAACTGAATATCAGGATACTGATCTCCTGTTTCAGCACATTCCAAGATGTCTTGCATATTACCTGCAAAGCATATCTTCTCATGATCTCATCTCTCCCTTTTACAAAGTAAAAGTAACTTAGAAGATAATTCCACGGAGCAGCAATATACCTCCAACAGATGGATCTGAAATTTCATTTGCAGAAGTGCCACTACATATAGACTCTGCAAACAGCTGAATGCCTCTCAGTCTCAAGAGGACAGTGAGTGAGTTATTTGTTCGTGTGCTTTGTACAATACTTAGCAACAAAGCAAGTATAAAGCCATTTGAAGATTGGAGTTCTTTGTACAAGGCACCAAGACTGTAGTTTGGAGCTAATGATGTCTTTCCGGATCGAGTAGCAATTTCAGTTGATATAAGTGAGTACTTAAGAGTGTCATACAGAATCAGAGAATGACTAAGTCTACCAGATTCTGAAATCTTATCATTGTCTGGAAAGTACATTCCACACAATACACGATATGAAGATTCAAGGTTTACCCTCATCCGCCCAAACTGCCGAAGTGGAAGTCTTTGGAAAATTTCTTTACTTCCAGAAACATCAGCAGCACTTTGTAGGAGAAACAAAGCTTTTTGAAAATGAAGTGCATCTACCACTCCACTTGACGAGGATGAAGGGCCAACAGCATCTGATGGACTGGAAGATGAATGAAGGGATGTGAACCTTCCAGAATCTACAGGTAAGGTTGGCAGAACTGAGTTGGCAAGTCCACGGCATACAGGACAGAGGAACTCCCCCTGAAAATAAGAAAATCAATAAGACATCCTGTACATGATCTGGATCTACAGTATGACCTCCCTCAAAAACAATGCTTCTGGTTCAGCAATTCACTCCATCACATAGAAAAAAGGTAAATCAGGACGTTCTGTACCTGATCTGGATCTACAATATGACCTCCTTCAAAAACAATTCTTCTGGTATATCTGTACAAGAGTGATGAGACAGTTAATTCTTTGAACTTAATGAATAGGACTTGCCAGGCCAATTCTAGAACATACTATACATGTATTTTATTAACACTAATGCACAAACCATTTAAGCTTGATGACATACTAAATTAAGATAATTCAAGATAAGGTCAGGAAAAGAAAAGCAAATCCTAGAAAGAAGACAACAAAACTCACAAAACGCAATATATCCATCATTAGGCCAAGAAAAGAAGATATGAACCAAAGATTAAAAATAATTCAAGTCGAATTTACCAAACGATTAGACAATAACCTCAAAGAAAGAGGTAAAAAGGAAAGAATAAAAGGACTTGCCTTTCCTTTAGAGATGATAAATAACGGTCAAGACATCCCTGATGCACAGCGTGTCCACACGATGAAAGATAAATTCTGTCACAATCTGAGGGACCAAATCCTTCATATGCTGTAAGCGGCATTCTTGACTCTAATTGTGTCTTGGGTGCACTTTCAGATGCAGGACTATCGAGATTTTCTCCTGCAAGAGAAGAGATGTACTTCCCAAGCAAAAGTGACTCAACATTCCCACCACCTCCCCCTGCAGAAATTTTCTTACCATTTCTTGAGAGGTCCCAGTGCCAAGAATTGGCATCCATTCTTTCCCGAATCAACAAGTATATTTGTTCTTCTAGCATCTCTAGAGAAAAATCTGTCTCTTCATCGACATTGCTGGATGTGCAAGGCAGTTGAATCTTCAATGCTGGGAATCTTGCCCTAATATATTCAAAAAATGCTCCTACATCCTTAGGTTTCCCTTCTAGAGCAAATTCATTTATTGCATTTTGAATCAATTGTGTCAACCAAGGAGATGAAATCACTTCTTGACTGCTTGATAAAATGCTCCTTTGAGATGAGACATTTGTCATTCTCTGAGCAGAAGATTCCGGTTCTTTCCCAGAATTTTGAGTTCTTTTCCATGAAGGAGGGCCTCTATTGGTGAAAGTCAAAAGCCTGGATTTCTTATTTCAAGAACCACGATAAAATAAGTAAAAAATTGACTTATTCATCAAGCACAATCACTTAGATATATCAGCATAGATATCCAAACACAATGAAGTGACATAAAAACAAAGCACATACCTCAAGAAGAATCAGGTATGATAGAGGACTTTTAGAATTTGGATCATGGCAAAGAGAGCAAATGACTTGAGTAGCCTCCTCATAATTACGTCTAACATCTGAATCACTTCTTTCTTTACCGAGTTTAGAATCATCCGGAGCAGCTTCTGCAGAGAAATCAATGCTCTTTAAAAACTTGGATTGTTGTGCCCTCATCTTCTCCTGCGATGTAGACATGGAATATATATGAAAGTGACCGAGTCAAACTTGATCAACCGAGAATAGAAGAAATAGGGTTAAGTCTGGTTCTACATTGAATTCAACTTAAAATAGCCAAAAACTATCTGAACTGTAAATTATGGCAACATAGCACAATGGAAACATGAACAGCATTTGATCCAAGTACAGGAAACAAAAGCATGTTGTAAGATGAATTATGTGCTGTTTTACATGAAACCATATATATTGCTAGAATGGAATGTCTGTAAAATCTCTAATTTTGACTATAAAAGCTAAGGCACAGCTGTATCCAACTATGGTCGAACTTAAATTGAGCATCTAGTCTTCCATCCTATCGTATCCTGCTCTGAATTAACCTCCCAAAGCACAAGTTTCCCAACTTTTTTGTCTCTTAGGACCCTATACACGAGGGACATCTGATGAACAAGGATTTTGCTTCCATTTTAAGCGCTTATATTTCGCTTGCATGTTTCAATATTTCATATGACAGCTTTTTCTGAATCCCTTTTTAACCCTATACACCCTGGGTATCTGATCTTTAAGGATTCTGCTTCTGAGTTAGAGGAATCCCTTCCTTGCGCAGTTAGTATTTCACTTGCATGTTCCATTTTCACATGCTTTCCTAGAACATGTAAAACACACATGCTTAATAAGGATTTTTCAACTTCTAGAACAGGTAGCTTACACTCAGTCATAGAGGAACCACAACACAAAAGCAACAATTGAATTAACTGGCTAGAGAGTAACAAACACATTTTATGTTTAGAAAAATATTTAGCAAGATATCCTTAATATTCTCTTTAAAATTATACCATTATAGCAGCTTGCCTCTCTCGAGCTTTAGCCTTACGCTTATCACTGTCTGAAACTGATACCAAGTTTTTAGTATCACCAGTCGAAACGGATTGCGACAGTTGATTGACCACCTCAGGTGCAAGGTCTTGCAGTTTCATCTTGCATCCAGATTGAAGTTCAGCAAATTTTTCCAGAAGACTTCCAATCATAGAGGAGAGGTTGAAAATCCCAGCTTCCACAAAGTCGTTTTCTTTCCTATATTTCCTCATCAACAAAACCAGAAGAGACAACAAGCTCTGATCACCATATTTACTCAATGACAATTCCTCACTAGCTAGTGCTACAATTGGAACGACATCGTCCCCAAAGCAACTATGGTCACCAGATCCTCTATGCATATAACAAATATCTAATGCAAGAGATAACAAATGCAATGCTGTTAACAATACACCATCTGGAGCACGTGACGCATTTGATTTATCAGAGAAAACAGCATAAAATACAATAGCACGAACAATTTGGAGTACTGTCTTGCAAGTAGCTATTTTAGCTATTCCACCAAGAGGTGGATAAATCTTCGTCCATTTTGGAAGCTGACTGGTCAATGCCGATACATTACAGAACTGCATATATCTCTCTTCAGCAACTTGCAACTCCTTTGAGTTCCAACGAGGATGATATAAATCTAGCTCCTTCCAATAGGGTGTCCGCAGTTTATACATACCCTGGGATAGATGGGACATTAGGATCACAGGACTAAAACTGATCAGATGGACTTCACATGACAATGTACGAAGGTTAAGGAATGATCAAAGTGTCACAAACAAACCTGATTGATGCCAGAGGGATTGGAATACACTGCTACCCTATCTAGAACTTCCTGAAGTCTATCGATCTTGGACAAGTCACGGGGCAGAGACTTCACCAACTGGCTACGAGTGGCATCACCAGTTGACAGTTTATATACCAAGTCCCTTTGCAAACACTCACTGGGTGATAACCCAGAAAACCGCCGTTCCTTCACTATTTGTATGATCAGTGTAAGCATCTCCTGAACTATAGTCGGCTCATACCTGGGTATTGTTAAAGTAGAAGAATCCAAAAATGCATTTAAATACTCGAGAAACAGAACTTGGAGATTTGACTGCATCATGCCAAATTATAGACAAGAAGGTTGAAGAAAATTACAACAACATACCCAGTGAAATCCCACTAAGTGGGGTCAAGGTAGGGTGTACGCAGACCTTTTCTCTTAAGACAAGTAACAGTTCTATTTAATAAAAACTTTGCCACCCCAGAAAAAGGTGCTAAGTTGGAAACTTTACAAGCATCGAAAAGGTACTTTAACCCCTGCCCAGGACCCTATATAATTATATATTGCCAATTTAATATACTAACTCTCCTTACAATTATATTAGGGTGTACGCAGACCTCACCACTACCTTGTGGATGTAGAGAGGAAGGTTGAAGAAAAATAAGAAATTACAATATACAACATCTTATGTCCATCTAACTTGAGCATCAAAAAATGTACAAGGTCACGAAATAATCTCAGACAACTCAAAATAAACTCATTCGTTTTTAGCATTGCACTAAAGGATCTTATAACGCTATCTCAGAAAGAATAACCAAAATCATGGCCTGCGATAAAAATTAAGGTATATTTACTTAAATGTATACCAAAGGATGACGACATAGCATAAGCATCAGACATAAGTTTATACACCTAGCCACTGTCTAATCTTCTTTTTCTGTTCTCTAGTGTCAAACATGTAGAATTGTTGCATACAAAAACAATATGAAAGAACACACACATTAACATCTTAGTTCTAGTGAAACTACAAAATCTAACAATCAAACTATTATGCAACCAACTAGGCCCCACTTTCGATTAGTTGGGGTCGACTAAATGGATCATCTTTATCCCCACTTCTGCTCTATTCATTACCATTTCACTACAATACAAATCAATTTATCTTTTAAGGTTAAATTAGTAGTTCCCTATAACTAGATATTCTTCAAAGCACACATAAAATCTACAGGTATATAACCATTTCATTACAATACAAATCTAATGCAAATGTAACAATAACAACTAACCTTAACCAAAAACTAGCTTGTATTGCCAATATGCCAATTATTCCGATTATATCATGTTCTTAGTAGGTAATATGATCCGAGAAATTGAACTACTTTCTTCTATGGAAGTTTAGGATAATTATCTTTTTGTTCTTCACTCATCATATTGTGTGCTGAAGTTGGTGCATACAAGTATTTATGTAAAATATGATCATCTCAAGTAACCTAATCTAATTACATCATGTGTGAGGGCTACCTCCACCCACTATTGATGTTATTCTGATGGCGGAATACATCGACAAGCCCTTAAATTTGCCAGTGTATTTCATTAAGACACTCAAACTAAATGCTCTAATTGGGCACCTGATCACATGATAAAAGGGTTCCTATTAGACACTTTCCACTCAAATTTCGGAAAAGCTTTTGCTAGAGTTCTCAAGCATCCATTACGTAGCTAAGTTAATAATGCATACTAATTAACACAAAAAAAAAAAGTGCATCAACAGAGGCTTCGAAAAGCTAAATGTGATTCAGCCACACATGTGTAACTAATGAATTTAAAAGAGTCATGTGAGGAATATATTTGGAAGATGGAAAAATACAACTCATAAATCATCCATCAATCTATCACGCCATCAACAATCAATCTCGTCTTCTGAGCAATATGGATTTGTTTCTAGATCAATCCTACAATAATAATGATTTAGTCCATGTTGAACGCAAACATATACATCTCGCAATACTGATAAAATAATATAAATATATAAACACACAAGTCTATAGCTAACAAACTAACAACATAGAACTAATATCGGTTTTGCTAAGTTAGGTAAACATCACAAGATGTCACCTTTATGACATTAGCGATGTAGCAAATCAAATTTATGTACTCTGGGAATCCTGTAGTATTATACCATCAAATAAGAGTAAAAAAAGGTTTATGCTTAACAGGTAGAGCAAACAAGTAAACAGAATGAAACTCATTGAAGACAGATAAGGGATGAGTTACATACTCATTAGAGCGTTCGAGATCCAAGGATAGGTAATCCGAGAGCTCAAAGCGTTCTAAAATCCTAGTAACATATTGATCAGCAGGGCCCAGTGCAGCACAACACTGGAGCAGAAATAGATCAAGCTCTAGACCTTGTTCAGACCTGCACAAAGAGTACAAAAGAAGAAAGACTTAAAGCAACATGAGTAGTCTATGTACACAAAATCTCAAGTAAATTAGCACATAAAGGAAGTTCAAATCCCAAGGCCCAAATAAGGTATTGCCTACATACCAACGAACAGAGCGATACCACTCACAGGATAATATGGCAGCATCAACATTCCTACGCCACATTCCAGCATGCACCTGCGCACAGAACACCTTAATTCGGAGAGCATGTTCCATAATGAAGGCAGAAAAGCCAAGTGGGTGGCAGCCTCCCAATATATGGCCAAAAAAGTCATGATCGACAGCAGACGACGAATTGGAACTACTACCCCCTAGGGCAGTTTCACCATAACATTGTCTGAGTGCCCTTTGTAAAACCGTTGAAAGTAATCGATGGAGTGGCATATGAACTGATATATCCTGCAAACTGACTTTATATGCTATATCAGGCCAATCAGACAAACTTAGCACCCGAAGAGCTTCCAACTCTAGGGCATAATCTATTTGTAGCATATTGTTATCACTACCACCAAAGTTTGCAGTTTCCTGGGCTAAATCCTGTCCAGAATTTAAGGCAACACCACCAGCCGGTGACGAATAAGAATATCGCTTATTGCAACCTTCAGTTGAACTTGGGAGTCCAATGCCATCTGAAGGACTATGAGATCTAATAATTTGCCTGCCCCTGCTAAACTTCGAAAGTGTTCTTTTCAGTGCAAAGAAATTATTTCCAGAACTAGTGATTGTTTTCGGAGATAAGATGTGAAGGAGAGGTCCTAATGTGTTATCCACTCCCAACCAATTCTCAATGGCCTTCAGGCACTCAAATGTCAACCATAGAACAGATGACGGTACCGGAGAACTATCAGATTTTGATTCAGGAGTCCTGGATGCATGTTCTGGTGGACTCCTTCCAAGCACGCTACTAACAGAACTTTCCTGTGATAGCCTTCCAACTTTTGCAAGTCTTTGACTATCTTGGTCATCAAAATCTTGTATATGCGTGTTGAACAAAGCATCATCAGCATCTTCAGTGCTACTAATAGAGAATGCACCACCCACCAATAGAGAATGAATATTTGCAATTGTATGACCCAGAACAAAAGGTAAATGCATATTATCACCCTCATCTTCTACATGGATACCAGTTTCTCTCTTTTGAGGGTTCATTCCTTGTACAAAAGTCAACAGCTTCATCCACATCCTAAGTATATCTCGCCTATCACGAGCCACATATCTGGGTACAGCAGAATGACTCATGACAAATCGTATGTCTTCAACCACACGAAGAGTAGTTTCATACAAATTTGCCCATTTATTAACCTATAATACGTAAAATGACTTCATCAAGCAAGGTAATGCTGCTATTTTTTAAGTCAACTGCTACGATAACATTAGTTGGTAAACAATGCTGAAAAATAAACAAGATAGTTCAGTTGTTGCAGATTAGCTATATATCATGAAAGGCATAAGGCCTTGAGAACAAAGGAAATGCTAGCAGCTGATATCTTCCTTTTTTTTTAATTAACAAACATTGAGAACTTAACTAGTTCAATAAGTCCCAAAATCAATAAAAAAAAAAAAAACTTCCTATCACACTCCTATGTTGTTCAGTATTTTTCTCTTAAGTGGATATAACGCAGAAATAAACTACCACAAATCAATTACTGTGAGAACTATTACAATATCTAAATGAAGAACCATTTAATGCAAATGTATAATTGTATTCGTATTACAGGAAATATTGAAATTATGTAAGCATGAACTCATCATGCAAGCTTTTACGTTTCCATTGTTTATAATTTGTCCATTTTCTATATGAAAAGTCAGTGCATAGACCTACAATATTAATTTTACAAAAGGTAAGTCTACAACCAAACTATTAAAGATATCTTTTATGTGAGAGGATTTGAGAGACAAGCTACAATGTTCAAACATCATGAATATATTGATGTCATAATCTAACTTTTAAAAAAGAGTATAACTATCCAAACTCCTTACACTAGGCTGAAATCAAATTAACATTGCAATACCTTCAATCTACCATTTTCCTCTGCACAAGATATAAGTATGTCCCCTAAACAGTCCAGCAGCATGGCTAAAAGATTCATTTCCTTCACAAGACGTGGGGTCAAAGTAGGCACCGTAAATATCTGCACAGAAAAAGTTGAGAGAAGTGGATATTTTTGGAAGACTGTATCATTAATTTCCTTGACTGCATCATTCACAACAGTTGAGTAATAGCTCAGAAATACTTTAGCAAACTCATATTTGAATTGAGGTTCACCCAACATTTTCAAGAGCAATTCATGGAGCTTCCTGACACTATACCAAGTGATCAAGAATCTCTCTGCCCTCAGCAGAACATCTAATAAACCTTCTGAAGAGAATACCCTCCTAGAGATAAAACTAAGCAAACTTTCACTATCCTTGCAGAAACCCAAGAGCATCTCTACCACTGCTGATGTCAATGCATCTGCGATACCTTTATACTCAGTTGCCTGACTACTTGGACTTTGCTCCGAGAGGCTCTCCGCAAATAGGAGCCCTTTTCTCCAACAAGACAGCAAGGAATCAAGAACAGGGCCTAAAGAATTAGCACTCTCTTCCGGAAGAGGTTGTATCTGCTCCGCGCCTTTATGCTTGGAACAAAATCCCTCACGTTTCCATGCAGTTACATCTCCACAATCACAGCAGCCACCGCCTGTATACATGACTGAGTAATCGTGGTCTTTGTGGTTTCCATTCTGGAAACATGGAACACATATTGCACATGTTGGATCATGCTCACATGTACGGCAACGGTATGCAATATCATTGTTCCCCCAAATAGCCCCACAAACACCACGCTGGCCAATGTTAGCTAGGTGATCTAGTGCTCTTCTTGGTTCCCCTTCAAACATCAACCATTGTAACCACGTCATACTTTCGTGAAACAAAACTTTAATGGCTGAGCTGCCTGTTGATTTTGGAGAATCCGTCTGCATATCTATAATACTGTCCATTGCCTCTTCATTAGTAGGCAAAAGAGCAGAGACAAGCTCTTCAATTTGAGACTTGTTATTCTTCACATAAATAATTAAACCAGGCTGTCGGTGCTCTAAATTTTCTGCAGGAACTCCAAGATTCTCAAGCCTCTGACAATAGAAGATCAAAATGCATTTTCAGGTCCCTCATCTTGAACCAAATAATAGACAGGGTAAAGATGTGTGTGTGTATGTGTGTGTGTATATGTGTGTGTGAGTGTTTTGAATATGCATGTGTATATTTGTGCCAATGTCTACGCAATAAAAACACACATAGAGAGTAAGGAGTAAAAAGTTTCTCAAACTTTGTTTAGCATACTTACTATTCATTAAAAGGTTATAAAGATGATCTAGAAATGGCAGAGCTATCAGAAATCACCACACTGATTGTTCATCTTATTCCCCATAGTTAAAGACACAATTGTCAGCTAGTTGATTCCTTCTCTTTCTTTATATATTTTTTTGAAAATGGTAACGTTGTCTTATACCACAAAAGTACATGGGTTGTACTCAAACCTTATATACAAATGCACTCCATACACTCCTACTCTATTTCGATACTGAGTCTAAAACATCAACTATAGAGGCAATGCCTTTTGAGTATAATTGATTACACCAAAAACATAATAACAAAATGCAGTTTAGTTTAACATCCTGAAAACTATTTTCTATGCCTTCAAAACATCTGGAACAGGGGCACAACAAAGGTAGTTACAAGGTGAAAGAAGGATACAATAAGTACGGGTGGCATTCAAGACTTCAAATGGCCTTGGAAGCAAATCAGGAGGATCAAAGTGCCACACAAAGTGGCATGCTTTACATGGCTACTAGCCAATGAAGCAGTTTTGACATTGGATAATGTGGCCAAGAGAGGAATCTCTCTATGCAACAGATGTTCCTTGTGTGGGAAGGCTAATGAGACAGTGAGACATCACTTCTTACATTGCAACTTTACTGGGCAGCTGTGGCAGATTTTCCTTAATCTCAGAGGCATATCTTGGTGTATGCCTAGCAAGATTGATGAGACTCTATTCGGTTGGGAGATGGTTGGAGTTGGGGCTACAAACAGAGAAAGATGGAGGATGATCCCTGCTAGTATCTGGTGGACTATATGGAGGGAAAGAAACGAGAGATGTTTTGAGAATAGGAACAACAACCTGCAGGAAGTTAAGCTTAAGTGTATTTTGTTGTTCTGCTTTTGATGTACAAATGTCTACTCCAATGAAACTGAGTCAATCATAGATGTTTTAGGATCCATTTAGATTTGGTTCAGTTTTTGGATAGATTATACTTCCTTTCTGCATTTGTAAATATAGTTTTTCAGTACTACCTAAGTACTATTTGAAATACAAATGTTACTAGTATCAAAAAAAACATCTGGAATTTCTTTCTTTCCAGATTTGAAGCAGGGACAATTCTCAACCTAGTTCTGTCTTTCGCAAGGGCACTTGCCTCATCCCAGCTATACAAGGCCTCAGTAACTCACCCAGGCATAGTCCATCCAGGATATGCCTTTAAGGCTCAAGAAAATCCTCCAAAGCTATTGAGCGTATTTGCAGTGTAGAAATAGATGGTTTACAGTTTCTAAGGTTTCCCCACATAGGAAACACCTGGAGCATAAGGTTATCCCCCTTTTCATTACATTGTCCTGAGTCAGGGAAGCTTCCTCAGCTAGCAGCCAAATAAAGCATGAAACTTTGTGTGGATTCTATACTTCCATATTTGTTTCCAAGGTCATATGGGACTCTGCTCGCTTGATTGATCCATCAACTTGTAAGCTGAATGCACTTTGAACTCTTCTCTATTGTTGCCTTTCCACCTAAGCATATCCTCATATGCCTGAAGTCAGTAAAGTGTCCAACCATGTTGTAGAATTCTGCCAACCTCATCACTTCTCAGTCATTTGGTTCTCTCCTCAAGATGAAATTCCACCCTTGTGATGTCCACAGTTATGGAATAGTTGAAATAGTAGGATACTTGATTGGGGATATTTGCAGAGCTTTTGGTACCCGGAAAGGGATAAGTGCACTTTCGAACCATTAGGTAATCTTAATATAAATGGCTCAAGTGAATTCATGGAGGCTTTGTTTTAATTTACTTTAAGGTAATCCATTTGGTACAATATTGTTTGTCTCCTATGTGAAAGAGTTACTTTGATCAATTATGTTCTGGATGCGTTGCCTACATATGTTATGTCACTTTTCCCTTTACCAGCAAAGGTAGAGGAGAGGTTAGATAAATTGAGACATGATTTTCTATGGTAATAGGGGAATATAGAAGGAAAAAGAATACACTTAGCTAAATGGCATAAGCCTTACTAAGCAAGAAGACATGAGGTCTTGGTATAACAAAATCTGAGGGTCCAGAACAAAAGTCTACTTTGTAAATGGCTTTGGAGATGTGTGGTTGAATATCGAGCATTATGGAGAAGAGTAATTCTCAACAAGTATGGGGTATCAATCTGGAGATCAATCAGAAATCTATGGTCTAGTTTGAAGGAGAATTTGGTGTTCAAAGTGGGAGGGCGTGACAAAATATTTTTTGAAAGGACAAGTGGATTGGACATGAGTGTCTAAAGTCGGTCATCCCAGATCTTTTACATTTTGTACCAAACCTTACACTAAAATTGCTGAGATATAGTCCCTTTAGGGACGGAATCTCACCTTCAAGAGAAATCCAAATGATTGGGAAGTGGATAGAATTGTTGAACTACTACTAAGATTAGGTGAATTCACCGGCCTTACTATAAAAACAGATGGTATAAGATAGAAACACGACCCTGATGGCATGTTCTCTACGAGAGGGATTTTGACTCACACAGGAGGAATTCTAGGTCCATGGAAACAAATATGGAAGTACAACACCCCAAAAAAGGTGAAATGCTTCACCTTCCTCGAAGGGCATGTCTCACACAGGAAAAACACAAGAAAAGAGGTTTCCATATTGTCTCCAAATGTTTCTTTTTGTCATGAGAAGGAGGAAACTAACCGCCACTTTTCCTACACTGTAGGATTACTGTCCAGGTGTGGCACATGGTTCTTAGCATTGCTCAAGATCCCTAGGTGATGCCAGAACTTACTGCTGATCTTTTGGGTTGTCGATGAGAAAGGAAGGGGGGGCAAGACCCAAAAAGGATGGTGGTCTTAGCTCATGAGAATATTACTAACACTATTCAGAAAGTTAAAGAAAATTGCATTAACATGTTGTAGTTTTGGTGTGAAGAAGATGGTACAGAAGAAGTAGAACAAATCGTAGATTTCCTAGGATCAATGCAATTATGGATATAGGTTGTAACTTTTTGGAGGTAGCTACTAGCCAGCATACCTTAACGCTGAAGAATACAACTTTATCTTTATCACAAAAAAAAAAATAGTTTGCCTCATATTTACTAGAATGACAATGTGAGTCTCATTCTTTAATGTTTCACTTCATTTGATTTCTTTGATCATTTCACAAATCAATAGCTATTTTGATTAATCTTTATTACTTCTTCGTCCAATTTCTATTTGTTTGTTTCAACATGTCCACAGTACTTCTTATTTTATCTTTCTTTCTGAGAAGGATATTTTAGTGCTATAGTTAATGTACAATTTGTCGGGGATTTGTTCAAATTTTCTTTAAGAAGATCAGCTAGTATAATATTGCTTGTGTCCTATTTTTTTTTAAAAAAATGACTATGTGAGTCTTGTTCTTAAATATTTCACTTCAGTTGTTTTCATTGATCATTTCACATATCAGTTGCTATTTTGTTTTATCTTTATTACTTCTTCGTCCAATTTATATTTGTTTATTTCATAAAATGTCAACAGTACGTCTAATTTATCTTACTTTCTAAGAAGGCTATTTTAGTGCTCAAGTTAACACACACATAATCATATATATATATATATATATATATATATATATATATATATATATATATAATCATATATATATATATATATTACTTTGTTATTTGTGTATAATTTGTTGTCACTGTTTTTCTAAAAGATAAACTAGTTTTGCCAAAGATTAGAATAAAGTAATTGATAAACTAAAAGAAAAAATGAAAAAGCTTAAACATCAAAATATATCTTGAGGTATCTAAAAAGAAATATTAGGAATTAAAGAAAAATCAAAGCAATGAGGCATGAGCAATTCAAAAACTGTCCCACCCAATGCTACACTTGCAGTCTCCTCACAAATCAAACTCTAGCAAAACCGCAAAACTTGAAAACCTTCACCATTGGAGATGCTTATCCCAACAACTCAAAGCAAAATTCTGATGTTCATGTCTTCCTGACCCATTTCAGTACGGGTTGAAAATGGATTTACTCATATTTTCAACGTGCTAGTCGAATACAGCTTGATCACAGGGATCGAGCGGGTCAAACAAATTTGTTTTAAAATTGCCACCATTACAGTTAGAAAACTAAGCATGGTATATACACAATGTAACATAAAGAAGCAAATACAATGTGAGATAATATCACCCATTTAAATCTCATTCATTGATAACTTTCTTCTATTTTTACCAGGCTTCTCCTAAAATTCCATCTAAAATATCAACCTAGCACCAAAGAGTGTAGCCTAGTAAGGTCTCAGGTCTCATGTTCAATCCCAACACAGACAAAACACTAGCTGATTTACCCGCTACCTGAATTAGTCGACGTACACGCAAACTAGCACAAACATCACCGTTATCAAATATACATATATAACCCTTCCAACATCATTTCTCCAGTTCAGTGATGAATAATATAAAAACTCAACTCAACTGCACCTGAATCCCAAACTATTTAGTTTCAACAAAATGAATGAATCCTTATCCATTCCACTCTATCTTCAAAATTTCAAAGCATTGTGATTATCTTAATACTAAAAAACAATAGTTATGAATCTCACATAATAGGAGAGTACAAAATACATAAAATTAGTTCAAAGCAAAATTCAAGTTAACCGGAGTACCTTAAGAATAAATTCCTGCGGAGTTTTCATCACCGTCTCCGGCGCCGGCGTAGAATCAACCTCCATTAGGAAAATAAACCGAATCCAATCGGCGCAATTACAATCCCCAATAATCACAATTATTGTTCCTTAGGGCTGAACGGTACTGTCAGTCTTACACAATCAAACCTTCAAAATTATACGAAAATCTGAAACCCTAACTGATTTCTAAGGGCATACGATTTTAACAATTTGTAGTTTTGTACCATTGAAATTGTGTGATTGATTTTAGAAATTCCAACATATTCATAGGTAATATTTCTATTTCCTCTTAATAGTATAAAAAGAATTTTAGATATGTTTTCGTTATATATGTATCTTTTTTTTATATTTAATATATGATAATACGTAATTTATATATGTATTAGTTATGTTGGTTTCAAAATTATCAGTCAAATGTGATATTAATTTTAAACATAAATAACTTAGTTCATATTTATCTACAAAGGGTTGTATAAGTTATTCGAAAATTAATACTTAAATAATGTATTTCTTGTCCAACTATCATACGACTTATAGGGATGTGTCTAATTTTGTATTACTTTTGATCTAAAATAGTATTTATATTTTTCTTTTCGATAATCAATTTGATTAATTTTTAAAATTAAATTAATTTGACTGATATATATATATATATAAAGTTATATTAGTGGCTATTTTTAGCATATCAATATAATTAAAAAATCTCATAATATAAATGAAAATTCATATTGTTTGACTCTAAATAAAAAAGAAATTATGACAAGTATTCTAGTACGAAGAAGTATAAAATTATCCCATCCAAAATTGAAAATATTTTTGTATATAAGAAAAAACTTAAAATACTCTTTTATCTTTGAGCTAGAATCAACGACATCCTTGTTTTTTTATATAAAACAAAATAATAAGAGTCTTAAAATACTCTTTTATCTTTGAGCTAGAATCAACGGCATTCTTATTTTTTTTATATAAAACAAAATAATAAAAGTTCTATAATTTTCGTCCACCATCTAACCTTTTTCCTTTAAAACATATTGAGATTGAGAGGTTCATCACGTCAAATTTAATGTGCAGTAGTACATAAAACATTTGTTGCAACATTAGTTGTCTACAACAAATTGATATAGTTCAAAAAAATAAAGATATTTTTTAGGGAAATTTTTTAAAATGTCATTATTTTAGTATTTAATAGGGTATAGTGTTAACATTTTCAATATTTAGGGATCGTTTGGTAGGGAGTATTAGGAGAAATAATCCAAGTATTATTTGTTGTATTATTTAATACTATGTTTGGTAGGAATTTTGGGTCTATGTATTATCAATCCAGGGATTAGTTATGCACCCTACATGGTATTAGAGGGTGTATAACTAATACCTTCCATTTGGTGGTATTAGCTCTAATACCATGGGATTAATCTAGGTAAAGTCAAAAATACCCCCTCAAATCCTTTTAATCATTTTGTTTATTTTATATTTTATATTTTATATGTTATATTTTATATTTTATATTTATACTAATAAATTTATTTAAATAAATTAGCTTACGAATATTATTTAGATATAATTGTTTCTAAAATATGAGTTATCTAATCTATTTATTATTAATATAAAATATTATAATACGACTAATATGCTAATTATGTTGATGTATGAATTTAAGAACAATTCATAAGTAAAATATTGTCTCTTAACGAAAGTTCATTAAACATTACACAAGTAGTCTAAAACAAGAGCATGTATATGTATATATACACACTCTTCTCTAGTATAAAAATAGTTTAATTTATTTTGCTATATTTTATTTTTTTAAATTTTATGATAAAGAGTTTTTTTAAAATTTATTGATACAAGTCAAAGTTCAATAAAAATTTTTTATAAATCATTATAGTTGTGTGACCTTTTGAGATATTACCTTCAATTTATTAAGATGACAATTATTTACTCTCAAATAATTTAAGTGAGGAAATAGTGAACATGACAATAAAATTTTTATTCTCATAGCTAGTTAAAAATGTTATAAAAAATAATATCGTCTGTTAATTATCTACTTTGACTAATTACATGAAATATAAAATATCATAATAACTCTAGGGTATAATTGGAAAGAAATTTTTTTGTAAACTTTTAAACCACACACAAAATTAGGTAAAAAACAATGAACCAAACACTTGATAAACTAATCCCTGCATTACTAATCCCTGCATTACCAATCCCTGCATTACTAATCCATGCATTACTAATCCCTGCATTATTGATATTTGTACCAAACGACCCCTTAGTGATAATATCAAAACTTTACCTTATTATGTATTTTAATTATATTTTAATTATTTTGTTTAATTAAAAAGAATACATAATTTATATAACAAACTGGAGCTATTTAGGGGAGAGAAAAATTATAAAAAGTAACAGATGCTTAAAACTCTCAACATCAATTACAATTTATTCAAAATTTGAACGATATATCTGTCCATTATTCATGATGTTCATCTAAAAAAAAAATATTGCGAGGTTTATGTTTTGGAGAATAAACTGAGTAAACGATTTTTGGAAAATAAACACAAACGAAAAATCGAAAATCAGGTATGTTTTAGTTAATTAATCCTTATATGTTTTGTATTTGATTGTGATTTGATGCGATTTTGTTTCTATAATAATTATTCATATGTATTTGCGTTTTGAATTATTATATATTTTAATCAATGCAATTATCTTTTTTTTTCTGTGTTTGTTGACATTGTTTTTTTTTTTTTGAATCCAAATGTACTGATATATTGTTAAAATAAAGACTATTCTGATTTGAAATTGTTTATACTCAACACAGTTACAACAACATACCAAAAAAAACAAATATGGTTACTAATATGTGGTAAATTGACATAACTATCACAAAAAAAAAAAACAGAATACAAAATACATTAGATATAATAAATATAATATACAATTCCAAGTGTATAGATACAAAAATACAATATACCTATGAAATATAAAAATACATATTGACTAAAACAGCATCAAAATTCAATATATACTTTCAAATTTATGAATACAAAAAACATTAAAACTATGAAATACAAAAATAAATACTAACAGTGGTACATTGACATAACTATCACCAAAAAAAAACAGAATACAAAATGAATTTATGGATATATACAATATACAATTCCAAATCTATGGATACAAAAATACAATAAAACTATGAAATACAAAAATACATACTGACTAAAACATCAACAAAATTCAATATACACTTCCAAATCTATGAATACAAAAAAATTAAAACTATAAAATACAAAAATAAATAATAACTACAACAGAATGAAAATTTCATATATACTTACCAATCTATTCGATAATAGTAAATACACAATCAAACTTATAAAATGTGTTACATTGACATAACTTACACAAAGAAATAAAATAGAACACAAAATACAATAAACATATTAAATACAAAAATACATGCTAACTATAACAGTGAATACAAAAAACATTAAAACTATGAAAATACAAAAATAAATAATAACTATAACAGGATGAAAATTCCATATACACTTACAAATGTATTCGATAATAGTAAATACACAATCAAGCTCATAAAATGTATTACATTGACAACTAACACACAAAGAAAAACAGAACACAAAATACAATAAATATATGACATTTTAAAAAATTTCCCAATACAAAAATACATAGTAACTATAACAGACTAAAAATTCCATATACACTTCCAAACGCATTGTAACATTTATTTTTTTGAATCTTACAAATTACTAAACAAATTAAACTAAACATGCAATACACAGCACATGCAAAAAAAAAATACCTCTTCTCCAAAAAATTGATCTTCTTCAACTTCATGGTTACGAATTTGTGTGAGATTTTGCACAACTACGAATTCAGGCATTTTTCCCCGTCGTATATCCTCCTTAGATTTAGAAGCGGAACCTACATTGTTATTTATTTCTTAAGTGAAAAAAAAATTAAACGATGAGAACTCGGAAGAACTTAGATTATTGTGTCCAATACCTCTAGTAACTCTCTTGTAAGCGTCCATTGAAGAGATAATTTTGTATTATGAAACCCTAAAAAATGTTTTAAGAACAACAACAAAACAAACAAACAAAAAAAAGAACCTAAAATCAGTAAGTAAATCAATAAGGAATATGAAGAACATAATACCCAAATCAATGTGAATCTTCAAATCAAACCTTGAAACGAAATTAATTGAGAATGATAAAAAATAGGAAAATTCGAGAATCTGTGGAATTAATTTTGGAAGAATGTTAGAGAGAGAAAATAAAAAGAAGCGTAAGAAAAGAGAGAATAAATCTGGGGAGTTGATTATGAATAAATATATAGAGAGAAATTGATAAGGTTAATAAAAGAGAGATGAGAGAAATTTATAAGGTTAATAAGAGAGATGAGAGAGAAATTGATAAGGTTAATAAAAGAGAGATAAAATTTAAAATATAATTAATATCTATCCAATTACAAAAAAATAGAAAAATGTGTAATCTATGAGAGAAAAAAAAAAGTGTAAATAATGAGATAGAAAATATTAATAATATCAGAATAATTATTTATTTTTAAAATAATGACATTTTTGATATGTTTACTAATATTATTAAAGTATAGATATTATCACTAAATAAGTTGATTTTTTTGACTAGTTAGCTAAATTTTCCTATTTTTTATTTAACTACAACGATGTTTGAACGGGTATAGAACATGGAGCACTCTTCTTGTTACCTTCTCTCTCATAAAATTATTGTTTCTACTAAACATAAAATAAGACGATTGAATATTTCACACACTAAATTATGAATAAAATTAACTTTAAAAATAGACAAATGATTGAAGGAAAACCAAAAGTATATTAATATTCCAAAAACAGAGAACTATTAGTACTACATGTAAAAAAATAAAGATAACTTTTAATTTTAATCCAAAGAAAAAAGATTATTTTGAGCTTTTTATTTTATTTTTCAATGAAGTTTTATATTTGACAAAAATTTCCAATGTTTAGAACAAGAAAAATATCTAACCATATCAAAAACACATTTCTAATTTACTAACATGTATGTTTTCATAATTGATGGAAGTTTTAAGAGTTTATACATCTTTATTATGCAAAATAATTCTTTCTATGATTTTTAAACTCTTTTAACAAAACTTACGATGTCTAATCTTGAGAAATATAACAAGATTTTCAAGTAAATTATAAACAAGAAACAAACCTAGCTTCTAATGTCTTTTTCAAGGATATTCATGCAAATATGATGATTAAATCCTAAATTAGAATACTCATCAAATACTATATTCAAACTATTAAAAGAAGCTACTTTTAACACAAACTCAACATTTTGTTAGAGAAACTCACTTTCTGATGAAAATCCATATAGAGAAGAAAATCAATGAAGAATCAGAGGAATCTAGCATATATATCAGAACACGGTTCAGTTCTCCATCTTAACGACAAAAAAAGAAGGATTGATCAATTTCTACTGAGTCGTACTTTCTGTAAGCTCATGCAATGCCACTCTAATTATACTAGCACAAGAAATTGAGTAAGCAATATTAAAAGATGTTGCTACTGAAAAGATATAAGCACATTACGTTGTCGCGAAGTTGCAACAAATCCTTTGCAGATAACAAAAATACAAGTTGCAGGCTGTTATAGAATATTATCATATCATGCATAAAGGAAAACATAGAAAACCAAATAGAAGATGATCAAACAAAAAGTTTACAGTAAGAAAAGCCGCGGTAAGTTGAAAGAACCGTCTTAGGGAGCAAGGAAACACAAAAGATTCTTGGCTTAGCTTTAGCGGCCGCCATTAGGTTCAGCAAGTCTTGATTGGCATCCCATCTGCTCAAGAAACTTAGCGAGGCGCATGTGTTTGGATGTCCATTGCTCTGCCAATTTCTGCTCTTTAGCTTCTGCATCCCTCCTCAAGCCTGCTAGTTGCTCCTTGTATTCTGCTTCAATTCTGTCTAGAGTTGCTTTCTGTTCTTCCCTCAGAGCTTTCATTTTTGCTTCAATTTCCTCCATCTTCTCCCTAACTTTGCTTGCTTTTTCGGATTCTAGTTGTAATTCCACCCTCCTTAACCTCCAAGCTGCTTCCTTCTTATGTGCAGTCCAAGTACGATGCCCTTCGTCTAAATCCTTGCAGCATTCCACAAGTTCAGTAATAAATGGATTTTCTCCACAAGGAGGAGCAACAGTATGGTGTGGAAAACTGCTCAAGATGAGAGGCGCATTATCAGGTCCTCTATCTGTCTGTAGCCACGGAATGCCAGGCGTAGGTGTAGGTGGCACTGTCGAGGGGGAGAGACTTAAAGTCACAGATGGAGATGATGATCTGACAGTTGAAGGAGCAGAAGAATTAGAAAGCCACGGAGGAAGAAGAGTTTGTGGCGTAGGAGTTGAGGCATCGGCGTGGAGGAAACCTCCATTAGATGTAGCCATAAGTAAACCTGGGACACTCCGTTCTTTCACAATCTTTTCTGCAAAGGTTTCAAGAATGTGATCGTATTTTCCCTCGTCTACTGGATCAACAACCTTGTTGTTTTCTTTCTGCTCTCTCTGTTGCTTCTCTTTGAAAACTTCCCACCACTTTCCTAATCTTTTAGCAGTTCGACCTGGTACTTCAGCTGCTATTTTCTTCCATTTGTTACCGTGTTTGGCTTGTAGTTGTATAACAAGACGCTGCTCGTCTTCAGTGAGTGATCCTTTTTTAATCCCTGGTTTGAGGTAGTTTTTCCACCTTTCTAAACAAGACTTTGCGTCCCTGTTAAGGGGTGTGTTCATACGCTGTGATACAAGGTGCCATTCTTTTGGTCCATACTGTCTCACGTATGCTCTCAACAAAGCATCCTCTTCAGCTCGCCAACGTTGCCTCTCCCTCATTTCCAGGTGTAAACACCAGTTTCCATTGTCCCAAACTCCTCATAATTTTCCTGAAAGAAATGTTCCGCACCATTTTACTTGCAATACTTGAGTAAAGAATCTGAACCATATCTTAAGCAAGCTATTGATCACAAACAAAGTATTGTTACATGCAAGTGCATCACATTTAATGTAGTTACGAAAATCTTAATTTGTAAGGGAAGTCATTACAACGCCCCTAAATAAAATACCGTCACAGAAACAAATGATCGTGATCATTCAGTAGGACTTCAACAAAGGAAACTCATGCAATGTTCCAGTACTCAAGACATATCCAGGAGAAGAATACAACTGATTGCTCATATACAAAACTTAATAGAAAATAGATAATGAGAACAAAAGATGTACATATTTTAAACACAGTCAATATGCTAGTGCCAAATAAAACACGGCCACAAAAATTGGGACAGAGGGAGTAACTCTGTTCTAACCGCATTGTTTAGGGGTATCGGTAATAATTTTCAAGAAAGTGCTGCTATGTCACTGTTATATCACTACTCAGGACCAGATCAATATTAAAAATAATGTAAAGTTGTGTTAGCATTTCTAGAAAACAACATTAATCAGATAGAAATAAGATAAGAATCGAAGAATATATTCACGTTTACTTTTGTTCAGACCCTTCAGCATTGAACTATTAACATGAATAGAGACCAGACTAGCCACATTCGAGGTTACTGCTAAAAGATAAATGCAGAAAAGACATGCTTACACAAATCATTTGATGCAATATCAATCACCATGTACAGGCATACTTGTATGATTACACAGATCATTAATAATCAGACAACACCCAATCGGCACACGGCTACACTATCTAGACTAATATCCTTCTTGACCAGCATTGAGGTACAAGATTTCTGCAAGTGCACAACAATCTCAAATTAAAACTCAGGAGAATATGATGATGCAAATTAAGTAACACCCTTCTTCCTAGATTACTTAACACATGTTCATTTAGCTCAATTGCAATAACCCTTTAAAAGTAGGTAAGTTTTCATGTCCAAAAATATCTATGAAACATCAAGCTCCGCAATCCGGACACTACTACAACAACATACTCAGCGTAGTCACACAAGTGGGATCTCGGGAGCATACGAAATACACAGACCATACCTACCTTTGTGGGGTAGAGAGGTTGTCTCTAATAGAGACTCGGCGCAAAAAAGAAGCTTTTGAGCAAGGAAAAGACTATAACAAAGTAGCAAGACACAAAGCAAGAAACAGCAGATGATACCACACTGAGACTATCCACAGAACTTCAGCGACCCATATCTTCAATAGATCAAGATAGAGAATGAAACTAGCTAAAAGTGAGAAAACACAATTAAGACAGGAGAAGTCTAATGCAAAATGTAATTATGTAGATATATCAGAAAATGTAGTGATATCAAATAGAAAGATTCAATACCAACAACATACCAACAATTCTTAGTAAGATCTGAGTCAAGAACAAACATTGTAGAGATTTCAAGAATTTCCTAGTAATAGTTGAAGCCAAATTTTGCAAAATGGCAGAGAGATGATGGAAATGCAAAGCATTACAGCCAAAAAGATGGATTCTTTATCTTCTCCACATATAGCATAATAACCATACATGTAAAGGCAAGAACAAAAAGACACAATTCAGTTTAAAACAACAAGCATCTTTAGAAAGATTATTTCCACACAGAAGACCAACACTGGAAAAAAAAACACAAACACAACAAAGTAGAAAGCATCCATCATATCAGTGTGATTACAAAACCATAAAGGGGACAAGACTTAAGAATCTTACAAGAAACCTCAAAGGAAGCACAACTCTTGCTTCAACCAATTAGATCTTTCAGTGTTTTTTTTCCATGAAAAGATGCAGAAACAAGATTATGCAAAATGGGAGAGGAAAAAATGGTAATGCAGAGACCACTACATGAAAAAAGATAGATTCTTTTACTCCACCAGACATAGCCATACATGTAAAATACTTGTAAGAACAAAAAAACACAATCCAGTATTTAAAAAAAATAAAGAAACAAGCTACCAGCCCTTAAAAACTCCACTTCCCAGAAAATATAAAAAAGTTTAAATTAGAAAAGTACCCATCAAATCAGTTTGATCACAGCATCAAAAAAGGAGACAACTTTTCATAGATTTACAAAAGAACTCACAAGATACCACCTAGGCATCCCAGTTCTTAGCTCAACCCATATAATCATTTTTAATCTACTTCAAGAAAATATGAGCAAAAAGAGAAAAAATGCAGTGACCACTAAAGCAAAAAGGATAGATTCTTTATCTCCACCAAATATAACCATTAATGTAAATGCTTATTATGACAAGCAAACACAATTCAGCAAACCAAAAAATAGCAAACAACTTTATAAGACTTACCCACAACAGAACACATCATTTTGATCACAGAATCAAAAAAGGAGCAAACTTTAAGAGATTTACAAAAAAAAACTTACAAGAAACAACTTAGGCATCCCAGTTTTTAGCTCGACCCATATGATCTTTTTTGTTATATTTCAATAAAATGAGTAAAAAAAAAGAGAAAAAATTGAAGGAAAATATGTTTAAGCAAAAGAGAAAAATGAAGAAGATGAGAGATGAAACAGAAAAGATAGGAAAATGCAGAGTAATAAGAGAGAAAAGAGGTAAGGTATGGCCCTCTCTGTTTGAAGAATGACGTGTATAGAGAATGTGATGACGAAGACGGCAATGGCGTCTTTAACCAGAAAGGTTATTTGTACACACGCACTATTATGCAACTAGTGTTGTACATGTTGTTAGAGGGTGAAATTCAAAAAAAAAAAAAGGTAAAAGTAACACCACCTCAATTCAAATTATCCGTCGAGAATTGCTCGTATGATAAATAGCTAATCTTTTATATTTAAGATTGTGAATTTAAGTTATCATGTGATCAAGAATGTGAAAATTCTATCGAATGAGTAAAAAGGTGGAAACTTTTTGACAGGTGATACAAGTTCTTTCACTATACAAGCATTTTAGCTTT